>JANAVB010032820.1:7660792-8290792 GCA_029216955.1 Iris pallida
CTCAGCACATAAACTAAACAAACAATCACAAACAAACACAACGAAAATTGAAACTAACCTCGAACTCTAACGGTCTCCGGTGACTATCGGCCCAATGTCGTTGCTTATCCTGAGCCACCCGAAGTCTGTCTCTAATTAACCTGACCTTCTCAGTCGCATCCACAACCATCTCCGGCCCAAGAAGCACCCTCTCGCCGACATTGTCCTAAGACAAAGGAGTACGACATCTCCGTCCATATAGAGCCTCAAATGGAGACATCTCTATACTGACCTGGTAGCTGTTGTTGTAAGCAAACTCTACCAGGTGAAGATGGTCCTTCCAAGAACCCCCGAGATCAAGCACACACGTACGAAGCATATCCTCCAAAGTCTGGATAGTCCTCTCCGACTGCCCGTCTGTCTGAGGATGATAAGCGGTACTAAACTTGAGCGAGGTGCCCAAGCTAGTCTGCAAACTCCTCCAGAAGTGGGAAGTGAATCGGCTATCCCGGTCTGAAACTATGCTCACTGGAACCCCATGCAATCTCATGATCTGACGAACATACAGCTCTGCCAGCCTCTCCGTAGACAAACCCACTTTGAAAGGCAAAAAGTTGGCTGATTTGGTCAATCTATCAACGATGACCCAAACCGCGTCTTTCCCTCCTAGCGATCGTGGAAGTCCAGACACAAAGTCCATGGTGATGTGCTCTTATTTCTACTCGGGAATGGGTAGCGGCTGTAGCAATCCACCTGGTCTCTGTCTCTCGGCCTTCACCTGCTGACACACAAGGTAACAAGATACAAACTGAGCTACCTCGCGCTTCATGCCATACCACCACACGTGCTCTCTCAGGTCCCTATACATCTTGTTGGCTCCATGATGCATAGAATACTGAGAGTGATGCGCCTCCTGAAGAACCTCCTCCCGAAGCTCTCCACGCGGAACGCACAGCCTAGTACCGTGCCACAATGACCCATCTTCGGCTAAAGAAAAATCGTCGAGCAAACCCGTCCGCACCTGCTCCCTGATGCTCCTCAGGGCAACATCATCATACTGCACTGACCTGACTCTATCCATCAGCTCAGATTGAATCTGCAAACCCCACATTTGGATCTCCACGCCCAGAATGATGACCTCGATACCCAAACTATCTAGGTCGGCCAAAAGATGACGATCTGTCGTCAAGAACATAGCTACTGGATATCTGCTCAAGACATCTGCAACTACGTTGGCCTTCCCCGGATGGTACTGAGTGATATATCGAAGTCCTTCATCAGCTCTAACCACCGCCTCTGCCACATGTTCAGCTCCTTCTGAGTGAACATGTACTTCAAGCTTTTGTGATCTGTGAAGATCTCAACTCGCTCTCCGTACAGGTAATGCTTCCATAACTTCAAAAAAAAATAACTGCGGCCAACTCCAGATCATGAGTAGGATAGTTCTTCTCATGAGGACATAACTGCCTGGATGCATAGGCAATCACCTTCCTGTGCTGCTGAAGAACACAACTTAAGCCCTTCCCTGAAGCATCGCTGTAGATCGAAAACCCACCTGACCCAGATGGCAAAGTCAAGATCGAAGCTGAAGTCAACCTCCTCTTCAGCTCATCGAATGCAGCCTTACACTCATCAGTCCTGTCATGACCCGCACCCGCTTTTCGGATACGAGACGTGTCCAAGCCAGCCTACGCCGCAGAGTCGGTGGTAGAACGCTGTCAAGCCCGCAAGAAATAAATGCTCAAAATACACATTTGCTGCTCATTCACATTTCTAAATTTATTACAACATTTACAATTAAAGAAAATACAAAATTTTATAATTAATGAAATTGATACAATTGCTTTCTATTTCTAGGTTGTCCTCAGCATACCCAAGTCTTCCCCAGTGCTATGAGTGATCGCGGCTAACCTGAAAAATGTTAGTTTCCAGTCAGGAATGGAACAAGTACACAAACCGACGGCAATGCAAAACATAATAGAATTAACAAGACATGAAAATAGCATATAGAATATGAAAGCTAGTAAGAAAACTGATGACGTAGCACGATAGAGAAGTAAACAAGAAAAAAAAAACTAATAAAAGACATCTATCTAGGTGGTGTGAAATATCTGTTTCGACATGTGAACGGCTAGGAGGTAAATCCGGCTCACTGCACGTGTCGTGTGCAGCTGCTACAATGCAATAATAGACATTTTGGGGATATTTCTGGGTAGTTCACATATGTACTAAGATACTTCCCCTCCCGACTACTCCGTGTGACGAACGTGTCAACAAGCAGCAAGATATATGTATAGACATGAAATGAAAAGACTACTATTAATCGGAAAGCAATCAGAAAATGCACTTGCCTGAGGTCCTTAGCTGGAGAAACCAATAATACCATACCACTCAATAAGCCACAATCAGTCAACACATACAGAAGTCTCCAGATGCTGAAATAAATATTACCAACGTTCTCAGAATAGTCAAATTAGCTAGGATTGTCTGTCCTTAAGTCCAATTCTGGACACAGGGGCAAAACGGTAATTTTGGACAAAAATGGTGTCCGCCGTTGGACCCACTTTGTACCGAAAAGCGTACCAGAGTCAATGGTCTCTAAAGTCGTCAAACTATATGTCTACGGATCCGTTTTTCGATACAAACCCAACCGTATGTCCAGAGTTGGATTCCGGCGGGCCGTGCACAAAATCGCCCGTTGAGTGGGACCGTGGGGCCCGCAAAACGACATACGATTCAACTGTCTCAGAATTGGACCAAACTTGGCATGCAGGACCAGAAAAATGATACAGTCCTGTTGGCGCAAGTTTCGTCTCGATCTGATGAACGCGCACAAAGTAATTGAAAAATAATTCTCGTTTAGAAATGTATATATTTATTTAGAAGGTATTTATAAACTATCTAAAAATTATCATCCATTTAGAAATTACGAATAATATTTTGTATCTATTCCTTTAGAAAACAATTTGATATTGTATATATTAATCCCAATATTTTAAATAACTATTTTGGAAAAACTATAAAGAAATCATTTTGAAGTCAAACTATAAAATTAGGAATATAAATTCTAATTTTTGGTAGACATTGTATTTTGGAGAATAATTAGAAATATTACAGTATATATATATATATATATATATATATATATATATATATATATATATATATATATATATATATATATATATATATTCCCTAGTCAAAACATATTAAAAATAAAACAATTGTACAACTAATATATATACTAATAATAAAGATAATATTGATATTGGTAAACCAAAGAACTAACTAATGCATACAGTAAAATTAATACTAAGGAAATGCTAGTAATAAGTAATATTTACTATTCATATTATTACCATCTGTGTCTAAGACACAATATATATTAAAAAAATTGATAATGCAAAGTAATGACATTAATAATAATGGTAACAATCTTAAAACCAAACTAATGTAAATTGACAGTAATACAAATGATATATAATAGTAGTAACATATTAATAAGACACCATTCTTTTTGTTTATCACAAAATAATATTTAATGTTTAGCATTGGGAGCATTCAGCATTGAGTGCTGCTTGTCCCCATGGAGTCATGGACTAATATAAAGTACTAAAGCCTATAAAGCATAAATCGAGACAACTTTCTCTCTCTCCAAGGAAGGATGCTTCCAAATAACATAGTGCTAAAGAAAGAGGGTTCTGAGAGCTCACCGAGCTTTGGAGCCGGTCGAAACAATTGGAGGCTGGGCGGCCGCGGTGGTCAACGCCGGAGATGGCCGGCATCGGCGGCGACCAAGACGGCAAGATTTTGAGGCATCGTGGTCGAGATCGGCTGCCGGGATCGTGCGGAAGCGGTTCGAGCTTGCCGGCGACCTGCTATGCGGCGCTCGGCACTCGGCGCTCAGGGAGTTGGCGCGACAGAGGGTCGCGTAAGGATGTGGTCGAGATCATTGGTGGTGACTCTTGATCGCGCGTGGAGGAGACATGGCGGTGGCCACTGTTATTCTTAATGGGTCAATAATATTTTTTAGGGTTTGATGTTCCTCGCTCTCATCTCCTCTGCTCTATATATACGCACGGGATGGGGGTTCGGGTCTGGGAAGGCTTCGAGAAGCTCGGGCTGGGCCCGGCCGGATGTGTCACGGGATGTGTTGTATAGAAAGTGAATAGACAATCCAGACCTGCTACTTATTTTTTTTTTTATGAGAATACACCACTTATTTATTATTATTTTCTTCAAGTCTGAAGGTAGGCAAAAATTGAACAATATAATAGCAATAAAATACATCTTTCAGTGCACAATGTCCAAGTTGTTTGGACAGTCACCACTGTTTGGACAGTCACCACCGAAGGGGTCGTCAAGCACTGGTAAAGGAGGGGATGAGTGGGCATGGGCTCATATTCCAGCCTGGGTAAGAATTTAATTAAAAGGGGAGGTCTTGCTAGTAGCCTGGAACAGGAACGGTCATTAATGACGGGCCTATCTCAAAAGCTGTTTGCCTAGCCTTTTGCCTAGCCAGTACACAAAATCAACAGACAAAAGATCTGTGACCCAAATGCAGTCCCACATAATACATCATATGCATATGGAATATATGCATCACAAACATATTATTGAAATGATGTCAAAGGCGAAGTAGCACAGATGGTAGAGCTGCTTAGCATGCAAAAGGTATGGAGATAGAAACACATCTCCATTTTAAATTCTGTGTCTCGTCTTAATGTTCTTTATTTCACTGTTTATATAATCCTATAACTAAATTATGTCATTGAGACTAAGGCCCTAGATTACAAAACTTGAAATGGCTTAAAATACATTTAAGCAGATAAATCGAAAAAACTTCTTAATAGCAGTTAAAGATGTGTAGTATATCTTTACAAACTCAGTTACAAACAAGACTTTGATAATCAAGTTAACACCAAGTAGACACCTCAATATGTTATTCCAGATCAATTTACATTCCATAATACATATCCATATGGAAATTAATAATACATATTCATATAGAACAATTGTGTGCCAGAACTCAAGAATCAACCACTATATTTTAACTGACAATATATTTCCACAATTCCTACCTATATATATATATATATATATATATATATATATATATATATATATATATATATATATATATATATTATTATTATTATTATTATTATTATTATTATTATTATTATTATTTCCTAATAACACAATTTTCTAATAAGATATTTATATACCAAAATATTGTATCAATAACAACAACGCTAGAATTTCGATCACCAAATGTAGGTATGGTATTGGGGAACACCATATAATCCTGTTCTATTCGGTCCACTGAAAATCGTGCAAAAGTTCTAATTTGCTGAATAAATATTAATAAAAAAATAATTCAAAATTTTCGGGAAGGGGAGCTACAAGTCCAGCCGAACTCCACGTCCTTCCTGGTGAGTCTAGTCATCGGCTCTGCAATCCACGATAAGTCTGGACGAACTTCCGATAATAGCCAGCCAAACCCAGAAAGCTCCGAACCTCGGCAACTGAACTGGGCGTAGACTAAGACTCAACTGCTGAAATCTTCCTCTGGTCCACTGAGATCCCGTGCTTGATCACAACATGACCTAAGAACTCGACCTGGTCCAAGAAGAACTCGTACTTCGAAAGCTTTCCGTAGAGTTGCTCCCTCCTAGAGTCTCTAACACAACTCTCAAGTGCTCCTCATGCTCCTCCTGCGTCTTCGAATAGATCAAGATATCATCTATGAAGACCACCACAAACTTGTCAAGGTACTGATGGAATACCTTGTTCATCAAGTTCATGAACTCCGCTGGAGCATTGGTCAACCCGAATGGCATCACTGTAAACTCGTACTGGCCGTACCGAATCCGAAATGCTGTCTTGGGAATGTCATCCCGCCTCACCTTCAGCTGGTGATACCCGGACCTCAAGTTTATCTTCGAAAATATCTTTGCCCCACTTAGCTGATCGAACAAATCGTCGATCCTCGGCAAAGAGTATCTATTCTTGATAGTGAGGTTGTTGAGCGCCCGGTAATCAATACACATGCGGGATGTACCGTCCTTCTTCGGCACAAACAGGACTGGTGCTCCCCAAGACGAAGAACTGGATCTGATAAACCCCTTGTCCTGCAGCTCGTCGACTTGCTTCTTCAGCTCTATCAACTCGCTGTTCTTGACCCTATAGACGTGTTGTGAAATAGGCTCGACGCCCGGCACCAAGTCTATAGAGAACTCAATATCCCTGTCTGGCGGCATCCCCGGTAACTCCTCGAGAAAGACATCCGAGAACTCAGCTATCAACGGATGTGGCAAGTCCTGCCCCGCCAACAAAGCTCCACAGAATCCAGCCTCCTACTCCGCTACTCCTCGAGTAAACTTGATCTCTGGCTCTCCCGGCGGCCTAAAAAGAACTCTGCCTCCTCTACAATCAATACTAGCATGGTGCATGCTCAACCAATCCATACCGAGTACCATATCGTACCTCGGAAGGGACATTACGAGAAGACACGCACTTAAGTCCCGGCCTCTCATGGTGACTCTCCGCCCCTTGCAAATATTATTAACCAGGATAATGCCTCTCCCGGTCATAATCTTGCAAGTCCTATCCATATACTCAGCAATAATATTGTGTCTCAGAGCAACGGAAACAGACACAAAACTATGAGTGGCACCAAAATCAAACAAGACGAAAGCAAGGAAAGAATCAAGGAGAACATGACCTGCTACAACATCTCCCACTGGCTCTACCTCCTCCTCTGCTGTCAAGGCGAACACCCTGCCCGCAGGTGCTCCCTTCTGGTGCTGTACAAAGCGCTGCTGCTGGGTCTGAAATGGAGGACCTCTCTGCTGAACTGCTGGTCCTCTAGCCTACTGTACCCTGTCCGGGCCTCCTTGGACTCCACGAAAGAGGCAATCCTTCAACTGGTGATCGGGCGCCCCACAATATAGACAGACGCCCAATCTCTTCCTACAAACCTCTCTAGTGTACCCCGGCTTCCCGCAGAAGCTGTACGGAATAGCCTGCCTCTGGCCCTGTCCCTTGTGCTGCTGGGCACGCGCTGGTGCCTGCTGAATCTACAACAGAGGCTGCTGCTGAAATGGCCTCTGCTAATACTGAAAGTGGGGGGCGTTTGGTCGGTCCCGTACTGGAACTTTCTCCCATGGTATCACCCCTCCTCTTCGGCTTGAGGCCGAAGTCCTCCCCTACAATCTGCGCGTCGATCAGTATCTGATCGAACGTCGCGTCACGGCGACCCGAGGTGCGGGTGCGCACTGCATGAATAAGTCCCCCTATGGAACTTATGAGCCTTCTGCCCCTCATCCTGGATCAGATCGGGAGCGAACCTGCTAAGGCGAAAAAACTCTGCTGCATACTCTCGTCCACCGGCGAGTTCCCCTGCACAAGACTCACAAACTGGCCCTCCAACGTTGTGAGAGCCACGTCCGGGAAGAATTTCTCTTTGAAGAGCCTCCGAAAGTCCTCCCATGATAACCCTCTCACCGACGCACGAGGATCCGTGCGGTAATATGTCAGCACGATGTCAAAGAATCGACTGGCTGTGGCCGAAACCCAAATTTCTCTAGGAAGCTCTGCCAGCTCCATACTCCGATGCACGTCCTCTAGCCAATCGTCTGCATAAAGGATGCCCTTCGTGCCCGTGAAGTCCCTGGAGCTCATCTTCCTAAAGTCTAATACTGTCCCTGGCCTAGACTGCTGCTGGTACGGCTGCTGGCCGGTAGGGCCCTGCACCGTACCCGGTGCCACTCTCTCCACGGCTGCCAGTGTAAGCTGATGCAAGTTCTCCATGCTCTGCCTCAGCATCTCAACCTGGTGGTGTGACACCTCCGTCTGGCGCTACGATGCCTCTGTCTGGGCCCGCTGAGTCTCCATCATCTGCTGAAGGAGAAGGAACATATGGTGTGTATCCGTCGGTATCGGAGGTGGTGGCGACAGTATCTCTGGAACAACGACCGAAATCCTATGGGGTGGAGGTGGTAGACCTCCCTGTGCAACTGCCACGGCCTCCGGGATAGTGAAAATACTAGAGGCAGTCTCCTAAACCTCCTCCTCAGCCTGGTCAGATCTCTCGTGCAAGCTACTCGATCCAGTGGCCTGCGGGTGCGTCTTCGTCATCCTGGAGACGAATTAAAACAAAGATATCAATATGGCACATGAGAAGATATTATCAAAGAAGGACAGTTAATTTAATACAAAGGGAGTAATCATGATAATCAAAAGATCGGAAATTTTCCAAGGTGTGATTGAGAAACTCCTATCATATCCTAGGTCCTACGTCCTATTTGCAGGCTCGTAATTAGTACTCTAAGTCGAGCACCATTACGAGATCGCACTAATTGCGATACAGACCTGCATGGGCCACCACAAAAACGTGTCACGACCCGCACCCTTATGAGGGACACGAGCACGTGGGTACGTCCAGCCTACGTCGCAGTATCGACGGTAGAACGCTGTATATAACGTCTGTAAATACTACGACTAACAGTATAAAGGTACCTGTACAGTATATACACTCCGAGTGGAGGTGACGTAGCAATACAGTCTCAATCACAGAATAAAACTAAGGTAGATAGCACAGAAGGAAATATATGTTAGATGAAAAGAAAATAAGTCCAAGATCCAACACAAGCCCAGATATATACACAACATCACAGGGTCACAAAAATATAACATATAAGCTACAGTCTGATAGTACTAGCTGGATCGCAGTCCAGGCAAACCCAACTAATCTACACTACTCTAGGAGTGCAAAGTCTAGTAGCTCTACTATCAGGCCACGGTCCTGGACTACTCTATCTAACTCGAGCCCATAATAGGTCGAGCAGTCTGTCTCAGAATCATCTATAATATATCAACGGTATCCTATCAGGAAAATGAGCAAGTACAAGCACTAACAGCAGTTCCATGTGAATTAACAAATTCTATAAGAGACAGTATAATGAAATACAAGACAAAGATATAGGAAGACTTGGGAACCGTTCGGAAGCTGAGTTACAACCCTTAAACCAAACAAGGATCGGGGTCGTAACCCTTCTTCCGAGCAGAACTTAGTCTCCCATCAAGGTACAATATAAGGGCATGTAGAACATGTGAGTAACTGTATATCATAGCATGGTGAGAAAGTACTGAATGTAGAACAGAGCAGGATATAAGATAAGATAAAGTAAATATAAAATGTACCTTGAATTATTAGAGCGTTATGTGATCGGCTTGGGATATGTTACAGGGCAAACTATCCACTTGGCCCGACAATCACAAAAAAATCTGGAAAGGGTCATGTCGGCCAACCTGGATAGCATGTACAAGGAAATAGGATCTCGCTACACCCTACGTGAGGGAAGAGTGGCGTGAGCACAAGAATATAGTGACAGGGTAGCTTGGATCAAATAGCCCCTAATAATTCTCCATTCCCGAATAGTACAATGGATCTGGACATGACACGTCATGACACGTGATTCCATAAGAGGGTAGCAAGTCCCCTTAGAAATCGGTGTCTATACAAGTACAGGGAACAAGACAGAAAATATACCAATATATCCAGAAATCTAGGAACAACATCTCATATCGTGATCCAACATATAATAGTCCGTGAATTATCGTGACTGGAATCGAGTAAGATACTAAAACTGAATCGGATATAGAAAATATCAAGACAATAAAAACTATCAGTAAATGTACTCACCTGCTGTCCTGAGCTGTAGGGTATATCAATGCTCATAGTGGTAATCAGAGACCTAAAGATGAGATATTGCATGTTAATTTAGGTTTAACAAAATTATGAATGATTTCTAATGCATAATATAAAATCTAGGTCAAACTAGGTCTCACTGAGTCACACTAAGTCATGTCAAGTCAATCTAGGTCAAACTAAGTCATATCAAGTCAATCTAAGTCAAACTAAGTCAACTCTAGGTCATACCAGTCATAGCAAGTCAAAATAAGTCAAAGCAGGTCAAACGGGGTCAAGAGTTGACTTACAATTAACTTTTAGTCAACTGGTCAACCCTAGTCAACTATGGTCAACTCTAGGTCAACCCTAGGTCAAACTGGTCAAATGTTGACCAACAGTTGACTTTTAGTCAACTGGTCAACTCTAATTTGGATTTGGTCAAATTTAGACAAAGGGTTGACTCATTGTTGACTTTTGGGTAAAAAGTCAACTCTTGGTCAACCGAGCCAAAATTGGTTCAAAAATGATATTTGTAGGATGTACCTAACAAGTCACCTAAGTTCAAGTCAAACCGACTACCCGTATCCCGTATCTTGAAATTATCCGATTACCCTTTATATATACATACCCTTAAACCACTCTAACATTAAAGCCAAGTGGCCTTCCCTTGGGAGTTTCACCCCCGGCTTCCTAAGGTAGTAGGATACTAGCCTATACAATCATTATCTACCAAGTTCTCTAGGTAGGGTGGACATCCAGTCCATCTTACGGTTCATGTTATCCGTTTACCCGTTATCTTGAGTATTGTAGGATACTCAATGATATCGCGTGATACCCTTCTCCAATTCCCAAACGGAATCCCGATTTTAACTTAGGAGCCTACCCACAAACTCTATTTTATATTGGCTAAGTCCTATTCAAGTTTGGACGCGTTCCGACGCTCCTATCTCAAAATCACCCTTCTCCACGCCCTCACACAACCACTCATTCACTCACTCAATTTCACTCTCACACACTCTCACATAGGACTAGTTTAGGGGTTAGTTTAGTGGGTTTAAATAGGTGTATATATAGAGTATATATAAGAGTATATATATGTATATATATAGCTATATATACGTAGGCTTATGGGGGGTTAAATGGGGCTATGGGGGTGCTACTGCTGCCTTAACTGCTGCTACTGCTGCTGTTTTCCTGCTGTTGCTGCTGCTGTGGTTCCTGCAGCTGCTGCTATTTACCCTGCTATTTTGGGGGGAGGGGGGGGGGCAGCAGCTCCTAATCCCCCCATGGCTGTTGCCATTGCCCTTCATCTTCCCCTCTTCTCACCCTATTTTTCCCTTATATTCTCCTATGTTATTCTCCTCAAATTCCCTCTCTAAACTTCTTCTCTAAATCTCTCTCTATATATATAAACACACACATATACAATCTCCCATTCCTTCCCCTCTCTATATATATAAATCCACACACACACACACACACACACACACACACACACACATATATATATATAAGAGTGTGTCTATATATATATATATATATATATATATATATATATATATATAAATAGACACACTATATATATATATATATATATATATATATATATATATATATATATATATATAGTGTGTCTATTTATATATATATATATATATATATATATATATATATATATATATATACACACACACACACACACACACACACACACACACACACACTAAACATGAATAATACTCCACATAACACTAATACAAAATGAAGTTTAAAGTGTCTAACCCACTTAGAGGCAAAACCTAATTTCTAGGGGTATCCAAATTGGGGAAAAACTCTAGGACACAACCACAAACCAAAACTCCTCCTAGGACACACCGAATGGACTCAAACTTGACACGAATAGGGACGCAACCTTGGGGATAAATCCTACGTGGTCCAAACTAATTTATATGATGAAAAGAATGGATTAGAGGATAGGTTGTACCTATCGAAAGATGGATCCCAATTAAAATCCTTCGACACGGCTCCGACACGAAATAAATTGTTTAGGACACACCCCTTCACTTCTTGCTCCCAAAAGCTTGAAGAAGCACCACTTGGGGTAGGGGGAGAGATTGATGGAAGAAAAATGGGAAGAAAAGCTTTATGTGGAGATAAAATCTAAGGATTTCTCTTCTTTCTTTTTGAAAGAATACTTAGAGAAGAAGGAGATGGAGAGATTTGAAGTGAATGAATGGAGAAAGGGGGAGGGAGTGGCCGGCCCTAATAAAGGGGGTTTGGGTCCATGGCAAATTACAAGTTTGCCCCTCCTTGCTCCAAATGAAGTTTAATTCCTACTAGGATTTTGGGGGTTAGTTTAGACCAATTAAAAATCATAATTAGGCCTAAACACTCATGTGGGATTAGTCTAAACTCCTAGACCTAAATGTTAAGTTTGGTGGGCCATGGCTAATTAATGTGTTAAACACAACTCAAGTCAAAAAATTTCGGAGTCCCGAATTACGTCGGAATGCGATGAAATTTGAACCCGACTCCTATAATCATTAAATATTAACATTCATGAAATAAAATTCCAAAATATTCAAAAATAGAAAATTACCATTTACCCCTATCTTGGAAAAGTGAGGGTGACATCTATATATACACATCCCTAAGACAATAAATATTTCTAGCAACCAAATAATATCTTATTAATATCTATTTATATATATATATAATATTTGACAAAGATTTAACAAATAACAATCGTTATTTATTTAATAAAAAACAATAATAGTAATATTAATTATAAATACCAACTAACATAACTAACAAAAGGTATACATTGGGGTGAACACATCATATCCTCACATAAATTGGTCCACGGGAAATCTTGTAATTGTTATAAAAATGTCACATAAATATCGATAAAATAATATTATATGTATAACAAATATTGTTAATCCCTTGAAAAATTATGTACAAAATATATGTGGATATAATAGACATCTACCTGTACCTCTTGAACACACTACATGACTACAAGGACCTGGATTTGGATCGGGTCTAGTTCGGACCAGCTTGGTACAACTAGGTCTTCTACAAGTCAATAAAATAAATTAATAAATAATTAAACCATCTATAGGGATTAAGTCACAACTTGGCCTGGTTTTTCTAGTTAGAACAAACCTATGGCTCGGCCATCCCTAGCATAGCTAAGACACTAGCCAAAGCACGCAACTGCACTATCCGTGCCATGATTTATAGTCACCTTGTACTCCAATACTCAACCATGGCTAAGGTATAATAATAACTATCTAATTAAATATTTATATAAAAATACAAAATCACCATTTAATTCAATTAAATAATAAATAAAAAATACTTCAAAATTTTTGGGAAGAGGGGTTACAGAATGGGGTTTAATTTGGATAGGGCGTTGTAAATTGACTTCATTGTTGACTTGTTCTTCTCATCTTCAAGTCGTATGACGGAATATATTTGTCTCGGTGCAACTCCAGAAGTGGACAAATCTTCGACTATCTTCTTCTCAATATTTGTTCAACCGTCCGACATACGGATGATCCAAAAGTGTTTCCGCAATAACATGATTGTGGATTCCATTCTTGACTTCGACTGTCCACTTCGCATTTATACATTTGTAATATGGATTTCGAATGAACAACCATATTTTTTCGTACCAACATTTCTGTTTGAAACTTTTCTTTGGAGAACTATATCTTTCTTATGGCATCTGAACAAACCACCTCTTTCACATCCAACCACTACAGTTTTTTGTTCCGGGCATTTTGGACTGATTTGGATATCACAATAACTATATTGTTTTTCCGTCCAACTTCTCGGTACCAATCTAGCGCTTCTTCGCTTGATTCAAACCAAATATCGGTCGAGAATAAATTGTCTACATGAACGACAATTGGAGGAGGTACCACGATCTCGAAAGATGATAAGCCCTACAATAGAAATTAAAGTTAATAAAACTAAACGAAATTAAATGCGAAACTACTGCAAATAAATTATAGGACTGCAGGTAGTGTGACAGTCCTAAAAATAAATAGGACTGCAGGCTCTCTGACAATCCTATGTTTCTTTAGGACTGTCACATTGTTGACAGTCCTGTTTAACAATTGGACTGTCAACTCTTTGACAATCCTGCTTCATTGTCAGACTGCGCCCATTTCCCGCATTCCTGCTTCCTACAAACACGGAAATAATTTTTAAAATTAATTACCAAGAGTGCTTCCGAAGAACCGATGTGTTCTTCGGATGAAGCGAGACGAGAATTTTGTATATTGGATGACTCGGGTTCTTCGATGTGCATTTTTCCTACATTAAATACATATAATTCAATATTTATAGGTGGAAGTAATGTTTGAAATCCTAATCATATATTAATTCGATGACATACCAAATAATGATATAATTCGATGAAACTATAACTACACTTTTCACCTACAATCTTCACAAAATCTAGGTTGAGAAAAAATTTGGGCTAGGGTTTACTTATATGACCTAGGAATTTTTGGGGAAGAGGAACAAGAGAGGGAGAAGAGAGCAACACAAAGAAGTTGATTTTTATACCCAAATGTGGGCTAGCCCCAAGCAACAAATAGGAGTGACAAACTTGTAATTATTTAAAAAAAAATTGGGCTAGTCCCTAGCAAATGTTGGAGTACCCTTAAATTAGCCAATTTTAGGTTATTTATAAGGGCACATCCAAAGTTAATCAGGACACATCCCATTTCTGACAGTCCTAGGTACTTTATGGATTGCCAGAAAATGTGGCAGTCCAGATCTCGTGTTTAACTGGACTACCACATTTTTTGGCAGTCCATCTCGTGTTTAACTGGACTGCCACATTTTCTGGCAGTCCATAAAGTATATAGGACTGCCAGAAATTGTGATAGTTCTAAGTTTAACTGGACTGCCAGAAATAGGATAGCCCTGATCAACTTTGGATGTGCCCTTATAAATAACCTTTTTTTTACCTAAGAATAAACTTAACAAAATATTAGATATATTTACATATTTGCCCAGGATTTATGAAATGTCCAAAAACTAAAAAAGTTTTATGTAAAACCCACCGCTAAAAAAACTTTCATCGCGTGCCTAGAATTAGAGAAACTTATCCAAAGCGGGTTCCAAATGACCATTTTGCCTTTCCTTTTAATTTATTGAAAACACCCACGAAACTGCTATTAAAAAAACGTTTCGATACTTCATCTTTGTCACCCTCACTTTTCCCAGTTAGGGGTAAAATGATAATTTTCCATTTTATAATATTTTTGGGAATTTTATTTCATGAATATTATTATTTAATTATTATAGGAGTCGGGTTCGAATTTCATCGCATTCCGAGTTAATTCGGGACCCCGGTGAATTTCGACTTGAGCTGTAATTAGCCTGTTAGCTAACCATGGCTCACCACACTAAATTTTAGGGTTTAAGAGTTTGGACTAGTTCTCCATGAGTAATTTAGTTTAATTATGATTTTTAATTATTTTTAGCAACTTCCAAAACCTATTTTGGATTTAATTTAAACATTGGCTTAGGGAGGGGCAAACTTGTAATTACAAGTGCCCCTCACCCACACCCCTTTGGCCGGCCACCTATAGCCCCCCCTCCACCTTCTTTTACTTCACCACCAAGTCAAAATATCTCCCTCTTCATTCATTCTTCCCACTCCTTCTTCTTCCTCCAAATTCTTCATTAGGTATACACTTTAAACTCTCATTAATTCTCCATTTCATTTATTGTTTCACATTAATTAGAGAGATGACCATCCTCTACCATTTGCCCACAAATTTGTATGTTTTTCCTAGAAAAATAGGTTAAGGATTTATTAGGGTTTAATCCTTTTTGAATGGTATATATATATATATATATATATATATATATATATATATATATATATATATATATATATATATATATGAGTGTGTATTTATATATGTATATGGATATGGGTGTGTATGTATGTATATGTATAGATGTATGAGTGTTGTGTGTATATATACATAGATATATATATATATATATATATATATATATATATATATATATATATATATATATATATATATATATATATATAATATTTATATATATATATATAGATATATATATAAATATATATATAGATATATATATATATATAGTGAGTAGGAGGAGGAAGAGGAGATGAAGAAGAAGATGAAACCCAGCAGCAGCAGCAGCTTTGCTGCAGCAGTAGCAGCAGCTACCTGGCAGCAGCTGCTGCCAGGATTTAAACCCCCTAGTGTTTTGGCCTATTTAACCCCCCTTTACCTATATATATATATATATATATATATATATATATATATATATATATATATATATATATATATATATATATATATATATATATATTATATGGTTAGAATCGTAGAGAAGAGTAGAAGTTAGAAAAGAATTAGAAGTTAGAAGGAAGAATTGAAAGAAGTTGGAAGAATAGGAAGAAAGCTAGAATAGGAAAAAGGGAAAAACCGAGTTAGAGGGCGAAACGGAGCTCGGAGTATCCGATTGAGTTGAAACTTGGCGTGGGGCATGAATACGTGATTTAGATTTTGCGGGTAGGCTTCCGGGTGGAATTCGGGGTTGTAGGGCGCCGGTATCGCGCCGTACCATTCCGTATCTTGAAATATTCAAGATACCGGCAATGGGCCGTAACATGGACTAGATGTCCATTTTACTTAGGTATCTTGGTAGGTAATATATGTATAGGCTAGTACCTTACTACCCTAGGAAGCTCGGGTCAAAATACCAAGCGTAGGTAGGCTAACTGGATTGTTGCCGAAGCTAGAATTTTACCCTTTTTAAGGGTAAAATAGGATATTGGCCTACGGCCAAAATATGAGTTTCGAAGTCCAAGATGGACTTGGATATGGGTTGTAGAGGTTGGTAATAGTTAGAAATAGTCGCCTAGACCTAGTCTTGGCCCCGGTTGACCACGGTTGACTTTTTGGACCAAAAGTCAACTATGGGTCAACGCTTTACCCAAATTAGTCCCGATTTCCGTTAGACTTGTGTAGTTGACCAAAAGTCAACTATTAGTCACCATTGACCTAGGGTTGACCATGGTTGACCATGGTTGACCTAGAGTTGACCAGAGTTGACCAGTTGACCAAAAGTCAACTGTAGGTCAACTCTTGATCCCGTTTGACTTTCTTCGACTTGTTTTGACCCGTGATGACTGGTATGACCTAGGATTGACTTGGTTAGGCTTAGATTGACTTGATATAACTTGATTTGACCTAGATTGACTTGACAGGACTTAGTGTGACTCAGTGAGACCTAGTTTGACCTAGATTGCATATCATTCATTGTAAATCATTCCTAAACTTGTTTAAACCTAAATTAACTTACAGTATCTCATATTTAGGTCTTCTGATACCGCTCTGAGCATTGATATACCATACAGCTCAGGACAGCAGGCGAGTATATTCACTGATAGTTTTCATTGTCTTGATATTTGCTATATCCGATTCAGTCGTAGTGTCTTACTTGATTCTCAGACACGATAGTTCACGGACTAGTATTGTCGGATTCCTGTCATGAGATGTCATTCCTGGATTTCTTGGGATACTGGTACTTGCTTAGTCTTGATTCTCGTACTTGTATTGACGCCGATTCCTGAAGAGGACTTGCTCCCCTCTTTGGGAATCCCGCATCATGACGTGCTATGTCCGGATCCGTATACTATTCGGGGAATGGAGAATATTATAGATAGTGTGATCAATGCCCACCTTGAGTTACTACTTGTATCATAGCTATACCCTCACCTCACGATGGGTATAGCCTGACCTGTGCTACTACTTGCTCCATAGCTTACCATCCCGGCCGGGCCGAGTCCACGTACTTGTAGCCGGTCGGCTGGAAGCCTGATTCTTGACCCATACCGATCACATTAGGCTATAATATTCGAGACACATTTTATATTTACTTTTCCTGTCATATATCCTGTTCTGTTCTATATTCAGTACTTTCTCACCATGTATGATATACAGTTACTCACATGCTCTACATGCCTTTACATTGTACCTTGATTGGAGACTAAGTTCTGCTCGGGAGAAGAGTTACAATTCCGGTCCTTGTTTGGTTTAAGGGTTGTAACTCGGCTTCCGAACGGTTCCCAAGTCTTCATATATCTTTGTCTTGTAGTTCATTATACTGTCTCTTATAGAACTTGTCAATTCACATGGAACTGCTGTTAGTGTTTGTACTTGCTCATTTTTTGACAGGATACCGTTATGATATATTACAGATGATTCTGATGCGGACTGCTCGACCTATTATGGGATCGAGTTAGATGGAGTAGCTTTGGATCGTGGCCTTATAGTAGAGCCACTAGATTTTGTACTTCCAGAGTAGTGTAGATTAGCTAGGTTTGACTGGACTGCGATCCAGCTAGCTTATCAGACTGTAGTTCTATATTCTATTTTGATACCCTGTGATGTATATATCTGGGCTTGTATTGGACTCTGCACTTATTTACTCTTTCATCTATCATATGTCTTTCCTCTGAGCTATCTATCTTAGTTTTATTCTGTGATTGAGACTGTATTGATATGTCACCTCCATTCGGAGAGTATATATTGTACAGGTACATTTTAACTGTTAGTCGTAGGTATTTACAGACGTTATATACAGCGTTCTACCGCCGATTCTGCGGCGTAGGCTGGACGTACCCACGTGCTCGTGCCCCTCATAAGGGTGCGGGTCGTGACAATCTTCTTCTATACGCTGCTCACTTTCGAATCTAGGTTTTCTCCTCAAAAATCTTCAAAAACTCGTCGAAAAATTTCGGAAAGACCGGGACAAACGACAAAAGTGCTAAAACGGAGGTCCAAACATCATTTTTTTGCGATTCTAAAATTTGGAAGGTCGTCTAACGGTGAAGCGGTTATTTTCAGTCTCCTCGACGATATGCTCATTTTGCGACAAACGGAACCTCGTTTCGACCTCCCAGTCAAAAGTTATGGCTCTCCAAAGTTTCAACTGACCATAAAATGCAGGAGAATGGTCATTCTCCGTGTTAGAACACGAAAAATGTTAATTTCGCATGAGGGTGGTCATTCTTCGTGTTAGTAACACGGAGAATGTCATTCTCCGTGTTACTAACACGGAGAATGGCATTCTCCGTCAATGCCATTCTCCGTGTAGTTTATCACGGAGAATGGTCATTTCAGTGTTAAAACACAGGAGAATGACCATTCTCCGTGTTAGAAAAACGGAGAATGCAATTCTCCGTGTTAAATAAAACGGAGAATGTTATTCTCCGTGTTAAATAAAACGGAGAATAGCATTCTCCGTATAATTTAGCACGGAGAATGGTTATTTCAGTGTTAAAACGCAGGAGAATGGCATTCTCTCCGTGTTAAATAAAACGGAGAATGGTCATTCTCCGTGTTAAATAAAACGGAGAATGATCATTCTCCGTTTAATTTAGCACGGAGAATGGTCATTTCAGTGTTAAAACGCAGGAGAATGGTCATTCTCCGTGTTAGAAAAACGGAGAATGGCATTCTCCGTGTTAATTTACACGGAGAATGGTCATTCTCCGTGTTAAATAAAACGGAGAATGGTCATTCTCCGTGTAATTTAGCACGGAGAATGGTCATTTCAGTGTTAAAACGCAGGAGAATAGCCATTCTCCGTGTTAGAAACACGGAGAATGTCATTCTCCGTTTTAAATAAAACGGAGAATGGCATTCTCCGTGTTAATTTACACGGAGAATGGTCATTTCCCGTGTTAAAACGTAGGAGAGAGGAATAAAGAGTTTCGTTCTTCTTTCAAATCGATGATAATTCTTATGGAAAATAAGAAGAAAGATCTTCTCTCCACAATTGACGTCGATGAAGATGATGATGATGGTGATGATGATGACGAGCGATGATCTGAGTTCGACCGAAGAAAAGCACACCGAACTACGAACGATCTTTGCGATCTCTGCTGAAGATGAGAGCAATGGAATTCAGATTTTTCGTGAAGAAGAAGAAGACGAAAATCGCAATCCAGATCTGAGTTTTTTGAATTCAAATACATATAGATGACCAATTCGCGCGGAGGGGTAGTTTCGGTATTATAAAAATAGCAGTTTCCAGCGGGTGGCATCTAAAAGGGAATCTGAAATATTTAACATGAAAATACTTAATTCTGGACATTTCATAAAACTCATCCAGCGGGTGGGCATTTCATAAAAGTCCATCCCGAAATTCGGTTTCTCAGCACTTTCCAGTTTCACAAAACTTCGGACCCTCTCTCTTCTATTTTTTCTCTTCTCTCTCTTTCCTGGATAATTTTTCTTCTCTCTCTCGGCTGGGCTTCTCACGCTCGGCTCTCTCTCTCGCGCGCGCTCTCCTTCCTCTCTCTCTGTGTCGGCTGGGCTCTCTCACGCTCGGCTCTCTCTCTCTCTCGCGCGCTCTCCTTCACGGAAGATAGGTATGGATTCTCAACTCCTATATCTACACTTTTTTCTTTGTTGGTAAATTTTGGTTTGATGTTATTTTGGTTGCTTATTAAATCTTACATTATGCTTAAAATTCGAAAAAAAGGATTTTGTTATTTTAGGTCTTTGATTTTTACATTTTTGGGAATTATTTTAGGGTTTGAGATTTTGTTATGTTAGGGCTTTATTTTAGATTTTTGGAAATTATTTAATTATTTTAGGGTGGGAGAACGAACGAATTATAGGAGAGAGAAATAGCTTACTGTCCGATTTAATTTTTTTGAAAATTTTCTTATGGAAATGTTCGTGTCCGATTTAAATTTTTGGGTATTATTATGTATAATTTTGGTAATGAAACAAGTGCTCAAGTAAATCTAAATTATTGTATATAATTTTGTGTCCGATTAATTCCCTATACATGGGCATAATGGACTCTGGGCTCTTATTCACTGCGAATTTAATACATTTCTGTAGGTTGTATCAGTAAGTTGATCATTTTTACAAGCTCAGGTATCTAACATATTTTATTGTTGATGAGGTTTTGCCTATGCTTGTCCCTGTGCATTACTTGTATTTGACCATCACCCTCCTTGTTCCTTCTAGATTTAGGCTCTCTGATCCCTTTTGTTTCTGCAGCAAAATCTGATTTTTTTTTTTCTTTCTTTCTTTTTCTTTGTTGTTGTTGTTGGGGCTAGGGATGCTTGCTGGTGGATTCTGAAGACATGGCTAAAATCAGGGACAGGGCAGAAGATTTTAAAGATGCTATCCGCTCGAAAGCTCACGACTTTGGGTACACAGAGGTATATGATTGTTTGCAAATTCACCCAATTGAATTTTCAAGGACGTGATATATGGGTGGACACTCCAAAAATTGGCACCATGTTCGTCTCGCGTCATGTCGGACACGTATCGGACTTGACACGAGCACTCTGTGGACACTCTAACTCACACTTAGGGCACGACAAACTATGTGCAGTGTCTTGATATAATCTTTTAGGCCCACATAGGTTGTATGGGGAACTCAATTTCGATATTATTGGGCTCTCTTCTTAACGGCTAGCTTTAAGGATGAGTTCTCTCATACATTACAATCCTTTAGTCCCACATCGGTTATACGGGGAAAAGCTCGATGTGTGTTGATATAATCTTGGGTTCTCTCTTCTTAGCGACTAGCTTTTAGGATGAGTTCTCCAAGCTTCGTATCAAATGGTATTAGAGCCTACGCCATGTCTCCCGGTCATTGTGCGGTACGGGTGGTGATGTCAGCATTGCAAGTGTTCGTTCGAGATTAGAAATATAGTGCAAAGCCAACCTGTTAGAGATTACAAGTATAGTGCAAAGCCAACCCGTGTGAACGTGGGGACTGTGAAGCATGGTGAATTATTATGATCCTGTTGTCCCACATAATTATATGGGAATCTCGATATGGATTTGTATAGTCTTGAGACAAGTCTGATATGGATTTGTATAATCTTGAGACAAGTCTGATTTGAAGAAGGGTGGAATACTTTCAATCCTATAGTCCCACATTGGTTATTATGGGGAACTCGATGTGAATTGATATAACCTTGGACTCTCTCCTCTTAACTGCTAGTTTTTTTAGGATGAATTCTCCTAAGGTTCGTATCAAATGGTATCGGAGCCTATATCATATCTCCTCGTTACAATCGTGTGGCGCGGATGGTGACGCTAACATAGCAGTGTTCATCTTCGTTTGTGACTAAGTTTAGTGCAAAACAAGTCCGAGTGGGTGCTGGAAGTGCAGAGCATGGTGCAATGTTATGATCTTTTTGTATATAATCTTGGGGTCTCTCTTCTTAATGGCTAGCTTTTGCGATGAGTTCTTCCAAGGTTCCTATATTGTGCCATTTTGCATGACATGGTTGAAACAACAGACGATTTCTTGACTGATTACTGATCAAATTGTTGTAATTTTTTCTTTGTGAATATTTTTTTGACTAGCATCTTTGAGAATGTTAAGTTTGTAAAGTTCTAACAAATTTGCTTCAGTCACAATTGCAGCAGTCTTGGCGTCTTTCATCTTGCATAAAGCCCCACAGAGATCTCAGTTTACCAAAGCGTCAATCAAGACGGTATAAGTTACTCCGTCGACTTTCTTATATTTCTATCTATATGTACTTCTACCAACATAGTTTACTTTTATTTCTAGCTAGAAAGCATCAACGAATTGGTGAATTTCATCGTAAAGCATCAGAAAGATTATGTCGATCTGCGTCGGACCACAGAACAAGAAAGGGACAACATTGAGCATGAAGCAAGTATACCTCTCTTTTTTGCCACTTTGGAACTCAATGCTCTGTTAATACTGTCTACATAGACCATCAAATCATGTGCCCCTTGTAGGCTCTTTTTCATCCCTATTGAAAACAAGAAATGAATAAAATGTTCCTTAGGAGTATAGTTCTGAAATTGAGTATGCTTGGGCTCATCCCCCTTTGTGTCAGATAATTAAGTTCTAAGTAACTGATATTGCTTATGGTACAAATATCTCCTTTAATCAGTAAACAAAATAGTTTGAAGTACTGATCTTTGTCTGCTTCAAGTTTATCATGATTTGTTTGTTTATGCAACTTTCTTATATAATTTCTGATTGTGGCTGTATATAATTTGCTTCTTTGATTTGCTTGAAATTATATGGTTTTGCAGCATTCAACATCTTTGTGTCTCCATTAAACATTCAATGTGGAGTTTGTACCAAATAATCTATTTTCATTTTCAGGGTGTGAAACTTTATTTTGGGAATTCGCTCAATTTGGAGATGTAATAATAGATGCTTTTTCAAACACCTAAACCAAGATCAAGTCTACGGCTCATCCAGAGCCTCTTGTTCCTGCTGGTATTAGCTGGTCTAGCTGTTACAGTTGCTCTAACGGCTCTCTCCATGCCTGACGTATTTGCTTGTATTTTAGCATTTGTACCAACTGGATGGGGAATTCTTTGTGTAAGTGTCCTATTCTAGTTCTCTTATTTGGCACTTTTTTTGCTTGAATTAGATTTAGACCACTAATTTTAATTTTTACAATAGTTCCATCAAGTGGGGTGATGCAGGACACGTTGAAAAGGCCTCTTAATGCAATGTTTCTTGAAGGCAAACACACAGATGCACTAAACTGAACCCTAACCTAATAGGACAGCATGTAATTACTAACTAAACTTTATTTAATTGACGCTATTGTGCTAAGCAATGATGATCGAAGACTGTTGTGACTCCCTAAAAAATATCGTGTTGTTTAACCTAAAATTGACAAATTTCGGATTTACAAAAAAAATGCCATGTACTTCAAGCGACATGCAAATCTGATGCAATGTTTCAGGTTATATCAACTAGCATACAAGAGTAAGGAATTAATCTGAAATTTCAGCAATGAATATCCAGATAGAGTTGGAGACAATTTTAAGAAGAGTTTCCAGCAAGTGAATAGAGACTGCAGACTGTTATACGCTTCCCGACTTAATTAACAGATAACACGGGTGCTTTGATCTGGGTGCAGTCCCAACTGAGTTAAGATGGCTCCTTACTGCGGATATGGTGGCAGTTGCATGCTATCAGGCTATGAGGCTTTAATCTAGTATCCAAAAACTGATAATAGTTGTTGCCATAACATGGTTCATATTCTTATATGGAATTTGTTAATTATCATTCTATTGAATGATATGATTTGTTTGCAAAAATTATGTAGATCTCTTGCTGAAGCCTATTGAATATAGGACTTCATTTATACAAAGAACTTGGATTTTCATATCATTTGGTCATTTCATCAAGTGTATTTAGGGATATAAATTGGGTAAAGGTCCAACCAAAACCTGGCGCTTAAGCAATTGCAGGATCAGGCCTGCCAATTAAGCAATTCGGTAAAGATTCAGGCTACTTGGAACACCGAGAGAATCACATTTAGGTCAATTTACCATGAAACCTGCCGAATCTGACTTGGACCGGAATGTATATGAACCAGCATGTTTCATCCCAGGCTTAAGATAATACCCTAACTCTTTCCATCTCTTGGTTGGTTTAAACAATCATTCCCTCTTTCTCCCCTTCAAATTAAGGGAAAAAACCTCATCGAGAAGTGACTACACAATTTAGTGGCAGTGAGCAGCCTGAGGCTATTTTGTCTCAAGTAGGTTTCTGTTTGACTGAAAATTTGGACCAAGCCAGTTGGCTGCATCCTTAGTGTTGGAGTTGAAAGATAAATGTTGTAGAGAACAAACACCAAACGCAAGTTACTTTACTAAGTTAATTAATTTTGAAGTAACTCGTAGCAAGGTTGCTTAACCTTAAAAGGTGTTATTATTTTTCACAAAATTGAATACTCTTGTAGCATGACTGTGTATACAAGCATCTACCACATTTCCTTGAATAAATGTAAAGAGTGGCAAAATGTGATGTGGAGCTTGATATGTAAGCTGCAAATTTACCTTTTGTTAAGAAGAAAAAATCGAAGATGATATGAAATGTTAGATGTAAATTTATTGCTTGTATGAATAGATTTTTTTTTTCATTATGAACGAATGATTTGTGTTGAGGGCAACATGTATCATCTCTCTGATGTTTCAGATCAGATGTAAACCTCAAATATTTCAAGTAGGATATGTTGAGTCAAACTAGTATTGTATCTCTAGCCAGTTGGTTTTAAGGTTTAGGAAGTCCTATCAGCTTCAACTTAAGCCACAGTTGGACTGGAACATAGTATAACTGGTTACATTTTTTTTAGCATGAAGATCTATCTTATAGTTTTGCTTGTAGTAGACTTAATCAATAAAAAGGAAAAATATAACTGTAACATGCCCTGCTTATATAAGGCTTATAAATCTTCTCCTACCAAAATAAAGCTTGTTATTATAACCTCACCCCTCTTCGAAGGTTCTTTTGTTATTATATTAGGGTTTTTTGCATATAACTATTAGTCCCGCAAATCTAGTACATTTTTTAATAAAAATTTTCAAATCTCATGAATTGTTGAATGAGTCTCAAATCAACAGAAAATCGAGTTATGAATAACTCTCCTTTTTGGTTGGATTATTTTAACCCAACTCAAGGGTTAAGCTAATTAGTAGGTAATTTTGTGCTTGATCTATATTCAACCTTCACAAACTTTCTTTTTATTTATAATATTTTGCACCCCCCGCCACACCAGACACACACACACACACACACACACACACACACACACACACACACGTCATCTTCGAAGGTTCTTTTGTTATTATATTAGGGTTTTTGCATGTAACTATAAGTCCTGCAAATCTAGTATATTTTTTAATAAATTTTTTCAAATCTCATGAATTGTTGAATGAGTCTCAAATCAACAGAAAATCGAGTTATGAATACCTCTCCTTTTTGTTTGGATTATTTTAACCCAACTCAAGGGTTAAGCTAATTAGTAGGTAATTTTGCGCTTGATCTATATTCAACCTACACAAACTTTCTTTTTATTTCTAATATTTTGCAACCCCTGCCACACCAGACACACACACACAACACAAACTCTAAAATCTTCTCCTACCAAAATAAAGCTCTCCGATTATCGTGGATTAGGAAGAGGGTTTCAACCATTGCATCAACAACATTTGTGTATTCATCTAGTGTGGTGGTTAATTTGGGAAACTAAGATTCCATTTGATTTCCATGTAGGTGTGTGTTTGTCACCCCCATTTCCTGTATTTCGTATTTGTACTCGTAATTGATTTTGGCACGTATTTTATTTTCTCGACTTGTGGATTTGGTTTCTCGTAAATGGGTTTTGGACCATGACTTGGTTTTATTTTGTGGAGTTGGTTTGGTTTGGTTTGGTTCATCATGAGTAGAACACCTTAGCCTATTCTCCACCTCCATTCCATCACAACCACCCTCATTAAAACCCACCAACCTTTTCTCTCTCCTCCATAACTCCATTAATTTCCTACAACTTCTTCTTCTTCCTTCTTCCACACAACTCCCCAACCCATAGGCAAGTGCACCTTGCCACCACATAAGGACCCAATTTTATTTGTCCATTAGCTAGATTGGGACATGGAGAACAACATTAGAACTTGGCATTTTGCGATTTGGAGTCTCCATTGTTCTAGATCTAAGTTTTAGTTATTTTCGGATTTACATGGTTTTGATCTATTTTAGTTGGATTTTATGGGTTTTTGATGCTTCCATGTGGAAGAGAATTCGATTTTACTCAAGATAGAACTTTGAAAATCTAGATTTGGTTTTAATTTGGCTAAATTATGAAGATTTGAAGTTTTGGTGTTCTTGAGGAGTTCATCTCAGCCTTGGTGAAGGCTCTCGGCCAGTGCTCTTTAGCACTTGACCGTTTGCGCACCCCGGCCTGTGCTCTTTAGCGCATGGCCGATTGCGCATAGGCTCAGCCAGTGCTTTGCGCTGCGCTGGATTGCGCTGGCGCAAGCTAGCCATGCACAAGCCAGCCATGCGCAAGGTAACCCCTGCGCACTCGACCATTGCGCAGTCCATACTCTGCGCAACCTACCCTTGCGCAAACCAACCCATGCGCAAGGCAGCCCCTGTACCCTTGGTCCATGCGCAATGACCCATTGTGCAGTACATCCCCTGTGCCCCTTTTACCCTATGCCCCTTGACCCCATGCGCAGTCTACCCATGCGCAAGGCAACTCTTGCGCAGCTTTTCCATGCGCAGTACATACCCTGCGCAGCCCAACCCCTGACCCCCTTGCACAACCTACTTGTCTATGATGAATATTGTTTATTTCTTGATCTTGGCTCTTCTATAGTCCTATTTATTGGTATTTTATTAGATATTTTACGCCCATTTTATATCCTTACGCCTTTTGTCATGAACTGATTTTACTTAATATGTTTGGAATGACTATTGTACATGGCCTGGTATGACAAGGAACTAGCATAGCACGGCAGTGACCCGTAGTGGTGCACTCCCGACATGACCCACATGACATGATTTATCTTGATAACTTGATAGTGGTCGTGGCGGCGCACTCCTGACTTGACATGACTTGATAACTTAACTTGACTTGCCTTGACACCGTGGGTGGTTCTTTCTTGCTTGATTGTTAAATCCACTTGTCCAGTCTTGCATCATGTCTAGGATGGGACTCCTGAGTACCACGGTCAGGAGTACCTACCAAAATGGATTAAGGCTAATAACTAGAATAACAATAGTAGTCATGAAGAGATGACACAGCTACAGGCAATCCCGTTACCTGGGCGCTCTTGGGATCTGTAGCCTGCCGTCGAGTAGGGCACATTTCCAGCGCACCGTCGAGTGTTGCACCCTCTAAGTCACCTAAGGGTACATTTGTCTCCCGGGCGATGTACCCACCTGAATTCAACCCCTAATTTTCGTCCTGGGTAGCCTGGATGGTCTGCAGGGCTTGTGGCTGTGGGACAATCTCACTGCATCTTGTTAGTAATTAGGCCTGTGATAACCCTAGTTAGTTAAAGTAGTAAGCCGTAGGATCTGCTTGGCCGTGATTGATTGAATGAGGTATAACCAGTCTAGTCATGTCTTGATCCAGTACAAGATTGCTTCCTGTCTTGATTTCTTACATTATTATCTTGCCGATAAATGGTGGAAAACCAAGTTCTGTTCAGACGAAGGGTTACAACCCCGGTCCTTGTTTGGTTTACGGGTTGTAACCTGGCTATCGGAATAGTTCCATGGTTATCTCGTCGTATATCACCCTGCCATGTTTTCGTAAGTTTTAATTTTAATATTAGATTTTCTTGTGCTGATTGCTGGCTTTTGTTCTTATTTCGTGGCCCCCTTGTGTCACTTGCTTTTTCTGGGGTTGACCCAGCTGGTTTTGTGTGGCCAGATTTCGGAGCAGCTCCCGAGGATCTACCAAGCTTCCAGCCCAATGGTGACAACTAGACGGAACCCGGGCCAAGAGTGAATTTTTCCTTTTTTGATTTACCCACTTTATTGTAAAAATTATTCTTTTGAGGCGTTTAGCCGACGAGCACTTGTTAGCTCGATGCACATTTACTTACTGTCTGCCCACGGGCTGTAAACATGATTAACAAATCCTAGGGTTGATCATGTATGACTGAACTCTTGCTAGTCCTGACATTTTGTACGACTAGCTTCATGATCAACTGAATATGTAATATTGGGACGCTTTTTATTGTATATTTGGTGGTCTAACATCTTGTATCTATATTACTTGCTTGAGATGGAGACAATAGGCTTGTTTATGACCTTAAGAGATTGTTGGCTTGTAGTAAACCCTCATATATCTAGACAGCCGTGACCGTATATCGAGGTGGATTCCATTTCAATATACGTAGCTGGCTATATACGCCCCCGCTCTCCAGTATTCTGGTTCTGGGGCGTGACAGTGTTCTATTGAAATATATTGTATGCTTTACAAACAAATTCAACATTATCTGAGAAAAATAAATGAAAATATGATTGAATATGATGGTTTTGTTGGAATTTTAAGAGGATCAGAGAGCCTAAATCTAGTTTATTGGTATTAGTTGATTGAATAAGAGCATCCATGTATCTTCAAGACATCCTCAAGACATCCATGTATCTTCAAGACCTTCAGTATCCATGTATCTTCAACACACACAACAATAAACTAGATTTAGGCCTTCAGTATCCATGTATCTTCAAGACATCCTCATCAAACCTCTCTCACTCCGTCTCTCTGATCCTCTTTTCTTACGTGACGACCTTATTGGTATTAGTTGATGTTTATGTTCTTCGGTATCCTTGTATCTTTTCATGTCTGACCAAGCTTTTATTCACCCAACAGATACTTGTGGCATGGAAGCCTCTGGTGAAGAAGCTACGCCTGTGGAAAACGGTGCAGTCATTTGCTCGTCTGTATGATGCAGGGATGGGAATGTTTGTCTTTATTCCCATTGTCGTCTTCTCGTGGTTCCCCTTCGTATCCACTTTCCAGACCAGACTTAGTTCAATCAGGCCTTCAGTAGAGGTTTGTAGATCTCTCTCATTCTGGCTGGAGACGAGCCCAACAAAAGATTATGATTTTACATGGGAGAACTGGAAGTATGTGAATTGTGAGAGTTGTTGGCTAGGAGCCTAGGACTCCGATTGTACATGGGAGAACTGGAAGTATGTGAATTTTTGCAGAGAGGACATGCATCATATATAATGTATGTATATTGTATGTGTGTGCATGTGTTGTAACCTGTGTAGCATGGATGTTTGATAGATCAAAATCAACTAACATTTGTCTTTACCCATTCGTTAACAGGTACAAACCAGTTTTCATGTTCCTTGTTAAACCCAGATTTATTTTAGGTATTATTCGTATTGAAAGCCGGAGTACCAAATAGCTTAGCAAATTCCATGTGTCGAATATCTTGACATTTAATTATTCAGTAGAAAACATAGTCTGTATGATTCTTACTTGAATCAGATTGAGTCTTGAAATTTGGAAGGAGGGAGGACTTTTGGATCTTGTGTTGTGTTGCACTCTTGCTGTATTTTGAGGCTTATACATTTGATAGTGTCTTTATAAGATGCCATTGAATGTCAAATTTTCTACAGCAGTAGTTAATGAAGCCTAAAGTCAAGTTTTTTATAATTCAAGTGACTTCTACTTTGGTTGGTTGGTTGAAGAAAGTCGGACATGATCCTAGTTTTGCTAACCCTAATTCCTCCATGTACAGCAAAAAACTCATCTTCCCATTACCAATTCCAAAACCCTTTTGCACCCGTACATACATCAACGAAAAAGATTAAAGCCTGGCAGCTTCCATTCATGGAGATGAGGCTTACCTTACAGTTACATATTCTTGGCAATAAAAAGAAGAAAAAAAAAGTTGACACAGATTCTCCCTTTGGGGTCGTATTCAAGATTTATGATTATTAGTGACAGGATGAAAGGAATCTGGTGTACATAAATAAATACTATTATACAAGTTAGCTTCAACATAGTTTGGCTATCATTTTCCAAGAGAGGGCTAGGAAACTTGTTCAAGCCCTGTAGAAAAGGTCCGAGAGGTATACATCTCCTCTCACCAGATACTGACACGAGCACAACAGACATCCATCCACTTGTATTGCTGAGAGCTCTATCAACATTATGCTCTTTTTGTTCGCCTTCCAACTCTGAGAGCAAGCTCTGTGTCAATCTTGAGAGAGATGTCGAGTGCTTTAACAGAATGTGTCAAAGCCCCACTGCAAAATAAGCATCGTTAACGGCTCTAGTTAGATGGTCCCTTGAATATAACAACTTCTGCCAACAGCTGAACCAAAATAGCACATGCAGTGTCTTTACGTTCGAAAACGTGCATAAGAGAACATTCATTCGTGAATAATTCAACCATACTATGAGAGTTTTGAAGTGGCCGTTACGAAATATGTATACAGGTGAAACTTCGACATCAATATTCTCTCCTGCAATTGGATAGTTCTAGAGCAAATTAATGAAATCATCTAAGCTTCCAAGTAATATACGTCGAGCTAACAGTGTTCCTTATACTTAATGTTTTGAAGATGGTTGGGGATACTATCTATTATACAAAGAATACCCATGTTCCTTCTCTTAATGTTTTGAAAAGAGGTAGGGATAGTATCAACTATACATAGACTACCTCTTTCTCTTACGGCCCTAACAAATAGAGTGAATAACGATAACGCCAAAATCATAGTTGTAATTTATAAGACTGGACACTTAACACCAAGGGAGTCCATTTTTGTTCACCCACCAAAACTTGGGTAATGTTCACCATGCCACGTGTCCATCTAAAATCACTTTTTTCCATTATTATAAGGTGAGAGAAAATAAATTAAAAAAAGAAGTGGTTTTAGGTGGACACATGACGACCATTGGATGGAATGGTGATTTGGTGGGTGAATAAAAATGGACTCACACCAATGTTCGCAATATAGGTATTTGAATTGTTGAGTATCGGTTGAGAGTCTTGGGGCTCCAGAGTTGCACCCAAGACCTCGGCTATGGAGCATTTAACTTTTATAATAAAAGAATTGACATCTTTTTATGACCAGATGTCATAAAAATCTAGGCTACTTGTGTGCAATAGAGGTCCTTGTCTAACACCTGAAAGACTTAGAAGTGAAAAAAATTTGGACTACTTATGTGCAAGAGAGGTCCTTGCATAACACCTGAAAGGCTGAAAATGGAAGTGTAGTTGGTCGATAGGTAGATTTATTTGATTTACCTTCTTGGTTATGCACTTTAAGCTCATACAACTAAGGAGCACCCTTCATTCCTAGATAAAGAAAAATATCTAGACGAAGAGGTATCAAATGAAACTTGCTATAGGAGATCCTTGCATAACATCTGAAAGGCTATAAGTGAAAAAATCTGGACAACTTATGTGCAACAAAGGTCCTTGCGTAACACCTGAAAGGCTGAAAGTGAAAGACTAGTTGGTCGATTTGATTTACTTTATTTACCTTCTTGGTTATGTACTTTAAGCTTATGCAACCAAGGAGCACCTATCAGCTTCCCTAGATAAATGAAAAAAATCTAGACGAAGAAGTATCAAATGGAACTTGCTATAGGAAATTGTATTAATCAATGTGGCGAGGCTACGGGCGATTTCCCACTATTCGGTTATCGATTTCGGATTCGGTTACGGGTTGGGGTTTCGGTTAAAATAAAAAACCGATCAAGGATGGTAAATTTACCATAATACCCTCGTGTAAACATTCCATATGAAAGTCTTACAAGCCCTAGATCTACTCATTTCTGTCTCTACCGTTCTCTCTCCTCTCTCTCTCTCTCCCTCTCCCAACAGCCTCTTTCTCCATATCCTTTACGCCTCCCAATTTGAAAAGAAACTCTCTAACTTAAATCCTTTTCGTCTCTCTTTCTCCCTTCTTCCTAGTTCTGGAGTCCAGATCTACGATTCTACAAGTCTTTCTTTCTTAGATCAGTCTTTCTTAGTTAATCTAAGATAAGAGCCGTCAGTTCATTACTGTTAATTTTATTTTATACTTTTAGTTAATTTTTTTATACAAGATCTGCGATTTTTACTTTTACTGATCTACGATTTTTTATATCATCAGTTCATTCTCTCTTAGACCAGATCTACGATTTTTTTTTTATACTTGTACAGTTAAGTTTTTACTATAAATCTGTTTACTTCTAATCTTTTTACTGTTAAGTTTAAATTATCTCCAGATCCTAGCTAGCCGTAAGTTCATTACTTCATTTGCTTAGTTAACTTATATCAAAAATTTATATGTGTGCATCCATGTTATTAATTTTTTACTGTTAATTTTCTTGTTATTAATGTTATCTTCATCTTCTTCCAAACAACATATATAATGAATATCTTCTTCCAAACATCATATATCTTCTTCCAAACTGAATTTTCTAGTGGATTATTTTTTTTGTTTTCTGTATAAATTTTTTGAAAGCCCAACTTTGGGCTCAGCCCATTAACAAAAAATGGCCCAACCGTAAAAACCGAACAAATTATTTCGGTTCGGTTTAGATCGGTTTTTGGTTTTTTGGGTTCGGTTTCGGTTTGAATATTTCTCAGTTCCGTTTTTTCGGTTTTCAGTTTTTGAAAATTCGTTTCGGTTGAAATTGATTTAACCGAATGCTCACCCCTAGGCGGGGCTGTTTGGTTGCCTGTAACTATTACTGCAGCATTTCCGGTATCTGTTTGACTGCAATTGGTGTCGTTTGCTGCAGCAAAAACTGCAATAATTGTCTATTTCCTACAGCATTTGTTGCAGTCAAAATAACTGCAAAACCATTTACGACAGCATTTGCTGCAGGGAATTTCTATTTACAAGCAACCAAACAGCCACTAAGCCAAAAAGAGAGCGAGTGACAGTTCATGATCCCTGAGTAAAAGTGATGAAATCCCTTGACCTAAGCTACAATAACATAAGTTGTAAACCTTAGCCAAAAACATCTCTAATCTGATACTTTAATATGCACCTTGACTCAACAAACAGAAGTATTCCAGAAAGATCAGAAAGTAGTGCTACACTTGTGTTTGAGAAACATTTCAAATGCTCCACAAAGTTGTAGTTCGAGTGGTCATTTTGCTTTAAGGGATTATATATGTATTTTATGGTCGTGTGATTTCAGATATGATACTCAATTATGTGGATCAATATCGATAACTATTTGCCTCATCCTGATGAATAATCAAATCTGAAGCCATTCACTGTACACTTAATACATGATGCACGCAATTTGTCATTTTAGTGAAAAACACAGTAATGACTAAGTCAATGTTATATGATTCCAACAACGAACAACCTCCGCAAGAAAAAGAAAATATAAAATCTAAAGGGCCACATATTATCATCCGAGGAAGCACGAACACTCCAAAATATATAGACTAGGGCAAACCAAAATCAGCATCGTGTCTTATTGCGTCCACCATCTCCTATTGCATTCACTTCTGTGCAACAAAGTTCACGTAAAAGGTTAATCCTTATCTAGTTGTATGGAAGACATCCTTTGCCCATATCCTACCAGCCTGATCTCTTGGATAAAGTGGTTATATAACTTGGTTTTAGTCTCATCATAGACGTCACGAACTTATAGACGCCAAAGGAATCTTGGATTTAGTCTCATCATAGACGTCACGAACTTATACATGCCCCCATTTTATTTGGCTCTTTCATGTGCATTGCTGCCTTGCTGACCCTCTATGTTACAGCTCATGCTATTGAACAAAGTCGTTATCTAACAACTACCATTGACACTTCACAAAGTCAGAACTTAGAAGGTTAAAAACATGCAACTTAGATGGAAAATAAAGACAGTTTGAAAGAGGAACATAAACCAATAAGGGATTCAAAGAAATCCTCACGTTGGGAATAAGAGGGAATATTGAGACAAGTGGCAGGATAAAGTAACAGAAAATTGTTAGAAAAAAGTTTGCATTTGAAACCCAACTCGATACTAACTCAGCATATCATCATGATGAAAGGAAGTCACCCGTTCATAAATTAGAAGCTCATGAACGACTGCAGTGCAAAAGGTGGTCATTGTTGCGACACATCAAAAATCGTTTTTAGATCTCTTTTCCTTTATCACTTCAGTCTCCTAATGAGAGCTCTGCCCCAGTAGAGATTACACCAAGTTTTCAAATTCAAACACATTCTTGTCCATCTAAATAAGAGACGTAAAAAAACAAGGAAACTTCATGTCCCAAAGCTGTAATCCGAAGCAAGTTACCCTAATCCGCTAACTTTCCTTTCCTGGTAGGAGATCTCTGTCAAAGAATCAATCATATACAATCCATGGAGATCTCGGACGGCAAACTTAGGGGACCTCATATTTTGAATATCGAAATGGTAGTGCCATGTCTCATGTGGCTTTATACAAAGACGCACTTCTTGAATGATAACCGGGTCAACAGACAAACAGTCCAACAGTGGACCTGAACTGGATTTGCCACCGGTCTTCTGGTCCGACCATCGGTCCATGTTTGTTAACTAAGAAGTTGGAAATCTCTTTATGTATAATATTATGGATAAAGATGGTTGGGAAGATGTAATAATTACGATGTCCTTTAGAATGAATATTTTGGATTTGTGAGAATAATACTGATAGCTTATCTAATTGGAGGTTTTTGTAGATTTTTATTACAATATATTGATTATAGAGTCCTTGCAGGAAATTGTTGTCGTTGTCATGCTGCCCTTGTGCACATGTAGGTTTTGGGGCATTGATAAAATCCAAAACAAAACCACAAGGTATTTTGTAACAAAAGAAGATTGATCACTTGTAATAGGTTCCAAGATTCAGTTTACCTAGATATGTAGGTTACACCAGTTGCACCAATCTTTTTCACTGTTTCCAGGGTAACATTTCCCGAAGCCTGCAATCAGTGACTATCAGTAATATTTTTACCTTTGTTATACATTACAACAAGCAAGAAATGCTCGAGAAGGATTATAAAAATAAAATAAAAACAGGTTCTCGATATGCGATTCGAGATTAAAATAATTAACAGTTCCATTAGTCTCTGACATACTCATAATAGTTAGATCAGCAGATAATGTGATGAATTTATAAGTTTGAGAAGTCTATACAGTAGAAGGGAAGGATACTTTGGCTGCAACCAAATTTGGATGATCATGCGGAGGAGGGGTCTCTCCTCTCTTCTGCAAAAGACAAAGTCACAAAGGCTTAGAATGAGTAATAGTTTACCCATATGTATTAAATTTGGCCTCATTCCATTTGTGTGCAGTCAGCATGATGGACCATGTCTGCTGAAGTTTGGAAGAAAACCTAGAAAAAAGGCTGATGGACCATGTCTGCTGAAGTTTGGAAGAAAAACTAGAAAAAAGGGTGATGATGGAACTATGTTTATATCTAGGCTAGGCTTAAGTTAAATTTGGCCTCCAGATTTCTAATTGTGCTGCTTTATTAACTTGAGCTCCTTATCTTTTTATCCTGGGTCATGGTACGGGTTCAAGAACGAGGTACACTACTTATCTTTATTTTTGGTACGAAGAGAGTAGGTCGAGTTGGTTCACCAACTCAGTTCCCGGTATGTTTAAAATCCTAATTGGGATGATACTAGTTACTTGTTCAAATATGACTGATAATTGTGTCATGCACCGAAAGAGTTTCCTATATAAAACATAAGAAAATTCAAACTCATTACCTTACTATATTTAATAAGATGTAAACCTTACTTATTTTAGTCATACATCAATTTGGAATGCAATATTCCAAATAAAATGATATAATGATGCTAAATCAAACATGTAAATAAACCAAAAATAAATAAATGACAAATGACTTGGAACCTACGTTCAAAATAACAAAAGCATCAAAAAATCTCATAAGGTCATTCTCTTCTGTGCATGAGCAACTTGCATAATAGAATGGTGCGGCTCATAAGTTATGAAGAAACTACAGTGGTACGAATTACAAAGTCAAATTTCAAAAAACATCCGTAGCTATAGAACTCCAATTGACAAAAAAAATTCTAGTTCTTCAACTTTCTTTGCATTGAAAGAATCTCTTGCAAAAGCAAATTTATAGTGAGATTTCAACGATTTATTCTGATCGCCAAAATTTAGTAATCTAGATCGAGTACCATAGCAATCCGAATCATAATGTACCCGCAGCAACTGGAGCGCTCATACCTGGAACGGTTTTGATGGAGGTTTAGGTGTACCCGGTAAGTATGGGCTGTATACATTATCAAGTTTGATCTAATATGCTAGCACAATAAAATGCTTCTTTCAAGTTTCAAATTTTATCTTCTGATACTTCTAATATAGAACAAGTAGCCAAGTGCAAAATAGCATAGGTAGACATAGCATGTATATATCTCCAAACATCATGCCTTATTAAAGTGGTACGAGTGAACTGCCTATGACATCACAGTATATACACCGAGCCCGTGATAAGCAGGGGCATGCCCTATGATATTTCACATCCTCGTACCACAGAAGTTCTATTGAGGCTATAGCATACAAAGTTTCAGGCAGTAGAGAGAGAAGGTAGGAAATAATTATTAATCGTTAGTCAACTACAAAAGAGAGAAACATGACCCTAGTGATAAGAACAGGATTCAATGGAATTTTTTCTCTAAATATACAGCAGTAGGCACAGAAATGTAGTCACGCATTAAACATCTATGATGCAAGTTCTGCAGAAGGTATCAATCGACGGTTATGACGTAGCACTGTCCAATTATTAGCCTGCAACTCAGATAAGATAGTAACAAAAACAAGTAAAAGGAATCACCTCAGTTTCAAATCTTCCATTTATCAAATTTACTGCTTCCTTTAGCATAGAAACATCTACATCTCCATTTGGTAGAGGAACAACCATGTTGTCTAACATTATACGAGTCAAGGAAGTTTTGTTTTGATATGTGAAATGTAAGACTTCTTTGACTTCTTCCAATGTCCTCGTCTCAACCTGAAAAATTGATTCTTCACTACAATTTAACAAGCACAACACTCCAGAGGCACAAACAAGAGACAAAAGTATGGCTATCGAGAAAGCAAATACAGCAAATCAGACTATTCACAGTGGATATGTAACTGGAGTAAGAAGCAAGAAATCAAACTTGAGAACCATAATAACTGAATCATGTGTAATAGCTTTACTAAATCAACTTATACAAATTAATCAACATAATATGTGATGCTGGCATATCATTCCAATTTCAAGCAATCAAATGACTACTTCTTTTTTTTGAATCTTTGACTACTGTTTGCGGTCCAAGTCACAACCAGGTGGGAAAGAATTATGATCCTTGCAGAACATTTGCAAGTGAAACACCATTATAAGCAAACAGATCCAACACAAGAAGGTCTCCAGATATTGTCTGCTGATATTTACAAGAAATATAAAGATATATATGCACAATCAGATCATTTTCTATAAAACAAACCAAGTAGTTACATATGCAAAGCAATGTATTGGACTATACCTCAACAGCCATCTGAATGCCCTTTTGCTCCAAAAATTGATCGACTGATTTGATAGCATTTGTAACACCTCCAGCTACTGAAATATGATTGTCTTTTATCATCACCATGTCAAATAAACCCATCCTGTGGTTCTTCCCACCACCAATCAGTACCTGTTACAGAAGATTTGAGGAACCGGTCAACGCAAGAAACACATATAAGGTACAAATTGGTTAAAGTATGAGAAATGATAAACACCGCCCACTTATCCACCAAACGTAAACCTGGGGCTGTTTTCCTCGTCTCCAAAATGCATGCAGGGTGCGCAGCATCTGCCATAGCCTACAGAAACAAAGAAGTCTAGTATTTATTTACGATATAAGGAAACCAAAAGCTGGCTAATGCCATATTCATATATTTATGTCCAATAAAATGCACTTTAAGCCAAAAAAAATTCCAGACACATAATTTCGCTGGCAGTTCAGTTTCTATTGACATTTAAAGCAGAAACATAGAGGCCTAAATTTTATAGATGTATATATTTCTATTCTTGTGGACAACAATCAAAACCCATTGTCCTTGAAGGTCTGGGAGTAAAAATAGCAAAATGGGCTGTTTTGTCAAAAAAGGAAATACATCAGAAGTGAAAATTGTAGACAATATATATACCAAAAGCACAAGTATGTCGTTTACAAGTATCAATCTGGGTACACGTCAGTTGAGCAGACTACGAATGCACCATATATGGTTGTTAGACATTTTTATTATTAACCAACCATAAAAACTGCTCGAGTAAGATAACTTGTTGTGACAACAACCAATTCAATCAACTTGCACTCTTGAACACTGGACAGATAAAAACAGATATTGAATCTATAAGTTTAAATCTACTAGAGAAAAGAATATGGAGATAAATGTTTAAGGAGAATCACACCGTTCGGGAGGATTGTGGAAGACCAGCGACATATCCAGGTCGAAGTCAACAACATAAGGAGGCTCTCGTCCAGTCTTCAAGTATTACAGAAGGAGAAGACTACTACAGATGGAACAGCCATAGGGTGACAGAAGCAGCAGAACTCTCGATGTTTGCCTAGGAAGCACAGATACTTAAAAATGGGCGACAAATTGGTATCCGAACGTATTGAATACGCAATATACATCCAATACGTCCGGATACATCCAAGATACGTGATAGTGAGTATCCTGAATTTTAATTAATTTTTTAATATTTTTTTTAAATTTCGGATACGTGTATGATACGTACTGATATGTATTGCTGAATAAAAAAAATTGGACCCACTACTCGTTACACAATCCAAATCCATTAAACTAAGTTAACCCGCTCCTAGAGAAATTAGGTACACCCTTTTTACATATTGCATAATATTTTTATTTTATTTTTGGTGTCCTACTTGGCTCTCTTAGGCTCATGGCACGGCCACCCAGCCAACCTGAGCGGAGAGGCGTCTACAACCCAGAGTGCTCAGCAGGGAGCCCTCCTCCGCGGAGGGAGGTCTACAACCCAGAGTGCTCGACAGGGAGCCCCCCTCCATCCAAGTAGACTTGGCACGCCCGTGGCATAGTCACCCAGCCGGCACCCAAGAGGGGACTCGAACCCGGGACCTCCCACGGGTGAGCCCCCCTCTCTAGCCACTTGAGCTAGAGCCCTCGGACACATGTTGCATAATATATATATATATATTTTATATATATATATATATATATATATATATATATATATATATAGAGAGAGAGAGAGAGAGAGAGTTAGTGCGATCGGTGATTACAGCCATTGCGAGGTATTGGATGCAGGTGATTATGATTCCCTATACTATTATCAGGAAAATAGAGGATTTATGCTAATTTTGTCTGGCACGGAGGAATTCATGCTATTAGCTGGGAAGGCATGTGCAGGCCAAGGTATGAAGGAGGTGTTGGGCTTCAATCTTTGAGAGATTGCAGGGATGAAGCTAACCTGGAAATTCATATCTCAAAAGTCTCTTTGGTCCGAATGGATGGAGTGTAGGTACTTGAAAGTCTTGAAGGGGGCAAACTTCTGGGTGCACCGTAGTAATAGTAATGATTCAGTGACTTTTAAAACAATATTGATTCACAGGCAGGCAGTACAACGAGAGGTGCTTAGATCCTTTACAGATGGGTCAAATACGAATTTGTGGTTTGGCCCATGGGTTAAGCACCAAAGTCTGGCTGATCGTTGTGGTAGGCTGGTAGGTGGTCCAGTAACTGGACAGTAGAGAGTCAGCAGTCTTATTGTGGACGGTGCTTGGCACCCTAAGAGCCATGCGTGGGCGAGGCAGTTCGGAGAAATCATTACACATTGATGAGAGCTTGCATGCAGACATATGGGTATGGAAAGACACTTTGAGTGGTAAGTTCGAGCATAGCAGAGTATACAAGGCTGTACGTGATCAGCAAGTACCCATGGAAGACTCGGAGTCCATATGGGTGAAGGGGGCGGCCAGGAAGATGCAATTATGCATGTACAGGGTGCGGATGGGGCACCTATTAACTCTGGATCGGTTGGCAAGGTTCGGTATGCGGGTGGACGGCCAAGGATGTATCTTATGTCGGAATGCCAATGAGTCCTTGCTGCATTTGTTTTTCACTTGTCCGATCTCGACATAGGTATTACTTGAGCATGGTAGAAAGATAAGCATGGCGTTTGATGGTGCCATGGATATTGATGGGGTGATCACTGAGTTTTAGTGGGTGCGAAGTAGAGGTGAAAAGTGGTTTAAGGAAGCTAGGATTCATTTGTCTGCAGCGGTCTAGCACATATGGAAGGAACGGAATCGACGAATTTTTGAGGGACGAGACTTCTATTATTGGAATATACATAATGTAGAGCATGATGTGGGTGTGTTGATTGCTAAACCACCATCTAATTAGATGGATTGAAAGATTTTAGTGAATATTAATATATATATATATATATATGATGAAGGTAAATCTTTATTGAAAAATTGTAACCACGTACAAGCTTGTAGCCATCACTAAATGACCTCCCTACAAAGGACTTGATATACCTGTATCATACGCAATGTTATTGACAATTCCTATCAAAGGAGTAATTAATCCCTAATAAAGATGATTATTTCTTTCTTTCCATAGGTGCCATATTGTAGCCGAATGTCTGATACGCGCCAAACTGAACCATGCTGATCCCTACTACGTTGGCCTTTGATTTCCTCTATTGCCCTATGAATATCCTGGCCTCCTGGCTAAGAAGTTTGAGTTTTAAGCGTTGTTGACTCCACACGTATTGCGACGCTATGCAATTGAAGAACAAATGGTGCACCGACTCCACCTCCTGGAGACACGTCTTACATCTATTATCCAGTATCATAATTCCTAATCTTTGTAGTCTCCCAAAGTGAGCAATCGGCCTTGGCCTTATACATACACAAGTTCATCTTGGTGGAAGCTTTCTTCACCCATATAAATTCAAAAGAATCTATATGTGGGTGCGGCATTCTAACCTGGTCGTATACTATTTTGGAGACCAGCAATGCTCAATTTATCCCAAGCCCACTAGTCTTTGTAAAGGGTTCGGTCTACTGTGACCACCCATATGGCTGCTCCCAGCCTTCTTCCCCGCGGGTGCACCTCCGGTTGCCAAACACCTCCTACGAATAACTCACTGACTTGATCATCCTCCTTACCCTATACTTCAAATTCTTCCCATCCTAGCCAATCCACAACACTCTTGTGTTGAATCCATGGGTCTAACCAAAGGTTAGTGTCCCCAACTTCGCTCATCACTCTCGATATCATTGGTTTCAGCTTCATTCGGCTCTTCAGGATAAATTTGTAGGTAACATAGTAGTTACTTTGTTGACTCCAGAAATTGTCTTCTTTTAAATATCTTCCTTTCATCTAGTCTGACCACAATGATTCCCCCTCCAAAAAAATTCAAGCTAATGTTAATTCAGCAGTCTCTCGAATCGTAGACAGAGATTTAAGACCAACCCCTCCTTCCATTTTCGACCGACAGAGATTCACCCAATCTATGGCATGAATGCCGCCCCTCCAAACAAAGTCAGCAGTCTCTCTATTGACCGTATCGTATGCTTTCCTCAGATCTAGCTTCATTTCAAGCCTTCTTCCCACCTTTTTTTAATTAAAACCTCAGAGGTGTTCATGTGCTAGTAGATTATTTTCCGCAATCGATCTCCCTTTAACAAAAACAGCTTGATTAGGGGATATCAAATCCTGCATAATGGCCTCCATTCTCCTATACATCAGGTGTGTAATAACTTTATAAATTAAATTGCAATATCGGTCTAAAGTCTGAGAGACTAGACGCTCCTTCCTTCTTTGGGATTAAAACCAGGAAGGTGTGATTCATCTCCCTTAGCAGCCTACCATTGCAAAAGAATTCAGCAACTAAGTCAAATACCTCGTTCTTTATTTCATCCCAGTGTGTTTTGAAGAATTGGCTATTGAACCTGTTAGGACCCGGGGTCTTGTTGGAATATGCATTCTTTACCACCGCCTCGATCTACTCGATTGTCACCGGAGCCCTGAGCATTTGGTTGCCCTTATTGGTCACAACTTTTTTACAGATTAACTCTGATCCATTAATTAGCATACTAGCTTCCTCATTGTAAAGTTTGGAGTAATAGTTTACAGCTTCTGTCTAAATCTTCGATAGCGAAGTTAGATCACCTCCATTCTCATCAATAAGTCTACAGATACAATTTTTGTCTTGCCGAGTATATATCAGATTGTGGAAAAACTTGAGCACCTATCACCTTCTTTGAGCCAAGAGCATTTAGCCCTTTGCGCCAAATGAGCTTCCTCCTGCAATAAGAGAAACCGTACCTCCTCAAGAAGATAATGTTCTCTGGTAGCCAATTCTTCGTTTTGAATGTCATTTTGCAAGTTCTCTTGAACCTCCTGTAGTTCCTTTTGTTTGGAGACAAGATCAGAGGGCGGACGACCTTTATTCCAAAGTTTCAGGGCACCTTCACCGCCTTCAAACACTAAATTAAACAAAATTGTTTGCTTCCATTCACGACCGCAACTTCGTAGTATCTTGGTAAGGAGCTCCACAAATTATTGTATCGGAACGGCCGCACATGGGCGTTCGTCGCCTCAAGCATCCTTACCACCAATGGAGAATAAACATCGTGTCAGGGACAATACCGTCCGCTCCTACTAAAGGGAATTTTTCGAACCACCTATTGTTACCCAGTGCTCTGTCGAGTTGACAAGCGATACGGTTCTGGACAGCTTTGTTAGTCCATGTCCACTGTTGCCCGATCCTCTCTAGAGGTTGAAGCCCCGATTGGAGGAGGCAGGATTGGAAGTCTTAAAGGATAGAGACATGGACTCTCCTTCCTCCTACTTTCTCAAAGCTATACAGCATTGCTACCAAAAGAGGCAACTGCTCCTGCTCTTCGGCTTACCATGCATACTAATATAAATGATACGCTACCAGAACTCTCTTTTCCTCCTATGACCATATACTGCGACATATATGAATTGAAATCCTCCTATATTAGTGAATAAAACTGCTATCATCTGTTCATGCCGGTTTATCATCTATCCTGACCATACCCTATTGTCCCACATAAACCAGATGTGCGCCCCATAGCAAATATCCAAATTATTCGCGTGATCCCAGTTTAATAGGGTCCTACTTTTAATCTTCCTGATAGACTTAATTTTCGTCTCTAATAATGAAGTTATCAAACTTTGAACCCTCTTTGCTACCTCCCGAATCTCCCGCCATCTAACCAAGGAATTAGCTCTCGAGTATTCCATGTAAGGATTGACATTTAATCATGTTGTTGTCCCCTATTATCACCCAAGCTAGCCGAAGGGGGAACGCCAAGCTCGTTGTTCACATTTCCACTATAGATGTTCTCTCTTGTAACTATCTCCGTTGAGATTAGCCAGGAAGGCCACTTTTGATTATCAATACACAACTCTTCTCTTTCAGTCTACAGTTCCGGAATGTTGTCTCTACCCGATAAATTTTGGTTAGGAGGGTATTGTCTGGACTTCTTCAACCGACTAAGGTCCTTAGCCGATGGGGAGCACAGGTCCACTTGGAGCATATCACCACCTCATGACCGTCTTTGCCCCCCCTATTTGATGAGTTGAATACTACCAACTGATTCTGTGAAGAACCAGGTGCCTCTATGCTCCCAAAAATTTCTCTTACCAAGAACATTGCATAATTGGGAAGAGGAGCCAGTAGCCATAACTCCCTTTCCTACTTCATCGTTGGAGAATTCTTCCATATGATAGTCATCTCCCTCCTGCTCGTCGTCCTGGACATGAATTCCTTTGTCCATATCCTCTGTTACCTGATTTGTTACCTCTTCCTTATCTGGACATATTTGTGCTACGTGACCGAAACATCGACATCTGCGGCAAGCTGGAGGAACCATTCATATTCCACAACCTGGTTATAGTAATGACCTGAAGGTAGAACATATTCTATCAAACCCGGCAGATCCTTGTTGGTCTTGATTTCAACAAAAATCCTCGCATAAGAGAGTCCAGACCGCTTCGTCATTGCATCATCTGCTTTGATTGGAGTCCCGATCAGACTGGCTAACTTCATGAGCATAGAAGTGTTCCAATATTGGATATGGAGACCCGGAAGCCTTATCCATATAGAAATAGTATGCAGAATGTCCCGCTCACATTAGATACCAGCGTGCCATTTCTTAACAATAATTAATCTGTCGTCGAACGTCCAAAGTCCTTCCTGGAGGATACGCTCCGCGTCTTCCACCAATCCAAACCTTACAAAGTAGAACCCGTTTTCTCATAGGAACACGTCCATGCGTCCTCGTGGACGCCACACCCTGAAAGCAGACACTCTAATATGTCCGAGGAACGGTTTGTTACCAAATACGTGTAGCACAAGTGTGTTCCTCCAATATTTTGTTGTCTCCCCTAAATCTTCTTCTGTGAATCCCGTCATTGGCCTTCCCTCGATCTCAACTGGCTTGACGAAGTACCATCTTCCTGCTGCATTTGAGAACCCAGTCCGACACACGTTCGCGCAAGTTTCCCCTTTCGCTATTCGGTCTGCACCTCTATCTACTTCTCCTACCATCATATCAGGTATCGCCTCACCTTCCGTGCCTCTTCCTTCGCCCATGTTCCGCATCATGTCGACAGAGTAACCTGCATTCACCCCCAGTTATTTGGACTTTAGGATTTCTCCAATCCGTTCCTTCCTAGCATTATTCACCTTCTATCCCCCGGTTCTACCCTTTGCTATCATTTTCTTCCCGCTATGACTGGCCCCTCGAACAGAACCCTCCTTGCTCGCGTGCTCGTTGGGGCTGACGATTACCACATGTACCCTGTACTCCTCCCCCCTCTCCGCCCGAACCGCTCACCCTATGGCCTCTCTGCTCCCCGCCTCCTTGGTGCTTCCGATTTCCTCCGGCCGAAACCTCCTTACATCCTTGATTTCTTCCCCGTTGACGTCGGACCACCGTGGTCCAACCTCCCGCCTCTACACGCCCTAGATGGCCTTTCCCACTACCTTTCTCCCGCCTTTGTCCGACGCCGAATTCAGGGTCCCAGTGTAGTCGGAATCCTAGCCCATCTCCGCCGCCCCCGATTTGTCTCTTAGGTCAACCATTCCGTTTATATATATATATATATATATATATATATATATATATATATGTCTGGCGCTCGTAGCGCGAGTGGCACGAGGGGGGGCTCTCGGCGGGGAGACCCGGGATCGAGCCCCCCCTCCCGCATCAACCCGGCTGGGTGGCAGTGGCCACGGGGTTGATGGGGATGCGCGGACACCCAAAATAAAAAAAAAAAATATATATATATATATATATATATATATATATATATATATATATATATATATATATATATATAAGAGAAAGAGGGATCAGGATCTCAGCTATTAAGCATCCCCGAATGTTTTCGAAATAGTAGTCATTGAATCTATTATCTTCTTTGACCGTACAGATTAGTTCAAAATTTCGCGAAAAATTGGATAGTTTAAAGATCTAATCCATACAGTCAAAAAAGAAAGATATATCCAACGGCTGCTATTTCGGAAACATTTGGGGATGCTTAATAGCGGAAATCATGATCATATATATATATATATATATATATATATATATATATATATGGAAAAAGGGTAAATTTTATTCCAAAGCAAAGTAATAATCGTACAACATACAATCAAAGTGGGACTCCCACTCATCAAATCCCCATTACTTTTACATCAAATTCGATGTTATGAAGCATGCCCACCAGAGGTGTGACCAGACCCTCAAATATCCGACGGTTTCGTTCCCGCCAGACATGCCAAACTGAAGCAGCCAGACGAACTCTGGCGGTCCGGAACCAGTCCTCCCCTCGACCTCTACTATCCCGGATCACCGTGATGGTGTCCCCCATACTCTTCCCGGAGTCGCATCCTCCCAACTCTCTACTCTGCGCCTTCCAGATCTGCCAAGCCAGGTCACACTCGAAGAAGATGTGTCTAATAGATTCTTGCTCCAGACTGCACAGCACACACGTGGGATCTGGAACCGGGACTCCAAAAGAACTCAACCGATCCCTAGTCAAAAGGCGATCCAGTAGGAGCTTGTAGATACAAAGCCGCATCTTCCTGGCCAGACCCTTGCACCATACGAACTCGTAGTCAGGGCTCTGAGGAAAAGCGCGCCGGATGAGATTGTAGCAACTCCGGAATTGGAACTCCCCAGTTCCCGGAGATGCTCTAGTCGGCTCCCAAATCCACCGATCAGCAGACAAGTCTGGATCGATGGCAATAGTGCTAATGGTCCCTCCCAGCTCCACAGTAAATCGATAAGTCTCCGGCCTCCACACCCCGGCGCGAATGATCCGGCTACACTTCAGGCCCCGCCTGTCCTCCTGATGTGTCTGGGCCCCCCTGATGTCCAATAACGAGCGCCGATCAATCCAAGGATCCCGCCATAGGTCCGTTCCAGACCCATCCTTCATGACTTTCCTGATAGCAGATTTAAGAATCCCCCTATGACGCAGGACAGTCTTGAACGTGACGGAATGATTGTTGTCAGTAGCACACGTCCAAAAATTGTCCTGCTTCACGTATCTACTATGCATCCAGGCAGCCCAGAGAGACCCCCCATTAATGAATTTCCATGTCAGCTTAAGCGCGGAGGCCTCCCTAATCTCCAGCAACGGCCTAATCCCCACTCCACCCTCCTTCCTGGGACGACAGAGCTGTTCCCAAGATATCGCATGTATACCCCTCCCGCCAAATGAAGTCTGCACATATCCGATCCACTTTCCTCATAGTGGCAGTAGGAAGAAGGATGGATTGCAGCCAGAAATGCGCAACAGTCGTAATCACCGATCTAACCAGCTCGATGCGCCCTCCAAAAGACAATCCCGAGGCTTGCCACCCTTCCACTCTCCGCTGGACGTAGTCCACCAAACTTTGGCAGTCCTGATCCCACGCATAGTTGACCGTGAGAGGTACGCCTAGGTAGCGCACCGGAAGATCACTCCTCTCGATACCCAGCACGGCAGCCCGCTCCTCCTTCTGGGGACATAAGGAGCTGAAGTACACCCGGCTCTTCTTCCTGTTCAACTGAAGGTCCGAGAGGGAATGTAACTCTCTCATAATCTCTGCAAGCGTCTGCATACCCTCCGTCGAAGGCTGGATAAACACCAAGAGATCATCAGCATAAATGAGGTGGGTGACCAGGGGATCCACCCTCCGGAACAATGGAACCAGCCTCCCTCGGTGCACTGCTAAGTCCATCAGGCATGTGAAGTATTCCATAACAAGCGTGAACATGTAAGGAGACAGGGGATCACCTTGCCTCAGCCCACGATTGCTCTGGAAATACCCATAGGGGATGCCCTGGATAAGGACAGAGAAAATGGGGGACGTGATGCACTCCCGGATCAGAGCAACCCAGTAGTCCCCAAAATCCATGGCGGACATCAGATGACAGAGGAAGTCGCGGTTGACCATGTCATACGCCTTCCTCAGATCCAGTTTCACGCATGCCTTCTCCCCTCCAGGTTTGCTAAAGTCCCTCACCATCTCATGAGCCAGGAGACTGTGCTCAGCAATCGACCTCCCCTTGATAAACGCAGTCTGGTTCGGAGATACCAAGTCCTGCATGATCCCTTCCATCCGCCGGCACATAAGGAGCGTAATTATCTTATAAAGATAATTACAGCACGCAATAGGTCTGAAGTCCGCCAGCGCTGTCACTCCCTCCTTCTTAGGCACCAAGGTCAGAAAGGTGTGGTTCAGTTCTTTCAGCAGCTTCCCTTTGGTAAAGAATTCATGTTCTACCTCCAAGACCTGATGCTTCAGAGTATCCCAGTGGCGTTTGTAGAACCCACTGCTAAAACCATCCGGTCCGGAAGCCTTGTTGGGATCCGCCTGCTTGACAATAGCTTCCACCTCCTCCAATGTAACAGGGACAAGAAGAATGTTATTCCCATATGGAGTCACCAATCTCTTCGTAACTATCTCTGGAACACAAACAGGCAGTCAGTCTGGAAATATAACTCAGAGTAGTACCTGACCGCCTCGCCCTGGATCGCAGCCGGCTCCCCCACAAGATTGCCATCCACATCCAGAAGCTGGTAGATGTGATTCCTATGCTGTCTGGTCCGGATAACATCATAGAAGAACTTGGAGCACCAGTCGCCGTCCTTGAGCCAGGAGCATTTGGCCCGCTGAGCCGTGCTAATCTCCTGCTGCAGCCGCAATATGTTGACTTCTTCGATCAGCTCCTTCTCTCTAGCCGCCAGGTCCCCATTGAGCATGTCAGCTTACATGTCTAGCTGGATAGCCCGCAACTCTACTTCCTTATCTTCTAAGGAAGTCTTAGGCAACCCCTTCACCCAACTCCGAAGAACCTGCTTCGTGGCCTTGAGACGACGAACCAAGCGGAACTGAGCCGTCCCCTCCTGACCGCTAGTAAGCCCCTCTGAGACCGCCTCTAGATAGCCCTCCGAGAGATACCAACTGTTGTTGTACCTGAAAGGGCGGGACTTCTCAGGAGGCCGAGAAGTGAAACCAACCCGGATGGGGGAATGATCGCTCGTCCCAGCAGCCAGGCCCTCCGCCGAAGTGTTGGAGAAATGTCGGAACCATTCCCCATTGCCCAGAGCTCGATCAAGCTGACACGCAACCCTGTTCCGGATCGCTTTGTTATGCCAAGTCCAGATGAAGCCAGAGCGAGATAATCCCTGGAGACCCGCCTGGAGGAGGCATCTCTGAAAATCATAAAGAATGGAGTCTGGAACTGGCCGCCCGCCCACCTTCTCCCCTCGGTGCAGAAGGGCATTGAAGTCCCCGATCATAAGAAGAGGAAGAGCCGACGAATCTGCTGCAGCTGCGACACAGGAGATGTCGCTCCACAGGGACTCCCTTCTCCGTCTGTCGTTGTGGCCGTAGACCGCCCCCAGTAGGAACCGAAATCCGCCCTTGTTCGAGAAGGATATGGCAATCAACTGCTCCGTCATCAAGATCAAATCTCCATCCCAACTCTTCGAGTTCCACCTAACCCAGATTCTGGCCATATCACACATAGCCAGGTTGTGCAGTTGGGCCCAATGGATGGGGTCCGCCGAGCAAGAGTCTTATCACCTTTGATCTTGGTTTCTAAAAGAACAGAGATGTCACATTTCTCTCTGTGGAGCACCCCACAAATCTCTCTCCACCTCTCTAGCGAACACGCCTCCCTCACATTTCAGGCGATAATAGCCATTAATTAATGAAAGGTTGGGACCCCTGGGAAACACCCGGATCGGCACCTGGGGGGTGTGCCACATCCGTCGCTAACATATCCTCCTCCATCCCAGTCAGGATGGCCTGCTGGGGAACGGTCTGAGAGAGCACCAAAGCTCAGGCAGGATTGTCCACACTCTTCTTTTCCTCTCTGTCAGTAGGATGCCCCCCCTCCCTGGAGGGTCCATCACTCAGCGGCCCTACAGCACGTCTCTTCCTACAGTAAACCTGCCCCTCAGCCGATCCGCCACCCCCTCGCTCCTCGATCCCCGACGCCACCATGCCTCTGGTAATTATACTACTCTGCCCCGGGCAAGTGGTCAACGCCCTACTCGTGGAAGCAAGCTAGGTAGTGACAATGAGGCTCATCCCACCATCACTCGCTGGACGGGTATCCTCTCCCGCCAAGACCTCCTCTCCACTGTTAACTCGGTAATCCATGTCACTGTGTGAGTCTGGAGCCTCACTCAGGGCAGTAGTAGGCTCCACCTGAGGACCTTCCGCCGTACAAGCACTGGCCAGATGCCAGAAGCAGGAACAGCGTGAACAGGTAGGTGGGACCCATTCGTATTCCACCTTCTGTGTAAGCACCTCTCCAGAAGGAATCTCATATTCCACCACCTTCGGTAGCTCCCCCCCAGCCCGAATCTCCACAAAAATCCTGGCGTACATCAACCTCGACCGGAAGACCGTAGCTTCATCCGCCTTGATCGGGGTGTCCACCAAGCTCGCCAGACGCATCAGCAATGGTATACTCCAGAACTGGACAGGGAACTCAGGGAAGCGAATCCATACTGGTATGGCATTCAGAACTTTCCTCTCACATCGAAGCTCCGGGGTCCATTCCTTTAGAATGATAAGTCTGCCGTCGAACGTCCAGAGACCGCCCTGGAGGATCCTAGCGACATCCTTCGCAAGCCCGAACTTCACATAATAGAAGCCGTTCTCGCGGGCAAAGAACTCCATACTCCCCTTAGGCTGCCAGATCCGCGCTGCATAATTCCGGATCTGTCCGTAGAACGGCTTGTTGCCTAGGACGTACAAAACCAAAGTGTTCTCCCAGTATGCTGTCACCTTCTCTATCTCCTCCACAGGGAACGAGGCACGAAAACCCCTCCCTGCCTTGATTGGTGGCACATACTCCATTGAAGTTGGGAGTTTTCGGCCCCACAGGTTTGCAGATGTCTGCCTAAGACCGTCCAGCCGAGCGAGGAAATGCCCCCTGTGGCCTGGAAACACCCTCCGGAGGGGAAGCCCCAAACCCCTGACCGCCGAGATCCACCGCCATGCTCTTCCCCTTATCCGCCGCGGTCGCCTTGGGCCGCCAACCTACTGATCTCCCGGCAGACGCCACAGGACCACGAGCCGATGACCGCACCCCTGAACCTCCCTGACGTCTATCAGCCGGGTGGCGATCCCTAATATGGTCCTGTTCTCCTCCAACCTTCCCGCCGGTCTTTGCCACACGACGACGTGTGACCGTAGTCCATCCTCCTCCCTCCATCTGCCCCCCTAGAACCAGATCCTGCTCCAAATTCGAAAGTCGGGACGTTGGGACCACCCTGCAAGATCCGATCCCCATCCGATCCCCTCGTCGGGGCTGCCGTCAACGAACCCGTCTTTCCCGTCCCCCCCACCGCCGGGGAATGCGCCACCGCCTAACACTGATCCGGGGGGTCCGCCCGACCCCCCCACACCCGATCCAGCCCTCCCTCCGCCGCCTACGGGGGCGTTTCCGCCGGCAACCGAACCGGGAGGTCCGCCTGACCCCCCCACGGATGATCCCGCCCCTCCCCCACCGCCTGGGTGGGCGCCGAAGACGACAGCTGGTCGGGGGGTCCGCCCGACCCTCCTGCTGCAGATCCCGCCCCTCCCCCTTGGCCTGGGGGGGCTGCCCGCCCCCCCTTCTTTCCGATCTCCCTCCCCCCGCCGGCGAGGGGGTCCGGTGGCCACGGCGGGGGGGGGGGGGGGGGGAACCCTAGCGCGAGTCTGATGGTCGCCTTCGCACGCGAGTCGCCCGGTCGCCATCTTCTTTATATATATATATATATATATATATATATATATATATATATATATATATATATATATATATATATATATACATATTCGTATCGTAGAGTATCAGTATCCTAATTTTTTTTTATTTTTGTGTATCGTGTCATATCACTTATCATCCAGGTGCTTCCTAGATGTTTGCTAGGTCGGTTAGCCCATCAATCAAAAGGAAAACAGCCGACATAAGCAACAAATTTCATGTAGAACCAGGTTTTAAGTTGGGATGAGGATTTTTCTTGGATGGATTTTACCTAAATCATATGATGAGGGTTCCTTGGATGTAATCCAACGATTGTAACAGTTGCTATTACTTTGGATTGTTCGATTTTCTTTTCCATATCATCATGGTGATGAATCTATACATTCATGAAGAATCATGCACGGTTAAATCATGTTCAGTAGGGAGGCATACTGTACTAATGCCTTAAATTTGAAGCCCGTTTCATTTAGAAAGAAAGAATCATTTTCGTCTTTTTTTCATTGTTTTGTTTGCTACAAGCCTACAACAACAAGAAGAAGAACAAAGCCTCTACCCCAAATTTCTGGGGTTGGCTATTTGAATCCTCTTCTTCCATTTGGCTCTATTAAGGGCCATGTCATCTATAACCCTAACAAAATTTATATACTCTGCAACGCTAAGAAAGTCATTGTGTGTTTCTTATTAGGTTCAGAGAAAATGAAATGCACCTTCGTAAGTGTTGCTATTCCGCTCATTCTCTGCATAAAATTGAGCACAACCCTTTCCGCCACCACGATGTTGTGTGCACGTCCTTAGAATGTAAGTTAAAAATGTTCACATATGCACTTAGTAAAATATCAAAGCTAAGTTCTAGCGCGTGTACATATCAAAAGACTTACCATAAACTTTGCCAAATTGCATGCCTTTGCGAATACAGTGCCCATCCTTTTCTGTCCATTCCACCTGATAAAATTCTGTTATAACTCTTAAAGTAAGCATTATAATGAACTGAAGATATTTCACAAGAAAAATATATACCCTCAATGAAGAGTCCACCTCACTGAAAATCATCTCTGCAAGAGCAATTCCAGCAACTATTCCATCCTCCTTAGCTATAAAGTAGGCCTCTGCTTCCATGTCAACTGGAACAGTGGCCAAACAAGTAATGTCCCCTGCAGCCATAATGAAGATCAATATGAATTTTTAGACTTGATCGTCAATGTGTTTCTGAGACTAGGTCTTCAATGTTTTAGTTCATTCATATTAGAGATCAGTCTTAGAATATTCAAGTGGTCCTATTGTCACACTCTGGTTCCGTAGAACCGAACATCCTTGCATCGACGTGATGTCGTGTAAGTCTAAGTTGAGCTCGCACAAGGCAAGCACCGAATCGGCCGATTTAACAACTAAGTTACAAGGTCATCATAGCAGAACTACAAAACAGAAAAGTTGAATCGATACTAGATGTACAGAAATGAAATACTCTTTATTGATATTGAAATAGAAGTCACAATGGCTCGAAGCCAAAGTTACAATCGCTCAAACTCTCTCTCTCTCTCTCTCTCTCTCTCTCTCTCTCTCTCTCTCTCTCTCAATATATAAATCATGTCATAAGGCTTACAACTTGAAAACGAACACAATAAATGATGTCCATACATTATGTCCTTTATATACAAGGTAACAACGTCCTCGACGTAATGCTTCAAATACCAACTTTAGCTCCAACGCCTTCGTTGTGTCCGAGCGAACTCCGCCCTGCATAGATCTGGTGGGGTATCATTACGATGCGTAATGGTGAGCAGACATCTCGCCGATACCACAAAATCAATACGTTATTTTAGTGAGTGTGTCCAATCTATTTGTGATATTTCTGATCTTGTCTTAGGATCAGTTACATGACAGAGAAAATTTAAAGCATATTTGTGTCACGGACATAAAGTGTCATGCACAGAGTAACAACGTCAAACTTACCAATACTTAACCATATGTCCTTCCTTGTCAAATACAACAACGATATCTATATATATATATATGACTCGAAATATCCATACCCAAGATGTCACGAGCGTGTCTCTGCATAAGACAAATGTCAGGCTTATAAAATATAGTGCGCAGTGCACCCATTTACTTCCAGACATTTCCAACAGACCTACACACAGATAGATACTAGCTTGATGCCTAACTCTATAAGAAGGTCACTGGCACCACAAGCCATCCTCGACTAATGGTTAGACGGCTTCCTCTCAGCCCGGGTAGCTAGCCACCACTGAGAGTTTCAAAATCACCGGTGCTACAGAACCCATGTTCCTCCTAGGCCGAATCGATTACAATGCCCCAGCGATCATTCGAGGAACACGCTCTTTGTGCACAAGTTGTCCAATGACCATGCATCTACGAGAACATCTAGACTCAACGCAAATGCATAGCCTAAACTGAGATCCACATCTACGGCATCACTACTCAGCATAATAACCGTACGTATCTCATCTTTTACTATCAATCTGCCACGAGCCATCGCTCGCCTCTAACTTCCCAAGGGAGGGATATACCCTTGGCGACCCAAAGGTCCCAATCATTACCATAAAACCAATTCTGATCACATCATCTAATACTCATCCAGCATAAAACATCGCCATCACAACTCATAGGATACTACTACAAAAGTACGATAAACTACATGTCTATGACACTATAGCATCAATCAAACTAGTTCGTATGAAACATAAGGCAGTAGTATGAATTCTATACTAGCATCATAAGTTACAATTCCATGTTCTATAGCAGTAGATACAACATGAGATTACTCTCTTAACTACGTTGGTTCGTCTCTTATATTATTAGCACGTATGGGTTCGCTACATAAGGAAAGCATACGACTAACGATACATTTTATTAGTGTGCTAGTAAAGGAGCAAAGGCTCATCGAAGCCACCTACCTGAACGAGGACTTGTCTCGACCGAATAGATCCCTGCGACAGATCCTTTGTAACACTGCACCAAATTTGCTAACTTCGCACAACCAAAATCCAAATAGTTGAACAACTTGGAAGTCACATTGTGCCTCTACCTGAAACCAATTCCAAACGACCGACTCGCACCAAACTCCATTTCAATCGCCTATGCGGAGCGGGGCACTGCACCTATGACTTGGCTGACAAGGAGGCAAGTTTCACTTGCCTTAACAAATACACGGGTAAGGGACAATATGCTATGTTGTTAGAACCACGATAATAGAAAATGCAAAGAATGTTGCATCAAATAACTATGCATAGGTATAAGCATATAAAGCAACAAAATTACATAAGTTAAAAGTCAAAACAGTGACAAAAAAGAAGCTATATCTAAACTATAATATATGTCCCAACAAAAAACAAATGACTCAACCAATCCAAATCAGTATTTTAAAAGGCATAAGGCGTACTCAAGATGCTAGGGTACTATGGAGCCTAGCCGCAAGGCAGCACATGGCGAGGCATCGACTTGGCATGGACTTCAACGAAGCAAGGCACATTTTTAAAGTTTTATTAAACAATATAGTTTGAAATGAACAAACTCCTATTATATCTAATCAATTCCTAACATCATTAAAAAAATTAAAAAATGGGGTCTAATCAATTCAGAATTCAATTATAAAATCATCAATTAATAGTTAACCATCGTCAAAACTCAAAAAAAGTACATAATTTCATAATAATAGAAATTAAGAAAACCCTAAATATCATCATCATCTATGTTATCGCCTCCATCACAAACAATACCAATAATTTTGTATCCTACATCATCGCCGTCATCATCATCAAATACAAAATCAATTAATTACAATAGAAAGACTACTTGGTTCACTTGACACAACTGATAGTGTTATATTATTTAAATCAGACTGGGGACAATATTTTTAACCTAGATCTAGCCTTGATTGACTTGACAGCATCAAAAGTCAAGATAGAAAAGCTATTAATTACAATAGAAAGATTAGTTAAATTATTAATTACAAAAGAAAGATTAGTTAAATGATCATATATGTTAAAATATTAAGACACCTATTACAAAACGAAAGAAAAAAGAAAAAGAAACACTAGTTAATGAGCCTTGTATGCCATAGTTGTACCTCAAAAGTAGGTGTGAAGCACACGAGTCATGCACCTCGGGTGAGCCTAAGTTAATGAGTTTCGCATCAGAAAATAAGACGCAAGGGTGAGCCTCGAGCCTCACGGGATTTTAAAACACTAATCCAATATCATCGAGTGAACAAACATGGGACTAGCCCCCAACATTCGTCTCCGATCTGCCTCAACAACTCAACACTTGGAAGTTCTTCAGGTCTGACTAGTTTACTCTATTCATTCTTTTTTTTTGGTTGCCCGTCTTTACTTTCCAACCAAGTATATGTTTGTTATTTAATTTACATTTTTGTACTCCAAGTACTAAATGGAGGTTTTACCCCCTCCCCCTCCCCACAGTTTGGATAATGTCATAGATTTTTGTTGTCATATTGCTCGTCCCAAGTCCCATTAATCAAGACTTATGAAATCCCTCTCCCTCCCATTGGCACATGGGCAAGAGAATCACAACTTCTCTAGGCCAAAACCGAAATTTGTTAAAACCTTCTAACAGTTTGAGGGAGTAGTTTTTGACTATATTGAACACAAATGCACTATTCTAGACACCTCATTCCTTTTAGTAAAGACACCATCAATTTCATTCAGCCACATATAAGAAAAGACCACAAAAAACTGTTGGGAACGGACACAGAACAAGCGGCATAACAATCGTTTCCAAAACGGAAGAAACATGTCAAGAATCGAATTAAATCACACAACATGAACACGATTGCAATATCCATCCAAACAAAGCATAAACGCAAACACAACGAAGGAAAACCCTAACAAAAAAAATCACGAGACGACCGTAGTCCAACCCGAAAAAGTTTCACTATTGAATAAAGGAATTATATCTAACTCCTTTCTAGCTTCTCCCACCGATCCAACCGGATCACTACATCTACTCAAATATATGAATGGTAATAGATTACAATAAAAAGGAGTTACCAATGACAAGATGATGAGATCGGACCGATGTAAAACTTTTTGTAACAATCTCTCCCCTAAATCACCTACGAACTTTCTGTAAAATTACCAACGGTGTTAATAAAGCACCAAAATAAGCCTTCAGCTTGCCGCGACAGTATACCGTCGGTATACTATGGAAACAAAATTTCCTCACAACAAGTCAGCAATCCCTGAACTAGTATACCGCTGGCGGTATACTACTGAGGTAGTATATTGTTGTATATTGCTTAATAACCCATCTTTAAAAGCTCCAATAAGCACCATTATTGTGGCATTTGACATTTTGAACTTCTCCGACACATGGATGCCGCTCGTCGCACTTGAGGATTTTCTCCACATAGGTTGGAAAGTCCACCTAACACCAAAAACATCTCCCCCTTCCCAACTAGGTGGAGGAGGTCTTCATTCTGACGATCCTCCTACAGAACTCAAAATTTTCTTTGGCAAAATCTTTTTGAGCATATCTGCTAAGTATGCATCTCAAGCACCGCATCCTTAGCTTCTACCACATCTCATATCTAAAGATACTGGGTTGCAATGTGATTAGACTGGCTATGAAAAGAAAAACTCTTTCCAAGGTAAATTGCACTCTGGCTATCACAAAGCAAAGTGTATTGCTCTTGTTTTAGCCTCTCCTACAGAAACTTTTACATTCGAAGAAATTTCTTGCAAACCTTTGTCGTCGCAAATTTTTTTGCCTATTTCGTAAACAAAGCGACGCACTTCTGCAACCGCACCTGTCACGATACTGCTCCTCCTGTAAACATCATCACATAGTCTGAAATTGGTCTCCAAGTATCTACATCCCCAGACAAATCAACGTCAGTATATCCAACCAGCTTTGCCTCGCTACTCTCAAATGAAAGTCTCCAACTGGAGGTAGCCTGGAGACAACGAAGAATCAATTTGACCACACTCTAATGCACCTCCATGGATTAGAAAGATACATGCTAATTGATCCAACTGCATGAGCAATATCTACCCTTGTACTCAAAGCGTATAGGAGGCTCCCCACAGCTGAAGTATACGAAACTCTCTCCATATCTTCTTTTTCCTTCTCGGTTAATGGACACTGCTCAAAAGTTACCTTGAAGTGAGCTGCAAGTAGGGTGCTCACATTTTTCGACTCATCCATCCCGAAATGTTGAAGTACCATGTGAATGTACTTCTCCTGAGACAACCAAAACAACATGCCCTCTCTCTCGGCTGATCTCCATCCCAAGTATAGTCTTCGTTGCGTCCAAATCCTTCATAGAAAATGTCATGTCCAAATGGCGCTAGGGCTCTGTTATCTTGGCATTATTTTGTCCCACTAAAAGCATGCCATCCACATAGAACAACAAAATGACAAAATCGTCCTCGGCAAAGTATTTCTTCACAAAGACACAGTGGTCTAAAGTCGTACAAGCAAAACTTTGCTCTCCAGTAAACGAATCGAACTTCATGTACCACTGTTGCGGAGCCTGCTTCAAACCTTTTCTCTTCTTCAACTAGCAAACTACATGTGACTTATACCCTTCTTACCGAAACCCTTGAGCTACTCCATATACAACTCCTCCTCCAAATCACTACAGAGGAACATCGTCTTAACATCCATCGGCTCGACTCCCAAGTCGAAACTGGCTGCTAAACCTAGCACCACATGAATAGATGACAACATGACGAGTGGCAAAAATATCATAAAAAACCATGTCCTTCGGCTAACTGTAGCCCTTGACTACCAGTCCCGCCGTGTATCGGGGGCGAGTAGCATCTTTAGTCTATTTTCTTATTCCAGAAATAGATCTAGATGTAGAAACGATCAGAAAACAAAGACCTCTTGCAAATAAATTTGCTCTCTATTCTGATATAGCAACAGTCGGAAGCAGAGACCTCACGCAAATTTTGCACTCTATTCTAAGTATGTAGGATTTCGGAGACTTCTTGCAAACAAGTTTGTTCTCCTAATTTTCAAAGGCCACTTGGTGAAGAAGAAGAAGAAGAAGGAAGAAAACAACTTTGCTGGGGTGATTGGAATCACCGTTGCTCAAAGCAAGATTTGTTCTACCACGATCTGCTTCCAGGAAGCAGCAAGTTCTGAGGGAACTTCTGGAACGCTCGTCACCTCCTGTACGAACTCACAAACTCCTCTGGACTCTGAAGGCAGCGGCCACACAACTCTCTTCGTCTCTCAAGTTCGGAATAAGTCCTCAAAGGAGGCAGGAAGAGAGTATTTATAGAGTTTGGTGGCCTAACCATAATCCTGGCCGCCAACTGATTGCTAAAAGATATGAGCGAATAATGAAAAGATTTGAATGAACTAAATTCAAATCCCACAAAAGATGAATCTGAATAATTGACTCGATCTTTTCATAACCGCTCAAATCTTCCAATCAACCAGATTATGCACCAACAGTGCCTATGCGCCCAACAACACATCAGCCAATGCACCTGTGCGCGCAGCCGCTCAGCAGCGCAGACCCACATGCGCGCAGCCCTGCAACGGTGCATGCACGCATACACGTAAACGCGCATAGCCGCACATGCCCCCGCCCATGTGTCGAGCTATGTTACCCGGACTCTCCACTTTAAGGAGAAGTACCCGTGTCGACCCTTTAGGACATGGGTATGGGTATGGAATCCGTATCCGATCCTCCATGGTGACAATCGGATCCTTCATGGTGACAATCGAAAGACTGGTAGTGAAGTAGATAGTTTATTTTAATGTGGTAATGATGTAGATAGTTTATTTAATGTGGTAATGGTGTAGATAGTTTATTTTAATATGGTAGACTGGTAGTTAAGTAGTATGGGAGCTGAAGGGACGGTCCCTTAGGGACTTATTCAACTAGTTGAGTAAAGTTTACTAGTAATTTATAATTACAGGTTGTCTTTTTACGAAACCTTAGTCATATTCACGTACCCATACACAAAATTTGGATCCTTTTTAGCCGCGTTCGTGTGTCCTTCAATTATGAGTTTGAAGGACCCGACTCTTGGATATGTACCCGTACCCGACACCCGTACCCGAGTCCAGGTAACATAGGTGTCGAGCCTATGTGCCTAGCGTATGCGACTCGTGCATAAGACAAACGCACTCGCGCAACCACAGCGCACAAAACGCCATGCGTCGATGCTGACGTGTTGAGTGCAAAGTGTGCCAACAAAACGCCACTTGCACCCGAGTTCGAGTCGCTAAGACCCTTTGGGGCTTAGCTCCTAAGGGAATTATCCCACGAGCATAACAAAAAGCATAAATGCTTCATTGAGGAGTTAATCATTTTTTTCCACTAGAAAAATACCCCCACATGGCACCCTTGTGCCCCACCACATCCCATGTGCACATCTCAACACAAGCAAAGCTATATATTGAAATACTCACTTTTTGGTGTGAGCAATGTGGGACTATCTTTCTAGTTCCAAAGGCAAAAACTCCATATACAACTCCTCCAAATCACTATAGAGGAACATCGCCTTAACATCCATCAGCTCGACCCCCAAGTCGAAACTGGCTGCTAAACCTAGCACCATACGAATAGATGATAACTTGACGAGTGGCTAAAAAATCTCATCGAAATCCATGTTCTTTGGCTGACTGTAGCCCCTGACTACCAGTCTCGCCGTGTATCAAGGGCAAGTAGCATCTTTAGTCTATTTTATTCTAAACACCCCACCAATTCTTTAAAGCCTTCTTGTCTTTTGACAATCACACCAGCTCATAAGTAGAATTGTCCTACAAAGAACTCATCCTTTCATGCGTGGCTTGCATCCACTCGTACTCGAATTTCTTGTCTCATCAGATTTTTTATATTAGGTTTCTCGAAAGCGAATATTGTCATATGTATCAAATCTTTTATCTTGCTTCGTCAATAGTAATAGTTGAAACCGTTCAAGTTAACCATGTGCATTGGATTCACATTTATCTCTTCTACCCGATGTGACTGTCAATATTGACACATGTAACTACAAGCTCTGATACAACTCTGTTGAAAATGGACAACAAACAAGCGGAATAACCACCATTCCCAAACCGGAAGAAACCTGTTGAGAACCGAAGTAAATCGCACAACCCGCAAAAGGTCACAATATACACACAAACAAGCACAACGCACACACAACAATGTTTACGTGGAAAATTCCGACGGGATAAAACTACGGAACGATCGGAGTGCAATCAGAAAAAGTTTCACTATTGAATAAAGGAATTACACCCAACTCCTTTCTAGCTTCTCTCAGCGATCCAACCGGATCACCACAACTACTCAAATATATGAATGGAAATAGATTACAATAAGAATGAGGAGAACAAACCGATGTTGAACTTCTCGTAACGATCTCTCTCCCAAATCACCCCCGAACTCCGAATCTCATCCTCCTCTTGTTTGAAAATTGAACACCCTTTGAGAAATCTCTCCCCTTGTATTTTCTCAATAATGACTGCTTGGAGTTAAGTTAGGAAATTATATTTAAGTCACCATAATTCCGATGTAATCCTGAACATTCATCATAATCCAACGATGTTTAATAAAACACCAAAATTCGGCTTCAGCTTGCCGCTGTGGTATACCGATGGTATATTGTGGGGACAAAAATTTCTAACAACAAGTCAGCAGTCCCTGAACCAGTGGCAGTATACTGCTGAGGTGGTATACTACCAGTATACCACTAGCACGTATACTGCTCGGTAACTCCTCTTAAACGGTTCCAATGAGGTCCATTCTTGTTGCCTTCGACTTTCAGAGCTTCCCCGACACACGATGCGCTCGTCGCACTCGGGGAACCCCACCCAACACCAACAAAAACATGGAATGAAATGTAAAATTCGTGAACTTTCAGGTATTAAAAAAATGTAAATAACATAGTCAAAGCCAAAACAAAGCAAGTTATGTACCTAGGAAAATAGAGATACCAATCAACAAGAAATTGATTGCTAAATTTAAAAAGACAGCAGGTTAGAGTTTCACTAACAAACAGAAAGCGGCAAAGATTCCGCTCACTGTCAAGCTATTTTCCACTGACATGACACATGATGGACACGGAGGCTTCACCGCCCCTTGGCGTGTCCCGGTGTATTCTCGGATTGTCCGTACCGTGACCAGCATGAGTCCGACACGGACGCGTAGTGGTATCTCCTGGCCTAATTCAGCGTGTCCGACACCGATACGGACACGAAAAAAAGTAAGGGAAAAGGAAAGGGAGGCACCTCGATCGCCGGCGTCCTCGGAGAGGGCCAGAGCGATGACGGCCTTGAGATCGTAAGTGGGGTGCGAAGGAGGATTCACCGCCATCGATGCCGCCGAAGAATTTATGGTTCCAGCTCTCACAACTCTCCTCCTGTAAAAAAAAAAAAAAAATCTCAAAACCCTCCAATTAGAAAGAAAGAGAGAGAGGGACACGCGTTTCGTCTCCGACACGGAGCGAGAGAGTGGACCTTGATGAGAGAGAAAGACGAGGAGGAAGGAGGAGAGAGGAGGAAGAGATTGATATTCCGAACATAGCCTCCTCGAGACGAGAAGAGAAAGGGAGGGAGTGAATGGGAGATTTATATTTTCTTTTTCTTTTTCTTTTTCTTTTTCTTTTTCTTTTTATTTCTTTTACTAATATATAGGGTCCGACTATACGCACCCCACCTATTTCTAAGTTGACCCCAACTTTTCTGAGTAACTTAAGTTGTATTGTTAAATGACTGATTTATCCTTTTTCTATTTCTAACTCTACACCCCAACCTATCTTCCTCAAACCCAAAAACCCTAGAAGACATTATTTGAAGCTTAAAGAAATTACAATGGAGGGCCAAAGTAATGATAGAAGATCTCCCTACTAATGTTTTTGTTTCGAGTAGTGATTGGGCTGTTTCGATTTTGAAAAAAAAAAAATAAAATTCGCGAACTGTTCGACCTGAACGAGTCGGACAAATTCGTACTGTTCGACATACACAGGTCGAACATATTAAAAGTGTTCGACATACATAGGTCGAACGTACAAATCCATACTGTTCGACCTGTGATGGTCGAACAAATACAAACTGTTCGGCAGGATGTTGTCGAACAGAGTAGGAAAGTTCGACTGTCGTGAGCCGAACAGTTTGACATCCGTCCGACAAACCAGGGTCGAACAGTGCCGATGGAAACCCTAAAATTTTTTGCGTTTTCGTTCGAAATTTTAGGGTCGTACAAATGGGAAAGTTCGGTTCGAAAATGGGGTGGAGGAGGAGGAGGAGGAGAGTTTTAGGGTTAGGTTGGGATGGGTTTGAATGTGTGTTTGGGGTTTGGGGTAGACTTAGAAATAATTGAATGATATGGTGGATTGGGGTGGGGTTATGTTTCATTTGGGTTAGGGACATTTCTGTCCAGAATTGGGGTAGACTTAGAACTTTGTCCAGTCTAGTTTTCTGTTAGTGGGGTAAACTTAGAAATTGGGGTCAACTTAGAAATAGGTGGGGTGCGTATAGTCGGACCCAATATATATTGTGTTGAAAGTGGGTCGGGTAGTGGACCCGGATCCGACGTAGCAAACTAAGAGTCAAACGAAGCTCTGAACCACGAATTCGAGTTGTGATGGACTGAAGTAAAATTATGTTGATGTTGGTGTTTTTGCCTTTGGACTAGAAAAGATAGTCCCACATCGGCTACACCAAATGGTGAGTATCTCAATATAATGCATTGCTTGTGTTGAGGTGTGCACATGAGGTGTAGTGGGGCACAAGTTTGTGCCATATGGAAGTATTTTCCTAGAAGGAAAAAGGATTAAATCCAACAAGGATGCAAGTTAATTTTTGTTGTGCGGACTCGGACTCGGACACGGACTCCAGGATGTCTCGTGCATGCACGAGAGTGTTCGGGGGCTAGGCGTGGACTGGCACACTTCTATGCTGATTGTGGGATGATCTAAAATATCAAACTCTATTTTTGAGTATTGGTATTTTAGTCCCACATCGGATAGGAGAAGAGGTGAAGTCTCAACTCCACTCTATAAATAGAGCCCCTTGGCCTCCTTTGAAAGATGTACCAAGAAGAGAGTGAAGGGAGTCTGTAAAGTCCAGGAAGCCCGTTCAAGTCTCAAATATTGACTTACGAGCGTTCCAGAAGTTCTTCGTGAACTTGCTGGTTCCTGGAAGCTGTTCGTGCTCGTGTAGGGCAAATAAAGCTTTGAGCAACGGTGGTTCACTCACCCCAGCATTTCATTCTCGCATGTCATCGCTGCTGTTGCCTTTTACAGTAACTTCTTTTTAGAAGCTCTACTGCCGATAGTCGCTTGCACAAAAGTCTCTTTAGATTTTTTATGTATTACGTAGAATCTTTTTAGATCCTCGTAATTCAGAATCCTCCAGGATCTCTGTTGCACATCTTCTTTAAGGTGTTGCATTTGAAACGTTGTCTTTACAATTGTTTCAGTTTCAGAATTTTCCATCGAAAATTGTGTCTCGGCACTAACAATCTCAAAGCTTTATTGAGAAGATGGATAACTCTCGTGCTTCACTCATCGATACCAGTTTTAACAAGTTGGAGAAATTCGATGGCGAACACTTCCAGATATGGAAACGAAAGGTCATTTTAAATCTTCAACTCGTGAATGTTGATCACGTGCTGTCAGAAGAAGAACCGATCGTTCCAACCACTGGATCTGCTGCGGCTGTGGCCGCTGCTACAACCAAGCAAGCGAAGTGGAAGAGAGAAAATAGTATATGTAAACTACTGATACTCAATTCCATGAAAGACTCTCTGGCAGAGTCCTACTCCAAGAAGACATCTGCCAAAGAGATATGGGACTCCTTGGGAAAGCTCTATGAAGATGACGAGAACCGGTCCAAGATCTTCATGGTAGAAAAATACCACAAGTGGACCTTCGAAGACGAGAAGTCGATGCTGCCCCAAGTGAAGGAGTTTCTGAAGTTGCGTCAGAAACTAGAAGACGAGAACATGCCCCTCATCGACAAGTTTGTCGTTGGAGGGATCGTCGCGAAACTTCCTGCAGGATGGAGCAACTTCTATGCAAGGATGCATCGAAAGAAGATAGAAATTAGCTTGGAAGATTTCTTGCAAGAGATCCATGTTGAGGACGAGATGCGCTCTCAACAGAAGATGGATACTCTGTCCAAGCAACTGGCGAAGGCAAATCTGGTCCAAACCAGAGAATACCAGGGAAAGCAGGCTGCTTCTCATCGCAAAAAGAAGGACTTCACGAATCTGAAAGTGAAGGGTCCTGCTTTCAAGCAGCAGAAGTCCAAGTCCCATGTGACTTGCTTCAATTGTGGCAAGAAGGGCCACTACAAATCCGAATGCAAGTCCAAGCCCAAAGAACAAGGTGAGCCTAGTTGTAGCACCCAGTTTCCCAAATGAGGGTAATTTTAAAATTTTGTCTTTATAATTATTTTAATAATGATATTTAATTCATGATATGATTTTTGCTGATTTTAAATTATTTTAAATTTATTTAAATCAATGACTTGTGGTTTTGACGTTTTGCTAGTGAAACCCTAGAGAATGTTTGACCTAGAGCCTAACCATATGATTATGATATTTTAATGTCATTTTTGGCTTAAGGATATTTTTTGCATTTGACCTCTTTGAATTATTTTGATATTATTTTATTATTTATGATATTGTTTTGGGGTTATTTGAGTCGGGTTCGAATTTCAACTCAATCCGACTTGAAACGGAGACCCGGGGGTAGTTTGACTCTAGTGGGACCCACACACTAGTTAGGCATGGCCCACATGATATTAATTTTAGTCCACATGATAGAAATATTTTAGTTAGAGGTTAGACTAATTATTATGGATAAGGTTAGTGTGATTAAAGACTTTAGAATGACTAATTTAGCCCCAACCAATTAGCCCTTTCCTAATACTCATAGAATAGGTTAGTAGGGGCTTTTGGACTTTTCCTAATAGGACAAAACTACCTTTATGGCCAGCCACAATAAGGATAGGGTTGAGCCTCCCATTTGTCATTATCCATCTATTTTTCTCTCTCTTGTTCTTCCCCAAATTCCTAGAGAGCAATCCCTAGCAATTTCTCCACCAAATCCTTCCATTTCACCACCAAATCTTCTTCTTTATTTCTCCATTCTAGCCAAGGAGGAAGCTACCCAAATTTGGGAGGATTCGGAGCTCGTTCGTGTCCTTTTGGAATCTCTACGTGTCGGTGTTGCTCCGGGAAGGCTTTTCTTCGATTCGATCTACCGGGAGGTATAAATCTCTTCTCCTTTTCATTTTCTCATGCATATAGGTCTATTTTGAACCCATAGGAATGACCCCCATGGTTGTATCTCCATTTGTGTCCATTTTGTGTCCATTTGGAGGTCATAGGAGTGTCCTTTGTGTTGTGGATGTGTTCATGTTACATATATAGATTTATATATATATATATATATATATATATATATATATATATATATATATATATATATATATATATTGTAATGAGAGTGTATCTATATTTATATATGTAATAAATGGTTCATGATGATTATATAATCAAGTTTGTGAGTGTGGTTCCTCATATTATTATTGCTATTATTGTTGTGGATAATTAGGATATATATTGTGTATTCTTTTGGCTCAAACTATCTAAATTCGTCATGATTTTTATCCACGTTTTTAATTTCAGCCCTAACTTAGAAATATCATAACTTCTAGCTCAAAGCTCGGTTTAATCTTCCGTTTTTTTAAAAGAAGCGTATTGAAGTTAGCTTTCCAAAAACATGTATTAATAGGCCTAATTCTTTCTGTAACTTTTTGGAGAATTATTTGAGTGTCAGCTGTACGAAAGACAAACGCGTTCTCGGTATTTTCGCGATTCCGGGAGTTTCCAGAAACGAAAATGTAATCCGTTTGAAGTTTCGGAAAGCTAACACATAGATCTATAATATACTTAATCCTAAATTTTAATTCATGCTGAGATGGTACAGTATTGATTATTAGTAGGAGTTACTATTCGGCATATGCATTTTGTGCACCCTTGTGTGTAATATAATGTTCTATTTAATTTTAACCCATGTTAATGTATATCCATTATGTAACTAAATAGAGAATACAAGTATGAGTAAATGGTTAAATAAATGATGTATGAGGTGTAAGTATCCTATTTAATGTAAGCATGTATAAGTATGGCTTGTAATGAATATGTAGGTTCCATAGTATGTAATGTATGGTGCATATAGTGGTGCAAGAGAATAAATGAATGATGAATGAATGCAAGCATGAATGAATGTAATAATACATATAATGTATGCAATATACAAGTTAATGAGATGTAATATTCTATGTTAACACAAATCCTATATTACCTCATGTACCCCCTTACACTATGTTGACACTATCACACTTGACACATTGTTCACTTACACTTTGACACTCTTTGATATGTATACACTATGTATGCCCATTTAACCCTCACTTGCCCCTTTGCCATGTTCACATACACACACATAGCCTCTTAAATAAGTATTTATGAATATAGTTAACTTAGCTATGTATGTATATTATATATATGTTAGCATATTGTGTTGTAATATATATAAGTTTATATAACCATTTAAAATGCCATGATTATAGACCTAATGTCGAATACTAATATATGCATGTGTATATATGTGTAGACATATATAGCTTAAAGTAATAGATTACCTAGTGTATATCCAATGTGAATTCTTGCCTATTTGAGTATTGAATAATTGTATGCTATATAGAGTCGGGTGTGTGTTGGCTTGTATAGCCTTGTATTGATGTGTGCTTGCTAGGATAGTCTTGGTTAGGCCTAGTAAGACTTGCTGGGTTAGGACATGACCTAGTTTGACCTAGTTTGACTAGTGCAGTTGACTAGAGTTGACCAAGGGTTTACTTTGGCCTAGTTTGACCTAGATTCATGTAGAATGCATTGTAGTACTTTATATTACCCTTCTGAACATGTTGTGACTTGTGCTGTTCTAATTAGGAGCCAGACACCTCTCCTCGGACAGTATCTTTACCTTGGACATTCAGATATCAGGCGAGTACATTTTCTGATCATTTCATATCCTGCTTAGAATTATATTCCTGCTTTAGATTACTATACTTGATGCTGTCACGACATTATCACGGATTAGTACTATACGGATCTCTTCATGCGATGTTATCCCCCTCGGGAGCATCGGGTACATTGTGTCATGTGCGTTTCACTTTCATCATGTACTCCTGTGCTTTCACCATACATGTACACTCTTGTAAATCTTGTACTCTCATGTTCACAGAGCCTTCATGTATACTATCATGTGCACCCTTTTAAGGGCCCTATGTGATATCATGTATAATAACATAACCTGTTTAGATCCTTGTGTATTGATTGGGGATACGGAGGAGTGCTAGTAGTTGTGTGAACAATTCCATTGTAGTGTAGATCCTGTGCACCTCGATATCCTGTGCAAATCTGTCATGTTCACATGTGCTATCTCGTACTCTGACTCACTAGCCACTGTTAGTTCTCTATTTACAGTAGATATTTCTGTTACAGTTCTTTCTCTTGTTTAAATACTGTATTTCTTCATATCCTGTATTTTACTCTACTGTATGATTATATTTTCTAACCTGCTATGATCTGTTGAGATGTACTGTACTCGCTCCTGTCCTGACTGGACCTGTTGATAAATTTTACAGATAGCCTGGAGGTTGCCTGCTAGCCTAGAGGAGACAGTAGAGGTTGCATAGATAGCTAGGATTTTTGCTTATAGTTTATTTTCAGTCATCTTGAGTTGTATTTATGGGTTACTGTATTTGGGTTTTGAGATGTATTTTTGGGTTTATGTATCTTAGACACTTAGATTTCTATCTCCTGTATCTCTTTTGGATTTCATGTTTTATCTATCCTTATCAGGCTCTACCTTAGATGTGATTGAGTCTGTATCTGCTATGTCACCCCCATTCGGGGAGTATAAAATTCTTAGCATTATATTGTTAAATGTTGTGACCTAGGACAGCGTTCTACCGCCGATACTGCGGCGTAGGCTGGACGTAGTTACGTTCTCGTACCCTAACAGTGGGTGCGGATCGTGACACGTTTTTAGTGGTGGCCCATGCAGGTCGAGTTTGTGTAGTGGTATTCGAACTAGAGTACCACTACAGCCTGCAGTAGGATTAGGATATATTTTGAAGGTACTCAATCACAAATTGGAACCCTTGAGAGATTCCTGGGACGACCCTTGAGAATCTTGTTTAACTCCGATTTGAAAACTCTTTTCTTTTTTCCTTGATTTGATTTATCTTTACTTTCTGCTATTGAATTTGATTTTGATGGATTATTATTGAATTTGAGTTTGTATTTATTGATTTTGATGAAGATTGTTGAAATTTGAATCTTGATGTTAGCTATAGCATCCGAGTTTGTAGTTATATGATTTGAAGGATTTTGTTCATTTCTGAATTTTGATGTTCGTTGATAAATTTGATTTTTTTTGTATTCATTGTTGATTTAATTTAATTTTTGGCAAGATAAAATTATATGGGCTAGGTCATCTAAGTTATGGAAATCTTGTCTTCTATAGTCACATTAGCCAGCATGGTGAGGACATATAGTCTGATTTTGGATATATTTCTCGGGTGTGGAAATTTAAGGTTTTCGCAGCCAAGCTAGCGGCATCGCGAAAATGTTAAATACCATGATTCTAGAGGTATGTGCATAAGTCAAGGACTCTGTGATTATCGTAGCCTTGCTCACTAGTATGACGAGGATTTAGAGTACCATGATTTTGGATAGACGCATATGATTATCAGATTGTACCTTAAATGTTTTCGAACATGTTTTTGCTACTTTTGTTTCAGTCATTCAAAAAAAAAGAGAAGGAATTATTGTTGTTTTGTTTTGTTTTGTTTTGTTTTGTTTCTTATTGTTTACTTAGGATGTAGCTTTAGCTATTTTTATAAACCTTGTGTAACTTCTTACAAAAATTTATTTCTTCTTAATACAATAAACCAATGATTTTGCTAGGCCTTATTTTGGATTTGGTATTATAATTCTTGTTTCAAAAAAAAATGGGTCCCTCTTTTAAATAGATAAGCAGAACAGATTCTATTATCATTCTTTTCCTGCCAATATTTTTACTACCATCATTCCCTGTCTTATATACCTGTCCTGATTATATCAATTCCCTATCTCGTATATAATTCTGTCAGCTATACCTTGACAACTCTTGAATCTTCATATCATTTTGCCTGAGAAATGTTAAGGAAGTGACGTAAATTATGTAGCTCAGAGAAGACGTAACTGGTTATTTTATGATGATCTAAAGGAAATCAAATGTGGAGTGTTCCGTATGGAAACTTGAGATAGAAATGTGGTAAAAGTCTCGAATAGAATAAGGAGATGTATACTGCCAATCTGGAAACAATTATATTTAGAGAAATTTTGGGGTTATGAGATAGTTTATATGTGTATTCAAAACTAATGAGGATATCAGAGGTCAACCTAGTTTTGAGAACTTAGAAAATCTTGGTTATTGATTCTGGGGAAAACTTTTACTCTGAGGCTATGTAGAAGGTTAGTAATGGAAAAGAGAAGTTAATTGTGTTTAATAAGGATATTAAACAAGATGTTGCGAGAAAATGACTAGGGATAGAGAGAGCACAAAGTTATGGAAGTTTAGAGATTGTTGTGAAATATTTTAGGAGAATAATATTCAAGGGTGTATGTCGAAGAAAATACGGAAGTTGATTTTATGATGAAAGATAAGTTTTGTAAGGCCTAGAGATTTAAATTAAATAATACGAGGAGAACAATTTGAACAAGTTCAAGGAATTCATAAACGGAATTTAGAGGTTTTGGGTCAAATTTAAGACAAGGTGAAAGAATTTGGAAATTTAAATAAATAGTTAATATTGATTCCTAAATGTGAGGGTTGTGCTTCAAGAGTGATGTTTGGAAATTGGGAATTGCCTACGGTAGTCATGGTAAGGGTTTAAGTAAAGGTTAAATTTTCATATGGAGACTGGTGAGGTAAAGATTTGATTGGCAAGTTATGACCAGATAAACTTAAGAGTATCAGAAGCAGATGACTAACTCGATCTTCATTATTTTTGTGCATTAATTACCACCTCTTGAACTCCCACTTTCTAATTGAGATCCTTGACGTTCCTTATCGTGACTTTGATATTCGGAATGTAATACTAGCTGTTACCCTCCAACAAATCTTATATGCAAGACCTAGACGAGCTCACCTTCGTGTAGGTATATCATGTCCCACTAAAACCTGTCTTCTTGTACTCTATTTTCTTGATATGATTTTCTGGTCAACTGGCTAAACTATAACCTCTACCATTATACTAAATTTCTTCTTATTTCAATTAGAAATCCAGCCTTGACTCAATTCTTTCGACCCGACATGTGATGGTGTTCTGCTTGTTTCCTTAGATGCTTAACCTTGTACCTTATCTGATTACTTGACCCGTTGGTTAAGAAACTTGGACTATGTAATTCCTTTCATCATTACCACCCTTATATCTTGTGCTGCTAAATTAGCCTTAGTTTTACAAGCTTATCTATTTTTGAGCTTGGTCATGACATATTTTATTGGGTGGCCACCCACTAACATATTGTCTAATCAGAACCGGTACATGATGGTTTGATCAACCTATTGCACTTTGGTTCATTTTTTTTATGTATCAATCTACGAGAATGGAGACATAGTTAAATTTGACCCTAGAGTCTCATTCGCGACAGCCTAGACAATTCTCCTTGAAATCTTTTCATCGTCTATGAACCTCGTATTCGTACTCAGTCGAATTAAATTTAATCATGACCTGAACCTCCATCATTGGATGCTCGTGCTCATACTTTGATTTCATTGATTTCCCTTCTTGCCCAAATCTCGTTTTATCCCGAAATTGATCAACTTAGATCGTGTCAAAGACAAAATCTATTTGTGATTTGTTGTGCCTAAATTTTTAATTTTTGCCATTTTATGGAATAGTAACCTTTTAATAATTTCTTAGTTGCTTGTTAATGACCAATTTTCATATAGGATGGTAGACAGCCCTACAACCTTGATGATTGTTGTTCCCTTACCTTCCCAATTAGGACACCCTAGATTGTTTGTGTGTTGATACCATAGTACTGTTTTGACCTAGAATGATTAGTGTACCTAGGTGAGACTTCCAACTGCTACGGTATGCCCTGACCTTGTATACTATTCCTTCAAATTGCATGATTTAGATAAAAAAAAAATTTAGACCTTGATTGTTGGGAGATAGGGACGTCACCCCATTAGTATCAGTTGTAGATATATATAGGTTAGTCCTTGATGTGGGGATGTGTGTCTATAAACATGTAGCTTATGAGATTTATGAGAGATTATAGTATCAGTCTTGATGGGATGTACTAGTCTTTTGGTGAGCATAAATGTGTTATGAGAGATAGGGACCTATATGTCTTAGTAATGCATCGTTCCTTTGGTAATAGAATGTATTAATAGATGGTTAATAGGAAGATAATAGTTTGAGCATACCTATAGCCTATGATCAGTTCTTTTTCATCCTTAGTTAAGACTACTTTAAAATAGGTCCAGTCCCTTGGATATAGATTCCAGTCCATATTCTATTGAAGTTCCATTACCGCCGTACAGCAGAGCAGTATTGGAGGTATTCATAGATTGACACTTTTTAGATGTCCGTTTATTATTCCAGTGTTAGGAAGTGTTACCTTAGATATTGGGTAGGTTAGAGGCTCTAGAAGGAGTACTATCGATCTTAAATTTCGAGGACGAAATTTTTCTAAGGTGGGTAGAGTTGTAGCACCCAGTTTTCCAAATGAGGGTAATTTTAAAATTTTGTGTTTATAATTATTTTAATAATGATATTTAATTCATGATATAATTTTTGCTGATTTTAAATTATTTTAAAATTATTTAAATCAATGACTTGTGGTTTTGACGTTTTGCTAGTGAAACCTAGAGAATGTTTGACCTAGAGCCTAACCATGTGATTATGATATTTTAATGTCATTTTTGGCCTAAGGATATTTTTTGCATTTGACCTCTTTGAATTATTTTGATATTATTTTATTATTTATGATATTGTTTTGGGGTTATTTGAGTCGGGTTCGAATTTCAACTCAATCCGACTTGAAACGGAGACCCGGGGGTAGTTTGACTCTAGTGGGACCCACACACTAGTTAGGCATGGCCCACATGATATTAATTTTAGTCCACATGATAGAAATATTTTAGTTAGAGGTTAGACTAATTATTATGGATAAGGTTAGTGTGATTAGAGACTTTAGAATGACTAATTTAGCCCCAACCAATTAGCCCTTTCCTAATATTCATAGAATAGGTTAGTAGGAGCTTTTGGACTTTTCCTAATAGGACAAAACCACCTTTATGGCCAGCCACAATAAGGATAGGGTTGAGCCTCCCATTTGTCATTATCCATCTATTTTTCTCTCTCTTGTTCTTCCCCAAATTCCTAGAGAGCAATCCCTAGCAATTTTTTCACCAAATCCTTCCATTTCACCACCAAATCTTCTTCTTTATTTCTCCATTCTAGCCAAGGAGGAAGCTACCCAAATTTGGGAGGATTCGGAGCTCGTTCGTGTCCTTTTGGAATCTCTACGTGTCGGTGTTGCTCCGGGAAGGCTTTTCTTCGATTCGATCTACCGGAAGGTATAAATCTCTTCTCCTTTTCATTTCCTCATGCATATAGGTCTATTTTGAACCCATAGGAATGACCTCCATGGTTGTATCTCCATTTGTGTCCATTTGGAGGTCATAGGAGTGTCCTTTGTGTTGTGGATGTGTTCATGTTACATATATAGATTTATATATATATTGTAATGAGAGTGTATCTATATTTATATATGTAATAAATGGTTCATGATGATTATATAATCAAGTTTGTGAGTGTGGTTCCTCATATTATTATTGCTATTATTGTTGTGGATAATTAGGATATATATTGTGTATTCTTTTGGCTCAAACTATCTAAATCCGTCATGATTTTTATCCACGTTTTTAATTTCAGCCCTAACTTAGAAATGTCATAACTTCTAGCTCAAAGCTTGGTTTAATCTTCCGTTTTTTTAAAAGAAGCGTATTGAAGTTAGCTTTTCAAAAACATGTATTAATAGGCCTAATTCTTTCTGTAACTTTCTGGAGAATTATTTGAGTGTCAGCTGTACGAAAGACAAACGCGTTCTCGGTGTTTTTGCGATTCCGGGAGTTTCCAGAAACGAAAATGTAATCCGTTTGAAGTTTCGGAAAGCTAACACATAGATCTATAATATACTTAATCCTAAATTTTAATTCATGCTGAGATGGTACAGTATTGATTATTAGTAGGAGTTACTATTCGGCATATGCATTTTGTGCACCCTTGTGTGTAATATAATGTTCTATTTAATTTTAACCCATGTTAATGTATATCCATTATGTAACTAAATAGAGAATACAAGTATGAGTAAATGGTTAAATAAATGATGTATGAGGTGTAAGTATCCTATTTAATGTAAGCATGTATAAGTATGGCTTGTAATGAATATGTAGGTTCCATAGTATGTAATGTATGGTGCATATAGTGGTGCAAGAGAATAAATGAATGATGAATGAATGCAAGCATGAATGAATGTAATAATACATGTAATGTATACAATATACAAGTTAATGAGATGTAATATTCTATGTTAACACAAATCCTATATTACCTCATGTACCCCCTTACACTATGTTGACACTATCACACTTGACACATTGTTCACTTACACTTTGACACTCTTTGATATGTATACACTATGTATGTCCATTTAACCCTCACTTGCCCCTTTGTCATGTTCACATACACACACATAGCCTCTTAAATAAGTATTTATAAATATAGTTAACTTAGATATGTATGCATATTATATATATGTTAGCATATTGTGTTGTAATATATATAAGTTTATATAGCCATTTAAAATGCCATAATTATAGACCTAATGTTGAATACTAATATATGCATGTGTATATATGTGTAGACATATATAGCTTAAAGTAATAGATTACCTAGTGTATATCCAATGTGAATTCTTGCCTATTTGAGTATTGAATAATTGCATGCTATATAGAGTCGGGTGTGTGTTGGCTTGTATAGCCTTGTATTGATGTGTGCTTGCTAGGATAGTCTTGGTTAGGCCTAGTAAGACTTGCTGGGTTAGGACATGACCTAGTTTGACCTAGTTTGACTAGTGCAGTTGACTAGAGTTGACCAAGGGTTTACTTTGGCCTAGTTTGACCTAGATTCATGTAGAATGCATTGTAGTACTTTATATTACCCTTCTGAACATGTTGTGACTTGTGCTGTTCTAATTAGGAGCCAGACACCTCTCCTCGGACAGTGTCTTTACCTTGGACATTCAGATATCAGGCGAGTACATTTTCTGATCATTTCATATCCTGCTTAGAATTATATTCCTGCTTTAGATTACTATACTTGATGCTGTCACGACATTATCACGGATTAGTACTATACGGATCTCTTCATGCGATGTTATCCCCCTCGGGAGCATCGGGTACATTGTGTCATGTGCGTTTCACTTTCATCATGTACTCCTGTGCTTTCACCATACATGTACACTCTTGTGAATCTTGTACTCTCATGTTCACAGAGCCTTCATGTATACTATCATGTGCACCCTTTTAAGGGCCCTATGTGATATCATGTACAATAACATAACCTGTTTAGATCCTTGTGTATTGATTGGGGATACGGAGGAGTGCTAGTAGTTGTGTGAACAATTCCATTGTAGTGTAGATCCTGTGCACCTCGATATCCTGTGGAAATCTGTCATGTTCACATGTGCTATCTTGTACTCTGACTCACTAGCCACTGTTAGTTCTCTATTTATATTAGATATTTCTGTTACAGTTCTCTCTCTTGTTTAAATATTGTATTTCTTCATATCCTGTATTTTACTCTACTGTATGATTATATTTTCTAACCTGCTATGATCTGTTGAGATGTACTGTACTCGCTCCTGTCCTGACTGGACCTGTTGATAAATTTTACAGATAGCCTGGAGGTTGCCTGCTAGCCTAGAGGAGACAGTAGAGGTTGCATAGATAGCTAGGATTTTTGCTTATAGTTTATTTTCTGTCATCTTGAGTTGTATTTATGGGTTACTGTATTTGGGTTTTGAGATGTATTTTTGGGTTTATGTATCTTAGACACTTAGACTTCTATCTCCTGTATCTCTTTTGGATTTCATGTTTTATCTATCCTTATCAGGCTCTACCTTAGATGTGATTGAGTCTGTATCTGCTATGTCACCCCCATTCGGGGAGTATAAAATTCTTAGCATTATATTGTTAAATGTTGTGACCTAGGACAGCGTTCTACCGCCGACACTGCGGCGTAGGCTGGGCGTAGTTACGTTCTCGTACCCTAACAGTGGGTACGGGTCGTGACACTAGTAAGGTTTCTATGATTACTAATCTAGTTGCCATGATAGCACAGGTTGCAACTGTGGGGGCTGACTTGGATTGGTGGATAGACACTGGTGCGACCTGCCATGTCTGTTCAGACAAAGACTGGTTCGTCTCTTATGAGCCAACTTCAGAGAAGGTCATAATGGCAAACCAGGCACAAGCTGAAGTACTGGGGATCGGGACGGTGGAGCTGAAACTCACATCGGGGAACACTGTGACGCTTCAAGGTGTGAAGCATGTTCCAGTAATTGCTAAAAACCTGATCTCTGAAAGTTTGCTCTGCAATGCAGGCTTGAGGATGGACATCAATGCTGGCCAGTTGGTGATGTCCAAGAAGGGTACATTCTTCGGGAAAGCTTTCCAAACTGAAGGAATGTACAAGATTCAGCTTGTTGTAACCCAGCATGATAATATAAATGCAATTACTTTTTCTGATTATTCTCTTGAGTTGTGGCATAATAGGCTAGGACATGTTCATTGTAAAAGGATTAACAGAATGTCTAGTCTAGGACTTATCTCCAAGTGTGGGGGTAAGGTAGAGAATTGCGAAGTATGTGCTCAGACGAAGATCACAAGGAAACCCTTTCACAGGGTCCATCGAAGCACAGATCTTCTGGAGTTGGTTCACTCAGATATCTGTGACTTCAAACAATTTTCTACAAAGGCCAGGATGAAGTATTTTATTACTTTCATCGATGACTTCTCAAAGTATGCTTTCGTCTACTTGTTCAAGTCTAAAGACGAAGCATTCGAGAAGTTCAAGGAGTTCAGGGCTGAGGCTGAGCGACAAACTGGACAACAACTCAAGAGGTTAAGGAGTGATCGAGGCGGAGAGTATCGGTCTCATGAATTCTTGTCATTCTGCAAAGAACATGGAATCATCAATGAGACAACGGCTCCGTACTCTCCTCAATCCAACGGAATAGCAGAACGTTGACAGAGATGATGAACTCCATGCTGTTGACTGCGGGTCTTCCAAAGTGCTACTGGGGAGAAGCTGCACTAACGGCAACGTTCATTCTGAACAGAGTGCCATATGCTACTTACGACATAACTCCTCATGAACTCTGGTTCAAAGTCAGATCTAACTTGAATGTCATTCGAGTGTGGGGGTGTCTGGCTTATGTGAAGCTCTCAGATCTGAAGATTCAGAAGCTGGGGACAAGGACTACGAAGGCGATCTTCTTGGGGTATGCCGAGAAGAGTGATGCTCGGAGATTCCTTGATATCGAGTCAAACCATATCATCGAATCTCGCGATGCTGAATACTTTGAAGACAAGTTTGCAAAACACAAAAATATTGTTCTCGCGGATCTTCCGGAGAATGATGAGGGTACAAAGCAGACAGAAGTCTTTAATGAACCAGTAGTCCAAGATGAAGCTGTCGTCAAGGAGACACCAGCTGAACCAGAACTCGCTGAGCCGTCAACTAAGCGAACGAGGAGGCCGAAAGACTTCAGAGATGACTTCGTCACCTATCATGTGGGAGCAGATCTGTCATGCCATAGAACCAGAATACTGGAGAGCGGGGGCAGACATAGCCAGCTACGTATATTGAAATGGATTCCATCTCGCTATACAGTCACGGCTGTCTAGGATACATGAGAGTTTATCTACAAGCCAACAGTCTCTTAAGGTCATGAACAAGCCTAGTGTCTCAATCATAAGCAAGTAAGTAAGAGTCACAAGATGTATGATCATTAAATATACAATAATAAGGCGTCCCAAATATTACATATTCAGCTGATCATGAAGCTAGTCGTTACAAAATGTTAGGACTAGCAAGAGTTTAGTCATACATGATCAACCCTAGGATTTGTCAATCATGTTACAGCCCGTAGGCAGATAGTAAGTAAGTGCAATCGAGCTAAACAGGTGCTCGTCGGCTAAACGCCTCAAAAGAATATTTTTTTACAATAGAGCGGGAGAGCCAAAAATAACCCACTCGTTGCCAGGGTTCCGTCTAGTGGCCACCATCTGGCTGGGAAGTCGGTAGATCCTCTGAAGCTGCTCCAAAATCTGGCCACACAAAACCAGCTGGGTCAGACCCCAGAAAGAGCAAGTGCCATAAAGGAGGCTTCACTAAAGAACTAAAACCAGCAATCAGCACAAGATATAAATAAAAGTAAGAACTGAAAATAAAGAAAATACACCAGGATGATATACGACGAGATAACCATGGAACTATTCAGATAACCAGGTTACAACCCGTAAACCAAACAAGGACCGGGGTTGTAACCCTTCGTCTGAACAGAACTTGGAATTCTCACCATTTATCGAAAAAATAAATACAAGCATTCTGGTTATTCAATAGTCTGGAACAGGGTCAGGGCAAGACTAGACTGGTTAGACTCCATCCAATCACTTCACGGCCAAGCAATAATTACGGCTTGATACTTTAACTAACTAGGGTTGTCACAAGCCTAATTACTAACAAGATACAGTGAGATTATTCCACAGCCACAAGCCCTGCAGACCATCCAGGTCACCCAGGTCGAGAGATTAGGGTTGAATTCAGGTGGGTACATCATCCAGGAAACGCATGTACCCTTAAGCAGTTTGAAGGGTGCAACACATGACAGTGTGCTGGAAATGTGCCCTACTCGACGGCAGGCTACAGATCCCAAGCGCGCCCAGGTAACGGGATTGCCTGTAGCAGGAAAATCTCTTCATGACTAATGTATTAATCTAGTTGTTAACCTTAGTCCATTTTAGTAGGTACTCCTGACCGTGGTACTCAGGAGACCCCTCCTAGACATGATGCAAGACAGGACTGGATTATTTGTACAAGCACAATCGCCCACGGTGTCCAGGTTATTTATACAGGTCATGTCATGTCAGATAGCCGTCGCAACAGCTTATCAAGATATAACATGTCAGGTTTATCATGTCAAGTATACTTGTCAGGAGTGCGCCACGACGGGCCACTATCAGGTCATGTCAGGTCATTATGTCAGGAGTGCACCACTACGGGTCACTATCGTGTCATGCTCAGGTATCATTTCCAAACATATTAAACAAATCCATGATTATCAAGTTCATGACAAAAGGCGTAAGGATATAAAATGGACGTTAAATATCTAATAAAATATCAATATACAGGGCTATAGAAGATCAAGGGTAATCAGGCTACGCTCAAGCCAGGCTATGCTCAGGCTAGCGTACGCTCAGGTCTGCGTACCAAAGGATCCATACACTTCCAATAGGAAGCGTACGCAAGGGTCAGCGTACACAAGGGCACGCTCAAGCTACAGGTCAGCGTACGCTCAAGCTAGCGTACGCTCAAGACTGCGCTCGCTCGAGCTAGCGTACGAAAGGGGCCAGCGTACGCCTTGTTCGCTTAAGCTAGCATACCAAGGCACGCGTACGCTCAAGCTAGCGTACGCTCAAGATACGCTGCCAACAGGCAGCGTATCAAGGTGAGCGTACGCTCACCAAAGAGCAGCGTACGAAGGCTAGCGTACGCTCGCTAAAGAGCAGCGTACGAAGGCTAGCGTACGCTCGCTAAACAGCAGCGTACAGCTCAGTGGCGTAAGCTAAAAAGCTAACTCACTGTTCACTGTCTTCTCCAAATGGCAAGAACAACAAGAACTCTAAAGTTGAATCTAAGCATCAATAGCCATATCTTGGTCAAAACAAGTCCGAATCCAACTTTCCAAAGGTCAAAATTGGGTAGAATAAAATGCTCTAAAACATGGAACCATCAAAACTTGAAAACAAGGAAGTTTGATAGATCAAAACCACCAAAATCCAAAAATAACTAATTTCTAGATCTACAAGAATTAAAGCCTCAAAATAAAAAATGATAAGTTCTAATGTGGTTTAGAATCATGAGGAGAAGCTAATAAAACCATCAAAAGGAGTTCTCTTGTGGAAGCAAGTTGCACTTGCCTATGGTGTTCTTGGTTGGTGGGGAAGAGTAATGGTGGGGGAAGGCGAAGTAAATGAGAATTATGGAGGAGAGAGAAGGTTGGTGGGGATAATAAAGAGGGGGGTTATGGTGGAAATGAAGGAGAAGCATAGGCTAAGGTGCTCCACCCTTGGCCCGTAATGAACCAAGCATTGGGCCGACCAAACCAAGCCAACCCAAACCGAGAGTAAACCAAGCCAGGCCAAGAAGAAAACTAAACAAGGAATCATGCAATACAAGAATAAATACGTACACGTATCCCAAAATATGTAATACGAACACAGGCATTACAAGATCCGCTTACCTATGATGAGGCGATGAAGACCAGAGATGCTGTATTCTGGAAGGAGGCGATAGACAACGAGATTGACTCAATCACCTCCAACAACACATGGGTATTGGTTGACCTGCCAGAAGGAGTAAGACCCATCGGATGCAAATGGATCTTCAAGAAGAAGATGAAAGCAGATGGAACCATTGACAAGTTCAAGGCCAGGCTAGTGGCCAAGGGGTTTGCTCAGAAGCAGGGGATCGACTACTTTGACACTTATGCTCCAGTAGCTCGGATGACAACCATCAGATTGTTAATTGCTCTAGCAGCAATACACAAGCTGGTGATACATCAGATGGATATGAAATGGCATTCTTTAATGGCGAGCTGACCGAAGAGATCTACATGCAACAACCAGAAGGTTTTGTCGTCAGAGGTCTGGAAGACAAAGTCTGCAAGTTGATGAAGTCTCTGTATGGTTTGAAACAAGCTCCCAAAATATGGCATGAGAAGTTTGACAAGGTGATAAGGTCAAATGGCTACAGGGTCAGTGAAACAGACAAGTGTGTCTATACGAAGTTTGTTGACGGAAGATGAGTAATCGTTTGTCTTTACGTGGACGACATGCTAATCCTAGGTACGGATTTAAGCTGCGTCACAGAGACAGAGAAATTCCTCTCGACCAAGTTCAGTATGAAGGACTTGGGGGATGCCGACGTAATCTTGGGGCTCAAGATCATCCGGACAGGCACTGGAATAGTGCTGTCACAATCTTATTATATTGAGAAAATGCTCACTCGCTACGGGTATCAAGATCTTTCCATAATTGATACACCGTACCGGAGTGATCAGAAGCTGGAGCCTAATTCGAGAGAAAGCGTCAGGCAGTTGGAGTACGCTAGCGTCATCGGAAGCTTGATGAATGCTACTACTGCCACAAGGCCTGACATAGCTTTTGTCGTGGGAATGCTGAGTCGGTTCACTAGCAATCCAGGCGTTGAGCACTAGAAAGTTGTGAAGCGTGTTATGAGATATCTCAAGAAAACTCAGACATATGTACTTTTCTATAGCGGAGATCCGTCAGTAGTGGAAGGCTTCAGTGATGCTAGCTGGTGTTCAGATATGGAGAGCGAGTATTCCACAGGTGGATTCGTATTCTCCATGGGTGGAGCTGCTATATCGTGGAAGTCGAAGAAGCAGACTATGTTATCTCGCTCCTCCATAGAATCTGAATTCTTTGCATTGGATGCTGCTACAGATGAAGCAGAGTGGCTTCGGGAGCTCATGTATGATCTTCCGGTGGTTGGGGCTCAGATACCGACAATACCGATATATTGTGACAACCAGGCGGCAGCAGCAGTGGCATCAAATGAACTCTTCAACGGAAAGAAGAGAACGGTGCGGTTGAAGCACAGAGCAGTACACGATCTTATCAAGAGAGGTGTTATTGCAGTGATTGATGTTCGAAGTCAGGAGAACCTGGCGGATCCGTTCACCAAGGGCCTCAAGCGCCAGCTGGTCGATGACACAGCTTGTAAAATGGGCTTGAAGGCATTCTGATAGTGTGTCTTTGTAATCCTACCATAAAGTTTTATGCTATTAGTTCAAAGAGAAATCTACTAGGCATCTAACTTTTGGTTCAAAGGAGGATCACTGACTGGGAAACTATCAGGTAATAGTGGGTACTTGTTCTCTGGAACATGAAAGGGATATGGACCCATAACCACTGTTGTCTACTATGTATTTTCTGCAAAAAAAATAGATCCTGTGGAAGGTTGGCTTAAACGCCTTAATGAGTTCTCAGGCAGAGTGAATGCCTGGTGTACTTTACAGGAAGCACGGTAGAGCAGCACTACAAGGAGTGAATGATATGGTGGATTGGGGTGGGGTTATGTTTCATTTGGGTTAGGGACATTTCTGTCTAGAATTGGGGTAGACTTAGAACTTTGTCCAGTCTAGTTTTCTATTAGTGGGGTAAACTTAGAAATTGGGGTCAACTTAGAAATAGGTGGGGTGCGTATAGTCGAACCCAATATATATTGTGTTGAAAGTGGGTCGGGTAGTGGACCCGGATCCGACGTAGCAAACTAAGAGTCAAACGAAGCTCTGAACCACGAATTCGAGTTGTGATGGACTGAAGTAAAATTATGTTGATGTTGGTGTTTTTGCCTTTGGACTAGAAAAGATAGTCCCACATCGGCTACACCAAATGGTGAGTATCTCAATATAATGCATTGCTTGTGTTGAGGTGTGCACATGAGGTGTAGTGGGGCACAAGTTTGTGCCATGTGGAAGTATTTTCCTAGAAGGAAAAAGGATTAAATCCAACAAGGATGCAAGTTAATTTTTGTTGTGCGGACTCGGACTCGGACTCGGACACGGACTCCAGGATATCTCGTGCATGCACGAGAGTGTTCGGGGGGTAGGCGTGGACTGGCACACTTCTATGCTGATTGTGGGATGATCTAAAATATCAAACTCTATTTTTGAGTATTGGTATTTTAGTCCCACATCGGATAGGAGAAGAGGTGAAGTCTCAACTCCACTCTATAAATAGAGCCCCTTGGCCTCCTTTGAAAGATGCACCAAGAAGAGAGTGAAGGGAGTCTGTAAAGTCCAGGAAGCCCGTTTAAGTCTCAAATATTGACTTACGAGCGTTCCAGAAGTTCTTCGTGAACTTGCTGGTTCCTGGAAGCTGTTCGTGCTCGTGTGGGGTGAATAAAGCTTTGAGCAACGGTGGTTCATTCACCCCAGCATTTCATTCTCGCCTGTCATCGCTGCTGTTGCCTTTTACAGTAACTTCTTTTTAGAAGCTCTACTGCCGATAGTCGCTTGCACAAAAGTCTCTTTAGATTTTTTGTGTATTACGTAGAATCTTTTTAGATCCTCGTAATTCAGAATCCTCCAGGATCTCTGTTGCACATCTTCTTTAAGGTGTTGCATTTGAAACGTTGTCTTTACAATTGTTTCAGTTTCAGAATTTTCCATCGAAAATTGTGCCTCGGCACTAACAGTTGACAATGTAAGAGAGCGTCAATTGATCAAAACACTCATATACCTTTATGTAATTTCAATTTCTACAAAACTACTAAGAGAAGTATCATCTAATTCAACTCGTTGAACCTTCACACGGGATACAGGTTTTCTAGTTAGTATAGGAATAATAATACTAGGTGCTGAAGGTGTGTTACTTGTTGATGATTCTCTTCACCTCTCGATTTAAAGTACGAAAATATTTTCTTTCTTGCTTTTTCTTCTAATTTTTCATTACAAACTACATAAATAAATAGTTATAGAGTTACAAGAAAATTATATTACTTAGGCAAAAAAAGTTGCACACGAAGATACAACTAAAAAACGGTAGTATATTAAAATATCACAATTTCTAATATATGTTCAATTCCATAATTATTTTGGAATTATTTTGAAGTTAATGTAAAAACATGTAAGAAAATAATTGTATGTTCATCCATATATTTGACTCTACCATATTATCAAGTTCTTGTTAGTTATATTTCGCTAATGAAAAACATAATAGGTAACATAACCAAACTTGTGCATGTTTTCAAATAGCAAGTAATATAGTAGATTGGAACTTCCAATGTTTCAATCAAGAAACTTTGATTTACTCTTTGTCAAACAGAAAGTCACTCACCAAAATGTGTGATAATATGAGAAAGTCATTTACCACACACACACACACATATATATATATATATATATATATATATATATATATATATATATATATATATATATATATATATATATATATATATATAATGTGTCAATTTCTTAGCAATCTAGATAATACTAATGGAATGAACAAAAAACAAACATTCATCATATACGAAAATTACCAAAGCCTTAGTAGGAGAATCATCTAGAAAATGGGAACCTAAAAAAAAATAGTTTACCAGGTTCTCAAATCTATCCTTTTAAAAGATGTGGAGAGGGTTAACTCATTCAAAATATAAGCTTTCAACAAGTATAACTCCCAAGGCCATGGAGAAATACAAGCTTTCAACAAGCATTTAATTAATATGTCATGTAAATTTCTTGGATCCTATGGACTTGTCACAAACACGTTTAAGAAGATTTCTTGTGAAAGCTCAATGATTTGATTGTCATTACCAGATTTTGATGTAAATTGTGTACTATGTTTGTTGTGGGATAACTAAAAACATATCAAATGAAGAAAATGATGTACATGCCACAAAATAATTAAGATGCTTATAAGATTCATATGCTTTGGCACGTAGTAGGAAAAAAATTGCATGTGGACTTGAGTGGGCTAACACATAGAGAAAAGAGATTATTATTATTTTTTTTGGTGGGCTGGGCTCAGCCCACTAGTGGTTCCGCCCATGAGTGGAACTACGAACTACATATAAAGTGTGATTGACGTGGAATGAGAGCAACCAGGAGCGCATGTTGTGCAACCCTTAATTCTCACAATAACATTTGGTTTGTTCTCCATAAAAATCTAGGTTTTTTCTAAGGGCACCACCATTTTTGCTAGGGGGCAACCCTTACTTGGGGGCAGTCCAAGGAGGTGGAGATTTTGCTAGGGGGCACCCACATTTTGCTAGGGGACAGCCCAACACCCCAAACCCTTCATTCCTTCCCATAACCCATTCTACACTCTCTCCACCAAAAGAAAAAAAGAGAACTCTCCCTCTCCCAAAACCCTACTTTCTTCTCCTCCACCACTCCACTCCCAATTCCTCCACCAAGATTTCTTTAACAACATTTGTAGATTCTTAGAGATGACACGCAATTCGAAGCAACCGAAATCTAGGTACATTCTTCCCTAATTTCTTCAAGAATTTTGTACATTCTATTCAAAACCCTAGAATATTTTTAATTCTCTAAAAAGTTTTGATAAATTAGGTTTAGAATCTCTTTATGGTTCATGAAAGAAATTTTCGAACACGACAAACCCACATTTTTTCTTGAAACCCTAACCGTAGAAGACAACAAATGAGCATATCGTTTTGGCCGTTCGGCTGCAACAGTCGGATTTAAATACAGTAGGACTGCCAGGCCTGTGGCAGTCCTAATGTAAAGCAGGACTGCCAAGACTGTGGCTGTCACCCCCAGTTTTCAAGAATAGGGGTATTTTGGTCATTTTCCACTTTAGAATAATTTTGGAATTTATTTATTTATTTATGATATTATTTTGGGATTATTTGAGTCGGGTTCGAATTTCAACTCAATCCGACTTGTATTGGGGACTCGGGGTAGTTTTGACTCTAGTGGGACCCACTAATTAGTTAGACATGGTCCACATGACAATAAATTAAGTTAGTATGTTGGACTAAATATTCATGACTAAGTTTAGTTTAATTAGAGACTTAAAACTAGACTAAATTAGCCTCAAACTAAAACCTATTTTTAATTAAATCAATAAGAGACAAGTGGGAGGTATTCTAGACATTAGCAAATAGGGACGCCTTGCTAGGCTTGGCCGGCCACATAGGGGGATAGGCTTGAGCAATATTCATTTGTTATTATCCCCAAATTTTCTCTCTCTTGTTCTTCTCCAATTTTGAGAGGAGCCTCCATTGATTTTCACCTCAAAATCAATCCCTTTCTTCATCAATCCTCTTCTTTTCTTCTCTATTTCAATCAAGAGGAGGAGCTAGCTAGTTTGGGGAGTTTTGGATCTTGTTCGTGTCCTTTTGGAGGTCTCTTCGTGTCGGTGTCGTATCGGAAGGAGTTTCTTTGGATTTGATCACCCGGAAGGTATAATCTCTCCTCTATTTCACTCCTACATGCATTTAGGACCATTTTGAATCCATAGGAAGGATCCCCATGGTTGTGTCTCCATTTTGGATCCATTTAGAGGTCATTAGGATGTGTCCACGTTGAGTTTTGTGTCCAAGTAGGAAATCTCCAATTTTGGACACACCAAGTGTTTGAGATTTTGTGTGAATGATTTTATTTGACTTTAATTTCAGATTTTGGATGTTGGAGACATATTCTTCATGATATTATAATAAATCATATAGTATCTTAATGTATCATATTATATATATATATATATATATATATATATATATATATATATATATATATATATATATATATATATATATATATATATATATATATATATTGGGGGGTGTGTGTGTCTATATCTATGTATCTTGATCTCTATATGTGTGTGTAGGTGTTTGTTATGGTTTAGAGAGAGTGTTAGAGAATGAGATATAGAGAGGGTTATAGAGAGGGATATAGAGAGTGAGAAGAGAGTGATAGAGAGAATGTGAAGGGAGATGAGAGTGCAGGAAGGAAGGGGGAGTAAGCTGTTGTTTTGGCAGTAGCAGCAGTTGCAGCAGTGCTCGAGAGGGAGAGAGCTGATGTCCTGAGGACAGCAGCAGTTAGGAACTGCTGCAGTAGCAGCAGTGTGAGAGGGGAGCAGCCCCTATTCCCATGACCCCTTAGCATCCATCCATTCACCTCATTCCTCCATTCAGTCCCTCCACATCAATGCATCCATTCATTCATACAGCCACCCCTTCATACATTCATTAATCCTTCATCCATTCATTCACCCCTTCATCCATTCATACATTCATTAATACATTCAATTCAGCCCCTATTCCATCCATTCATTCTTCCACCCACATTCCTCCATTCATTCATTCATACATCTATGCATGCATCCATCCATCCATCCATCCATTATTCCCTACTCAATTCAGCCTTCACATTCATACATCCATTCAATCATTCACTTCATCCATTCATTAATCCATTCAATTTCAGTCCCCTCCATTCCACCATTCATTCATTCATCATTCATCCATTCATACATTCATTCACACTTTCATTCACCCGTCCACCACCAGCCATCTATTAATTCCTCCACCATGCATTCATTTCATCCATTCAATTATACATTCAGTCCCCCTCCATTCATTCAGTCATTCATTCATACATCTAATTCCCCCATACACAAATCAGCCACCTATATATATTCATCCATATAATCAACCATTCATTCCCCCATTCACACATTATCCATTAATCCTTTCACCCATTCAGTCATCCATCATTCACTCATTCACCCACCATTCATTAATCCATTCATCCTTTCCATCTCAAATCAGTCCTTTAACCCTTGAATGTTTAGGTAGGAGAGTTAGTTAGAGTGTTAGTGACCATGTTGAGGTATGGTATACTAGTGAGGTAATTAGGATTTACCCTATGAAAGGGTAAAGTTCTAAGGTACTTCTAGATATGAAATTAGAGTATCAAAATACCATGGCATGGTATCGGGATACGAGGGCATAGTATTAGGATACCATGTTGAGGTAGAAGTGCCTAGAAACTAAGGTAGGGGCTTGATAGTGAGTTTACCTTGGTAAGGTAATAGGATAAGTTAAGGTAATTGCTTAGAAGCTAAGGTATGAGTTTAAGATATTAAGATATGGTTAGAATTTGGTTCCCTTGGTTGGTAATGGTTAGGATTAGTGCTCTCAGACTAGTTTTGACCTCGGTTGACCGTTTTGATCAAAAGTCAACGAAAGTCAACCGAAAGTCAAACTTAGCCTAAAAGTGACTAGAATTGATCGAAACCAAACCAGAGTTGACCAGTTGACTGAAAGTCAATAGTTGGTCAACAATAGCCTAATTTGACCTAGGGTTGACCTAGAGTTGACCAGTTGACCAAAAGTCAACTGTAAGTCAACTTTTGACCCAGTTTGACTTAGATTGACTTCCTGTGACCTAGTATGACCTAGTATGACCCAGTTTGACCTAGTTTGACCTAGTTTAACTTAGACTTGCATATCATGACTTAAATTAGTTTTCCTTTCATTATAAAACCCTGTTTTGACTTGTAATATCTCATCTTTAGGTCTGTGATTACTCTGAGCGTCTGTTCACCTTATCAACTCAGGACCATAGGCGAGTACATTCACTGATAGTTTTTATTGTCTTGATATCTGCTATATCCGATTCAGTTGTAGTGTCTTACTTGATTTTTAGACACGATAGTTCACGGACTAGTATATGTTGGATCATGACATGAGATGTTGTTCCTAGATTTTCTTGGTATATTGGTATATTTTCTGTCTTATTCCCTATACTTTTATAGACACCGATTCCTAAGGGGACTTGCTACCCTCTTATGGAATCCCATGTCATGATGTGTCATGTTCGGATCCATTATACTATTCGGGGATGGAGAATTATTAGGGGCTATGTGATCAAAGCCATTCTGTCACTATATTCTTGTGCTTGCGCCACTCTCACCTCACGTAGGGTGTAGCGAGATCCTATTCCTTGTGCTTGTTATCCAGGTTGGCCGGCATGACCCTTTCCAGAGATTTTCTTGTGATTGTCGGGCCAAGTGGATAGCCTGTCCTGTAACATTTCCAAGCCGATCATATAATGCTCTAATAATTCAAGGCACATTTTATATTTATTTTATTACATCATATATCTTGCTCAGTTCTACATTTAGTACTTTTCTCACCATGCTATGATATTCTTTACTCACATGTTCTACATGCTCTTATGTTAAACCTTGATTGGAGGCTAAGTTCTGTTCGGGAGAAGGGTTACAACCTCGATCCTTGTTTGGTTTAAGGGTTGTAACTCGGCTTCCGAATAGTTCCCAAGTCATCCTATATCTTTGTCTTGTATTTCATTATAATTGTCTCTTATATAATTTGTCAATTCATATGGAACTGCTGTTAGTGTTTGTACTTGCTTATTTTTCTGACAGGATACCGTTGATATATTACAGATAATTCTGAGGCAGACTGCTCGACCTATTATGGGGTCGAGATAGATGGCGACTTAGTCCAGGACTGTGGCCTGTTAGTTGAGCCACTAGATTTTGCACATCCAGAGTAGTATAGCTTAGTTAGGTTTGCCTGGACTGCGATCCAGCTAGTGTTTTCAGACTGTAGTATTCTATATTATATTTTGTGACTCTGTGATGTTGTTTATATCTCTGAGCTTTATTGGATCCTGAACTTATTTCATGTTTTCACTTCTATCATATTTCCTTTTCGTGCTATCTATCCTAGTTTGTCTTGTGATTGAGTTATGCCATATTATACCTCCGTGCGGAGATGATAGGTACCCTTATATTTTGTCTAGTTGTAGTATTTATAGACGACCTATACAGCGTTCTTTTGCCGATTCTGTGACATAGGCTGGACGTACCCACGTACTCGTGCCCCTAATCAGGGTGCAGGACGTGACACATTTTTGTGGTGGCCCATGCAGGTCGATGTCGTAATTAGTGCGATCTCGTAATGGTGCTCGACTTAGAGTACTAATTACGAGCCTGCGACTAGGATATAGGATCTAGGATATGATAGGAGTTACTCAATCACATTTTAGGAAAATTTTGATATTTTGATTACCATGACAACTCTTCTTGCATTGAATTCAATTGTCCTTCCTTGATATTCCTAATCATGTGCCATATTGATCTCCTGGTTTCAATTCGTCTTCAGGATAACAGTGACTCGTTCTCAGGCAGCAGGACCTAGTACAATTCCAGAGAGATCCGATTCAGTAGGACCTCCACCTCCGGCTACGGGAGTAGCAGTCGAGAGAGCTGCCACCTCAGTTCCTGCCCTTCAGGTGGAAGTAGCAGCGACAGTTCCAGGAGGTCTTCCACCTCCAGCTGTGGGACCGTCTATAGTTATTCCTGAGACTCTTCTACTGCCACCTTCGCTACCGATGGATGCACAGCAGATGATGGCCCTTCTACAGCAGATGATGCAGACCTAGAGGGCCCAGGTAGAGGCACAGCAGCATCAGGCTGACGCATCCCACCACCAGACAGAGGTGCTATGGCAGAGTATGGAGAACTCCCACCAGCTGGCAATGGCAGCAGTTGAGAGCTAGGGTAGTCTCGGGTACAGTTTAGGGTGCCCCAGTTCAGCAGCATGGGAACTCGTCGGTGAACGAGTATGCAGCAGAGTTCTTCCGTTTGAGTAGGTTTGCACCAGATCTGATCCAGAATGAGGGGTATAAGGCCCACAAGTTTCGGAGGAGCCTTATTCATGCGGTTCATACTCGTACTTCCAGGCGATGCGATACGACATTCGAGCAGATACTAATGGAGGAGCAGATAGCAGAGGAGGACTTCGGCTTCAAGTCGAAGAGGGGTAACGATGTTCTTGGTGCGAGTTCTAGTGCGGGGCCGGCGAAGCGTCCTCACTTCCAGCAGAGGCAGTTTCAGCAGCAGCCTTAGTTACAGCTTCAGCAGGCACCAGCACGTGCCCACTAGCAGCAGGGTCAGGGCCAGAGACAGGCCATGCAGTATGTTTTCTACAGAAAACTGGGGCACACCCGGAGGATTTACAGGATGAGGCTAGGAGTTTGTTTATTCTGTGGAGCTTCAGATCACCAGATGAAGAACTGTGCTGCTCATGCTGCCAGACATGCAGGCCAGGACAGAGTACGGCAGGCTAGGGGAGGCCAGCATGGGCGAGCTTTTGCCATGACAGTTGAGGACACTCAGGCAGTAGCGGGGCAGATTGCAGGTTCCAATCTTTCGTTTCTATTTTCGCATTTGCCTCCTTATAACTGTCTTAAAATTTGATTCCATCTGTTCCTTGATCGTTTGATGAAATTTTGTTCTTGTGATGTGATTTTCTTCTGAGATAAGTCGTATGGGCTAGGTCGCCTCGATTATGAGATTTTAGAATCCTATTGGGTTATGTTAGCAGGCATAGTGAGGACATATAGTCGAATTATGGACGTATTTCTCGGGTGTGGGAATTTAAGATTTTTGCTGCCAAGCATGCGGCAACGCGAAAATTTTAAATAACATGATTCTAGAGGTATGTACCTTAGTCGAGGACTTTGTGATTATCGTAGTCTTGCTCACTAGCATGACGGAGATTCTGAGTATCATGATTTTGGACAGACACATGATTATCGAACTGCATAATTTTAAATTGGAGGTAATTTTAAATTTATACTTTTAGTCATTTATTTATTGTCATTTAAATCATGCTTGATTTTGAAGATTTTAATCATTTTAAAACTATTTAAAGCCATGACTTGTGATTTTGATGTTTTGCTAGTGAAACCCTAGAAACTGTTTGACCTAGAGCCCCACCATGTGACTAGGATATTTTAATATTATTTCTGGCCTAAGGGTAATTTGGTCATTTGACTTCTTTGAATTATTTTGATATTTATTGCATTGGTGATTGTTAATTTTGACTTTTGATAGGAGTGATTTTGGTTGGTTTCGTGTCCGTGTCGGACACGTATCAGTTTTTATTTACAAGTGTTTGATGTGCCTCAAAGAGATTTTTTATTGGTGATTTTTTTTGAAAAGTATTTGAATGGGATTGTTTTCTGCATGTGTTTCCTGTGATTGCTTTGTTTTAATTTCGAGGACGAATTTTTTTTAAGGTGGATAGATTTGTCACCCCCAGTTTTTAAGAACAGGGATAGTTTGGTCATTTTCCACTTTAGAATAATTTTGGAATTTATTTATTTATTTATGATATTATTTTGGGATTATTTGAGTCGAGTTCGAATTTCAACTCAATCCGACTTGTATCGGGGACTCGGGATAATTTTGACTCTAGTGGGACCCACTCATTAGTTAGACATGGCCCATATGACAATAAATTAAGTTAGTATATTGGACTAAATATTCATGACTAAGTTTGGTTTAATTAGAGACTTAAAACTAGACTAAATTAGCCTCAAACTAAAACCTATTTTTAATTAAATCAATAAAAGACAAGTGGGGGGTATTCTAGACATTAGCAAATAGGGACACCTTGCTAGGCTTGGCCGGCCACATAGGGGGATAGGCTTGAGCAATATTCATTTGTTATTATTCCTAAATTTTCTCTCTCTTGTTCTTCCCCAATTTTGAGAGGATCCTCCATTGATTTCCACCTCAAAATCAATCCCTTTCTTCATCAATCCTCTTCTTTTCTTCTCTATTTCAATCAAGAGGAGGAGCTAGCTAGTTTAGGGAGTTTTGGATCTTGTTCGTGTCCTTTTGGAGGTATCTTCGTATCGGTGTCGTATCGGGAGGAGTTTCTTTGGATTTGATCACCCGGAAGGTATAATCTCTCCTCTATTTCACTCCTACATGCATTTAGGACCATTTTGAATCCATAGGAATGACCCCCATGGTTGTCTCCATTTGTGTCCATTTTGGATCCATTTGGAGGTCATTAGGATGTGTCCATGTTGAGTTTTGTGTCCAAGTGAGAAACCCCCAATTTTGGACACACCAAGTGTTTGAGATTTTGTGTGAATGATTTTATTTGACTTTAATTTCAGATTTTGGATGTTGGAGACATGTTCTTCATGATATTATAATGAATCATATTGTATCTTAATGTATCATATTATATATATATATATATATATATATATATATATATATATATATATATATATATATATATATATATATATTGGTGTGTGTGTATGTGTGTCTATATCTATGTATCGTGATCTCTATATGTGTGTGTAGGTGTTTGTTGTGGTTTAGAGAGAGTGTTAGAGAATAAGATATAGAGAGGGATATAAAGAGGGATATAGAGAGTGAGAAGAGAGTGATAGAGAGAATGTGAGGGGAGATGAGAGTGCATGAAGGAAGGGGGGAGTAAGCTGCTGTTTTGGCAGTAGCAGCAGTTGCAGCACTGCTCGAGAGGGAGAGAGCTGCTGTCCTGAGGACAGCAGCAGTTAGGAACTGCAGCAGTAGCAGTTAGGAACTGCTGCAGTAGCAGCATTGTGAGAGGGGAGCAGCCCCTATTCCCATGACCCCTTAGCATCCATCCATTCAGCCCATTTCTCCATTCAGTCCCTCCACATTAATGCATCCATTCATTCATACAGCCACCCCTTCATACATTCATTAATCCTTCGTCCATTCATTCACCCCTTCATCCATTCATACATTCATTAATCCATTCAATTCAGCCCCTATTCCATCCATTCATTCTTCCACCCACATTCCTCCATTCATTCATTCATACATCTATGCATCCATCCATCCATCCATCCATTATTCCCCACTCAATTTAGCCTTCACATTCATACATCCATTCAATCATTCACTTCATCCATTCATTAATCCATTCAATTTCACTCCCCTCCATTCCACCATTCAGTCATTCATCATTCATCCATTCATACATTCATTCACACTTTCATTCACCCATCCACCACCAGTCATCTATTAATTCCTCCACCATGCATTCATTTCATCCATTCAATTATACATTCAGTCCCCCTCCATTCATTCAGTCATTCATTCATACATCTAATTCCCCCATACACAAATCAGCCACCTATATATATTCATCCATATAATCAACCATTCATTCTTCCATTCACACATTACCCATTAATCCTTTCACCCATTCAGTCATCCATCATTCACTCATTCACCCACCATTCATTAATCCATTCATCCTTTCCATATCAAATCAGTCCTTTAACCTTTGAATGTTTAGGTGGAAGAGTTAGTTAGAGTGTTAGTGACCATGTTGAGGTATGGTATACTAGTGAGGTAATTAGGATTTACCCTATGAAAGGGTAAAGTTCTAAGGTACTTCTAGATATGAAATTAGAGTATCAAAATACTATGACATTGTATCAGGATACGAGGGCATGGTATTAGGATACCATATTGAGGTAGAAGTGCCTAGAAACTAAGGTAGGGACTTGATAGTGAGTTTACCTTGGTAAGGTAATAGGGTAAGTTAAGGTAATTGCCTGGAAGCTAAGGTATGAGTTTAAGATATTAAGATATGGTTAGAATTTGGTTCCCTTGGTTGGTAATGGTTAGGATTAGTGCTCTTATACTAGTTTTGACCTCGGTTGACCGTTTGACCAAAAGTCAACGAAATTCAACCGAAAGTCAAACTTAGCATAAAAGTGACTAGAATTGACCGAAACCAAACTAGAGCTGACCAGTTGATTGAAAGTCAACAGTTGGTCAGCATTAGCCTATAGTTTGACTTAGGGTTGACCAAGAGTTGACCAGAGTTGACCAGTTGACCATAAGTCAACTGTAAGTCAACCTTTGACCCAGTTTGACCTAGTTTGAGATTGACTTCCTGTGACCTAGTATAATCTAGTATGATCTAGTATGACCTAGTATGACCTAGTATGACCCAGTTTGACCTAGTTTGACCTAGTTTGACTTAAACTTGCATATCATGACTTAAATTAGTTTTCCTTTCATTATAAAATCCTGTTTTGACTTGTAGTATCTCATCTTTAGGTCTGTGATTACTCTGAGCGTCTGTTCACCTTATCAACTCAGGACCACAGGCGAGTACATTTACTGATAGTTTTCATTGTCTTGATATCTGCTATATCTGATTCAGTTGTAGTATCTTACTTGATTTCCAGACACGATTCACGGACTAGTATATGTTGGATCATGACATGAGATGTTGTTCCTAGATTTTCTTGGTATATTGGTACATTTCCTATCTTGTTCCCTGTACTTGTATAGACACCGATTCGTAAGGGGACTTGCTACCCTCTTATGGAATCCTGTGTCATGACGTGTCATGTCCAGATCCATTATACTATTCGGGGATGGGGAATTATTAGGGGCTATGTGATCAAAGCCACCCTGTCACTATATTCTTGTGCTTGCGCCACTCTCACCTTATGTAGGGTGTAGCGAGATCCTATTCCTTGTGCTTGTTATCCAGGTTGGCGGGCATGACCCTTTCTAGAGATTTTCTTGTGATTGTTGGGCCAAGTGGATAGCTTGTCCTGTAACTTTTCCAAGCCGATCATATAACGCTCTAATAATTCAAGGCACATTTTATATTTATTTTATCACATCATATATCCTGCTCAGTTCTACATTCAGTACTTTTCTCACCATGCTATGATATTCTTTACTCATATGTTCTACATGCTCTTATGCTAAACCTTGATTGGAGGCTAAGTTCTATTCGGAAGAAGGGTTACAATCCCGGTCCTTGTTTGGTTTAAGGGTTGTAACTCGGCTTCCGAATAGTTCCTAAGTCATCCTATATCTTTGTCTTGTATTTCATTATAATTGTCTCTTATAGAATTTGTATATGGAACTGCTGTTAGTGTTTGTACTTGCTTATTTTACTGACAGGATACCGTTGATATATTACAGATGATTCTGATCGACCTATTATGGGGTCAGGATAGATGGAGACTTAGTCCAGGACTGTGGCCTGTTAGTTGAGCCACTAGATTTTGCACACCCAGAGTAGTATAGCTTAGTTAGGTTTGCCTGGACTGCGATCCAGCTAGTATTTTCAGACTGTAGTATTCTATATTATATTTTGTGACTCTGTGATGTTGTTTATATCTCTGAGCTGTGTTGGATCCTGAACTCATTTTCTGTTTTTACTTCTATCATATTTCTATTTCGTGCTATCTATCCTAGTTTGTCTTGTGATTGAGTTATGCCATATTATACCTTCGTGCGGAGATGACAGGTACCCTTATATTTTGTCTAGTTGTAGTATTTATAGACGACCTATACAGCGTTCTACCGCCGATTCTGCGGCGTAGGCTGGACGTACCTATGTACTCGTGTTCCTAATCAGGGTACGGGTCGTGACAGTGGCAGTCCTGCTTTACATTATGACTGCCACAGGCCTGACAGTCCTAATGTAATGAGATATAGGGGTAGAAATGGGGGGGGAAGGGTTGGTACTCTATGTTGCTCATATGGAGGGGGGTGGGTAACTGCATGATGCTCATATACGCATGGGGGGGGGGAAGGGGAGGGGGTTAACTGAATGTCCTATTTTTGTTTCTATTATTTAATAACTGTACGTTGTCCTTTAGTCCTCCGCCCACTAACCTTCGGACATCATAAGATGTCGAACCCTACAAACCCAGGTCCCGTGGCCGTCGGAGCAATTGGAGCTCTTCCTTCCAAAAACGTCCTGTATGCTGGGTTGGTGAGTTCTGTATTTGTAATTAGATTGAGATTTCCATATTTGTAGACTTAATTCACTTATACTTTCATGTACTGTCTCAAAAGGTGAAAGAATTGGCCCAGACACTTCGGAGAGGTTGCCAAAGTGACACTAGTGTCGCGGTCGTAAACGAGCTTGATCGCATCGACGACGTGGTCGAGTTCCCCTTCATGAATAATAGGGAGTCTCGTTCAAAGGCCCGGTATGATATGTAGTTGGATGTGGAATGATTATTAGTTGGATGTAATCTGGATGTTTTTGTTGTTTGAAACTTGAAGGATATATTTGTTATTTGAAAACTTAAGTTGTTGGGCAGACTTTTGAAGGATATGTAGTTGACACTTATGTTGTTTTTTTGAAGTTGGATATTTTGTCTGATATGTAGTTGTGATTTATGTTATTTTTTTGAAGTTGGATATTTTGTCTGATGAGAGTTTTAAACTGAAACTCTCTGTCACAGAGAGTTTCAATTAGGACTGACACCCTCCTGACAGTCCTACACTTATGTAGGACTGCCAGCACCCTGGCAGTCCTACATAAGTGTAGGACTGCCAGGGGGATGACAGTCCTATTTATAAAACTCTGTGATGAGCTCCTCAAACTGAAACTCTGTCACAGAGACTTATAAATAGGACTGCCAGCACCCTGAGAGTCCTCATTTTCTATAGGACTGTTAGGAGGATGGCAGTCCTAATTGAAACTCTCTGTGATAGAGAGTTTCAAAACTCTCATCACAGAGACTTACAAATAGGACTGCCACCCCCCCTGGCAGTCCTAAATTACACAGAGAATGACCATTCTCCTACATTTTAACACTGGAAATGGCTATTCTCCGTGTAAATTAACACGAAGAATACCATTCTCCGTGTAAATTAACACGGAGAATGGCGTTCTCCGTGTTTCTAACACGGAGAATGGCGTTCTCCGTGTTTCTTACACGGAGAATGGTCATTCTCCTGCGTTTTAACACTGGAATGACCATTCTTCGTGCTAAATTACACGGAGAATGGTCATTCTTTGTATAAATTAAGACGGAGAATGGCCATTCTCCATATAATTTAGCACGGAGAATGGCCATTCTCCATGTAAATTAAGATGAAGAATGGCATTCTCCGTGCTAAATTATACGGAGAATGTCTTTCTCCGTGTTACTAACACAGAGAATGGCCATTCTCCGTGTAAAATAAAACGGAGAATGTCATTCTCCGTGTTACTAACACGGAGAATGGCCACCCTCATGCGAAATTAACATTCTTCGTGTTCTAACACGGAGAATGGCCATTCTTCTGTATTTTATGGTCAGTTGAAACTTTGAAGGGCCATAACTTTTTGACTGGAAGGTCGAAACGAGGTCCGGTTTGTCGCAAAATGAGCGTATCTTCGAGGAGCCTGAGATTAACGATTTTTCCGTTAGACGACCTTCCAAAAATTTAGAATCGCAAAAAAATGATGTTTGTACCTCCGTTTTAGCACTTTTGCCGTTTGTTTCGGTCTTTTCGAAATTTTTCGACGGGTTTTTTGAAGATTTTTGAGGAGAAAACCTAGATTCAAAAGTGAGCAGCGTATGGAAGAAGATTATACAGGACTGCCAACACCCTGGCAGTCCTTTATTAAGTAAGGACTGTCCCCGGTGTCATGACCCGCACCCATTTTTTTAAACGGATACGAGACGTGTCCAAGCCAGCCTACGCCGTAGTGTCGGCGGTAGAACGCTGTCACGGCCATGAAGATCAAAATCACAAATAATGCTCATTCACAAAATTAATTTAATTTATAATGATCACAAGTTTTACATTTGCAGAAAATATAAACTTGTACAATTATAGAATGACTACAACTCATCTATCTAACTAGTCTCTAGGCTTCGGCTGCAAGTACACCCGTATTTCCCATGCTAAGTGAATCCACGGCTAACCTGAAAAATGTTGGTTTCCAGTCAGGAATGGAATGAGCACAATTCACTGAATGCAATTTCAAATAAAAAAAATGACTATAAAACAAAGGTTAGACATCAATCATGAGTTTTGAAAATAAACAGTAAATACGAAAAACCAATAGCAATAAATAGACACAAAATACTTTCTCCAACTGTTATAAGTACCTTTGATATATGATCGATCTCGGAACAATTATGCGACACTGTCTACACTGTCTAAAGTTACACTGTCTATACTGTCTAAAGTTACACTGTCTACACTGTCTAAAGTTACACGGTCTACAGTTACACGGTCTACAGTTAATATTGCAATAAAGAAACACTGTCTACAAAATAATAATCATGAACTACACAGTTTAAATGTAATAATAATCACGGTCTACACTGTCTACTTTGCAATAAATAAATCACTGTCTACACTGTCTACTTTGCAATAATAAATCACTGTCTATACTGTCTAAGGTCAGATCACACATCCTTGGTACTTCTCATTCTCGACTCAACAATTTATAATAGGAAATAATCACATAACCAATGGCCAATCAATAAAATATAGTGAAAATCAATATCGAAATGCAGACAATAAACTGTACTCGCTTGTGGTCCTCTGCTGGTGAAACCGACAATCTGAACTACTCAATGTGCCATAATAGTCAAAACCCGTACAACAGTCCCCGAAAGCTGAAATAAACATTACCAATGTTCTTAGAATAGTCAACATAGCTAGGATCGCATGTCCTTAAGTCCAATTCTGGACACAGGGGCAAAACGGTAATGTCGGGCCAAAACGGTGTCCGCCGTTGGACCCGCTTTGTACCAAAAAATGTGCCAGAGTCAACGGTCTCTAAAGTCATCAAACTACATATCTACGGATCCAGTTTTTCGATACGAACCCAACCGTATGTCCAGAGTTGGATTCCGGCAGGCCGTGCACAAAATCACCCGTCGAGTCGGACCGTGGGGCCCATAAAATGGTGATTTTATCAACTGTCTCAGAATCGGACCAAACTTGGCATACAGGACCATAAAAATAATATGGTTCTGTTGGCGCAAGTTTCGTCTCGATCTGACGAACGTGCACAAACTAATTGAGAAATTTGCACAGAGGCCGATACGGTGAATTTCGACGGATACGCATCAAATTCGTCGCGCACCACGCGACCAATTTAAATTCCGTCAAAGCCCACACGACCACGAAGCCATTACGCATCTTTCGATGCTTTCGGTTCGCGACCACGTCGTCCGAAATGGCGGAACGCACGTCGTATCGAGAGATTTTTAATATTTTTACTATTTTTGAAAAAGGTTTTTCTCAAACTTTACAATCCAATTACTCATTATGCTATGAACGAAAAATTAATCTATCTGAAGGGTTTTGTTGTCCTACATGCTGTCCAAATAATTATTCAAATAGAATTCTAAGTTGGTCATTGGTTTGACCAGGGTCGGCCTTCCAACATGGGCGTTTGGACTGGGTTTCGTTCTGTTTCAACCAGGTTTTTTTTGATGAGCTTTTCATCGATTTACCGGGCAATACAGGACCGCAACCTACAAACTACCTAAAGAGATTTAAAGCCCTATAGACGGTGAACGTACCGGAGAAGACGGGACGCAAAACGATTACGTGATGATCGAGAATTTCTCTTGGAAACTTCGGCATTCGCTGCTGCGGTCGCTGGTGCGCTGGCTGTGCATCCCGGCGCATCCGCCAGCGGCCGACGGCCCCGCACGACCGCGCGCGGTGTTTCAGGTGCGTGCGCCGGTCGTCGGGGCTGGTGGATTACAATGGTGGTGGCGGATTGGTGTTAGGGTTTAGATAGTCGAGAGCTCCCCGTTCCTTATCTATACAGTCGTATATATGTAGGCCTCAAAAATGAAGTCATGCTGAGTTGATCAGAACAAGTCACGCAGAGTGATCCAAGAAGCAGCACAAAAGATACGCTAAGTTCTGCCTGGCCATCTCCTTTAGAAGTCACGCAGAGACAGCTCAGCCATACGTCAGAATCATAATGACTGACAACACAACAGTCGAGAAGCGTCTCCTCATATGCCACGTATGCACAGAACTCGAAAGATCACAGCCGTCTTTTGCGTGATTTTCGAAATCTTCCTTAGCAAGACTCACTCTTCACCAAGTTGGCGTGACTTTGGGTCTTATCTTCATTTAATGCGGCTGACAATATAATCAATGTCAGAGATTTTGTGTCAGACGAAGCGTGCCAAATCAAGACAGCTGGCGGTTTGCATGGATTCTGAACCTTCTCCTTCCTCAAAACATTGCGTGACTTTTGAGTTATTCTTCTCAAAGCCTGCATGAATTCTGAAGTATTCTTCTTCAAAGCTTGCGTGGATTTCGCCTTCAACGAGTCTGCGTCAACGAATCTGCGTGGATTTTTGCCTTCAGCAAGTCAGCGTGGATTTCATTTCAACTGGAGTACGTGGCAGCCATGCCACCGATCTCTCTCTCGCGTGCCCAGTAACTTGCACACGACCCATGCACTGATGCCATGTGTCCAACAGTTACGGGCCACGTCCAGTAACTACTCACTAACCCTGCATGTATTTAGAGTCTGCGTGACTTTTCAAGTGCACCAGTGGTGAGGTAGTTATCTTTTCAGTTACTATTTTGACTCTATAAATAGAGTTCTTTTTCTCATTCATTGTACAGATACATTGATATCTACTGTCAAAATTTTGAGAGCTTTTCTTCTTCGCATAGTCCAAGGGATAAAGCGATCATCTTCTAGATCGGATTCCTAAAGTTGTAATTTTCCCAGAAACACAACAAATAAAGAGAATTTCTTTATGGAAAACAAATTGGCGACTCTGCTAGGGAAAACCATCTCCTCTTCTGAGATGGTAACAACTCAATGCGACACTTCGTCAATCGGCTCGACGAAGAAGGTGATGACGATCAAATTCGATCAACTCGCCTATGAAGAAATGCAGCGGGCTAAGGGTGGCAAGCCCACTCCAGCCTCCATCATCACTGCCAAGTCGAAGGGACACTCTGTCTATGTCCCTAAGAATCAGTTGGCAGTCAATGGTGAAGTCTCTGCCACAGTGTCTACTCCTAACACTGGCAAGAACTCCACTACAAGAACGCACACTCTTGTGCGCTCGAAGATGACAGTAACTAAAAGTCACGCTGACAGTACTGGCTCCTTAGCCGAATCTGTTCCAGCGTACAAATTCAACTCTAAAAGTCACGCTGACAGTACTGGCTCCTTAGCCAAATCTGTTCCAATGTGCAAATTCAACTCTAAAAGTCACGCTGATAGTACTGGCTCCTTAGCCAAATCTATTCCAGTGTGCAATCCCATATTCAAAAGTCACGCTGACAGTACTGGCTCCTTAGCCGAATCTGTTCCAGCGTGTAATTCTAAAATCAAAAGTCACGCTAACAGCTCTGGTTCTTTAACCAAGTCTGTTTCAGCGTGTATTTCATCAGAGAAGAATAGCTCCTTAGTTATCTCTTCTTCTTCACCGAGTTCTACTAGAACTGGGGGTGGTCTTCCACACAAAGTCCCTTCGAAAAGGAATAACTCTTTAGTTGTTTCTTCTGCTCCTGTAGTTTTTACTTCAGGAACAGCTTTGGCTGATACTTTTGTTAGTCAAAGGAAAGGAGATGGTCTTTTGACTACTCTTCCTTCTGGACATTCTATGTCTCAAAACTTGAATGAGTCTAAGAAGAAACATTCCTTAATGTCTTCTTCTTTGATTTCTTCAAATTGGGCACAGAATCTGTCCATTAAAGAGGGTCTGTTACCAACTCCTAATCAAAGGAGTGGTTCAACTCTTCCTTCTCTGCAAATATCCAGATCAATGGAAGGAAAACTCCATGTTTCCAAAATTAATGTGTTACCTTCCACTGATTTAAGAACAAAACTCAGCACTTCTGGTGTTAAGAAACCATACCAATTAGATATGAAGATAAAAGATCCAGATGCAGAGTATGCAAGAAATTATGTGGCTCACATTAATCACTTTTTGTATAATCAAGAGCCATCAAGACCCAAGAACAGGAAGTATACTCCTCAATCTTCACAAACAGATTTACGTGAATATCTTTAACAGAAGAGAAGGAGTAATTCTATATCAAAGGAACATGCTGAATGTGACTTCTATCTAAGAGTCATAATTCAGTGCAGATGTGAATCAACAGTTCAAGACCATGGTGATCATGAATGTGACTTCCAGCCAAGAGTCACAATGCAATGCAGATGTCAAAATAAATGACAGTCTGTCTTCAATAGGATTCAGTATGAACCTATGTCTGATGAAGATGAGCCTTTGTTTGCCTCTGTCAACATGACTTCTCGGGACACCGGGGGTAGAGTTGATAGTCCAGATGGAGTATATAGAAACACCAGAGCAAGAGTCCTGGCTTCTAGTCAAAGAAATTTGATCCCTGAAATTGATTCTGAATTTCTCGGAGAATCTAACTTCCCACCTCTTCCTACTGGGGGTAATTCTCCTATAGTTGACTTTGATACACGAAGCAATGATTCAGAGTATACAACATCTACTAGTTCATCAATAATCCCTCATACAGTCACGACTTACATGGTTGATGGAAATACTGATGAACCTTCTTCTTCCTTGACTCCTCAAGATCAAAGAATTGCTTCTTTGGAACAGCAAATGAAGTCTATGACTGACACAATGAAGTCGATGTATGAACTCATGACAGCTCAGTTGCAAAATCGACAGATTGTATCAGATGCCATACCAGTTGATACTGATATAAGTCTAGTACAAGTTCCTCCAACAGTACAATCCAATACTCCTGGACCAGCTCAACCAAATCCTAGTCTCTCTGGAGCTGGGGGTAGTGCTTACAATGCTGTTCCTCCTCCCAACTATTCTCTACAAGCCACAACTCCACAATCTTCGGGAGTTGTCTCTGAAGAATTGAAGAATCTCAAACTCAATTCGAGGCATTCAAACAGAAGGATGGTTTACAAAGGTTAGGCATCAAACAGCCTTATCCGATAGAATGGAAGCAAGTATCATTTCCTCCTAAATACAAGCCTCCTACTATCTCATTCTATGATGGAACCACTTCTCCAAGTCAGTTTATTAATCATTTTGAAGTGATGACTGATCAACTGCAACTAAGTGATGCCCTCCTTACTCGGGTATTTATTGGATGTCTCAAGGGAACGGCTTATGAATGGTATAGGAGTCTCCCAGATGGGAGTATTACCTCATTTGTTGGTTTCAAACAGATGTTTCTTGAAAGGTTCTATGAAGGGCTTAATGACATGACTATGTCTGCTCTTATTAAATCAAGCAGAAAAAATAATGAATCCACAGAGGAATACATTGAACGGTTTCGAAGAGAAGCTCTGAAGATGCCTCTTGGAACTCCTGATGCTGTCACCATTGACACGTGCAAATCAAACTTGTTGCCAATCATCAGTATGTGGACATGGTCCACTCAATTTCAAGATTGGCCTTCCTTCATAGTCAGTGCCAAAGCTGCAGAAATCAGTGCTAAAACCTTCAAAGGTTTAGGAGTGCAGATGACTCCTAAAGAAACAGGACAAGGTGCTAACAATAAAAATAATGCTCGCAAAGGAAAAGAAACTCTTGAAGTTAATCTTCAGAGCAAAGATGCATCAAATGTTCAAACTCCTGCCTCTACAACTCAACAATCAAGAATACCTCGCCCCAAAGAAGAATATTCTTTTGACGACGACGATGTCCTTGGTATCTTTGAATGTCTGCTGAAAGGTAATAAAATACAATTACCTGAGATCAAGAAACCTGATGAAGCTGGTAAGACAGATCATCCTAAATACTGTCCATATCACAGAATGCTGGGTCACACAATTCGTACATATTATGTATTGAAAGGAAAGATCCAAGAAATGATTAAATCTGGAGCTATCTCTCTTACTCCAAAAGAGAAGACCGTCACCTCCAACGTCGTCTCTATGCAATTTGGAGATTTCCCTCCTCAACTCCTTGAAAGTGGGATTGTTCCTATTCCCAAAGCAACTCTTGACATAGTGAATCTTCCTCCTCCACAGTCTGAAGGATTAGTGCCAATCACTTTGGAAACAGGGGAAATCATGTGGATCCATCCTGATCTAGTGGCAGATTTTGAATCGCCTTCTCCTCAAAAGATTTTTCTCAAAAATCCAAAAAGGCTGGAAAGATCAAGTCATGTCATATGACTTCTCTTGGGTCTACCTCTGACACAGAGCCAAAAGACAAAGAAGAAGCACTTGTTAGTGCTACTCGAACGGGGAAACCTTACCTAAAGGATTATTCTAAAAATCCTGAAGATCCTACTAATATCCCTTCAGATGCTAAAGATGCTCCTAATGTTCCTCCTGAAGAAGAATCATCTACTGAACCTGTTCCTCCCAAGCCTACGGCTCTGGAGAAAGGCAAACAACAGGCTCGATTTGATAAGCCAATCAAGAAGTCTTCTCCTCTTGGACTTCAGAAGCCTTACAACTTTGACATTTTGGCTCAGCTTGCTAATACTCCAGCTAGAATGTCCCTCTTTGAACTTCTACGTCTTTCTAAAGAAACTCGGGAGACGTTAAGTGAAGCACTTCTACAAGCTGACTCTTGTCTTGCACAGTTGAAGAAGCCGAATGCTAAATCGGTCAAACAACAACAGCGACGATTTCGTCCAGACATCATGGATGCAATTGAAGCTGAAGTCAATAAACTCATTACCTCTGGGTTTATTAGAGAGGAACAACATCCCGATTGGGTGGCTAACATAGTTCCTGTTCTCAAAAAGACTGGCAAGATCAGAGTATGCATAGACTTTCGCGATCTCAATGCGGCATGTCCTAAAGACGAATTCTCTCTACCAATAACTGATGTCATGGTTGATAATACTTGTGGATTTGAACGAATGTCATTCATGGACGGGTATTCTGGGTACAATCAGATCAAAATGTTTCCAGAGGACGAGAAGCACACTTCTTTCAGAACGCCGATTGGTACATACTGTTATACAGTTATGCCATTCGGTCTCAAGAATGCAGGAGCAACTTATCAACGAGCTATGAGCACTATATTCCGTAAACATTTGCAGAAAACAGTCGAATGCTATGTTGATGATATTGCAGTCAAAAGTCGACAAAAGGAGGATCATATCCAAGATTTGAAGATTATATTTGATCTAATGCGTAAGCATCAATTAAAGATGAACCCTACTAAGTCCTTCTTAGGCGTCTCTAGTAGTAAATTTCTCGGCTTCGTCATTACCTCTAAAGGTATACACGTGGATCCCGAGAAGATCAAAGTCATCCAAGAGATGCGTCCTCCACGCACCTTAAAAGAGCTACGAGGATTTCAAGGAAGAATCGCTTATATCAGGAGATTCATCTCTAATTTATCAGGACGCTGCAGACCATTCAACAAACTTATGAAGAAAGGTGTCTCTTTTATCTGGAATGATGAATGTCAGAAAGCATTCGATGATATAAAACAATATATAATGAGCCCTCCAGTATTGGTACCTTCCGTCTCAGGAATACCGTTCCTCCTCTATACTCGAGCAACGAGTCATTCATTGGGTGCATTACTCGCTCAAAAGAATCAAAATGGCCATGAACAAGCCATTTATTATCTCAGCCGTACTATGACCGGAGCTGAACCTCGATATTCACCGGTTGAAAAAGAATGTCTAGCCTTGATGTTTGATGTCCAAAAGACACGTCATTATATCATTGGCCAGACTATTCATGTCATCTCCAGGATCAATCCTATACGGATCATAATGAAGAAACCCAGTGTTTTGAATTCTCGATTGGCTAACTGGGGAATCCTACTTGCTCAGTATGATATGCACTATATTCCTCAGAAATTAGTCAAAGGACAAGCTTTAGCTGATTTTCTGGCTGCTCACTCATTTTCAGAAAATTCAAAACTATATGATGAAATCCCAGATGAAGTCCTAGATTCAAATCAAATTACTGAAGAAGATCCTACTTGGCGTCTATTCTTTGATAGAGCATCAAGAATTGGTCCTAATGGCGATATTGTCGCTGGAGTTGGAATTGTCCTTGTATCGCCAGAAGGTCTTGCCATCCAAAGAGCTTATTCTCTCGATCAGCCGTGTTCAAACAATGTAGCTGAGTACAACGCATTACTTATTGGTCTTCAACTCGCTAAACATCTGAATATTCAACATTTGGAGGCGTATGGAGACTCTAAACTTATTGTCAATCAGATCAGGGGTACTTATGAAGTTCGCCATCAAGATCTGGTTCCTTATCATAGAGCGGCCATATCTATGGCTTCATCATTTAAGGAATTCTTCATTGAACATGTTAGGCGAGCATGTAACACAGAAGCTGATGCCCTTGCTAATCTTGCAGCGGTGCTAGCTATCCCAATCAGACGGCAACAAATGATTGTTGTTCGTAATCGAGAATTATTTTATCTTGAAAATAACCTGACTCTAGGACTTCCAGTTGACATTGAAGAATCAATATCTCATGACGTCAACACAACAAGAGGATTTGGATTCAGTCGTAAATCGATATCATCTTCATCCGATTCCAGCATGGAATTCATCTTCAGTAACTCGACTGAGAATCAGAATACGGATAAAGATTGGAGACTTCCTTTCTTAGATCTCGTATTATATGATATTCTTCTGGATGATCCGAGTGAGGCAGCATCTATCAGACGACGATCACTCAGATTCTATTACAATCATACAACAAAGACCTTATATCGTCGAGCTTATGATGGTTTACTCCTTCGGTGCATTGCCGGTGATGAAGCCCAACAAGTTATTCGTGAAGCACATGATAGAATTTGTGGAGCGCATCAACCTGGGCCAAAACTTCAAGACCGTATTCGACGGATGGGTTATTATTGGCCAACTATGGTATCAGATGCCATTGAATATGCAAAGAAATGCAAAGCTTGCCAAATCTATGCGGATTTTATACATCAACCTTCGGAGTTTCTATATCCGACGGTAGCATCATGGCCCTTTGAAGCTTGGGGCATGGATATTGTCGGCCCGATCAATCCACCGTCATCTAAAGGTCATCGGTTCATTCTCGCAATAACTGATTACTTCTCCAAATGGGCCGAAGCCATTCCTTTATCTGAAGTTAAGACGTCTAATATCATCAGCTTTATTAAGCACCACGTCATCTACAGATTTGGTGTTCCTCGACGCATTGTTCATGATAACGGACCACAGTTCGTCAGCCAGAAATTTACTCGATTCTGTGACGATCACCGGATCAATAATGTTGCTTCTACCGCATATAATCCAGCAGCTAACGGATTAGCAGAAGCTTTCAACAAGATTATCATCAAACTCCTAAAGAAGTTTGTCTCCACTAACAAACGTAATTGGAGTGACAAGCTCGGGGAATGCTTGTGGGCTTATCGCACTACAGTCCGTAATGCTACTAAGTGTACACCTTTCTCTCTGGTGTACGGATCTGAGGCTGTTCTTCCATTAGAGATTCAAATTCCTTCTTTAAGGATAGCAATCGCTAATGAACTTACCTCAGAAAATAATGATCGTCTTAGACTTCAAGAATTGGAGGCTCTGGATGAAAAGCGTTTATCTGCTCAACAGAATATTGAATTCTATCAAGCTAGAATTTCAAGGACTTTTAACAAGAAAGTCAGAATTCGAACATTTCAGAAAGGAGAACTTGTGCTTACTGTCAGACGCCCGATGACTATGACACACATGAGTAAGGGCAAGTTTGATGCAAAATGGGAAGGTCCATTCATTGTCAATAAGATCTTTTCTAATGGGGCTTATCAACTCACTACTCTAGATGGTAAAGCCACTATGATGCCCATCAACGGCAAATTCTTGAAGAAGTACAATGTCTAATATTTCTATCAAGATTGTCCTCCCATCATTCTCCAGCTGTTTCATTGTTCTTTCCGAAGAATCATTCTGATATCTATTATCCTCAGTGGAGATAGGTATTCTACTTTGTATCGTTTTCTCAACAAATTTGATATCCAGAAAATCATGTCCATATTACCTCTGAATTTTCTATCTCAATATCATATTTATGAAAATGATATTTAGTCTTTCTGATTTCTGAGTCAAAAGATCAATGAATAAAGGCAAAAATATAAAGTGGGAAGGATATATCGTAAACAAAGTTTCCTTAAACAGAGTTTATTTGAGACAAATTCTTCAAGAAAAAGAGTACATCATCATGGAAGATCACTGTAATCCCTTTCATATTTGGGACGAGGACCACATACATAATCAGCAAAAGAATTGAGTACATCTTTTCCTGACCGCACCAAGAATTGACAGGCAGCCAGCCTCATTGCTTCTTCTTCTTCGGTTTCTCCTGGTTCGACCAGGAAGTCCAGGATATCTTTCGGCGGTTTGGGAGTAGACGAGCTTTCGCCCATTTCCTTCTTCTGCGGAGGTGGATGTTCTTTAACACCTTCAGTAGCTTCGGGGGCGACTTCAGCCTTCTTTATATTCTCTTCAGAAGACATTGTGGATAAAATGCGATCCTTCTATTCAAATATATGCTCTATTTATAGGCATATGGTTACAAGGATCGAAGGGACGTATTCTTTCCTGATATTCAGTTCATCCATTCATTTCTCACATTCATCCGACGTTTCATATGTTCATTAATACTTGACGGTTCATCCGTTCATTTATTACATTCACTCGACAATTTATCTGTTCATCATTTCCTAACGGTTCATCCGTTCATAATCTTCTATCAATTTATTAAGTGGGGATTCGTTATTTATCATGTTTTCATAACCTCTGAATCAATTCCGAATCTACTTACTCATTTGTCATGTTTTGACCTCTGCATAGAAATCAATCTATTTTCTTTCGAGTTCCTATATATTATCACGTCCATAATACCTCTGATAATATCATATACTCTAAAACAGAAAAGATGATTTTATTATCTATCATGTCCACAATTCATCCACAAATACAAATCATTGAGCATAGAAGAATTGTCATTTCCATTCCCATTTCACCACAAAAAGTCTATTACATTTTCTTAGACTTTCTTACAAATCATAATGGAAATCTATTACAAATCTTGGATTTTTATTCTACACCACAATGATAACCTAATAGAGATCTATCTTCTTCTTTGGATCTTTTCCGTCGGACCTTCTCCGTCAGGTTCGTTGTTGGTGGCAATTCCTGACTGTCTGGGTCTCAGTCACGACCAGATCAGCAGGAATCAAACTCTGGTCTTCTCTCTCAGATGAGAGGAGAACCACAGAGTATGGCAGCCCGAAGTCGTGGTGCTGCCAATACAACTGGTGGATGGGGGTAACCTCTCAAGAAAAACAGGAATGTATCCAACCTTGGGATACAATTCCTAGTTCTCCCGTAAAAGGAACTCTACTACCCGATTTCTCGGTAGTAGAGTTGACTCCACCATCCAACTCTCATGTATAAAGGCTCTTCCTACCATCTGAGGAAGACCCTTCTATCCCACGAAGAGTTCTGAGTTGTCTGATTTACGCGTCAAAAGCGTATGAGCTCCCTGATGTAGATGTCAGCAGGATATTCTCCACAGCATCCACATCCCCAATGCCAGTTCTGAAGAAAATTTTCAGCCAAGTTTCTGCAGAAAGATCAACAGAAATCATTCAGTATGCATCTATCAAACAGAGACAGGCGTGTATTGTTCAAATCAGAAACAAAAAAAAACAGAAAGCCTATCTTCAACAGCAAAAATAAGTACACGTATTACACTGACTTACCTTCAAATTTGGTGCTAAGGATTGACAGATCCATGTCTGGTAGCGTGCACAGAGATTTGACATCAGACAACATGGCTTTCCTATTTTCTTCTCATAGAAAATTCATTCTCAGAAGAGAGGAAGAAGAATGGGAAGATGAGTTTGCGTGGAGTTCATCCATCTATTTAAAGGGTCAAGTGCAGGTCTATTCTTGGAAAAGATCCGCATAAATAGCGCTCGTAAATTATGGAATGAGTGTCACGTGTACTTCGGGCGACAGTGCAACATTGGAAACAGTCAAAGTGTGCTAATTAATATTCTTCATTAAAAGGCACGCAGATCAAACACAAAAGTTGTACTTCATTCTTTAAACAGGCACTGATGGCCTTACAAAAAGACAAAACAGAAAAGTGCAACAAAAGCGTAGAAAGTTACGCTATATTTTCCAGAGCGGCTAAGTTTGATGCCTAACTCCTCTACGCTCTTAACTCCCAGGCGATGCAACAGAGTCTCGAGCATTTCACGCTTCTCCATAAGGCTCCGCCCATCAGAAGAAGACGGGCCATCCAATCCAAAGTAGCTCAAGAGATTCTTGGCTAACTGCGTGGAGTCGTCCTTGAGCTCGATGACGACGGGTTCGGGTTCTTTGCCCCCAAAAGTGGGGTCACCATGGGAACAAAAGCCCAACTTTCGTGCTTCCTCTTGGGTGCTTCCTTTGGGGTCATGTTTTCGAGAAATGAATGTCAAAACTGAGAATCTCTTCCTGTTTATATAACAGATCTCGTCGACAGTTCATATTCCACCATAAATTGGACGTAATCATTCTCGGAGAACGAAGAGTCATTATGACATTTAATAAGTTCATTTGGATGTTTTCAAAGAACTTCGAAGTCTTTTCGACTTCCGAAAAATTTTGGAGTCATCTCAGCGTGACTTTAATTCATTTCATCATCTCTATTTCAAAGTATTTCGAAAATATTTTATTATTTTTCGAAAACTTTGAAGGGGGTTTTGTAGGCCTCAAAAATAAAGTCACGCTGAGTTGATCAGAACAAGTCACGCAGAGTGATCCAAGAAGCAGCACAAAAGATACGCTAAGTTCTGCCTGGCCATCTCCTTTAGAAGTCACGCAGAGACAGCTCAGCCATACGTCAGAATCATAATGACTGACAACACAACAGTCGAGAAACGTCTCCTCATATGCCACGTATGCACAGAACTCGAGAGATCACAGCCGTCTTTTGCGTGATTTTCGAAATCTTCCTTAGCAAGACTCACTCTTCACCAAGTTGGCGTGACTTTGGGTCTTATCTTCATTTAATGCGGCTGACAATATAATCAATGTCAGAGATTTTGTGTCAGACGAAGCGTGCCAAATCAAGACAGCTGGCGGTTTGCGTGGATTCTGAACCTTCTTGTCACGACCCGGTCCCCAAATACTTGGGTCGAATCGGATCATGCCCAGCCTGCACCGTTGATGAGACGGCGGCAGTAAGCTGTAATCCATATGCAGGTGATCAACAACATTTGTAACTAAATTTTCCACAACATATATTTAAACGATAATTCAAAATTTGTTCTGTTACAAAGTTTCATAACTTGAAATAACAAGAAACTAATAAACTCCAAACTAAAGTAGCATCTATGGAGACGCCACAACATCCTCATCAGCTGGAAGTACCGCCGGGTACAAGTCAGGATCGTAGTAGCTATTGATTAGCATCTCCAGGTCATCAAAAATACCTAAAATGTTGTCTCCAGTCAGGAGGGAGCAAAGTATAATTTATGCAAATTTTAACAATTAAAATGACAATTAATATCATGCACTTTTAAACAGTTTTTAAAGAAGAAAACAGATTTGAAATACAGTACAGTGATGTGAATAGGTAATGAATATGACCGGATTGGGTTACAGTAGTATCCTAGCGATACGGTATGGCTTGTCCCCGTGTGAAGAGGGGAAAGCTAATACAGTCAGTTATCCTAATTTTTGGATTTGGTCATATCCACTACTCTACTCCCCCAGTCCCCAACAGTACAGTCAATACTCCCGAAAGAGTCCGTGTTTGAACAGTGATTTAAAATTGCAATGAAATGATTGCTAAAATAATCGTAAATCCACATAAATGTACTTGCCTTAAATTTCTTAAGTTGGACGAGTTTGGTTCTTCAGGATTTTGAATAGTCACCTCTCTTCTTTGAAATCCTACATTCCGGAAATTATGTCTCAGAAACCACAACTCTAGAATCTAGTTACAATCTCTAGATTTTGTTTCCTAGTCAATTTTAATCTTGTATTAATCAACACAATCAAAACACGCTTTTCTAGTGAGTTACAATTCAGAAAATCCAATTTATGTTTTATTTCGAAAAACTTGTTTTTATCAACTTTATTGGGAAAAAGTTAGTATTTTATTATTATACATATAAATATATTTTTCTTTTCTTTAAGTGAGAAAATCATGAATTTCTAACTAATTAATTAATAATAATATTAATTAATTCTACGCGTTCACAAACTCAGCAAATCCACAGCCAATTCCTAATTATTACAATTTACAAAATAGATAAATAAATGGGCTTATGCCCTTACATTACCATGAATTGAAATAAGAGAAAGAAAACGTTAGTCTTGAAAATTACCTACAAAATTAATAATAATTAATAATTAAGAATAAAAATAAAATGAGTCTCAGAAATGGTCCAATCTTCATTTACAGCTACTCTGCCTCAACGTCCGGACAAACCGGTGCGTTTGCATTTCACTGGGGCCCATTGACCGATAAGGTCGTCGCCCAAAAATAATATCATTTCCGAAAATCGTTTAAAAATCATTTTTATAATTTTATAAAAATTTCGGCAGCACTTCCTCTATTTTTGGTCAACCCAAAAACTGGGAAACGTGCCGATTTTTCCTGCAAAATAAATCCCAAACCAGGGATACCGATCCAACCAAAATATAATAATAATAACCAGAACTTAAAATAATATCGAACTCGAAATATCCAAAGTAATTCTTCCGAGATTCGGAAAACAGATCTGAACTCAGAGAATCAATAGAAAATTTAACCGAAGAATCATCCCAAAATTCACAGAGCTTTTCCGAACCGAGTTTGGAAAATCCGAAAACCTAGCAAACCGAATTCCCAGGGAATTCTAGGACCAATATCATCAAACCAACCACAGAACCCAAATATCACAGAACAACTATCCGAAAATTTCCGAAACACAAACGTAATAGAAAAATCGAATTTTTTTTTCGAAGAAAATTCCCGGACCAGATTTCATCATAGACCAAAATAGAGAACTATGGGACTATCCAGAGGTTACCGAAAACACGAAGGAATCCGAAGTGATGCCTCGGACTCGGAACACTGACTGAGTGCACGGCCACGCCTAGGAGCGGATCCGACGGAAACAGCGCCGGAAAACCCTCGGGTTGGGGCAGCGCCTAGGTTGGCGGGGATCGACGACAAGAAGGGGCGGATCCGCGGGGAGCGGGCGGCGACAGGGCTGGACAGCCACGCAAGGAGGGCGTGCTGTCGGGTTCGCCGGAGGGCGCGAAGGGGTCGCGCGAACTCGACCGCGAGGGGCGGCGCCGTCGGCGGGACAGCAGGTCGGCGGTCGCCCGGAGGGGCTCGGCGTCGGAAAGCGGAGGGGGGGGGTCAGGTCTGGAGGCTGGGGCTGCGGTTTGTCGAGGAGGGCGGAGTCTCCGGCGGCTAGGGCACAGTTAGACTTTGAGGAAAAAAAATAGATGAGAAGAATGAAAAGAAAAGGAAGTTTAAATAAGAGGAGAAGTTTGGGGTTACAGGAGTAGAGGAGACTCGGGGGTTACGAAAATCAAACGCCATGGCCGTTCGGGAGGAAGAGTGATGGCCAAACGTTGAGAAAGGAAAAGAGGGGTTACTCTGGTTATAGGAGAGAAAGCTGAAAGTGATAAGAAGTTTTAATAATAATTATTATTTTTTTTTCTTTTCTATATATATTCATAACAGACCTTAACTTATAGTTCTTTTATATTAGCTCTCTTCCAAAAACTTGGTATTACTATTTAAATTATAAAAATTTTCGAAAGTGAAATCAGATTGGGGAACGAGTTCGGAGTTAGGTCCCGGACAAACAAAATCCAATAATTTTATTCTGAAAGAAAAAAAAATATTTTTCACTAATTCATTAATTTAATTAATAATATTATTGTTTAGAAAAGTTTTATTTAACAACACAACTTAAATATGTAAATCTAAAATTTACGGGTTTCACAACCTTCCCTCCTTAAGAAATTTCATCCTCGAAATTTAAAAGAAGTTGGGTTAGAAATTACCTCAGGTCTCGAACAAATACGGGTACTTCTCCCGCATCTCGTCCTCTCGTTCCCAGGTAGACTCGCCTGGGGAATCATGCCTCCACATTACCCGAACTATCGGAGTCACTGAGGTCCTGGTCTTCTTCTCGCCTCGGTCTAGAATCGCCACTGGCTTCTCAGGCATAGTGAGGCTCGGTCCAATCTCCAGCTCTGAGTGGTCTAAGATGTGATTCTCATCAGGGACGTAGCCTTTAAGCTGTGAGACATGAAAGACGTTGTGCACGCCCTCTAGATTAGCTGGTAGAGCTAACCTATACGCTACTTCTCCAATCCGGCTCAGAACTTCAAATGGTCCAATGTACCTGGGACTCAGCTTCCCAGCTCTGCCAAATCTGATTGTACCTCTGGTAGGAGAAATCTTCACAAAGACTTTATCTCCTTCTTCAAACTGTAGTGGTCGATGACTGCTATCTGCCCAATGCTTCTGTCTGTCTTGGGCAATTTTGAGCTTGTCTCTGATTATCTTCACCTTCTCTGCTGCGTCGGTCACCATCTCTGGGCCCAGCAGTACTCTTTCTCCTACGTCGTCCCATGCCAAAGGTGTACGGCAACGACGTCCATACAGAGCCTCAAATGGGGTCATACCAATGCTGGTTTGGTAGCTGTTATTATAAGAAAACTCTACCAAGTGCAAATGGTCTTCCCATGATCCTCCGAACTCCAAAACACACGATCTCAGCATATCCTCCAGTGTCTGAATCGTCCTCTCTGATTGACCATCTGTCTGGGGGTGATAAGCAGTGCTGAACTTCAACTGTGTCCCCAGGCTGTCATGCAAACTTTTCCAAAAGTGAGAGGTAAAACGAGTGTCTCGGTCAGATACAATGCTTACCGGTACTCCATGAATCCGGTAGATGTGTCGCATGTATAGTGCCGCCAACTTCTCGGTGGATAAACTAACCTTGAAGGGGATAAAGTGAGCTGACTTGGTTAGTCGGTCCACTATAACCCAGATGGCATCCTTTCCTCCTTGGGAACGAGGCAAACCTGACACGAAATCCATTGTGATGTGCTCCCACTTCCACTCCGGAATGTCCAGCGGTTGTAGAAGTCCTGCGGGTCTCTGTCTACTGGCCTTCACTTGCTGACAGATCAAACATCTCGCCACGAATCTGGACACATCTTTCTTCATTCCATACCACCAAACAATAGTGCGCATATCCCGATACATCTTATTAGCTCCAGGATGTATAGAATACTGCGACTGGTGCGCTTCCTTCATCAGCTCGTTCTTCAGTTCGCCAGATGGTACACAAAGTCTCGTACCATTCTTCAAAGTTCCATCGCTGGCGATTGAGAAACCCTCAAGTGTTCCTGCCAACACTTGGTCTCTCAGTTTGCAAAGTGCCTCGTCTTGAAACTGAGTCTCCTTGATCTTGTCCATCAGATACGAGCTCACTTGCAACTTCATCAGTACTGAATCAGCATCCAGCTCCATCCTTCTTTCTCCAGGCAATATGATCTCTAATCCAAGCTTCTCGATGTCCTCTAGCAGATGCCGCTCCTTAGTCAAGAACATCGCCACTGGGTATCGACTAAGTGCATCAGCGACCACATTAGCCTTACCCGGGTGGTATTGCAGGTCGATGTCAAAGTCCTTCATTAGCTCCAGCCATCTTCTTTGCCTCATGTTCAACTCTTTCTGAGTGAAAACATACTTCAGACTTTTGTGGTCTGTGTATATCTCCACTCTCTCTCCATACAGATAGTGCTTCCATAGCTTCAACGCAAAGATAACTGCCGCCAGCTCCAGGTCATGTGTGGGATAATTCTTCTCATGGTTCCGTAATTGCCTAGATGCGTAAGCAATCACTTTCCCATTCTGTTGAAGAACACATCCCAGTCCTTTTTCCAGAGGCATCACTGTAGATTGTGAAACCACCGGATCCTGCGGGTAGCGCAAGGATTGGTGCAGTGGTAAGCCTCTTCTTCAGCTCGTTAAATGCAGCCTGGCAATCTTCCGTCCAGACGAACTCTTTATTCTTCCGAGTCAGCTTTGTCATTGGCTCGGCAATTCTAGCAAAGTCCTTCACGAACTTCCGGTAGTAGCCCGCCAAACCCAAGAAACTCCTGATTTCAGCAACTGAGCTTGGGGTAGACCACTTCTCCACAGCAGCTATCTTCTTAGGATCCACCGAAATTCCTTCTCCTGTGACAACATGGCCAAGAAAATCTACCTTGTCTAGAAAGAATTCACATTTGGATAGCTTACCATATAACTTCTCTTTCCTCAAAGTTCCCAAAACCTTCTTGAGGTGCTCCTCATGCTCCTCTTCAGTCTTTGAATAGATCAAAATGTCATCAATGAAGACAACAACAAATTGATCTAAGTATTCATGGAAAACCTTGTTCATAAGGTTCATGAACACCGCAGGAGCATTTGTTAGTCCAAACGGCATGACCAAGAATTCAAACTGCCCATACTTGGTGTTGAACGCCGTCTTGGAAATATCTTCCTTCCTGACCTTGATCTGATGGTAGTCAGATCTGAGATCAATCTTGGAAAACACCTTAGCTCCACTGAGTTGGTCAAACAGGTCATCAATCCGAGGCAAAGGGTACTTGTTCTTGATTGTGATATTGTTCAGCGCCCGGTAGTCGATGCACATCCTCACAGTTCCGTCCTTCTTGGGAACAAACAAGACAGGCGCTCCCCAGGGTGAAGCTCCGTCTCGAATGAATCCCAGAGCCTTCAGTTCATTGATCTGATCCTTCATCTCCTTGGCCTCCTTCGGGTTGACTCTGTAGCATCCCTTAGAAATAGGGAAAGAACCGGGGACTAGGTCAATGGTGAACTCCAAGTCTCGGTCTGGGGGTAACCCGGGAAGACTATCAGGAAAAACATCCATAAATTCCGCTATGATAGGGTGCGGAGGTCTGGACTCTTCAGTGATAGAGGTATAGGTAACACATTCCATCTCCTCCGGAGTTCGAAAGATTTCAAACTCCGGTTCTCCAGGTGGACTGAAGACTACACATCCACGATGACAGTCTATCAGCGCATGCTGCTTACCTAACCAGTCCATCCCTAGGATTACATCATAGTTAGGTAAGGGCATGACAAGCAAAGGTGCTATAAAGTTGTGGCCAGCTATGGTGATAGGGAATTCACAGATTTCAGTGATAGGTAGGGGTCCTCCTCCAGTCATAACTCAACAGATCTTCTTGCTAAAGCCAGTAACTATATGGTGTGCAGATATGAATTTGGTGGCTATGAAACTATGAGATGCTCCCGAATCAAATAAAGCTAAGGCAGGGTAGGAATGCACATAGATAGAACCTGATATGACATCCGCTACAGGTTCCTGAGCTGGTTCTGATTCCTCTGCTGTCAGGGCAAAAGCTCGCCCCGTCTTCTGTTGATGCTGCCCAAATTGTTGTTGCTGAGTGGGCAGAGGTCCTTTCTGCGGAGTTGCTCCAGTCCTGTTAGTCGACAGAGGGCAGTCCCTCACTTGATGGGTGGAAGACCCACAGACTAGGCAGTGCCCTAGCCTCTTCCTACAGATGTTTGCCAGATGTCCCGGCCTCTTGCAAAAGTCGCAGATGGGGATCTGCCTCTGAGGCGCCTTGTCATTGTTCCTCGTCTACTGGTAAGGAGGACGGTTGTTGCTGTTGTTGTTGTTGTTGGGCTTCTTCTGATTACCTTGGAAGTTGTTAGTTCCAGGATAATCTCTCTTCGAGCGGGCAGGTTGGCTCTTCTCTATGTCTTGAGCTCGCTCCAGGATCTTCTCATAAGTCTTGGCACCACCTGAGATCACATGGGTGCGGATCTCTTCTCTTAGTCCATATCTGAACCTTTCAGCACGATCGTCAGGATCAGCTACCAGGTTCTTGGCAAATCGGCTGAGCTGGCCGAATTCAGCAGCATACTCTCCCACAGTCATGTTGCCCTGCTTCAGGTTCTGGAATTGTTGCTCCATCTCCCGCAACTCTAAAGTTGGGAAGAACTTCCTCTGGAACAACCTCTTGAAGGTGTCCCAATCAACTTGCCTATCCTGGAGTCGGGGTTCATTCCAATACCAGGTGCTTGCTACATTCTGCAGTTGGAGTCCCACTGCTTCAGCCTTGAGGTCTTCTGGAAGTCGAGCGACGCTCAGCAGACGCTCCATATTGTCGAGCCATTCGTCAGCATAGACGATTCCTTCGGTTCCCTTGAAAGGTCGAGGGTTCTGCTTCTTAAAGCTCTCAATATCGCCCACCTTGGCAATATGATTTCTATTAATTAAATGGCCTTATTATTACATAAATTAATCCTTAAATTTATGATTACCTTGGCAGGCCTTGGTTCTTGTTGAGCTGTTTCTCCTCTTTCCAGTACAGCCATTGCCACGCTATGGGCGTTCTCTATGCCTTCTCTCATAATGGTCGTCTGCTCGCGATGAGCTTCAGCTTGAGTTCTTTGGGCTTCTAGCACTCCTCTTAGCAGACCTATGAGGTCAGTGGGGTCCACAGGCACCGGTGGGGCAGCTGGAGTGGGCGTAACCACAGGGGGTTGCATCTCCGTCTGGGAAGATGATGGATCTACCGTTGAAGCGGCAAACAACCCACGAGGTGCATTCAATGGTGTAAAACCCGGACTTGGTTGAGGCGGTGGGGTTTGATCAGGTGTTGACATTCCATCGCCAGCAGGGTTGGTTTTATCAGTGGCCATTCTCTGGAAGGTTTAGGATAAAAACATAAGCAAGGTAGCCTATCTATAGTCAAACAAAAATATTTAATTATAATATATTTCGGTCCTAGGTTGTGGCAAATTAATGTTCTAATGTTTCTAAATGTTTCCTAGGTTTTCCTAAGTTGTTGATTAATCCGACCTGCATGGGCCACCAATAAAAACATGTCACGACCCGGTCCCCAAATACTTGGGTCGAATCGGATCATGCCCAGCCTGCACCGTTGATGAGACGGCGGCAGTAAGCTGTAATCCATATGCAGGTGATCAACAACACTTGTAACTAAGTTTTCCACAACATATATTTAAACGATAATTCAAAATTTGTTTTGTTACAAAGTTTCATAACTTGAAATAACAAGAAACTAATAAACTCCAAACTAAAGTAGCATCTATGGAGACGCCACAACATCCTCATCAGCTGGAAGTACCACCGGGTACAAGTCAGGATCGTAGTAGCTATTGATTAGCATCTCCAGGTCATCAAAAATACCTAAAATGTTGTCTCCAGTCAGGAGGGAGCAAAGTACAATTTATGCAAATTTTAACAATTAAAATGACAATTAATATCATGCACTTTTAAACAGTTTTTAAAGAAGAAAACAGATTTGAAATACAGTACAGTGATGTGAATAGGTAATGAATATGACCGGATTGGGTTACAGTAGTATCCTAGCGATACGGTATGGCTTGTCCCCGTGTGAAGAGGGGAAAGCTAATACAATCAGTTATCCTAATTTTTGGATTTGGTCATATCCACTACTCTACTCCCCCAGTCCCCAACAGTACAGTCAATACTCCCGAAAGAGTCCGTGTTTGAACAGTGATTTAAAATTGCAATGAAATGATTGCTAAAATAATCGTAAATCCACATAAATGTACTTGCCTTAAATTTCTTAAGTTGGACGAGTTTGGTTCTTCAGGATTTTGAACAGTCACCTCTCTTCTTTGAAATCCTACATTCCGGAAATTATGTCTCAGAAACCACAACTCTAGAATCTAGTTACAATCTCTAGATTTTGTTTCCTAGTCAATTTTAATCTTGTATTAATCAACACAATCAAAACACGCTTTTCTAGTGAGTTACAATTCAGAAAATCCAATTTATGTTTTATTTCGAAAAACTTGTTTTTATCAACTTTATTGGGAAAAAGTTAGTATTTTATTATTATACATATAAATATATTTTTCTTTTCTTTAAGTGAGAAAATCATGAATTTCTAACTAATTAATTAATAATAATATTAATTAATTCTACGCGTTCACAAACTCAGCAAATCCACAGCCAATTCCTAATTATTACAATTTACAAAATAGATAAATAAATGGGCTTATGCCCTTACATTACCATGAATTGAAATAAGAGAAAGAAAACGTTAGTCTTGAAAATTACCTACAAAATTAATAATAATTAATAATTAAGAATAAAAATAAAATGAGTCTCAGAACTGGTCCAATCTTCATTTACAGCTACTCTGCCTCAACGTCCGGACAAACCGGTGCGTTTGCATTTCACTGGGGCCCATTGACCGATAAGGTCGTCGCCCAAAAATAATATCATTTCCGAAAATCGTTTAAAAATCATTTTTATAATTTTATAAAAATTTTGGCAGCACTTCCACTATTTTTGGTCAACCCAAAAACTGGGAAACGCGCCGATTTTTCCTGCAAAATAAATCCCAAACCAGGGATACCGATCCAACCAAAATATAATAATAATAACCAGAACTTAAAATAATATCGAACTCGAAATATCCAAAGTAATTCTTCCGAGATTCGGAAAACAGATCTGAACTCAGAGAATCAATAGAAAATTTAACCGAAGAATCATCCCAAAATTCACAGAGCTTTTCCGAACCGAGTTTGGAAAATCCGAAAACCTAGCAAACCGAATTCCCAGGGAATTCTAGGACCAATATCATCAAACCAACCACAGAACCCAAATATCACAGAACAACTATCCGAAAATTTCCGAAACACAAACGTAATAGAAAAATCGAATTTTTTTTTCGAAGAAAATTCCCGGACCAGATTTCATCATAGACCAAAATAGAGAACTATGGGACTATCCAGAGGTTACCGAAAACACGAAGGAATCCGAAGTGATGCCTCGGACTCGGAACACTGACTGAGTGCACGGCCACGCCTAGGAGCGGATCCGACGGAAACAGCGCCGGAAAACCCTCGGGTTGGGGCAGCGCCTAGGTTGGCGGGGATCGACGACAAGAAGGGGCGGATCCGCGGGGAGCGGGCGGCGACAGGGCTGGACAGCCACGCAAGGGGGGCGTGCTGTCGGGTTCGCCGGAGGGCGCGAAGGGGTCGCGCGAACTCGACCGCGAGGGGCGGCACCGTCGGCGGGACAGCAGGTCGGCGGTCGCCCGGAGGGGCTCGGCGTCGGAAAGCGGGGGGGGGGTCAGGTCTGGAGGCTGGGGCTGCGGTTTGTCGAGGAGGGCAGAGTCTCCGGCGGCTAGGGCACAGTTAGACTTTGAGGAAAAAAAATAGATGAGAAGAATGAAAAGAAAAGGAAGTTTAAATAAGAGGAGAAGTTTGGGGTTACAGGAGTAGAGGAGACTCGGGGGTTACGAAAATCAAACGCCATGGCCGTTCGGGAGGAAGAGTGATGGCCAAACGTTGAGAAAGGAAAAGAGGGGTTACTCTGGTTATAGGAGAGAAAGCTGAAAGTGATAAGAAGTTTTAATAATTATTATTATTATTTTTTTTTCTTTTCTATATATATTCATAACAGACCTTAACTTATAGTTCTTTTATATTAGCTCTCTTCCAAAAACTTGGTATTACTATTTAAATTATAAAAATTTTCGAAAGTGAAATCAGATTGAGGAACGAGTTCGGAGTTAGGTCCCGGACAAACAAAATCCAATAATTTTATTCTGAAAGAAAAAAAAATATTTTTCACTAATTCATTAATTTAATTAATAATATTATTGTTTAGAAAAGTTTTATTTAACAACACAACTTAAATATGTAAATCTAAAATTTACGGGTTTCACACTTCTCCTTCCTCAAAACATTGCGTGACTTTTGAGTTATTCTTCTCAAAGCCTGCGTGAATTCTGAAGTATTCTTCTTCAAAGCTTGCGTGGATTTCGCCTTCAACGAGTCTGCGTCAACGAATCTGCGTGGATTTTTGCCTTCAGCAAGTCAGCGTGGATTTCATTTCAACTGGAGTACGTGGCAGCCATGCCACCGATCTCTCTCTCGCGTGCCCAGTAACTTGCACACGACCCATGCACTGATGCCATGTGTCCAACAGTTACGGGCCACGTCCAGTAACTACTCACTAACCCTGCGTGTATTTAGAGTCTGTGTGACTTTTCAAGTGCACCAGTGGTGAGGTAGTTATCTTTTCAGTTACTGTTTTGACTCTATAAATAGAGTTCTTTTTCTCATTCATTGTACAGATACATTGATATCTACTGTCAAAATTTTGAGAGCTTTTCTTCTTCGCATAGTCCAAGGGATAAAGCGATCATCTTCTAGATCGGATTCCTAAAGTTGTAATTTTCCCAGAAACACAACAAATAAAGAGAATTTCTTTATGGAAAACAATATATATACCTTTCGTTCTCGGGTTGGGCTGAACGATGGAGTTGAGAATCTTAGACTCGGGTTTGCTAGGCCGAGCGGGTAGGGAATTGTGCTGAGGTTTATCTGCTATGGTTGGGTCTAAGAAGGGTCGGCTGCTTTGTAGTTGTTGTGGGGAGGAGTGCCCGAGCTCAGCTCAGCTGGGTTGAGCCAATTCCTTTGGCCATATTTTATATATATAATTCTATGTATATATATATAATTCTATGTATATATATATTTATATGTATATAATTCTATGTATATATATATATATATATATATATATATATATATATATATATATATATATATATATATATATATATATATATAAATATATATATATATACACATGCACATAAACGCTTATATATATATTTGTATCTATTCACATATATACTGTATATTCATATATACATACACAGGTACACTTACCTATATATATATATATATATATATATATATATATATATATATATATATATATATATATATATATATATAGGTACCCTATATATATATACACATATACCCTATATATATATAGGGTACCTATATATATATATATATATATATATATATATATATATATATATATATATATATATATATATATATATATATATATTTTATATATATATATATATATATATATATATATATTATATATATATATATATATATTTTATATATATATATATATATATATATATATATTATATATATATATATATATATATATATATACGTTTATATATACTTACACATGTACATATTTTTGTTTTGTTTTTTTGTTTTTTTTTTTTACATGTACATATATATTTTTACACATGTACATATACTTACACGTGTACACATGTACACACACACACACACACACACACATATATATATATATATATATATATATATATATATATATATATATATATATATATATATAAATATTCCCATAAAAATTCTAAATACCCCTTTTTCTAGTGTAGGACCTATTTATACCAATATCACTGAATATCAACTAATAATGATAATTATAGTATTTAATTATGAATATTAGAAAATATTCATTAAATCATTAAAATGAAATACAACACCCTCATACCAAATTCCATCAACACGAATGTCATCGGACGTGCCGCATGACCTATATGGGCTTGGGCTTGTCTTGGGTCCTATCTGAACTAATTCGGTACAACCGGGTTTCCTAAAACTCAATAATATAATTAATAAATAAATAAGTCTTCGGTAAGGGTTAAGTCACATCTTGGCCTGGTTTTCCTAGTTAGGACATCGCTATGGCTCGGTCTTCCCTACCAGGGCTAGTACTCTAGTCAAAGCACACCATCGCACTATCCGTGCCACGATTCCTAGTCACCATGCACTCCAAACTCTGCCATGGCTAAAGTCATCTATCGTACTAATTAACTAAGTAATTATTTATAAAATCTAAAATTACCATTCAAATAAAATAAATAATAATAATAAAATATTCTAATTTCTGGGAAGGGCAGCTACAAATCTACCCACTTTAAAAATAATTTCATCCTCGAAATTCTAATTCATAATTATTCATTATATTTCAAAGAAAAAAAACTACCATTACCTTAATCTCCTCGAATTTTAATTCCTCAAAAATAGTTTATATCCTCCTCCTAGCCATATTGTAACTACGAAACTCCAAGGACTTCTACCCATCTTTGGACATACTACTCCCTCAAAGCTATGTCACTAAAACTTATAATCTTCCAACTATTTGCAAATTTTTTTGCTACAAATAGATATCTACTGCCCTTGGCCTCTATAATCCTCTCCTATCTATCAAATAACCCAAAATCTAACAAGCAACAATTTACACAAATAGCTAAGATATATTGGTAAATTCTAATAAGCATGACCATTCGTCACCCTACAATAGTGTGAAACCCATATTTTGTGAATAATTATTATTAGTATTTTAGTTATTATTATTATTATTATATTTTCTGAGTGTTAAAATGATTTCAAAATTAACAACAAGGATTTTTGAATTCAGACCCAGACCCGAGTCTGAACCCAGACCCAAGCCTGAGCCAAACCCAAATCTCTTTTTTCCTTTCTTTCTAAATTCTGACTTGGCTTATTTATTAAAAAAATATTTTTCTTGTGCTGGTCAAGGACCAGCACAAACACCCCTATTCCCACATCCATAGCTACCCCCCTATTCTCTCTCCCTTAACTCCTCCATACCACATCCTTCCTCTCTCTCTCACGACCAACTCCATCACTTCTTTCATTTAAACTCTTTCACTTCTCTTTTTCCCTCACAACTTTCCTCACTCTCAGAGAAGAAAGCCCCAACTCTCATCTCCCAAACCCCTCTGTTCCCAACCCCCTTCCCGAAGCTTTCCTCGCGGTTGACTTCCCTCGGCGAGCTCCTCCGACTGGCCGCACCCCCCGCTTCCCCGCGAGCGCCACCCTTCGGTCTCCTCCAGCGGAGCCCTGCGCCCCCTTCGCGACCCCGCCGGCCTCCTCCAGGCCGACGCCGTGCTCCGACGACCCCCTGTCGGCCGCGCCCGCGACCGTCCAGCAGCGCGCCACCCTTGGCGAGCTCCCCCTGTGGCCGCTGTCTCTCTGGCCGAGCACCCCGTGCCCTTCGTCGTACGTCTCCCCGTGCGACTTCCCCTGGCCAGCGCTCCCTCTGGCCGAGCCCCTTTCTCCAGTGCTCCGGCCGCCCCTATCGGCTTCCTCGCTGACCTAGGCGCGTGCCCTAGCCCGCGGACTCCCCGATCTGCTGATTTTCGGCAACGACGCTGCTGGTCGCTGCTGTTCCAGCACTGTTTCGGGAATTAATTCGCTGTTCGGAGCTCTATATTCTTTCTATTATTCATCTAAGAGCTCTAGCCGAGCAACCTGAGGTATAACCCCTGTCCCGCCCTTTTCTTTACAAGTCTGTGATGAGAATGGCCCCCGGTTCCCCTTGGGAATTCGGTTTTAGCGACGTCGTATTTTTTCGGAACCTTCGGAAAGGTTCTGTGGATTATTTTAGGTTTCCGAAATATTTTGGGAATGGATTTTTGGTATGTTTTAGCTTTCCGGATTTTTCCGGTAGCGTTCTGTGATTTTTGGGTTGGAATCGGACTTTCGAAATTATTTGGGTCGTTCCGATTATTCTGTGGATTGGTTGTGGATTTTATATATATACAAATTCGAGTTTTCCCTAGTTTGGGATTTGCAGGAAATTATCGGCGCCAATTCCCAGTTTTTGGGTTGACCAAAAACAGAGGAGATGCTGCCGGATTTTTCCGTAAATCCTGGATTATTTTAAAAATGAATTTAAAATGAATTTTGGAATTTTATTCGATATTTGATGTTGGGTGACGACCGTATCGGTCAAAGGACCCGGCTAAGTGCAAACGAAACCGGCCCCGCCCGGACGTTGAGGCAATTAGCCAAGATGAGGATCGGACCATATCTGAGACTTATAATTTATCCTTATTTTTATTATTTATTTCTGTTTAACTCTTATTTAATATTTCAGTTTAGGACTAACGGCGGTTTGTCTTATTTCAATTTATGTAAATAAATTGTAATGGGCATAAGCCCAGCTGGCTGTGGTCTGTAACTGTAATAGCTTAGATTTTCTTATCTTTTCTAGTTTTGCGAGTTTTTATTATTTAACGATTAAATTGACTAAAAAGTATTTTTGTATAAAATTAATTAATATTTTCTCACCTAAAATTGACAAGTTTAGTATTAATTAAAAAGTCACGTATTTCTCACAAAGTAAGAAAATTAGCTTTATATTTATATTTATAGAAAATACCAAGTTTTTCTAATAATCTGGCATCGACGATGTTTTCCCGAATTCAAAGTTAAAATGACCATTTTCCCTCGTATTAAATCAACGCACAATAATCATATTTTCTGTGTTTGGTTAATTAAAAGATTTAAAATTGACTAGGGAACAGTTTAGAGATTGCAACTAGCTTAGTTAGCATTGACGATTTTTGGTTTCTGAGACAGCTTATCGAATGTAGGATTTCGAGGAAGAGTCTGAACTTCCATCCCGACGTATCAACCTTTCTAGTCCAGTCAAACCTGAGGCAAGTACATTTTGTGTTAGTTTACAATTATTTAGTAATTGTTTTAATGCAAGTTTAAACCACGATGCAACACGGAACTCTCTCTGAGAGCACTGACTGTAACTACTGTAACTATTGGGGACTGGGAGAGTAGTGTAATGAGTATGACCACATCCAAACTACTGTAACTACTGTAACTACTGTAACTAAATTAGCTTACCCCTCATACACACGGGGATAAGCCGTATCTTACTGTAACAAACCCAAGCCGGTCATATTTTATTGCCTATTCACATCACAGAACTGTAACTGTTTTAAAACTGTAACTGCTTTATTGTGGATTTCAAAATTGTTTAAAAGTGCATGATTCTATTATTATTTCAATTGTCAAATTTGCATGAATTGTACTTTGCTCCCTCCTGACTGGAGACCCAACATTTTTAGGTATCACTGATGAGGCTTTGTTCCGCGATATTTCCAAGGTCCCAACTAGAAGACGAGGATTTCGAGACTGATGAGCTGTTTGCCTAGTATTTTCTTTCCTTTTTGATGTATGTAGAAAATGGTTTAAGTTGTATCTTTTATTTCATTGTAAAAGTTTAATAAAGTTTATTTCCGAAGTTGAGTTGTGACAAATATAGTGTTGTTGTATGGTTACCTGCTACTGAACAGCTTACTGCCGCCGTCTCAACAACGGTGCAGGCTGGGCATGATCCGGTTCGACCCCTTTAGTTGGGATCGGGTCGTAACAAATAGGAAGGACAGGAAGATAAAAAAAAATAATCGAGAGTGAATATGGAGTTTCAGAGCGGTAGAGCGTATCCAATGATACAGATAGGGGAATATTTATGAATCATTTGACTTATCTGCTAGATGGGCTACTCTAGTCCAGTCGCTTGCTAAATCAAAGAACCCTTCGTTTCTTAGAGTGGCCTGCAATCCGTGCAATACAGAAGTCCCGTTCTCGAATTTAATCCAAACAAGGTTCCATAATAGAACGGAATTTGAGGAATCAAGATTGTGATCTTCCCGTGGTTATTTAAACACACGAGCAAGGGTTATAAATGCAATACAAGATCGTATCGCGACTTCCAAGTAGATGGAGTGATGGTCACGAATGACCCCGTATTTTAAGAGGTGGAGACTACATAATAGGTATAGGGACCTATTTCAAGTAGTCCGATTTTAAAGTCCAAATATGGTGGTATGCATGGATGGGTTTTACTGGGTCTTGATGGGTTTCCTAATTGGCATCAACCGTCGGTTGGATGAACCTTGAACTTCAATCTATATGGGCTGGACAAGATCCCTATGATAAAATTATTTCTACTAGGTTAGGGTAACCTGTAAGAAGTTTCCACCCAAGTGGTTGAGCTAGTTGGGCAGTCGGATTGGTTAAATAGGTTCTGCAAGCCCTGAAGATGCGCCTTCCGTGACTTTTGTGTTTAAGTAGCACGAGAAGACACAATTGAATGGCATACTAGTGACATGTGTGTAGTGGGCTTCGAGTAGATCACAACCATATATTGGGTCGAAAGGTTCGAGTCAAGGTTGAGTTTCTAATTGTGGTCGGGAAGTTTATCGGTATTATGGTAAGGGTTATAGCTAGTCCTTTTTACCTGAAAGTCGTACCATAAAAATATAGTACAAGGGGACGGGTTTGAGTGGGACATGATATACCTAGATGAAGGTGAACCCGTCTAGGCCTTGTATATTCAGTTTGTTGGAAGATAACAGCTGGTCTCGTGCTCCGAATATTAATGACACGGCCGGGGACACAAAATAATCTAAATGGAAAGTGGGAGTCCATAGGGTACTAACTATCATTCTAATAAAAAATTTATTCTAATCAATCGGTGATCTTCGTATATCCCAAAACCTTAGGAGGCTTACAGTCTACCCGCCTTAGAAATAGGACATGGTCTTAGGAATATCGAGGTTAGAAGGATTCCAACATCCGGATACTGTACCCCGACTCTTGTTAATAGAGGATAAGGTACTGCGTAACGGAATACGGTAGATATAAATCTTGTCAAGGATCGTTCTTTAATAAATGGAGAACGAGTGTGTACAATGACGCATGGTCGATAAAATAGAATGACCTACTCGTCTGCAGTATACGAAAGTTTCCGATGGGGTAACCAACTCCAAGGCACAACATAAGAAAAGATTTCTAACAATTCAGTCAAGAAATTCTATTTGTGTCAAACCTGCCAGGCTATGGTCACAAGGGTTGTAGTGATCAGGTATTGCTGTCGACAACTGGTAGGTCATAGTGTGACAGGGTATTTAAGCTATGGTATTGGCTAAGCTAGTGACTGTGGTGTTCCAACACTGGTTAGGTCTTAATAATAAAATTTACACAACTAGGATAATACTTGTTGGAAACCAATCTCGAAATGAGTCTACCATAGTCACGGTACATGATTAGAGACTCACGACGTTTGGTTTCTTGAGAATAGACAGTCTTCTGGGTTGGCAATTTGACTAAGGATAAAACCCTAATCATTCTCAAATTCAGATGGCTTGAAAGTCTCAAGGGTAGTTTGAGGGTCGATGGGAGAACGAGTAACTCAATCACATGACTGGCCGATGGTAGCTATGCTTGTGTATACCACTATCATAGCCATGGGGATACTCTGTATCTCTCTACCATCACGAGCTCTCGTCCTTTTGAATCGGAGAAAGACAAAAACGATAAAGAGTTCAAGAGAGATGTTACTGAATACAATTTCGTGATTCAAAGGCGAATGTATAATTTAAGAGTAATTGTCAATGCAGTCGCGGATGAGATCCTAGAGACATCTACATCTCAATCCACGTAGGTTAATAAGTGGAAAAGCGAACCGGGTGCACTACGGTTGATCAGACCGTAATATATCGATTCTGATTAGACAATATGTTAGTGGGCGTCCCCAATAAACATATGTCTTGAATCAAGCTTGATAAAAGAGTAAGCTTGTAAAACTAGGCTGTGATAGCAATATTGGTCAACATAGTCAAATTACAAGTACGCGAGAATTTGAAAAAGGCACAAGTAGTTCGAGTTTTTTGAGAATCAAACCTTACCCGGTGTTCTTGCTTATACAGTCTTCCTACTATCTTTTTATCCACAAGGACTTGGTCGACTAATGGGTTATGACTTCTAGCTTCTGTATTCTAGGTAAACCTATTAGTGTCAATCAATTTCCTCGTCAATAGATTACAATGACCACGGAATGCTAGATCGGGAGACGTGCTACCCAACTTACAAAACTTCCACTAATATTAGCTTTGGGTCTTATGGGACATACATGGCATTGTCCTATCCTCAATAGTATCCTAAACTGGTAATCATGTCTGAAGTCATTTCACCGAGAATTATGTCTCGTCCGTATACCCGGGCGATGGTAAACTCTTGGTTCCGTGATTCAAGTATGATATGCTATCAGATACTCTACCTTATCTCGACTCTAGGGAATCTACGATCAAAGAGGACCACTAGCCATAGGTTTAGCAATATTCTATGACCTATATTTTCTTAGACTAATTTCAATTCCAGGGGTCGTGTCTCGCCAGTGCGCTGCTGGCTGCAGTGAGTCCATAGTCTCCATAATTTAAATAAATAGCGACAGTGCACTGCTGTCCTGCCATTATGAGTTAACTAACCTTCCTTTAACTATATATGTAAAAACTCATGAGCTTCTAGAGATTCAAGCAAGTTGACTATGTAATAAGGCATAAATATTTGTCCTATCAGTCACAATCTTTAAAATAAAAGATTGAACAGGGAGGGAATAGCTGAAGACAAAGAAATACAACCATTCTAGTACCTATTCTGTGTGTATTCGAACCTTTGAGGAAAACTTTGAATCGAACTATCTCAAGGTTCGTATATGGGTAACATAATCAAAATTATATAATAATTTTTAGGGTAAAATAGGAACTAAATAGGCAATTCAAACTAAGATATGAGGACGATATCTAGAGAGGCAAAAAGAAGGAATTGAACAATTTATCGTGGTTAGATCATTTATTGTATGAAATCCTGTCTCACCAAGTGAATAATCTATCCACATTGGATCGTATCGCCATATCAAAAGGTAATAGTGTACTTATGGGGATCCGACAGCTATCAAAATTAATAACTCCTCATCAAAATGGTATGGCCTAGACTACCCGTCGGTAAATTTGTATAAGGGACTCCTAGTCCTAGTCATTCTCTTAAATTAAATTAATCTTTGTTCATGAATGAGCATGTTCTAGTCACAGGCTCGCAACAGTACAACTAACTTAAGTACTATCACGAGTTCGCATGATTTGCGAAGACAGACCTGTATAGGCCACCACAAAAACTTGTCACGACCAGCACCCGTTTTTTTTAAACGGATACGAGACGTGTCCAAGCCAGCCTATGCCGTAGTGTCGGCGGTAGAACGCTGTCACGGTCATGAAGATCAAAATCACAAATAATACTCATTCACAAAATTAATTTAATTTATAATGATCACAAGTTTTACATTTGCAGAAAATATAAACTTGTACAATTATAAAATGACTACAACTCATCTATCTAACTAGTCTCTAGGCTTCGGCTGCAAGTACACCCTGTTAGCCCAATGATTGTATCATGTTTTTGAATATGGTTAATATGTTAAGTTTAGCATTTCATTATCACTAATCTTTATACTATCACTATACCATTTCTACTTATTCTTATACCTTTGGTGATATATGCCTATTGGCTTACTTTTTAGTGATATGAGCTTATCTATCTTAAATTTAATCGGGTTGCCAAAATCAAAACTATGTTTTTGATTGTGGTCATTCAATTAAGTTTAATCATTATGATATCACTAACATTTATGCTATCGCCTTAGCACTTATACTTAAACTCAGCATTGTCCTCATGTGCATTTAACCTATCATAGTTGCTACTACGTATATTGTTTTGTTCGTCTAACATGTACATGCAGAAAAGCAATAAGCAAGATCAATGTGGACATATGCAATGAAGAAATCATGGTGGACCAAAGACGATGGATCCTACAAGATTTTTCTGAACCACCCGACGACATCTCTGGAGCCACGCACCGGGGGTTCCGCTGCCCGGTCAGCGGACGGGGGTCGAGGGGGCAGCGCCCCTCGTCGGGGGTTCGGGGGTGAAGCCCCCGAAAGGTATTCAGTTTTTACAAACTGGATATCTTTGGACAGCTGTCGCCAAGGGAAAAAAAGCCAGCACCTATCAAAGAAAGAAGCCAAGCCATGCCATCATCATTTCAAGACTCTGAAGAAGCCTGCACCTGCCTAAGTTTATCTGGAGTCTGTAATGAGTCTTAGGAATTATTGTAAACACAAGAAATGGATGGCAAAATCGAAAGCTAGGGCAGAAATAAGCCCAAGATCATTTTTGGTGGAAAACGGCATACCGACGGTATACCGGCGTATACCGACGGTATACCGGTTTTCGTTTACAGAAAGTTTCTGTTTACAAAACTGGCATACCGACGGCATACCGGTCCATACCGACGGTATACCGCTTCCGAAACGTTGAAATTCCAACGGTCGGATTTTCAGCCATTAATGATCCCAACGGCTATATTTCTAGCTGTTGTAATCCCAGACCGGTATACCGCCGGTATGCCGGATCATACCGGCGGTATGCCGGTTCGTGACTGAAAAGTTGCCTTTGGCTTCTTTTCAAGCTTTGGTTATAAATAGCCTTGAACCCCTTCATTCAAGGATGATGCTTTGAGCCTAAAAATTTCCAAACCACCAAAGCTTATCCACATATAACTCTACAAAGCCTTCATTTGTCATCTACAAATTGTGTTAGAGTTATTGAGTTGAAAAGTGAGATCTTCATCCTATTGTATAAGGAGATCAAAACCTATTGTGAAAGGTTGAAGTTGGAGAGTCTTCGTATCCAAACTCTCGGTTGAAGTTGGGGAGTCTTCGTATCCAAACTCTCGGTTGAAGTCGGAGAGCCCTTCGGATTAAAGCTCTTGTGTAAGAAGTTGGCGAGTTCTTCGGATCCAAACTCGTGTGTAACTATTTGCTCAAATAGTGGATTAAAGCCGGAGAGAGTTCCGGGACTGGACTGCCTCTTAGGAGGATACCAGGATATATCGGGTGTCGGTATTGTGTTTGCTTCTTCTCTTGCACTTATATTTTTAAATTGCCAATTAGCTTGTGCTAAGTGCTTGATTAGTTAGCTTGACCCTATTCACCCCCCTCTAGGGTTCCTACACACCCGTATTTCCCATGCTAAGTGAATCCACGGCTAACCTGAAAAATGTTGGTTTCAGTCAGGAATGGAACGAGCACAATTCACTGAATGCAATTTCAAATAAAGAAAATGACTATAAAACAAAGGTTAAACATCAATCATGAGTTTTGAAAATAAACAGTAAATACGAAAAATCAATAGCAATAAATAGACACAAAATACTTTCCCCAACTGTTAGAAGTACCTTTAATATGTGATCGATCTTGGGACAATTATGCGACACTGTCTATACTGTCTAAAGTTACATTGTCTAAAGTTACACTGTCTACACCGTCTAAAGTTACACGGTCTACAGTTACACGGTCTACAGTTAATATTACAATAAAAAAACACTGTCTACAAAATAATAATCACGAACTACACAGTTTAAATGCAATAATAATCACGGTCTACACTGTCTACTTTGCAATAAATAAATCACTGTCTACACTGTCTACTTTGCAATAATAAATCACTGTCTACACTGTCTACACTGTCTAAGGTCAGATCACACATCCTTGGTACTTCTCATTCCCGACTCAATAATTTATAATAGGAAATAATCACATAACCAATGGCCAATCAATGAAATATAGTGAAAATCAATATCGAAATGCAGACAATAAACTGTACTCGCCTGTGGTCCTCTGCTGGTGAAACCGACAATCTGAACTACTCAATGTGCCACAATAGTCAAAACCCGCACAACAGTTCCCGAAAGCTGAAATAAATATTACCAATGTTCTTAGAATAGTCAAAATAGCTAGGATCGCCTGTCCTTAAGTCCAATTCTGGATACAGGAGCAAAACGGTAATTTCGGGCCAAAACGGTGTCCGCCGTTGGACCCACTTTGTACCGAAAAATGTGCCAGAGTCAACGGTCTCTAAAGTCGTCAAATTATATCTCTACGGATCCAGTTTTTTGATACAAACCCAACCGTATGTCAAGAGTTGGATTCCGGCAGGCCGTGCACAAAATCACCCGTCGAGTCGGACCGTGGGACCCGCAAAACGGTGATTTTATCAACTGTCACAGAATCAGACCAAACTTGGCATACAGGACCAGAAAAATGATACGGTTCTGTTGGCGCAAGTTTCGTCTCGATCTGACGAACGTGCACAAACTAATTGAGAAATTTGCACAGAGGCCGATACGGTGAATTTCGACGGATACGCATCAAATTCGTCGCGCACACGCGACCAATTTGAATTCCGTCAAAGCCCACACGACCACGAAGCCGTTACGCACCTTTCGATGCTTTTGGTTCGCGACCACGTCGTCCGAAATGGCGGGACACACGTCGTATCGAGGGATTTTTAATATTTTTACTATTTTTGAAAAAGGTTTTTCTCCAACTTTACAATCCAATTACTCATTATGCTATGAACGAAAAATTAATCTATCTGAAGGGTTTTGTTGACCTACATGCTGTCCAAATAATTGTTTAAATAGAATTCTAAGTTGGTCATTGGTTTGACCAGGGTCGGCCTTCCAACATGGGCGTTTGGACTGGGTTTCGTTCTGTTTCAACCAGGTTTTTTTCGATGAGCTTTTCATCGATTTACCGGGCAATACAGGACCGCAACCTACAAACTACCTAAAGAGGTTTAAAGCCCTATAGACGGTGAACGTACCGGGGAAGACGGGACGCAAAACGATCACGTGATGATCGAGAATTTCTCTCGCAAACTTTGGCATTCGCTGCTGCGGTCGCTGGTGCGCTGGCTGTGCATCCCGGCGCATCCGCCGGCGGCCGACGGCCCGTTCGACCGTGCGCGGCGGTTCAGGTGCGTGCGCCGGTCGTCGGGGCTGGTGGATTACAATGGTGGTGGCGGATTGGTGTTAGGGTTTAGATAGTCGAGAGCTCCCCGTTCCTTATCTATACAGTCGTATATATATACCTTTCGTTCTCGGGTTGGGCTGAACGATGGAGTTGAGAATCTTAGATTAGGGTTTGCTAGGCCGAGCGGGTGGGGAATTGTGCTGGGGTTTATCTGCTATGGTTGGGTCTAAGAAGGGTCGGCTGCTTTGTAGTTGTTGTGGGGAGGAGTGCCCGAGCTCAGCTCAGCTGGGCTGAGCCAATTCCTTTGGCCATATTTTATATATATAATTCTATGTATATATATATAATTCTATGTATATATATATATATACATATATATATATATATATATAATATATATATATATATATATATATATATATATATATATATATATATATATATTTATATATATATATATATATATATATATATATATATATATATAGATATATATATATATATATATATAATATAATATATATATATATATATATATATATATATATATATATATATATACACACACACACACACACACACACACATATATATGTATATTTATATATATATATATACACATGCACATAAACGCTTATATATATTTGTATCTACACATACACAGGTACACTTACCTATATATATATATATATATATATATATATATATATATATATATATATTATTATATATATTATTATATATATATATATATATATATATATATATATATATATATATATATATATATATATATATATATATTATGCATACGTAAATATTCCCATAAAAATTCTAAATACCCCTTTTTCTAGTGTAGGACCTATTTATACCAATATCACTGAATATCAACTAATAATGATAATTATAGTATTTAATTACGAATATTAGAAAATATTCATTAAATCATTAAAACGAAATACAACACTCTCATACCAAATTCCATCAACACGAATGTCATCGGACGTGCCGCATGACCTATATGGGCTTGGGCTTGTCTTGGGTCCTATCTGAACTAATTCGGTACAGCCGGGTTTCCTAAAACTCAATAATATAATTAATAAATAAATAAGTCTTCGGTAAGGGTTAAGTCACATCTTGGCCTGGTTTTCCTAGTTAGGATATCGCTATGGCTCGGCCTTCCCTACCAGGGCTAGTACTATAGTCAAAGCACACCATCGCACTATCCGTGCCACGATTTCTAGTCACCATGCACTCCAAACTCTGCCATGGCTAAAGTCATCTATCGTACTAATTAACTAAGTAATTATTTATAAAATCTAAAATCACCATTCAAATAAAATAAATAATAATAATAAAATATTCTAATTTTTGGGAAGGGCAGCTACACCCGGCCTGACAGTCCTAACTTAATGTAGGACTACAGAAAGTCTGGCAGTCCTACTTTACATTAGGACTGCCACAACCCTGGCAGTCCAAATGTTGTAAGCTACAACGACTGTAGCAGCCAAACAGCCACAACGATTTGTCGTGTTCTAGGGTTAGGGTTTCAAAAAAATATGTGAGATCATGTTCAAAAAATTCATTCATGAACCCTAAAGTGGTTCTAAACGTAATATTTATGTTTATGTTTTCTGATTTTGAGTATGAGTGGAAATTTTTTTGGTAGCTGATCTTAGACAAATTTAGGAAAAAATTTGTGCCAAACATGATTCAGATAGGAGAATTTTTTTGGAGATAATTCTCGGAAAGAAAGGAAGAAAAATTTGGAAATTTTTTGGACTAGGGTTTAATTTGTTGGCACATCAATTTTGATACATTGTTCACAATAATCCTTGTACGTCTTTAGTTTGTACTTCTCACAGGCACTTCCAAAAAGACAAGAATAGAAGAAAGGAATCTCCATGCAAATTCCATGAAGCTTATCAAAGACCATGGAGCTCTACAATTCTCCATTATCAAGATAATGATATACTACAACAAAGAGAAATGCAAAAGACTATGAAGCAGACCATGCAAAAAGATCTAGCTTGAAGACTACAAAGAAGACGGTTCTTATCCCTGTTCTTTTCCTGAGTCTGTAAATGTCTAGGAATCTTTGTACGCACTTTGCTAAGATGACATACATAAAGAAAGAAATGGTGAAGTAAAGTCATTCAGAGGAGACGGAAAATCCGCCGGATTTTCGGATAAATCCGCCGGATAATCCGATCACTCACAGCAAGTTAGTGAGCCAATGATCGGATAATCCGACGGACATCCGCAAAAATCTGCCGGATAATCCGATCGCTCACAGCAAGTTAGTGAGCCAAAGTTCGGATAATCCGACGGACATCCGCGAAAATCCGCCAGATAATTCGAACACTCACAGCAAGTTAGTGAGCAGAAGTTCGGATAATCCGACGGACATCCGCGGAACTCCTACGGATAATTCGAACCTCTCACAGCAAGTTTGTGAGCTATAGTTCGGATCATCCGCTGGATTTTCGCTGAAATTCGACGGATAATCCGCTTGACTTATTTGCAACTTTTGAATTCAAATCCAACGGCATCTGGCAGCTGCATTTAATGCATCTAACGGCTCTTTTTATGACCGTTACTGTTGACCGGATAATCCGACGGATTTTCGTTGAAATTCTGCGGATAATCCGGTTGACGGCTGAATGGCTTTTATGACTTTGGATTGGTATAAAAGGGGTTTTAGTCTCTCCTCTTAAAATCTATCTCTTCCAAGCTTTAAATTTTCTCAACCACAAAAAGAGCTTCACCATTACTACTCTACTCAATCTTCAATTGTCATCCAACCCAAAAGTGCTAGAGTTTAACAAGAGCTTTATTCTTCGATCTTCAAGTGTTTAGAAGATCAAAGCATCCTTTTCTTTTCCTACTTGAAGTTGGCGAGCCTTCGTAAGAAAACTCGTGTGTTGAAGTTGGCATTCTTCGGATCCAAACTTGTGTTGAAGTTGGCGAGTTCTTCGGATCCAAACTCGTGTATACTATTTTATTAAATATTGGATTTAAGCCGAAGAGAGTTTCGGGACTGGATTGCCTCAAGCGAGGATACCAGGATACATCTTGTGTTTGATCTTCTTAATCTATCTTTTCATTTGACGTATATTGCTTCTTGTGCTTAGTTAATTTTTTATTTCCCTATTCACCCCTCCTCTAGGGTTCTACAATTGGTATCAGAGCTTTGTTCTCTTGATTTGGATTTACACCCTTTGAGTGATCCATGGCTACTAACCTTAGTATCAACACCTTCCACAATGAGGGACACTCCACAAATAGGCCTCCCCTATTTGATGGAACCAACTATAACTACTGGAAGATTAGGATGAACATTTATTTGAAGTCCATAGATTTCGATTTATGGAATTGTGTGATAAATGGTCTCCCTACTCCTTCCAGAGTTATTGAGGATATTGCATCTGACACCCCTAGGGACACACTTACTGAAAACACCAAGAAGCTTGCTAGTCGAGATGCCAAGGCTATGAACGCTCTTTATTGTGCTCTCGATAGTAGTGAATTCAATAGAATATCTACTTGCAAGACTTCCAATGAGATTTGAAAGTTACTTGAAGTCACACACGAGGGTACATCACAAGTAAAGGAATCCAAGATTAGTAGACTCACGCAAGAATATGAGTCCTTTAAAATGAAACATGATGAATCTATTACTTGCATGTTTACTCGTTTTGGTGATATTATTAATCCTCTTTCTTCTCTTGGTAAGGAGTATCCTGCTCATGAAAAGATCAGAAAAATCTTTAGAGGATTGACAAAAGTATGGAGTCCTAAAGCTACCGCAATCATTGAGGGGAACGACCTGACACTCATGAACCTTGAAACCCTCATGGGTAAGCTTATGACTCATGAACTCGATATGAAAGATCAAGAGGAATCTTCCATACAAGAGAAGGAGAAGGAGAAGGCCAAAGAGAAGGAGAAGTCTCTTGCTCTCAAGGTTACAAAGTCCTACTCCAAGGATAGCTCCGACGACAACGAGTCGGACGATGATGAAGAAATAGCTCTCACAGCTAAGCACTTCCGAAAGTTCCTCAAATTCAACAAAGCCAACCGCTTCAGGCGGGACAATGAGGAAGATCCGGCATGCTATCAATGCAAAAGAACCGGACACATCAAGAGGGACTGTCCTATGATAAGAAAAGACTCAAACAAGTACGAGAAGCCTAGCAAAGGAAGCTCGTCCTCCAGAAAATTTGCCAACACAAGCATTTGGTGTGAGAGTGACGCAAACGACTCCGACAACGACAAAGAGTGCAAACACAATGCCAACGTTTGTCTCATAGAAACCGATGAGGTACTTGACGATCTCTCCTTAAATACTCTTACTTATGATGACTTGGAGAAAGCTATCCTTGAACTACATGAAGAGCACAAAGGTATTAGGTATAAATACAAGAAATCTCTAATAGAGGTTGATGCTCTTCAACTTGAAGTAGAGAGACTCTCAAGCATCATTATTAATGTAAAGGGGAAATCTCCTGCTTCTGACACGGATGAAATAGAGTCTTTGTGACTCAAGTTTCAAGAATCCCTTATCACTATCAAGAAAAAGGATGATGAGATTCAATCCATGAGAAAGTCTTATGAATTTGCTATGCATAAAGTTCAAGATGCTAATAGGAGAGAATATGATACCTTTATTAAGTATAATGATCTTCTTGTTCAGAGTAAGAAACTATGTAATAAGAACACTACTCACATACATGCTCCAAGACACCTCCACACTCATCACAATGCTAGGCATACTTCTTATATGAATACTACACACAAGTCCTATTCTAACACAAGGAAAGGACCATTTGTTAAGAAAAATACTTCGCATCATGCTTTTTATTATCATCATCATAATACTAATGATAGAACTCCTCGTACTAGAGATTCACATATGTATAATACTCACACATCTTCTTCTAAATCCTCTATGATTTGTAACTACCGTGGTTTGCTTGGACATACGACCAATTATTGTCATACAAGGAAACTAGTTGATAAGAAAGTTTATAAGTGGGTTCCTGAGACTAACACTCAAGGACCCATATGATCATGGGTACCAAAATGTTCATCTTCAACTTATGTTGTAGGTGAAGAGTCCTTCTCATGCTAGAAGCAAGTGGATTCTCGATAGCGGTTATTCACGGCACATGACCGGAGATGCTTCATTATTTACAACGCTATCGATGAAGAAGGAAGGACACGTCTCTTTTGGTAATAATCTTAAAGGTCACATTATAGGAAATGGTAATATCGGTTCCCCTCCTTATCCTTGTATTAAGAATGTGTGTCTTGTTACTAATCTTAAACACAATCTTCTTAGTATTAGTCATCTTACCGATAATGGTTATGATATCAAGTTTGTTAAGCTCAAATGTTTCATTACCGATAGTTCAAGTGGATCTATTGTGTATGAAGGCATTAGAGAAAATAATATCTATGTTTTATATCTTGTCGAAGACACTAACAATGACAGGTGCTTAGTTGCTAAGAACGATGAAAGTTGGCTTTGGCACATGAGGCTCAGACACGCCAACATGGATACCATTTCTCGTCTTGCCACCAAGAAGCTCGTAAGAGGACTCCCAAGTATCCCGTTCAAAAAGGATATGGTGTGTGAAGAATACGAGAAAAGTAAGTTGACCAAGTCATCCTTCAAATCCATCAACTCTGTGAGTACCTCTAGACCTCTTCAACTTATTAATATGGATCTTTTTGGTCCTAGTAGAGTTGTTAGTCTTGGAGGCAAGCTTTATGCTTTTGTTTTGGTTGATAATTTTTCGAGATTTACTTGGGTAATTTTTTTTGCTTACAAAAGTGATACTTTTCGTGAATTTGTTGCTTTTTGTAAACGTGTTCAAAATGAGAAAGGTTTTTCTATTAACAAGATTAGAAGTGATCATGGAGGAGAATTTGACAATGTCGATTTCAAAAGTTTTTGTGAAAAGAATGGTTTTGGACATGATTTTACTTGTCCACGAACTCCTCAACAAAATGGTATTGTGGAGAGAAAGAATAGAACCCTTGGCGATATGGCCCGGGTTATGTTAAACCAATATAAGCTCCCCCAATATTTTTGGGTGGAAGCCGTTAACACGGCATGTCATGTTATAACTAGGGTCTTGATTAGACCTATTTCTAAAAAGACTCCTTATGAGCTTTGGTTTGACAAAATTCCCTCTATTGAATATTTTAAAGTTTTTGGATGTAATTGTTTTATTTTGAATACCAAGGATAACCTAGGCAAGTTTGAAGAGAAAGCCTATGAAGGAATATTCCTTGGATACTCTACTCATAGTAAAGGTTTTCGTATTTTTAATAAAAGAAGTCTTGTTGTCGAAGAGTCAATCAATGTCTCTTTCAATGAACTTAACTCTTCTACATTCTCCTCTTCCGATGATATTGATGACATCTCGTTTGGGTTAGAGAACTCCTCTATTGGAGATCGTCCTTCTTCATCTAACAATGAAGTTGTGACTCCTCCAACAAAAGAGTCTCCTCCTCTCGAGCCTCCTCAAAAGGATCTCCCAAAAGAATGGAGATTTGTCACCAATCATCCTAAGGAGCTTATCATTGGGGATCCTTCTTCCAGTGTTAGTACTAGATCCTCCACTCGTGATCTTTGTGCAAACGTGGCTTTTATCTCTCAAATAGAGCCTAAAAATGTTAATGATGCTTTTCTTGATGAATTTTGGATGATAGAAATGCAAAAAGAGCTAAATCAATTTGAGCGAAACAAGGTTTGGAAACTTGTTCCAAAACCTAGCAATCACCCCATTATTGGAACTAAATGGGTGTTTCGTAATAAACTTAATGAAGATGGGTTAGTGACTCGTAACAAAGCCCGATTGGTTGCCCAAGGCTATAACCAAGAGGAAGGCATTGACTACGACGAGACCTATGCTCCGTTTGCTCGTCTTGAATCTATTCGTATGCTATGTGCTTTTGCTTGCTTTAATGATTTTAAACTCTTTCAAATGGATGTTAAGAGTGCTTTTCTAAATGGTATTATTAAAGAGGAAGTTTATGTAAAACAACCTCCTGGCTTTGAAGATTTTCAATTTTCTAATCACGTGTTCAAACTCCACAAAGCCCTTTATGGTCTCAAACAAGCTCCCCGTGCTTGGTATGAGCGCCTTAGCTCCTTTCTTGTTTCTTACAATTTTTCTAAGGGGAAAGTCGACACGACACTGTTTATCAAATCCCATAATGGCACTCTTTTATTGGTTCAAATTTATGTCGATGACATTATTTTTGGTTCTACTAGCAATACACTTTGTGTAGAATTTGCTAAAGTTATGCAGAAAGAATTTGAAATGAGCGTGATGGGTGAACTATCATTCTTTTTGGGCTTACAAATCAAACAAGGACCCAAAGGGACCTTCATCAATCAAGCAAAATACACAAAGGATCTCCTCAAGCGTTTCAAACTTGACTCATCCAAATCAATGAGGACTCCTATGGCAACAACGACAAAGCTTGACAATGATGAAGATGGCACATCCGTCGACATTCGTAAGTATCGAGATATGATCGGTAGTTTACTTTATCTAACTGCTAGCCGTTCCGACATTATGTTTAGTGTATGTCTTTGTGCTCGATATCAAGCAAATCCCAAAAAATCTCACCTATGTGCCGTAAAACATATTTTTCGGTATCTCAAGGACACCATTAACTTGGGGCTATGGTATCCAAAATCCTCATCCTTTGAGCTTCGCGGCTTCTCGGATGCGGATTTTGCCGGATGCAAACTTGACCGAAAAAGCACTAGCGACACATGTCAATTATTGGATAAATCCTTGGTATCATGGTTTAGCAAGAAATAAAACTCCGTCGCTCTTTCTACCACCGAAGCTGAATACATAGCGGCATGATGTTGTTGTGCACAAATTCTTTGGATGACATAGACACTAATAGATTATGGTATTTCTTCTCAATGCATTCCTATCAAATGTGATAATACTAGCTCCATTAATCTCACGAAAAACCCGATTTGTCACTCTCATACCAAACACATAGAAATAAGACATCACTTTCTATGGGATCATCAACTGAAAGGTGATATTTGTCTTGAATTTATTGACACCACTCATCAACTTGCTGATATTTTTACCAAATCTCTTTCTGAAGATCGATTCACTTTTATTTGTCGTAAAATCGGTCTCCTCGATATCTCAAATTGAACTCTTTCTATTGTTCACGGATTTTTCGGAGAATTTTCGCATAAATCTGTCGGATTATCCGTTCATTTCCAGCAGCTTTCTGAGCAACAAGTTCGGATAATCATCCGACGGATCATCCGTATTTATTATTTTTCGCAAATTCCGGCCGCGAACGGCTACCTCATTTATGGGATGTGACCCACCACCTACCCGCATTTAATTCGAACTTATCTTCATCCGGATTTTCCGTCGAAATTCTGGTATAATCCGACGTATTTTCTGTTTTCGTTGCACAGGCGCAGAAAACGAAGCGTCAGGTGTCTCTCTATCCGTTCCCCTTTTCTCTCTATCCGTTCCCCTTCCTCTCTATCCGTTCCCAACCATCATAACTCCTCATTACACCTCTCCACCCATTATAAACCCATTCTCCCTCTCCTTCCTTCTTTCAAACCCTTTCTTTCACTCTCTCTTCATCCATGGCTTCTCACTCCAAGCGTCCACGACATGACGGAAGCTCTTCCTCCGCTCAGCCTCCTTCCCTTGCACTTTTCGTTCCTCCACCAACTCAAGGCTATAATCCTCTCATTTTCAAGTCGGCTTCCCATTCCAGGGAATGGTTCTCCTTCTACCACAAGGCTCCCGTATGCGCCGGGAAACCCATCTCTTGGATCAACTTCAAAGACCATCGTGATTACTTCTGCTTCTCCCGCATCGATGTCCTCCTCGAGCGCCAAGTTGACTACTATCCGCATGCCATCCGGATGTTCTACTGCAACCTTGTTCCCGCCAAGGAAGGTCCCGAGTTCGAGACTAAGGTTGGTGGCGTCAAGATTACCGTCACTGCCGCATCCTTGGCCAGCATCCTTGGTCTTGATGAGCGGAAGGTATATCGTTCCCTTCCGAGCACCATAGACCACATCACTTTCTCTCCTGACATGTCTTATGAGGAGTTCCTCTTCAACATCTGCGGCGGCTCTCTTGTTCAACGCCCGAATGACAAGGATCGTAGTCCATTCTTCCATGACATGCATCGCATCCTCTGCCATACTCTGACTCCAAAATCTGGGAACATGGACAACATGACTGCTGAAGAACTGATCTGCATGTACTATCTGGTCGCTAGACAACCTTTTTCACTGGCAAAATCCATCATCTACACCATGATGCTCATAAGGGAATCTCCTCATCGTTTTCTCCTTTTTGGTATGTATATCACTATGATCCTCGAAGCCAATGGTGTTGACCTCACTCACTGTCCGATTGGTGACCCTCGTCCTACTCCTCTTGCCAAATCAAAGGGTCGTGGCCGTGCGGCTCCTGCTGGTGCTCCTGCTGTTGCTCCTGCTGCTGTTGCCGGTGGACCTGCCTCTCCTCCGGCGTCCCTTCTCACTCATGATGTTCGCCGATACATTGATCGCAAGTTTGCCGATCTCTTTCTTTCCACCCATGAGTGCCTTCAGGCCAATACTCGGGGGCTCGGCACCCTTATCCACCACGGCTTTATGGATCAAGCCTACTATATTCAGCGCATGTTTGAGGAGCACACTCCCTTCTTAATCCTAACACTCCTCATCCTGATTTTCCTGGCCCTCGCTTCACTGATCCCAACGTCTATGGTTTCATGTACCCGGATGGCGTCGACCCTTATGGTGCCTTTACCACTGCTCCCGGGGATGATAAAGATCAGGAGGCAGGTCCTTCTCATGCTCCTGACAGTTGATGATGCTGTGTTTAGTCTTGTTTTGTGTGGTCCTTCGGGGACTTTTAGTATGTGTTTTCTGCTGTCCTACGGGACTTTTAAAATCTGTTTTTAGTTGTGTGTTGTGTTTTGGCTTTCAAAGCCCAGTAATTGTACCCCTACTTTTATTAATGAATGTTTCTCTTATGCATTTCTGTTTACTGTTATGTCCCTTACACATATGTGCTTTATTGTTCTAGCTTTTTCTCACCATCTTTGATTAAATGACAAAGGGGGAGAAATCGTATTGAGGGGGAGATCCTTGATTACGGGGGAGCTACTTTCTATATTCTTATTTTTTTGTCAATTATCAAAATGGGGGAGTTTGTTGGCACATCGATTTTGATACATTGTTCACAATAACCCTTGTACGTCTTTAGTTTGTACTTCTCACAGGCACTTCCAAAAAGACAAGAATAGAAGAAAGAAATCTCCATGCAAATTCCATAAAGCTTATCAAAGACCATGGAGCTCTGCAATTCTCCATTATCAAGATGATGATATACTACAACAAAGAGAAATGCAAAAGACTATGAAGCAGACCATGCAAAAAGATCCAGCTTGAAGACTACAAAGAAGACGGTTCTTATCCCTGTTCTTTTTCTGAGTCTGTAAATGTCTAGGAATCTTTGTACGCACTTTGCTAAGATGACATACATAAAGAAAGAAATGGTGAAGTAAAGTCATTCAGAGGAGACGGAAAATCCGCCGGATTTTCGGATAAATCCGTCGGATAATCCGATCACTCACAGCAAGTTAGTGAGCCAATGATCGGATAATCCGACGGACATCCGCGAAAATTCGTCGGATAATCCGATCGCTCACAGCCAGTTAGTGAGCCAAAGTTCGGATAATCCGACGGACATCCCGAAAATCCGCCGGATAATCCGAACACTCACAGCAAGTTAGCGAGCAGAAGTTCGGATAATCCGACGGACATCCGCGGAACTCCTACGGATAATCCGAACCTCTCACAGCAAGTTTGTGAGCTATAGTTCGGATTATCCGCCGGATTTCTGCTGAATTCCGACGGATAATCCGCTTGACTTATTTGTAACTTTTGAATTCAAATCCAACGGCATCTGGCAGCTGCATTTAATGCATCTAACGGCTCTTTTTATGACCGTTACTGTTGACCGGATAATCCGACGGATTTCCATTGAAATCCGACGGATAATCCGGTTGACGGCTGGCTGAATGGCCTTTATGACTTTGGATTTGTATAAAAGGGGTTTTAGTCTCTCCTCTTAAAATCTATCTCTTCCAAGCTTTAAATTTTCTCAACCACAAAAAGAGCTTCACCATTACTACTCTACTCAATCTTCAATTGTCATCCAACCCAAAAGTGCTAGAGTTTAACAAGAGCTTTATTCTTCGATCTTCAAGTGTTTAGAAGATCAAAGCATCCTTTTCTTTTCCTACTTGAAGTTGGCGAGCCTTCGTAAGAAAACTCGTGTGTTGAAGTTGGCGAGTTCTTCGGATCCAAACTCGTATTGAAGTTGGCGAGTTCTTCGGATCCAACTCGTGTGTACTATTTTATTAAATAGTGGATTTAAGCCGGAGAGAGTTCCGGGACTGGATTGCCTCAAGCGAGGATACCAGGATACATCTTGTGTTTGATCTTCTTACTCTATCTTTTCATTTGACGTATATTGCTTCTTGTGCTTAGTTAATTTTTTTATTTCCCTATTCATCCCCCCTCTAGGGTTCTACATAATTCTATGTTGGGAGAGAAGAAAAAAGTAGAGGGAGAGAAGAAAAGAGTTGAGGGAGAGAGAAAAAGAGTAGAGAGAGGGGGAGAGAAAAATTAGAAAAGTTGTCTTTTATATCTAATGTTGGGCTGTCCCAAAGTAAAAAAAAACTGATGGCAAACTTGTAATATTTGCAAACATTTTTGGACTGTCCCCAAGTAAAATTGGTGGTGCCCTTAGAAAAAACCAAAATCTACATACAGAATGAAATAGAAACTGATTTTGTTATTAGACAAATCTGTATGTATCACTAGGCTTTAACAACGTAATCGCCACACGATTACGAGAATCCGAAAAAAGTGTGTCGAGAAAAACTTGACCAGTACGGTTACTGTACTCCGTTGACTATCCGAACCGAGCTGCAATCAGGGGATGTTCTTGGTAGAAGAAGAAATGTGATGCTCTCTTTTCTTCCTGGAGTCCGAAAAGTCTATGCTAAAAGGTTCTCTACAATTAGTTATCACACATATAATTATAGCACTATTAGGGGAAGGCCCCTAGGAGGAGGAGGTCCGGGGGCACTGGTAATGGAGGTGGCGGAGGTGGTGGTTGGAAACTTGGAATGGGAATGGACAACGGCAGAGCTAGAAATTCGAGCTTGGGTTGACTAGACTAGGCTAGGTGTGCACCAGCGCCGGCCCTGAGCATGGGGGTCCGAGACGAAACTTCCAAAATGGGCCCCAACATAATGTAAAAAAAAAGTATAAATAAAACAAAAAGTTGTTGTAGTTAAGATTTGAACCAAGAACCTTTTAAATATAAGTATAACATTGTACCCACTACACCACAATATTTCTTGTTAAAAAAGGGCACATGGTACATACTATTTACAGTTTCATGTTGGTACCCTATTTCGTCAGGGGGTCCTGGGCCGTCGCCCGGCCTGCCCTGGGCCAGGGCTGCCCCTGGTGTGCACTGATGATAGATAAAGCAAGCTACGATAACGATGGAGGCAGTGGAGACGGTTCTGGTAAGTGGAACTAACCCGATGGCAGCGGAGGAGACCGCCACCGGTCTGGTGGCTATGCAGCAGGGAGATGGGTCTGGCGGCTGGAATGGACGTGGTGACGGCGATGGTGATTTCGATGATGGTTCTGTTGTTGATGCAGTTGTGTGGGAAGTGCAGTGCTTAATGGTTTTTTTTTTTTTTTTAGATCGATCAGAATCTTTCTTCCAATCAGCAGGGGCATTTGTCTGAGCTCGCCCCGGTCCCGTAGGACCGATCGTCCTTGCTTGCCGCATGAGCCTAGATTACGCTCGTGCAAGACAATTTCATAACGGCCGATTACAACAGCTTGCGACGTGGTCGTCGCACAGAAGTCCCAAACAGAAACATTGAATAACAACAACACAAGCATGAGTCTTTATTGATAATGATGGCGCATAGCCAAGAAAGATTACAATCTCTCAAGCTCACTTTTCTCTCTGATTATAAGTCACTCAGCTCTTTCTCATCTCTCAGTACAATTTGACGAGCCAGTGGATACTTTTCATATAGGCGATGCATACATTATGTCCCGTATAAGTTCTGACTTAACTCGAGACTACTCAATCACGACGCCACATTCGTGCCGGCGTGTGAGATTTTTCTTTCAATTTTGATTTTCTTTCTCATTTTGATTGCATGTATGAGATTTGTCAAAGTTGAGATCTTGTACTTCTGAAACGTTTGTTGTTCATTGTTTCATACTCGTTATCACAAAAATAATAACTGATAATGACAAGCAGGAAAAAATCTTTTTTTTTTTTTTTTGACAAATGTGTTGAGGGCACTAGAAAAATTAGTAGGAGACCACATTTTTGACATTGTCGAATTTTTTTGCAGTCCTTGCTATTTTAGGACTATCAAATGTTTGACAATCCTAATTTTATATGGACTGACAAAATTTTGACAGTCCTGAATATGTACATGACTGCCAGAATTTTGGTAGCCCTCGACTGCCAAAGGTGTATTACCCCCTAATAATTGTTATAGTGCCCTTAACACTCGTCTTATTTTTCCTCCCAATATAAGACAGGTAGCTGCATAGAAATGTGACTGATCCATGTGCCAGATAGTAAAATGCTAAAAGAGTGATCGGCAGATGGATTGCAAGCGCATTGTTATAGTGCATTCAGATACAGGCTTACTAGGTCAAAATATGTCATTCTTCTCCATTTGGAGGATTATAACAAGAAGTCGAGAAACTCAACAAAAAAGCTGTTTCAGAAGCAAAATTCCAGACAGTGGCAGAAACAACTTAAATACCAATCTTATTATTCCTCGATAAGAATATAAAATGTCAAATCCGCGTAAATCACACGGCTCTTAAAATTTGAGGAAAAAACCTCCCTCTCCAATATGCCATCAGACTGTGCAAAGAGAGTAAAAACAAAAATGGAGTAACAAGTTGCTCAAATGTCCCCAGGGCCGTTAATCACCTGGAAAAGAAACAAAAGCCAGATTGGTATATGGAAGATTTCAGAAGTAGTCGAGGTAGCGAATGCCAGAACAGATGTTTACTCACCTTGTTCTCTAGCACAGCTCCGTCAGGAATTTCCAACTTTGTCCCCTCTTTTGCTGTGATAATCACGTTGCCCTGTTGGGACCCAAAAAAAAAAATATCAAGGGATGAGATGCATGTAGTCGAGTTTTAAAAACTAAGAACTCATGAGTTCCTCTAGGATTTTTTTATAAAGAATCGAGTACTAGCAAATGAAACTATAAGAATAAGAAAATTAAGTTATAGGCAGGGGTGGAGCAACGATCAAAATTTTGGAGGGGCCGTACTAATACATTTAGAAATTCTTAAAGTTATCATATTAATTGAACTTCAAAGTAAAAAGATATACTAAAACTCAACAAAAATGAACAAAAAAGCAAAGTCAATATTTCAAAATTGTTACGAAAAAGAAAGTAAAAAATTATATATAAAAAGCAAAAACAAGATTTGAACTTGTACCTCTCAATTAAAAACCCAAAGCACTACCACTAGAACTAACTTATTCTTTGTACATTGGAGAGGGTATATGTTAAAAATGCAAAAAAGATTATATATAATAATCAATATTTTTTAAAACAAATTGGGGGGCCGTGGCCCCCCTTGGACTCTATATAGATTCGCCCCTGGTTATAGGTGATTCCATCTAAAGAAAAGATTATGGCAGTTAATTAAATAAATAAAAAACCGTAGGGAAGTCGGAGGGCATTCCATCTAAAGAAAAGACGGTGGAAAATCATTAGAGATGTCTAAATATGTATAAGCTGACATTTGCAATCAGGACTTTGGTAAAAGGAGATTGCACGACTCGGTTTTAGCCAAAACAAGAATGATTTGTAATTAATTCACAGTTGCTAATTTAACCAAGTTGACCCTGCACGAGGAAAAAGGGTGCGGACAAAACTTAAGATCTTTTAGGCTTTTTCTTAAACTTAAATAGCATGAATTTTGCCCATTGTTAACTTTTGAAACAATGGCCTTTTTTGTTTACATGATACCTTGAACCCCAGGGGCACTGTAAGATTTTAAGATGGTATTATATAGATATTATATATTTATATAAAAATAGAAAATAAAATGAGTCTTGCAAGGTTTGAAACCATGACCTGTAAAACAAAAGACCCAATACTTGAAACCAAGCACCAATATAGTGCAAGCAAAAACTCACTAGGAGCGGAGGTTCCCCTCGGGCCTCGGCCTAGGGTCGGGTCCGCCCCTGCCTTGAACTATTAAGTAATTTCACTTTGCTATCGTACCATAGTACTAACAAATGTAGGACAATATACACCTAAAGATTCACAACCCTAACCTTAATCCTAACCCATTACCACCATCTTCCTCCACCCTAAACCCTAACCCACCACCACCGTATTCTTCCTCATAAGCCCTACGACGGCAGCATCTCCTTCCTCCCTAAAGTCACTACCACCAGCTTCTTCCTCCTCCGTAAAGCCTAACCCAACCTTCTACCTCCCTATACGTTGTTGACCCACCCCCTTCCCACGACTTTATCCCCTCCACCCAACACACACAAACTACCCTCCTCTACCCCTGGGGTTAAGTGGGAGGTAAAGATAAATGATTATGGGGGTATAACTATAAGTGTCACTTCATATTTTTTGTTGACAATTTCATATTATTAAATAATAAATTAAAAAGTTTAAGGTTAATGTGTACGAAAGGTCATGATATCAAAGTTAGCATATGGAAAATTTTGTGGTTAAGTGCAAATAAGTTGATTATTTATATGAAAGTTGAACGTTTTCATATTGCTTAACTATGTTCATCTTGTTGGACTATCAAGAAAACAAAGAACAAAATACTTATTCTCAACATCTAAAACTAAGGAGTTATTCAAAACATTGAAAATTTAAGATATAAGTCATGGTGTGTCCTCATATTGTGTCCAATATTCGACATTCCATGAAACTTGATTTTTTGTTAAATAGTTTATTCAACAGAACTTCATCATTAGGTAATTCAGTAGTTTAGGTGTCTAATGGACGTAATGTCATATCATTAGTTAACATAATGAGTCATTAAAGTTTCGTGATCACAACAAACCTTACTTACGACACTTAAATCTCTAAGCACACATAAAAAATATCCTAAATATTTCGAATAGGAAAAAGAAATAAACACCATAGATGCTGGAAGCCACATTATTGAACAATGAATAAATTTGAGTAAGTATTACCTTAAGGACTACGTTAGAACCAAACCACACGTCACCAGAAACTTTTAAGCTATCAAGCTCAACTATACTTGGAATGGACTTGAAGTGAGTAAGGAAATTGCCGACCTAGAAAGGACAATTAATAATCAATTATTCTATATGCACAGTTCACTCTATCAAAATGCATTCATACATTGGAAACTTACCTTTTTAAATTCAGGTCCTAATTCGATGGATGGATTAGCAGGGTTTGTTCTTTCTTTGTTTCGAGTTACAAAGCCATCGACCAACGTATAAAGATCAGACTGCAGAACAAGTGTTAGTAAGACTATTCATCATTACTATTTGCTTCAAGTTAAACCATACAAACAAAAAGACACAATTGCACCTTTGGAAATGAATTATATGGAACTTTATGATTACCTGAACAAGCAACAAATCAGAAGTTGCTTTCACGGGAAGAAATCGAGAACGAGGAACGTTAATCCCAATAGCATGATCAAAGAACTAATTCAAAAAAAAGGAAAAGAAAAAGGAAGATGGGATAAACTAAAAGATTTCCCATAATAGGAAAAAGATAGAGAAAAGAGAATGTCTGATAAGTACGCGTATTGCCGCTCCAGCTGCCGTTTCAAGTTGAAGAACCTTTACACCATCCACTTCCTGAAAAATGCCAATGACATCACAAGCACAGTGAGCATATACATGACGTAACAACGTAAAAAATGCATACCTTGGGGTTTGGGATGATCTCCATTTTAAGTGAACTTGCATCCACAAGACGTTTTACAGCCTTCAAATTCAGCCACCTGTATAAATGGTATAGGTAGTTTATGATTGTGTTTACATTATGTCAATATTAGGCACTGAACTTCGAGTTTTACATACAGATTGTTGGTATTAAAGATCTTGAATTTTTCGATCGATTTAAATTCATTCACCTGGATCAAAAGAAGCATGAAAAAACTCAATCTACGTAGACCATGTACATAAATTTAAACATTATCAACTTGAAGTAAAACATCTTATATCATTGCTTACATGCTGATCAGGAACTTGTGCAATCTCCAAAAGCTGCAACTCACAATGGTAGAAGACAAGTCAGATCCAAATTATTGGCAGAAGTATTGTTATAAGAAGTAAAGGAGCTAAATATTCAACAGAATGGTAGGAGGGATGATGTTATTCGATTAAACTTTATGTATCAAAAGTATATAAAATCTCTCTATTTATGTTGTATGAGATAGAAATGATATCTCATGCTAGTTTATGCATCTGTAACACACCACCCCACTACAGGAAGACAATAGTAGATTTGAGCCATTATGGGTGCCTACACTCTGGTAGCTTGATAGTCATTAAAGTAGTTAACTTACAATTTAATTGTATGAGTGGTGGAGACTCTTTGAATATAGAGTAAGGGATCAATTATATGGGGAGTGGACGAATCCTGCTTATCATTGATTCAATATGGAATCATGAACAGTCATTGGCTCAACCGATAGACAATAATCTATACTTTCTATCTTTCTCTCTACGTATAAATATTTTTATAAATATTTATACGTAGAGAGAAAGGGGTTCATTTATTTAACCTAACCCCCTATTCTATCATACATATGAATGAAACAGATTTCTAAAAAGGACAAATAAACGAGTTTACTTAAATATTATTTGAGGTACAAGGGGATATAACAAGTTCCACAGGGACGCTCATATGCTCCTCAGGGAGGAACCATTACGAGGTACAAGGGGATATAACAGTACTGATGGAAACCTTTTCCATCGCCCCAACTAAGCCATGCTACATTTGGAGCATGTGCATTGAAGGAAGTCCTGGTCGTATTATGCAGTGGAGGACTTTTATGTCTTAAGATGCGACTTATCCAATCTGTTGATGAAATGGTTTGGAGACAGCAAGCTGAACGTGAACCACAGATGAGAAACAAATGACCCTTCTTCTCCAAGTTTCATGCACAAAGAAACATCCAGACAGACCAAATAGGCCCCCTCCGACGATCAAGTCAGTTCTTATCCATGGAAAATATAATGAAGAAATAAATATTTCTTGAAGGAGAAATATATGTAAAATGTAGAGAAGACGACCCCATTTCCCCCCTCAATGTGCAGTTTATCTTAAGATTAGATAAATTAATTACCAAATTTCCATCCCTTTCATAATAATTATGAAATTAATTGTACTTGGGTTAGTTGCTCGGATCTCAAAAGTTCAATGTTGATAGGCCCTAGTCGTGCACCGGAGGGCCTCCTATGTATAGGAAAAAGGGAGGTGGATTACTAATAGCTCTCACGAACCTAGCAAACGACTGCATCTGATGGTAAAGAGGTGGTACCACATCTAAAGGTGAACAATAGGTAATAACGATGCTTTACCTTATTATGAGGTACAGACTCAGCTTCACTACAAATGAGGTACAAACTCGTTTTCACTTCAACATGAACTATTACTTCAGAATTATTGAGTCAAGAACCTTAACATTGTCAAACCAAGCTATCAGATCCTACATCGGCCTATACCTCAGTGTTGGCTAACTACAGAAACAAAATATATCTTGCTCTACTCAACTAGGGGCCTCTGATGAGGTATTGTTCGCCGCACTACTAAGAGCTACGAATCCACCTTGTTCCTACTGTGAGGCCTGGATAACCCATGACCAGGGGCTTCAAGATCCAAGCATTCTTTTTAAGTATGATTAATTTCATAATTACTATTGCATCCCTACAGGACAAACATCTTGATAATTAGTTTCTCCCATCCAAATTACCAGAAGGCCACGAATTGTCCTATATAACAGTACACCGTGAAAAAAAGGAGTCTTCTCTCTCACACCACTCATAACTCTTCGTCAATTAATATGTTCTCTCAATTATTAATCTTTATGGATGAGAACTAACTTGATTATTGGAGGGGCCATATCCAGACAAACCCTGAATAGCTTTATGTACAGTAAAATTGGAGAAGAAGACGAATCATCGGCTCACCATCTCCTTTTGAGATTCAGCTCGTTGTCCCGAACCACCTCATCAACACTTTCCTTCCAAAGGTCGAGATTACTTCACGGATATCGAGCCCCATCATTATGCACCAGACTTCCGAAAACCTTGTTTGCAAAAAGGTTAGGAAGAGTCATATGGTGAACCATCAATCCAAGAGGCTCCCCCTTGTTTAAATGGATTCCATCTTCATAGAGAGAAGATGCATCTAGGTAAATAGACGCTTTCTGTCTGTCACCTGGAAGTTATGGCATAGAGGGAAGCTACATATGGTACACCTAATCCACTTGATAAGTTTGTGATCTATGCAGAGTTTGTCACAAATGGAAAACAAGTTCCAAATGTTGATCTTTTATGCTTCAGCAGTCCCAAGCAGTGGTTCTGATATCAAAACCTTGGAGATTTATAAAGACTGACCATGAACAATATTGCATAAGGTTTCCAAGCTCAATCCTGCTAACCTTGTTTCATGTTGGGTGCCATCAGTCTGATGAGACTGTTCATTGTGGAAGGCTTTATGACTCATCACACTTTTTGGAATCAGTCTAATGAGCATATTTTATCCTCTCCTTTTGACTTGATCGATCCACTTCAACTTTAGGGTCCCTCTCCTCATCTATTCTCTATTATCATATGTTCGACAATGATTGTACTTGCTACATGGATCTACATGCTCTCTCAAAAGTCAGACGTCTTCTACAAATATCTTGAATTTGCTACGACGATTGCCATAGTTCTCTAGCAAGATTAATATATTCCACTCAGATTCATGGAGGGAGTGTATATTGCATCAATTCAGATACTTTGTTGCTTCTCGGGGACGTCTCAATTCTCCATCCCACATGCAAATCGGCGGAATGGTGATGCCTTAGAGACGACACCAACATATCCTTGAGATTACATGAACTTTGCTACTCTATGCATATCTTCCAATTCAGTTTGGCTTGAGGCCGTCCTCAGTGTGATTGTCATCAAGTGTATTCCTTCTTCTATTCTTAGTGCTGTCTCTCTTTACCATATCTTCCAATTCAGTTTGGCTTTACAATTGTGCTATAAATTGTTCTCTCCTCCGAATGTTCGGCTGTACTTGTTTTGTACCCACATGCCATCAGAAAAACAAGTTATCAACTTAGTCTACTATGTGCTTATTCTTGGACTACAACACCACACACAAGAGCTACACATGGTACGATCCGATCGTCAAGCATCTCCTATCTATCTTATGTCATGTATCCTTCTTTGAGCATCTTCCTATGCCCCCTACCTTATCCTCCTTCTCCATTACCACCATCTACATCAGCAGATCTTTTATTTCTTAAGACCGCTCTCTCCTCCAAATACTCCATCTCTACTCCCCGAGACGCCTCCTAATTAGGACGATCGACGTCATTATCACTATACTGCAACTAATGATCCTACATCTCATGTTCTTATCGACTCTTATAGAGATGATACACAATATGCCTATTTCTCATGCTTCTCATGTATACGTCGCTTCCGCCACTGACGATCCTTTACCAATGTGTCGTTCAATTAGCAAAATTATCTTCTAGAGTGATTGAACTTAATTGCTTCCACGATTCCTATTCCTCAATGTTTTCTTACCGCTACATTCAATATCACAAGCCTCGATCATATTATGAGGAGCTATTGTCGCTGAAAGCAACATGCAATATCTGATGAGCGTAGAGACCTTGCTGAAATGGACATTTCCCTCTATTGCTATTTATATTTACTGTGATAACACAAGTGCTATTAAGATTTCCAACAATTTGGCGTTCCATGAGCGTAGAAAACATATTGAGCTTGACCTTTATTTTGTACGTCAACACTATCTTATATCAGGATGATTTTATCTTCCTTTTCCCACTTCTCAGCTTCAGCTTGCTGACAAGTTCACTAAGGCTAACACTCTCTAGCGACGTGCATTTCTCATAAACAAGGTAGTCAAAGGCACAAGGTGCACGTCCGAGCAAAATGATGCGCAATATATATATATATATAGGAAAATTCTTCAATACATCCCATGAAAAAATTTGTATCGATACATCCCAAATCTAAACCATTGGATGTTGATCCAATGGTTCGGATTAAATAACTTTTCTTAGACAATTAATAGAGGTCAAAAGTCAAAATCAGCATTAAATGATGTTCCCTTCTCTACTATTCAATCCGAACCATTGGATCAACATCCAATGGTTCAAATTTTAGATGTATCGATAGAAATTTTTCCATGGAATGTATTGTAGAAGGATCCATATATATATATATATATATATATATATATATATATAATATATATATATATAATTCACATTAGAGTGAGAAGGGAGCAGTAAGGATAGGGAGTAGGGAGTAATCAAATGGCGAAGAGAGGCGGCTCGATAGGAAAGGAATGGTCAATCGTCAAGCCAATGATGACTTCTTTGTTGGCGAAAGGCGACCGTTAGGTCGCCCACTCCGCGGTGACCGTGCCGGTAGCCAGTGATTCTCTGAGCCGGTCTTGACCTCGAAAAACTGGTCGAGACAGATGACAGCACCTTTTTTTTATCCTCTGACTTACCGGGAAGGCGTGACTTCAGAGAAATCCTTAAGTGGATTGGTGATTGCAGGGGCAAGGAGCAGAACTGGGCTAGGCGTGCTAGATTGAGACTTGCTGCATCAGTTTGGCATGTCTGGCGGGAGAGGAACCGGCGCATCTATGAGGGACTATCCACCCCACTGGTGGGCATACTTCATAACATTGAGTCGGATGTACTAGTAATGTCCCCCTGAGCCGGGATTGTATCTCTATGTTGTAACCTTATTGAGATGTTGGAATAAAATTTACCCTTTTTCCAAAATATATATATATATATATATATATATATATATATATATATTAGACTTCTACATTGATAAACGTGTGCTTGGCACTCCCGAGCGAAGAGGGACGCAATATATATATATATATATATTTTTGACGCAATATATATATATATATATATATATATATATATATATATGCCAATGACCCTCTAGTCTAGTGGTAGTGGTGAGGCATGCGGTCCGAGTGGTCAGGAGATCGATTCCCAGTGGGAGCGTTCGCCACAATTACCTTCTTTCATATATATATATATATATATAAACTAAATTACTAATGTAAGTAATAAAACAAACATATTAAATGAAGTTAAAAAAACAATATTATGGAGTCTGAACAAAAAAAGTATTTTGGAGACTAACAAAAATTGAAATTAAAAAACAGTATACAAACTAAACATGTTTAAAAACAATATTCAAAGTAAAAAAAAAACTAGAGAAAAAAAAGTAAAAAAAGAGTAACAAACAACAGTTCAAAAAAATAGCAACTCAAAAAAAAGTCAAAACACCCTGTCTGGAGTGCCCTGAGGTTAAGGCGCACCTTAGCTAATCCAAGGCACCTCGAAAAAGGCGCACCTTAGACGCGCCTTAAGATCTGCGCTTACCCTTTAGTCCCCTGAGGCGCTACCCCTGCGCCTAGGAGTAAGGCGCACCTTTGACTACACTGCTCATAAACAAACTCTCATTGGTTTATCCATCATGAGTTTGGGGGGTGTTAAGTAGTCTTAGCCATAGTCATTACCTGAGCCTAAGCCATCCTTATCTCAGTTATTCTTATCCCTATATTTTCTCTTTATTTACTATGTATTTATTATATATGACTATAAAGTCCTAAATAAATGTTGTATTTCCTTATTAACAATATATATGCCAAGTGTCACGAGCAAAAAGAGTGGTGGTGTTTGAGGGTGAGTTAAGTAGTCTTAGCCATAGTGCTCACTTGAGCCTTAGCCATCCTTATCTCAGTTATTCTTATCCCTATATTTTTGTCTTTACTTACTATGTATTTATTATATATGACTATAGAGCCCCAAATAAATGTTGCACTTTTCTATTAACAACGTAGATGCCAAGTATCACGAGCAAAAAGAGTAGTGGTGTTGATACATATGACAAATGAAGTAGGAGAAGATGAAAAAGGTAGGGTTAGGATGACATTGACCATGTAGAAGAGACCATCACATCGATGTCTGTATCCAATTTGTTTTCATGTGCAAGAGTAGTATACGAAACAGAAGGACAATATAAAGGTAACAAAGTAATGTAGTTGGCCGTGGTTTACCGAGAGGAGGTTCATCGATAGATTAGCAACATAATAAACACGATGAATAAAGTACGAGGCAAGTCGAAAGTAAGTCAGAAAGATGACATCGACAAGCGATGAGCAAGGGTGTAATAATAGTCATCTGTATTGAGCTAGAAATAACATGGGATATAGAAGTGAGACGAGAAGACTCGTATCTAATATAATAAGTAACCCTGAATCAAGTATCCAATGTTGGGTGGGTAAATCAGGATGTACAACATAATTAGCAACAATTGACGGAGATGTTGAATTACAGAGAAATGACATGGGAAAAGTACATGTTGGATATGTAGAGTCAACATTTGAGGATCAAGGGTTGTCGTTGACAAATATGAGGTAACAGGGCATATGACAAGAAATGGATGAAGATAAGATTAAGGTTTAGGGGAGAGAGAAGTTGAGGGAAGATTTATGGAGATGACTCTGATATCATGTCAACATTAGGAAAGTTCAACATTCATTTAAGACTTTTTAGCCATATTTATTAACTACATAGCAAATAAAGACAAAATATAGGGATAAAATAACTAAGAAAAGGACAAGGATGACTAAGGCTATAAACACTGGACTATACTTAACAATAAGCACCACAAAGTTCATATAGTGAGAGAATAAAGTGCCTTTGAGATCTGCACCTAGTTTAAGGCCTCATGGAGGGACAAGAACTGGGGATTGGGTGAGTTATGTCTCCAAATAAGTTAACTTGGGAGCGTTCTGATGGTCGTAAGGAGCTATGAATGAACATCTTATCAAAAAGGTATCATTAGTTTATAGTACTCTTGTACGTGTTATGATGAGAAAAATGGAGAAGCAAATGTTGGAGACAACTAATTGCCATGACATACCTGAACCCTTCCCTCATACGAGATCAAGGTACCACCTTTAACATCAGCCAAAGTTTTAGGTGTCACCTGAAAAAGTAGAAAGGATATGCACAAGTCTCAATCTTCATTTTCGAAAAGAAAAAGATAGTGTCAAATTACCTCCATGCAATATTCATTCTGGTTGTTGACCAAATGATTCAGGATTTCTACATATTCAGTTAAGGACACTCAGATAACATTAACACCAGACAAGCATAAAAAAATGTGGGCACACTGAAAGTCTGAAATATGCATATTTATTGTGTTGAGATGCGTGTGTATATGTTGTGTATGTGTGTGCATATGGACTTAAAACATCTGTCTTGTTTGTGTGAAAATTTGCTGTTATAACAAATGCCACAATTTAAGGATACTTAGGTCGACAATAGCACCCAAATTATCAGAATTTGCTACAAAGACATACTCCTTTCCCTGAAAGAAGTTGGGAGAGGGAGGAGGGGGGGGGGGGGGGGGGGGGGGTGGGGGGGGGGGGGGGGGGGGGGGGGGGGGGGGGGGTGGAGGGGGGTTGAAGAAGTTAGTAGATAGACGAAGCAAAGAATAAACTTGTTCATAAAAAAGGCCAAATGCTAAATAGCACAGTGTATAACTATTCTCCATGCAAACCTTTGATAATAATGCATCAAGCTTGCCACTGTTCATCAAAGATGAAAAGACGTCACCATGGCCAGGAGGATACCTTTGCAATTGTAAACACTATATGTTAGAAAAGAAACAAAAAGTGTCAAGTATTAGTTACTAACAATCAATATTAAAATGCAATGTCACATTTTCAGTTTCCTTGATTCCTAACAGATCCCAATTTTATATAGTTCAAATATTGTATACATGCTATAGAGATGCACTATATTATCATTCATCATCATCCTCCAATCCTTTTATCATCAGCATGGGCTTGGCTGTGGAGCAGAAGAAAGTTCCACAAAAGAAATGACGAATATTTTTTCATCCATAGTAACCTGTGTTGGTACTAATCTACTAGCCAAGGTAGCTAACTAGTCATTAAAAAGAAAGAACCTGCCCATTAAACCTTGAAGGCCAATTGCCAAGTAGCTAGAGAACTATCCTATAGGTATTTCAGTTCAAGCTCACGCAACTAAGGAGCACCCTCCAAGTACCCCTAGACAAGAAAAGAGTCTAGGCAAAGAGGTAAGATGATACAAATGTTATTTAGAGGTAAGACTAGAAAATATTCCTACCAGCCTTTTAGCACCAAATATTTGGAAAATATTATTAACCTTTGTTTCTTTCTATTCATAAGGAAATCCAACATTCCTTTTCACTTGGATTTATTTATAGCAAGTTATAGGGAAGGTTCGCAGTATGTACCAATACCGATACGTATCCGACTATCAGACATCATATCGGTATTGGTATATTCAATATCATGTCACTGATACTTGACGGTACCAAAATTTTGGCTCTCTTTTCGAGTTAATTCAGTGTGGAAAAATTAAAAGAAAGACAGAGAAGGATGAAAAAAAAAACAATGTCGACACAATGATTCTTTTGTACTGAAGATCATGCTACAGTATGTCTGTAAAATTCTCTTTTGACACAACATAAGCATTACCATGTGTTGAAGCTGTATGGTACAAATTCACACTCATATATCTTAATATTATTCCACAGGAAACTATGTATTATGGGGGTATTTTGTCTAAAAGCAAGTAAAATGAACATCTATTATGGATGAACAATTGAAGAATGTTGAATATTATTTTATTTAACACTAACGACTAACAAGAAAGAACAAATAATCCACAATATAATGCCTAAATATTGCAATTTCTAGTTTTTAAATAATTTCTTATTATTTTTTGGCTTCCAAAAACAAGAAGTCCAAAACTCCAATCCAAAAATGTCGAATCCACAACCACCAATACTCATAAGAAGGGTTTGAAACCAATTCGGATACAAATTAGCTATTTAGACAGGCCTTGAGTAGTTTATTTTTCCGACCGTTTGAAATTATATGTATTTGTAGTGTCCTTAGATCTAATTGTGTTTTACTTGATCTCGATATGTGAGAAGTAATGGCTAGAATTCCATCTGTTATCAAATGCTTTGATAGTTTGCGACCTCTATTTCTTTTACGCATTTCTACCTGGTCATTTATGTAGATCATACATGTATGGCAGTCATCCAGTCGGGTTCGGATCAGATTAATGTAAAATTTGAACCCGACTGGAATACGTTCGGGTTCTAGATTTAGCACCCCTACCCGGTTTACGAACCAGGCCGGATTGGCATGTTATATATAAAAATAAGGGATAATTTAGCAAATGTCCCCATTCTAAATGTTGAAATTAGCATATACCCCCACTATTTTATTTATCTAACAAATACCCCCCATTTTTTGATATAAAATAATAAAAATTTAAGATATACCCCCACTCTTTTACATAGGAGTGGGGGTATTTGCTAAATAAAATAAATAGTGGGGGCATATGCTAGTTTTAACATTTGGAATGGGGGTATTTGCTAAATTATCCCTAAAAATAATTACCCCTGTAGCTGGCATAAATCGAACTATGTACCTCCAACAATAAGCACAGCCCTTTACCAACTTTTGTTCAAATATAAAGAATGTTTTCATCAACTTAAAAAAATGTTCGCAGTATTGGTATCAGACCTTTCTATGAGTATCGGGATCAGCGGTATCGGCATTGGAGTATCAGAATTTTTTGGTATTGGAAAACAAATAATTATTAATACATTATTAAAATTTTAGGGAATTTTTTTCTTATATATTTAGGCAGAATTTAAGTATTTCTTGTGTTGTTTCTTAGTAATTTTGGAAGTAAATGAAATAGTAATCCACCCTTGTTGATTGGTTTACCTACGATAGATAAGTTTTTTAAAGATACTTTTACAACTTTACTAAGCTTTTACACCTTTGCTGGTTGGTCTTTTTTTTAATTCAATTTTCTTTACCGAATTGACTGAAAAAGAGACGCCCGATATTGGGTCAGTATCAGTATCGGATCGGGGCATGCCAAACCGTATCGTCGGATCGATATCGGCCAATACTGCAAACTATGGTCTAAACACGAAATTGGCATAAATTTTACTTACTTTAGTAAACCTCTTGCAAACAAACAACAATGATAGTTCATATTAGCATAGAATGAAAGCTGATACTTGGTCATCTAATTTCCATTCTACAAAGAGCTTTGAGTTGCCTATAATCATTATGAAGAAAATAAATTTAATATCTGATGATAAAGATTGAACATAAACCTACCAGCCATCCTTCCCTGCCTGGCCTTTCAATGGGAATGGCATAAAGTCTTCTGCAACAATACGAGGATATTGACTCTGTAGAAAAACAGATCAATTTAGAAAGGGATAATAATGTTACCCAAAGGCAACATTGTAGCACGAGGGAGCTGGAAAGTATTTGTATATAGCACTACGGATGGAACACATATCCAACTAAAACATTCTCCAGTCATTAGTCCCGCTGGAACTAAATGAAAGAGTAGTACAATGTATGCAGAAGGCTCCTACATGTGTGTGCCATGGACATGAATTTTATCAAGCAGTTAAAGATAACGAACTGTATGTATAGTGATTATATATTTTCATACCTGATTGAAGGTATGGATGTCAATGCTTGAGTTTGAATACTTCTCTACAATCTGCACAACAATTGATTGAACTAGTTATTTCATCACCAAAATCACTAGCAAAACTAACAAAGCTACAATAACATAAAGTTTACAGTATTTGCCTTTGATGTATCATCATGGGTATTGAATGAGTTCATCAAAAGCAGGGGAACATTGCATCCATACTTTTTATTGAGAAACTGCACAATTATATTGACATGTCATTACATCATCCTGGAACTATAGGAGAAAAAGAGAAGAAAAAATTCACTGTAATCTTACCTCTATTTGGACAACAATTAAATCGAGAAATGTAAAACCGTTTCGAACTTCAATAACAGACCTGGAATGAGACACTTTGTTAGAATAAAACACAATAATAGAGTTATTAGTTCATACCAACATGCCACAGTTGTAGTTTATAAGAGTAACTAATGCAATAGATGAGAGATGCTACTCCAAGCCATCTATGAAGCACAAATACTCTTAAACTTGGTGACATATAGTATAATGTCAATATCGGCTGTGTATCGGATACCACACGGGCAGTCCAAAATATAATAGTACACACCAAGCTCAATGTTGTATCTAGAGTTATCAATTAAGAACTCTATATACATGCCACATGTGAAGCCATAAGAAAATGAAAGAAGTTCAATAATGTCATGAAAGCCTAGAGTTATCAAAACAAATACCTACAGGATATAGAGTACAAATGTCAATAGATGAGAGATGATACTTTTCTGTTAGAATAAAAGACAATAATAGAGTTATTAGTTCATACCAACATGCCACAGTTGTAGTTTATATGAGTAACTAATGCAATAGATGAGAGATGCTACTCCAAGCCATCTATGAAGCACAAATACTCTTAGACTTGGTGACTTATAGTATCATGTCCATATTGGCTGTGTATCGGATACCACACGGGCACTCCAAAAATAGTACACACCAAGCTCAATGTTGTATCTAGAGTTATCAATTAAGAACTATATATACATGCCACATGCTAAGCCATAAGACAATGAAAGTTCAATAATGTCATGAAAGCATAGAGTTATCAAAACAAATACCTACAGGATATAAAGTACAAATGTCAATGCGCATGGTGCCAATAAGGAATTGTTTCTAATAATGACAAAAAATGTTAATTGCACCAAAAAGGACTGAGTCATAATGGAGATTAACAAGAGAACAACGTGATGTAGGTCATAAGAACAGCTTTTTATCAGTTGCAAAAGTACATCAACCTCCAACTATGGCACTTGCATACCTGGTATGAGAAAAGGCCAACTTTCTACCTTGAACTTCCCAACTCCTAGCACTTAGAACCTTCCGCAAAATGCTGTCGGCTTCAGTAGTCATGTGACATGCACGTGACTTTTTGACAGTATTGCCCTTAAACAGGAGGAATCTCCATTTTTTTTTCCTTTCTTTTTTTCCTTTTTTTGGGGCTTTCTCCATTAAATTGAAAAAGGAAAAAAAAAAACGGGTGGGAGATAGCCCAAGCCCCTACATCAAAAGCGGGAGGGAGATGTCCCATACCCCTACCCCTACTAGAGAGTACATTGTGAGGGAGAGGACCCATACCCCTAAGATTTAACAAAAATAGTTACAAGGTAGGTTGTTTGAGCCAGTTAATCTCCAATCCTCATCTATCCTTATACCTTAAGACTATCGCTAGACCTAGACCCCACCTCCACCAATAGTCATAACATCACTTCCAGTAAGGGGGGCTTAAACATCATCCCCCCCCCCCCCCCCCCCCCCCCCCCTACAAACACCCCAAACCTCCTCCTTAGGAGTCTTTGCTCTTTTCTTTCTTCAGTATCAGATGTCCGATTGAACAAGGTAGAGCAGAGGCAAAATGGAAGGAGGGAGGTGGAAAGGGGAAGACTTTAGACGGCAACAAAGGTGGCGAAAAATTCTATCCTTTGAATGAGAAGAGGACAAGGACTTCTAATCTTTATGTAATGTAGGTAAAATTCATATTCAAGTTTACATGTAAATCAACAACTTCCTCTCAATCCAAGACCTGATTAATGAGCACTAAAATCTTTCAACAAAATAGAGGGGTTTACGGTGGTTTACTCCGTTGCCAGGAAACCACCAAGTCAGGAAAGGTTGAAGACAAAGGTGGGATTGTACTTTACATGTTACATGAGGTAAAATAAGACTTCAAATCAACAAAGAAGTATAATGTCTAGACGTGTCAAATAAAAAATTAAAAGAGGCATTAGCCTGTCTCTAGGTAGAGGTGTAGGGCTGCAATGAGTAAAGATGACTCGAGGTTTTTCAAGCTTGGCTCGTTTATGAAAAGAAATTAACGAGTCGAGCTCAAGCAGGTGGAGACATAACGCATCCTGGCTAGGTGGGCTCGAACTAGCAACCTCCTGGAGAGAATGCATCTCTCTTAACCGCTAGGCTAGAGCTGCGAGGGGAGCCTCCGGTGTTCCCAATGGACCACACCCCTCGGACTCATTTGCTATATATATATATATATATATATATATATATATATAAAATAGGAAAACTTAGATGGTGAAACTTTTGAATTTCGAAAATACCCTTACATACCTATACTAATTAAAAGTCTATTCTACTATATAATAGGAAAACTTAGATGGTGAAACTTTTGAATTCCGAAAATACCCTTACATACTTATACTAATTAAAAATAGTTCATTAATTTTAATAAAGACAACTTAGTAATTAAGAAGACTACCATTTGGTCTTCCTAAAGAGTCTTTCTAAATTAATTAAGAAATGTTAAAATACGTGCAATGCACGTGCACACATGCTAGTATATATATATATATATATATATATATATATATATATATATATATATATATATATATATATATATATATATATCTTAACCGCTAGGCTAGAGGTCATTTGCTATAGCACCCACCCCCAAAAAAATAATAACAAAAAATAAATAATAAAAAAAAGGAAAAAGATAACACTGATTTATGTTGCATCTACACAGATACGACTAAATACCGTATGGACACGGTGACACGGGCATGACACCAATTCCGGAGCATCCTAGTGTATTCGTTAAGAGTGTCCGTGTAGTGTCCGGTACATGTCCGGCATTAGCCGAGATGGACACTGCATCAGTATCAGATCGCTGATATCAGACAATGCTCATCATTCAAAACCAAGATATTTACTTTGGGCCAGTGCATCCCATCGTCGTCCCTAAGCCTCCATTGAGCTTCAGCACCACCAGCTTGTCGAGCAGCTTCTTCGTCTCCGCAATATCTGCAGCACCAGATCCACAACGCACAAACACGTGTCACCGAAGACCAAAACAATCAACACAAAATTGCACAGAGCAACCAACCAGCCAGCCGAACCCTAACCTTCGGGCGCAGGCGCGAGCGCGTCGTACGGGACCACCACCTCATCCGTCGGAGTCCGGATCTTGCTCCACTCGATCCGCTCCTCCTCTCCGCTTCAAATCGTTCCGAGAAGAGCAACAATCAACAACAGAACCTCGAGATTCTCAACATTCCTAGGAAATTTAGGGATCTACCTCAAGTATCGGGAGACGAGGTTGATGAATCCGGACTTCTCCTTCTCGCTGCCAAATCGAAAAAAAGAAGAGTTGTGAAAATTGATGTCAAATTGGAGATGTTGGACTAGTCGTCGAGGAGGAGATGGGTCGGATCAGTACCTGATCTGGGTCAGTTCCGCCATGGCGGACTGGAGCTTGGAGAGCTTCTCGGAGTCGGTCGCCATTGGAGAGAGAGGAACTGAGCTTACAAAGAGAGAGAGAGAGAGAATGAGGAAGGAGGAGGAGTGGAGAGAGAAAGTGGAGGAATGGAACATTTATAAGGAAAGAGTTGAAAATATAACGGGATGTTGACGTTTTCCGTCGGGGGGAACAGAACCGTTCCGACAGTTTTGGCGCTGTGCCATTCTGCTAAGCCCATTTGGTAACGGGCCTGGATCTTAGCCCATTAAAAAATGAGTTTGTTTTGGATTTTTGCAAAGACTTTCATATTTAAACCCACTTAGCCCAATCTGAACATCTTAAGGTCTTCCGTAGGAGAAATTATTAGATTGTCCGGACTCACCACGTGGCAATGATGAATGGTAAGTCCGGCCACTAATTTTATGACACTTGGCATAATCTATTATATCACTACATTTCTCTTATTTTCTAGGTCAACTTTTTTAATGTTTTTGAAAGGAAAAAAAATATTTTTTCTAATTATATTCCAAGTGAATTTCTATATATTAAATATATATTTTTAAAATATTTTATGCCAAGTATTATAACAAGTGTCAAGAAATTAGTGGTCGGGCTCACCATTCATCATTGCCACGTGGTGAGGCCTGACCACACAATAATTTCTCTGTAGGAGAAAAGAACGATTCTTATTTTATCGCCAATGCAGCTAGCATTGCTCCAGCGGAAGTACAACATGCATCTAGCCCGATCGGAGGGTTCGAGCCTTGGGGATCGTGTAGGTGGGTGTGCAAGTAATCCAAAAAAAATCCTATTAGTTTGAACAAACCGTGTTCCATAAAGTACCCGAAACCGTGTCATACTCTATATGACAAGCCTTGAAACTGTGTGAACGTCTTTAATATGATAAGCATTGAAACTATGGGAACGTATTTACTATGACAAGTAATAAAACCGTGGGAACGTATACTTATAGACTATGACAACAAGTCGATAGTCTATGAGGCAGCATAAGGAACTCTACTTTTACACATGACAAGAAATCGATAGGGCGAGTGCCAGTTTGAAAACACAGTATGAAATACTATCTAGCAGCATGTATAGCATTTTCATGTTTTACACAAATCTAATACATAATGAGATTATTCCCTTAGTTATGTGGGTTCATCTCTTTCATTAGCATGCATGTTGACTTAGCACAAACACGACATCCATTTTGTTAAGTGTGAAGGCAAGGCAGAGACGAGTTCATCGAAGCCACCCCACTTGAACGGGGACTTATCTTGACCGAGCGGGTCTCCGAGAAAGTCGCTGCACAGCAAGCCAAGTCTGAAGGGCATTTTGCCAACGATTCATCCTGTTGAACTGAGCGGAGCGGGACACTACACTATACACCACTCATGAAAAGTTTCATCCTCGAAACTTCCTAAGAGCAACTCATCAACTAACACAACTTGAGTTTTACCTGGCATAACATTCAATATCTTTCGAACACAGTTTTCTATTCATTTTCTCGTTCTGAGCCGCGCTCATGTTCGGCTTTCATAAATTTTGTGCTTTTGATGAATCAAACTTTTCTTGTGGTTGGATTTTGCATATAGATACCCATATTGTTTAAGATTTAGTCTTGGTTTGGTATTGTTGTTGCTTCTCAAAAGTCTCTCTAAGCAACAACGCATAATAAATTTGTGTTTTCCAAAGAATTTTTTTATTTCTTTATCTAACTCTCCCATATGGACATAAGAAATGAATGACCCTCTCGGTAATTGCAACTTCGAATATTCGATGGACTTGGAAAGCGATTCAAGCTCTTTCGAGGATCAAATCATTCCTTGAAGACTTTGCTGATCATTCTCTCAAACGACTGAGTTTCATACGGTAGAAGTAGCAAGTTGCTTCAACTCTCGTGATTGGCCTAAGGATAGACATCTTTTGGCGAGATCTATTTTGTTATCTTCGCTTGTCCTTGAGAATACAAATAAGAATTTTTTTCTTTCAATTATGACTGAATTATAGCATCTGATTAGTTCAATTAAAAATATCAAACTCCTCCATCTTCTTCTTCCAAGCAAATTTAGTGGCAGCTATCAATAAAAGATAGTTTGAAAACAAATGGAAGCTGCTCCTATTTTGATTTTGTATTGTTCAAAACGCTTTTACGTAGAATTATTTTACCCTCATATAGTTATTCTTACTCACAGGTTTAGAGTGATGCTAAAGAATTTGTAAAAGTGTGAAGATGTACAAGGTGGGTCCAACTTCAATCTCATTGAGTTTTTTTCACTCCAAGTTCCCTTGTTCACGAGTTTGGTTGAAGGAACTTTGGACTTGGAACTCATAACATCCATGAGAAGGACACTGTCAAATGTCAAGTTCCTACTCTCTAAAAAAAAATCCAACAAAATAATCAAACGTGGCAAGGAAATGAGAGCCCCCCAATTAGGTTCATTATTTTCTTTCGTTCCTCCAATTCTGTACAAAACAAGAGAAGTAGCCTTCGGCTAAGGATGTAGTCTTCGGGAAGGATTTGTAGGCCTTCGAACATGAATTGATTGTAGGCCTTCAAACCAGAATAAAAGTTATCTTCTTCCAAATAGCAGCCTTTGGATCCGCATTCTCTCATTTTTACATCTCTTCCATTTTCGGAATATCAGTCGTTGGATCTTATATATATATATATATATATATATATATATATATATATATATATATATATATATATATATATATATATATATATATATATATGCCTCACCACTACCACTAGGCTAGGGATCATTGGTGTATATATATATATATATATATATATATATATATATACACCAATGATCCCTAGCCTAGTGGTAGTGGTGAGGCATATATATATATATATATATATATATATATATATATATATATATATATATATATATATATATATATATATATATATATATATATATATATATCACCAATGATCCCTAGCCTAGTGGTAGTGGTGAGGCATACGGTCCGAGCGGTCAGGAGTTCAAATCCCAGTGGGAGCGATTCCGAAAACTAATTACCATTTCCAAAATAAAATTATATATACCGCTCGGACCGTATGCCTCACCACTACCACTAGGCTAGGGATCATTGGTGATATATATATATATATATATATATATATTCCAGATCTGGAGTCCCATCCATGGAGCCCCGCGGAAGCCATGTTGCCCTCGACCGTTGGATCGAGCGAGCGCACGCGGACCCCTTGATCCGATGGTGCAGTGGGACATAACTTTGACGGGACTCCACGGACGAAACTTTTGATCCGCGCCTATATATATATATATATATATATATATATATATATATATATATATATATATATATATATATATATATTTCCAACGGTCGAGGGCAACAGGGCTTCCGCGGGGCTCCGTGGATGGGACTCCAGATCTGGAATATATTTATATATATTATTTTATTTTAGAAATGGTAATTAGTTTTCTGAATTGCTCCTACTGGGATTCGAACTCCTGACCGCTCGGGCCGTATGCCTCACCACTACCACTAGGCTAGGGGTCATTGGCGATTATATTGTAAAACAAAGAAATAGAGATAGAAAAATGGAGAAAATTGTTTCTTCATTCACTTGTTTCAATCATCTTGAGAAGAGTCCTTTATATAGGCTTACAATGGGGGTTTAACATCATCATGATAATTAAAGGAGAAATGCTAAAATACATAAGTTATGGATAACCAAATGTCATGATAACCAAAAGACATAGGTTATGTACACAAAATAATAATGTGAATTATCCATATTTATAATACTCCCCCTTGGATATTCACCATTAATTAGTTGGTGGTGTATGCGTATTTGTTGTCTCGTTAAAACCTTACTAAGAAAAATCCAGTGGAAAAAAATCTTAGTCAAGGAAAAAGAGTACAACGCGCAAAACTTAAAAATATTATTCATGAGTCATACTCCCCTTCGATATTATGGATTTGCTTGACTTCGTTTGACCACTTTCGTCCTTTGGAGCTCATGTGCATAAAATAATTTTTGGTGGAAGTTGCTTATTCGATCTCCTTTGATGAATCCCTCTCGGAATTGTATAATGCAAGCCGTATTGTCTTTGAATATTATTGTAGGCTCACCTGTAACTGTGAGTAGTTGACAATTTACTCTTATATGATGAATGATTGATCGTAAGTACATACTTTCTCTTGTTGCTTCTTGTAATGCAATTAATTTTGCATGGTTAGAGGAAGTTGCTATTGAACCTTGCTTTGTTGGTAGTCAAGATATAGCTGCATGGTTATTAATAAACACATAACATGTTGGGAGCAACCCTTATGAGGGTCAGAAAGATATTTGAATCTGTACAACCAACTAGACAAAAATTGTTAGTGGAATCACATTTATAAAATAATCTCATGTTAGTTGTTCCATGAAAATATCTCAATATGTGTTTAACCCCATACCGATGTCAAAGTGTAGGTGCAAAAACTATATCTAGATAATAAATTAACAGAAAATACAATATCCGATCTTGTGCATTGGCTAGATATAGTAGTGCTCCAATAGCACTTAAATACGACATTTCTGGACCAAGAACTTTTTTATCTTCTCTCTTTGGTTGTAATGGACATTTATCCAAATCCAACCTGCGTACAACCATCGATCTACTTAGTGGATGTACGTTATCCATTATGAATCAGTTCAAAATTCTTTCAATATATCAGAAATGATGCACTAATATCCCACTGGAGCTTCGTTCTATTTCCAAATCGAGACCAAGCTTTGTCTTTTTCCAAGTCTTCATTTCAAACTCATTCTTCAAATAGTTTGCAGTTTTCTCCAGTTCTACAGGAGACCTGATCAGGTTTTATATCATCTATATATACTGCTACTATTGAGAATTCATTTCCGAATTTCTTAATGAAGACACATGAGTAAATTTGACTATTTTGTATCATTCTTTAGTCAAATATATGATAAGACGATTATACCACATTCTTGTGGATTATTTCAACCCCATATAATGCTCGTCTAAGATTAATTAAACAGATTCCTTTTGACTTAGTCTTTGGCATTGTAAATCTTTCTGGAATTTTCATATAGATGTCAATATCTAAGTCTCTATAAAAATATGCAGTTACAATATCCATAAATCTTATATCAAGATTTTTAGAAACTGTGAGACTAATTAGATATCTAAAGGTAATGATATCCATAACAGGAGAGTATGTCTCAACATAGTCAATTCCAGGTCTTTGAGAGAAACCTTGTGCTACAAGTCAGAATTTATATCTTTGAACGTTGTTCATCTCACTTCGTTTTCTCACGAAACACCCATTTAAAACCAACATGGTTTATGCCCATTGGTGTTTCCACTATAGGTCCAAACATACCACATTTTTCTAAAGATTTAATTATGCTTGAATAGCATCTTTTCAGATTGGCCAATCTTTTATTTGTCGACATTAATTTATACTACGTGGTTCATTTTCACAATCATCATTGTCCTTTGATATTTCAGTAGCTACTGCATAGCTAAATATGTCATCGATGACAAGTGCTTTTCTATTCCATAATTCACCTGAACATGCATGGAATATCGAGATCTCTTTATTTTTAGGTACCTGTGCCTCTCTAGAGGCATCCAGAGGCATTTCAGTAAATTTGGAAACATGCACATATTTCATTATTTGTTTTCGGAGCTCCAGCCACTATTGGACTTTTATCAGGACAAGATATTTCATTAGCTCTCCTCTTTCTAGGAGCACTATCCTTGAAACCTATAGGCCTACCACACTTTTGAGTGTAGTAGTGGATTCATTTGCCGTCTTGTTTGAATTTTGTCTAATTGGAACAATGATTATGGCTGGCATATATGATATAGTTACCTTTTCGGCATCATTAAATGCATCCGGTAATTGATTTACAATTTCTTGCAAATGTATCATTCTTCTTATCTCATAATCACATTGTGGAGTTTTTGAAACTTAATGAGATCGATAGAGTAGACGTATACCATGTCAATTCACGTCGTTAGCAATAGTTTATTCTATATGAACAATTTGTTGCTTATACCTCCCCTAATGGCGGGAAGACTCTATCATCAAATTGGCAATCATCAAATCTTGTAGTAAAGACATCACCAGTCATTGATTTTTAAATATCTTATTATGGAAGAAAACTCAAACTAATGTTTATTTTTCAAACATCATTGGGGACCCATCTTAGTTCTTTTGGGAGATGGAACTGGAACATACTGTATATCCAAACTTTCTCAAATATAAAATATTTGGTTGTTTACCACTAACAAGTTGTATATATAAAATAATATGGTAGACAATAGGTCTAAATTTAACTAAAGATGCAACATGTAAAATATCATGTCTCAAGCCACAATTTTTAAACTAGATTGCACTAGTAGAGGTCTAGCTATAAGTTGAAGATGTTCAATAAATGACTCAGCTAACCCATTTTGTGTGTGCACTGGGGAACATGATGCTCTATCTCAGTCACTAATGATAACAATAATTATCAAAAGCTTGTGAGATAAATTATGCGGCATTATCAAGACTAATTAATATAGTCGTATGATTAGGAAACTGAGATCTAAGTTTAATAATTTGGGCTAAAAGACGAGAAAATATAAAATTTCTAGTAGAAAATAGACAAACATATGACCACTTAATATATGCATCTATGAGTACCATAAAATATCTTAAAAAGAACCACTAGCAGGGTGAATATTACCACAAATGTCTCCTTATGTTCTTTACAAGAAAGTAGGAGACTCATTCTTAACTTTTAGAAAAGATGGTCTAGTTATAATCTTCTTTTGTAAACAAGGAACATACAGTTGATTCTTCGATAAACCAATATCGTAATTTTCCAATAAATATCCACAATAATTATTAATGATCCGATTGAACATAGTTTGTCCCGGATGACCCAAAGGGTCATGCCAAATGTTATATAAGACATGATCACTGGCTTTATATTTTGCCACATTCATATTAGATTCAATTATGCCAATGGTGGTGAAATACAAACCCATCGAAAAATAAGATAATTCTTCTAATGTGAGTCTTTTGCTCCCAATATTAGTTGTGCTACGTAATGACTTTTTGTTGTTATCATTTCAAGTTTCATTATGGTACCTATTTTGTGTATATCCTTGAAACTTAACAAATTCCTTTACGGAACTACTTGAATATAACACATTCTGCAAATAGGTTTGAGTACCATTAGGTAACATGACGTGTGCTCTTACAAAGCCCTCAATTATATGGCTGGCCCAACTATTATTGGCACTTTATGCATGTCAAATATTAACTTTGGCAAAAACTTTGATTCTTCAAATTCATGTGTGTTGTAGTACTATCTACCAAACACATATCTAAGTTATTTTTCTTGGATATATGCGTTGTAGCACTATCTACCAGACACATATCTAAGTTATTTTTCTTAGATTCTTTCAATCTCTCAATCTCTTGTTGAGTAGCTCGACATTGCTAAATCAATGTCTATCTTTGTCATATTTACGACAAGCATGCATTACTACTCCATGAAGCAAAATAAAATTATTATGTACTTGTATATTCTAGCTAGCATAAGTATAATAAGAAAAATTAAGCATTTCAAATGATAATATCATATTATAGAAATGTAACTCCAAATTTATAATATATATATATTTTTCAATAAAACAAAACTCTCATGGCCTAGACATCCCATGATGGAAACCAAAAGCATGACTTCAAATATAAATAGTTTATAAATACTTGAAATAAACATATATTGACCGAGTGCTCATTCAATAAAAATAAAAATTGCATTAGCATCTTCTCAAAATATTCATTTGTAACTTGATTCCCTTTGTTAGAGGGTGTTGTCCACTTGTTCATTTATTCTTTCGTGAACCATTGTTTCAACCTTTGTCAGGTTGATAACCATGACCATATCTTCCACAATTTTTTTCATTCCCTTTTCCACGTCCTCCACCACGACCTCTACTAATTCCAAAATTAACATTTGCCTCAGGAATTGCCATTGACCCAGTTAGTCTAGAGTTGTAGGTTTTTATGAGAATGTTACTATTTACCTTTGCTACACTGAGATAGTCACCAGTTCAGAGTAATTTATGAAATTTCTTTCACGATATTATTGCTACAAAAGCACATTACTTGCATGAAAAATAAAGAGAATTTTCTCAATCATTTGAGTCTCTGTTACTTTTTCTCCGCACAATCTAAGACGAGGAACAATATTAAACAGAGCACAATTATATTATTGAACATTTTTATAGTTTGAGCAGTCAGAAGGATTACTATCCTTTGGTGGTCAAATCTATCATTTAGAGATGTCCACAAATTCAATGGATCATCCTCACATAGATATCCTGTCTTTAGATCATCATGGATATGATGTCGTAGAAAAATCAAATCAAAGTCTTGACCTTGGCTTTAGAACTTTCTTTATTTTTCTTCTTAATAGTACCATTAAGCTTGTTGGACTGCAATTGCAACTTTGCATCCATTGTCATGATAAATAATTATCTCTGCTCACATCAAGAGCTTTGAATTCAAACTTTACAAGATTCGACATCTACATGACAGAAAATAATTATATTAGATGTAAATTAATTATAAAATTGATAAGCGCTTTAAAGGTTGCAAAACTTTACATATGCCACAATGTGATGAAACGCTTGTTTGCAAAAACAAAAGTATGAAACTTTATTGATACAAACATTGTAAAGATTACAAGAATTCTGGGAAAGGTACAACTGTAGGAATCCAATCTAGAAGACGATTGTTTTATCCCTTGGACGATGTGAACTTTGAAGACGGTAGCCTCTGAAGTTGAAGTTGAAGGCAAAAAAAACCTCGAAAATTTGAAGGCAAAAGCCTCGAAAGAATACAGCAGCACTTGGGCAAGAACTCCTGATCTCTGGTGATGATCTCTGATCTGTGATCCCCTTGAATGGAGACTTGAAACTCTATTTATAGAGTTCTGGAAATAACTAACTTTTAGTTATTCTAGACGGCACATGATGGATTGTGCATGAATTAGATTGCGCAACTGTAGACTGTACAGGCAGTTGTCTGATCATGGGCCAACTGTCTTGGATACATGGCATCGTTTGATTGAAATGCGTATGATCGTGCATAGACGGTTGCCACATAATGAGCAATTGATGGCATGAATGCCACGTATATATTGTCAATTGTGTTGATAGAGTGCGCAACCTAAATTGTGCTGGCTTTGGATTGTGCAGGAATGGACTGCGCAGGCATAGATTGCGACAATATGGATTGTGCACCAGATAGGCTGGCCGATTGCGCTGCCAGCTGTCCTCGAGCGCCGTGCTGCACGATTAAACGAACAGTCGCCTCGTTCTCCGTGCTGTCAGCTGTCAGAAGATTTAATTATTTCAGGTAATGATGATGATTTGCCACGTCAGCCTGCGCACTTGAGAGTATGTGCAGTCTAGTGTGCGCAATCTGTATGATGCACAATCTGATGTCTGCACAGTTTATTTGAAAGATGCATTTCTTGATCTTCATGACTTTGTTGATGTGTGCAACTTGATTTTTTAGGACCTACAAGACCCCCTTCAAAGTTTTCGAAAGTTGAACTTATTCAAAATTTCGAAATACTTTGAATTTTGAAATTTCAATCAAGTTGCGCATGTACTGAGCTGTCTGCGCAATCGGATGGATCAGTCCGACTTTTTCGGTGCAGTCTGAGGCAGCCGTTACTCTTTGAAAAGCTATAAATAGTTCTCTTCGATATTCATTTCATTCTTTACTTTGCTTTTGTGATCTGAGAGAGAAGTCTCGAGCTATTCCTTCCTTTCTTCTCCATCAAATCTCCATGGCTCCCAAGCGATCCTCTGCCGCTGCCAAGGGCAAGGCCCCCGCCGAGCCTTCGACTAGGGTCGCGCGACGTCCTTCTCGCCACGAGACTGCGCATCCCGTATTACAAGGTAGATGACCCAATCAAAAACTCTCTTTAGGGTTTTTGATTTCACTGTTCTTCAGAATCCATCTCTTTTTAGAGATGTGATCATACTGCGCCACCCTTTTTAGGGTTTGGTTGCACGAAACCATTTATTCTTCATTTTTATGAAGAATAATTTCTTGCGTAATCGGTTGAACTGCGCTGGCAAAAGTCAGCGCAAGTTGCTGTTTTGCACGAAACTGCTAGCACAATCTGATGACTGTTTGCTGCGCAGTCTGATTGTTGCGCAGTCTGATGATTGCGTAATCTGATGTTACACAATCTGATGGTTGCGCAGTCTAATGCTTGCATCCTTGATTTTTCCTTGTGCTGAATTTTTGTTTTCTCTGTTTGATGCAGTTAATACCAGAGAAGATCCGGGGTATGAGAACTTTGTAGGGACTCTTTCAGAATCGGAATACAAAGAGGACCTGTCCCATGTGCACTATCCACAGTATGATCTACCAGCTTCCCGCCAAGCTATCTTGGTAGCCTAAGATAATGAAACTCTGTTATGTCTGATAAATGGGCAACCTTTGGAGTCAGTAGATGCCATCATTCACAAGAAGCCCCTATTTCTATTTGGCGAGGCTTTTGAGAAGAGCTCTCAGCCAGGGCCACGGATGGAAGAACGGATTTTCCATCAGAAAGACAGGACAATCTCGATACCATATGTCTCCCGCTGCCTCCCCTTATCTCGATATGCTCATGCAAGCTATCCGAAGAAAATAGAATAGAATCTCACACCTTTTCAGGATGCCCGTCCAGGAAAGATTTATGTGAAGAAGGGATCTGATAAGAAAGACATGTTCTATAGTTCTTCGGAACGATATAGTGTCTTGCTTAGAGGTTTAAAGCCCGATTGTATTCTGTCGAAAAATTCTTCTTTGTTAATGCCCGTAAGAGTTCCAATATTTGCAAATGAATTCGCGAAGGTTGAAGGGAGGTATCTAGATCAAGACCTCAGATTAACTGAACTGGTGAACCCAGACTTTAAGAGATGGAATTGTATAGCAAACTGGATTTTGACTAAGTTTGAAGACAAACTTCAGCAGATTAACTTGTATCAATCAGTACATGCCACTGTTTACGGTTTTGCTCCCAACCCGCATCTATTCCTGGCTCTAGCAGAGAGATATAATTATAGGACAGGGACTTTTATGACTCCCTGTGGAGAGATCGGGTTTACCCTTCACGAGATGCAGTACATCTCTTACTTGCCGATGGGGGATGTCCCGTATGAGGAATTTGTCCCAACTAATGATGAGTTGGACAAACTTCGAAAAGAGAACGCAGACGTGGTAGTAGTCTTCGAAGAACTGCTATGTCATTATAAAATCTGTTCTCTGTTTTACGAAAGTGGTACATCTAATACCTGCTATTCATCCAAATGGTTGTCTTATCTGTTCCTCAACCATATTAAAGAAAAGAAGACCAAGGAACATGATAACTGTTATCCCGACTTCTTTAAACCACTGAGCAGCACTGAAGTGGTAAAGTTGATGGAGGTAAGTGGGGATTTGGATGAAAAGATCAAGGATGATCATCAATGTCCTCCTCTAAAGAAAGGAGACACTCTCGAGAGTTATATGAGAGTGGGATATCGATTCATGTCAAAAGAAGCCCAATTAGCAGGATTTCTGATGTACTGGCTCCGTCGGTTCGTCGTTCCCGGATCAAGTGCCATAGACCGCTTCCATCGCGATGTTCTTTTTGCCGCCGTTCGACTAGTCTTCGGCTACAAGATGGATCTCTTATCGGCAATGACTTGTAGATTGAACGCCGGTCTCCGCCTATACGTCAATTTGATGCTGAAAGCTAAGGGCGAGAAAGAGTTTCCTCGGCTAGAATTGTCGTATACTTATCTGTTCGGGTGGTTGCTACTACACCATCCTACTTTGATGGACCCCAACATAGGACCAGTCAGTGGCAGCTTTTTGCGAAGATACTCTCAAGGTAAGTGGAAGTACACTTCTTTGAGAGATTGCAGATATGCTTTGAACCTGGGTAAAGGATGGAACTTCTATTGCACTTATCCCCCTGCCGGATATGAACAAATACCGACCAACATGGTTGACTCAAAGATGCAACCTTTGAGCCGTACAGCTTTTAATTGGTTGAAGACAATTCGTCCATCCCACTTGGTGTATCGATTTGAAGAAGAATGCTTCTTGGAGCCATATCTTCCCAGCTGGTTTGCTCGGCAGTTTGGATATGACCAATTCCACGTAGGTAATGCTATCACATGCCTACAAGGAAAAGGTTTCTTGATAGATGGAGCCCGAGCTTGGGCTTATTACAATGCTCGAGATACGAAAGCAACGTTCTCGATGCCGGTGAATAGTAGTCATGGCCCTCGTATGCTGTTCACCTATTCGGTGTTTTATACATCAACGAACACTTTTGCCGAAAACTTCAATCTTGCGGATAGCTTTGCGTCTGCAACGAGATTGAAGAAGGGAGGAGTCATCCTGTCACTTCCAGGCAATGATGAGGTGCATGAGCCAGTGGATGCACCCTTAGAAGTTTCGAGGGATGCTATGTTCCCTGAAGAGGTTAACGTGCCACTGGGTGTTTCTTTGAAGGTTGCTAAATCTCCGGCCAAGAAGAGAAGGAGAGAGGAGCCTTCCGTCCCAGCTGCGAAGAAGAAACTAATCTTGGATCATTCTTCAGAAAAGGTTACAACCAGATCTCAATCTCGGCAACTGGCCGAGACAATTCAGCAGGAAGAAGCTGCCACACCGACCTCTGTTCAAAAACAAGTCGAGACAATAGACGCAGAGAGTCCTGAGAGACCTCTGCATAGAAGAAAAAGATTGGTCCGCAGAAGACAAGTTTCGTCTTCAATCGTGATAGACGCTGCAGCGGGACTCACCATGCCCTCTCCCACTCCTATTTCTGAGGCTGGGAATAAAACTCCCAGTCCAGAGCAGAGAGAGGAAATTAAGCAAAAGGAAGAGCTGGACCAAAGAAATGAGGTTGAAGAGCCCAGAGATAACATTGTAGAGGAAGAGCATAATGTCGTACGATCTCCTTTGCCAACAGCAGCGGAAATTCATCTTTCTGTCACACCGGGAGCAACCCTTGTTGAAGAAGATCGTCTGATGATCGAAGCTTTATATGGCTGTGACTTCGGTTATCAGGAAGAAGCTGATCATGCCGCTGATGCTGCTAGTGAAGAGGTTCCCGAGGACATCGAGAACGAAGAGAGCATTTCATCAAAAACTGCTGATGAAACACAAAATCCAGAAGAGAATGTTGAGATCCAGAGATCCCCTCAAGACACTCTGATTTCTGAAAAGGAGGTTGAGGTGCCGAGATCTCCTGAGAAGATTGCTGATGAAGAGGTGGATGTGGAGAAAACTCCAGTTGCTGCTCCCGAAGGTATTGTAATAAAATTAGCGATCTTCTTTTAATAAGTAGTTTGATAGCTAACATCGTTACTTTTATTCATACAGAACCCGGATCTTCTTCTACTCCTCCAACATGTATGGATATAGTACTGGCAACGACAATTGCCAGTAGCAGCCGCCATTTGTCTTGTGGCTCTGAAGCAGGAAGCAGCCAGGCCGTAGCGTCTGAAGCTACTTCTGCTCAGCTAAAGTCTGTGCCTGCAGATGATAGGCTTATTACTGGATCCATTCATGGTAAGACTGTTTTCACTTTTGATTCTCTTTATCAATAGCCAATGACAGGTAAAGTGACAGTATTTAATTTTGCAGAGGAATAACCAGGAGGAGCAACCAGCTCCACTTTGGTTCCCTTATTCAAAGAGCCTGCTATTCAGATACAAGAAATCGAGCGTCCTGCAGCTTCGTCATCAACAGAAATAGCTGCAACTACTGGTGCTCTGGCGACTAATCAGCTTGTCATCCAATCATTCACCAAATGCTTCTTCGAGTCCTTGGGACCTCTGATTAATAGAATGATGGACAAAGAAGACGCTGATTTCTTCATGGTTAGAGGTCCGACCTCTTTCTTGGTGAATGCCATCCGGGAGCAAGGTGATGAGGCTCAGGCCACTTTCCTTGACCATGTATTGAATGAGCTGGAAATCTCCATGAAGAACTATAAAGATCTCAACAAAGAGGAAGTGGAACCTTTAGTGCAGGCAGAGTTTGAACAAATTGCTTAGGCAGCTGCAATCGAAAGAGTGAATCTCCAGAACCTCTTGGATGCATATACTACAAAATCTGCTGAATATAATTCCAAGTTGGAATCGGTGATCTCAACTGCTGAGAGGAGAGAGAAAAGGATTGCTGAGCTGAGAATGGAAATTGCTCGTCGTGAAGAGGAGCTAGAAAATGAAGTTACAGAGCATCAGACTTCGATCCAACAAATTGACGCTATAACTCAGGAAAGAAACGAGTATGCAGCAGCTCATAATATTGAAATCACTCGCCGAATGGTGACCATGCCCATTTTTAATGAAGAATCTGGGATGGAAGAGGCCAGGAGGAAAGTGATGGCATCTCGTGAAGAACGGTTGCAGATTTTGAAACAACAGATTGCTAATCTGATAATGCCTCCGTCTCAGTAGGAAGAACGTCTTGTATTTTCTTGTCTTTCTTTATGCTATGTAATGTCTTAAATTTTGATTAATAAAAGACATTTTATTATGGCTCTATTATTTCTTGCATATCTTGTTCAGATACAAATAATAGCGATAGAAAATATATTCAGAGGTGCAAGACATGATATATTTCTTGATTTTTAGAAAATAATCATATTCATTATATCTGCTCAGAGGTAATATGGACGTAGCAGAATATAATTTGTCGAATATTATTATTTCAAATAGACAACTTAATCGAGGATGACAAGTTGCTGATATGGATAAATGAACGAAATGAATCGTCAGGATGAACGGATGGACCATCAAATGAATTGAATGAACGGGTGAATCGTCAGATGAATGTAATGAACGAATAAACCGTCGTATGAACGGGTGAACCGTCGGATGAACGGATGAACCGTCAGATGATGATAATGAACGGATGAACCGTCTACTATTAATGAATGATAATGAACGGGCGAACCGTCAGATGATGAACGAATGGGTGAACCGTCAGATGAAGATAATGAACGAATGTACCATCAGATGATGATAAATGTGTCATTTCGTTGTCTTGAGAATCGCTGTCTATAAATAGAACAGAAATCTGAAAGGAATGATCATTTCCACTTTTTAACATAAAGATGTCGTCCGAAGATGAATCCAAGAAGGCTGAAATCACCCCAAAGGTTGAAACGGGCATTGAAGAAGGTCTTGCCGAACCAGTCCAACCAAAACAGACGGAAGCAGGCGAAGGTTCGTCTGCACCCAAACCACCGCGGGATATCTTAGACTTTCTGCTTGAACCAGGAAAGACAGAAGAGGAAGAGGCCATGAGGATAGCGGCTTGCAAGTTCCTGGTAGGCTCGAGCAAAGATGTTCTCAGTTCTTTTGCTGATTACGTCTCTGATAAGGACGGCAGTGGTCCGCATCCTTATGTTGAGAAGGACGATAGCGACCTTCCTTGATATCATGTAACATCATTTATGATGAAAATAAAAATTAAACTTTATTTATGAATTGTCTGATCATATTTACATAAATTTCTGTTACATTTATACATAGTATTTCTTGAGGAATTTGCCATTGATAGGCATCATTGCAACTCGACCATCTAATTCTGCAAGTTGATATGCTCCATTTGAAAAGACTTTGCTAACAACATAAGGTCCTTCCCACTTCGCATCGAACTTGCCTTTGCTCATGTGAGTCATAGTCATAGGACGTCTGACCGTTAGAACAAGTTCTCCTTGCTGAAAGGCTCTGACTTTAACTTTGCGGTTGAAAGTCTTCAAAATGCGGGCTTGATATAGCTCAATATGTTGCTGAGCCATTAACCGCTTCTCGTCGAGTGCCTCCAATTCTTAAAGTCGAAGAAGGTCGTTGTTCTCTGTAGTGAGTTCATTAGCAATGGCAATCCTTAAAGAAGGAATTTGAAGTTCCAGAGGAAGAACTGCTTCACAACCATACACCAAAGAGAAAGGTGTAAAGCCTGTGGGATTGCGGACCGTAGTATGATAGGCCCAAAGACATTCACCAAGCTTTCCACTCCAATTTCATTTGTTAGTAGATACAAACTTCTTGAGGAGCTTAATGATGGTTTTGTTGAAAGCTTCAGCTAATCCATTAGCAGTAGGATTGTAGGCTGTCGAAGCGACGTTGTCAATCCTATGATCATCGCAGAATATTGTAAACTTCTGGCTGATGAATTATGGTCCGTCGTCATGAATGATTCGTCGAGGTACACCAAATCGATAGATGACATGGTGTTTGACGAAGTTGATGACGCTGCTGGTCTTGACTTCAGCCAAAGATATAGCTTCAACCCATTTGGAGAAGTAATCGGTTATTGTAATGCCTGTTATTCGTATTATGTATTTGGAATACGTATACGTATTTTATCTTGTATTTGTATATCTCCTTGGTTTGGCTCTCGGCTTGGTTTAACTCTCGGTTTGGGTTGGCTTGGTTCGGCCGGCCCAATGCTTGGTTCATCATGGGCCAAGGGTGGAACACCTTAGCCTATGCTTCTCCTTCATTTCCACCACAACCCCCCCTCTTTATTATCCCCACCAACCTTTTCTCTCCTCCATAATTCTTATTTACTTCTTCTTCCCCCACCATTACTCTTCTCCACCAACCAAGAACACTATAGACAAGTGCAACTTGCTTCCACAAGAGAACTCCTTTTGATGGTTCCATTAGCTTCTCCTCATGATTCTAAACCACATTAGAACTTGTCATTTTCCACTTTGAGGCTTTAATTTTTGTAGATCTAGAAATTAGTTACTTTCGGATTTTGGTGGTTTTGATCTATTAAACTTCTTTGTTTTCAAGTTTTGATGGTTCTATGTTGTAGAGCATTTTATTATACCCAATTTTGACCTTTGAAAAGTTGGATTCGGACTTGTTTTGACCAAGATATGGACTTTTGAAGCTTAGATTCAACTTTAGAGTTCTTGCTGTTCTTGCCATTTGGAGAAGACAGTGAACAGTGAGCTAGCTTTTTAGCTTACGCCACTGAGCTGTACGCTGCTCTTTAGCGAGCGTACGCTGACTTGTGTACGCTGCTCTTTAGCGACCGTACGCTGACTTGTGTACGCTGCTCTTTAGCGAGCGTACGCTGACTTGTGTACGCTGCTCTTTAGCGAGCGTACGCTAGCCTTCGTACGCTGCTCTTTAGCGAGCGTACGCTAGCCTTCGTACGCTGCTCTTTAGTGAGCGTACGCTCACCTTGATACGCTGCCTGTTGGCAGCGTGTCTTGAGCGTACGCTAGCTTGAGCGTACGCGTGCCTTGGTACGCTAGCTTAAGCGAGCAAGGCGTACGCTGGCCCCTTTCGTACGCTAGCTCGAGCGTACGCAGTCTTGAGCGTACGCTAGCTTGAGCGTACGCTGACCTGTAGCTTGAGCGTGCCCTTGTGTACGCTGACCCTTGCGTACGCTTCCCATTGGAAGTGTATGGATCCTTTGGTACGCATGGCCTGAGCGTACGCTGGCCTGAACGTATGTTGACCCGAGCGTATGTTGACCTGAGCGTAGCCTGATTACCCTGGATCTTCTATAGCCTTGTATATTAATATTTTATTAGATATTTAACGTCCATTTTATATCCTTACGCCTTTTTGTCCTGAACTTGATAATCATGAATTTACTTGATATGTTTGTAATTGATAATTTGAGCATGACGTGATAGTGACCCGTAGTGGTGCACTCCTGACATAATGACCTGACATGACCTGATAGTGGCCCGTCGTGGCGCACTCCTGACAAGTACACTTGGCATGATAACCTGACATGATTATCTCGAATAGCTGTTGCGACGGCTACCTGACATGACATGACCTGTATAATTAATCTTGGACACCGTAGGCGATTGTGCTTGTATGAATAAACCAGTCCTGTCTTGCATCATGTCTAGGATGGGACTCCTGAGTACCACGGTCAGGAGTACCTACTAAAATAGACTAAGGTTAACAACTAGATTAATACAGTAGTCATGAAGAGATTTCCCAGCTACAGGCAATCTCGTTACCTAGGCGCACTTGGGATCTGTAGCCTGCCGTCGAGTAGGGCACATTTCCAGCACACTGTCATGTGTTGCACCCTTCAAGCTACCTAAGGGTACATGCGTTTCCTGGACGATGTACCCACCTGAATTCAACCCTAATCTCTCGACCTGGGTGACCTGGATGGTCTGCAGGGCTTGTGGCTGTGGAATAATCTCATTGCATCTTGTTAGTAACTAGGATTGTGATAACCCTAGTTAGTTAAAAAGTATCAAGCCGTAGTTCTTGCTTGGCCGTGAAATGATTGGATGGAGTCTAACCAGTCTAGTCTTGTCCTGATCCTGTTCCAGATTATTGAATGACCAGAATGCCTGTATTTATTTTACCGATAAATGGTGAGAAACCAAGCTCCGTTCAGACGAAGGGTTACAACCCCGGTCCTTGTTTGGTTTACGGGTTGTAACCTGGCTATCTGAATAGTTCCATGGTTATCTCGTCGTATATCATCCTGATATGTTTCCTTTTATTCCAGTCGTTATCTTTATTTATATTTATATTTCTGTGCTGATTGCTGGTTTTAGTTCTTAAGTGAAGCCTCCTTTATGGCACTTGCTCTTTCTGGGGTCTGACCCAGCTGGTTTTGTGTGGCCAGATTTTGGAGCAGCTCCAGAGGATCTACCGACTTCCCAGCCAGATGGTGGCCACTAGACGGAACCCTGGCAACGAGTGGGTTATTTTTGGCTCTCCTACTCTATTGTAAAAATATTCTTTTGAGGCGTTTAGCCGACGAGCACCTGTTTAGCTCGATTGCACTTTTACTTACTGTCTGCCTACGGGCTGTAACATGATTAACAGATCCTAGGGTTGATCATGTATGACTAAACTCTTGCTAGTCCCAACATTTTGTAACGACTAGCTTCATGATCAGCTGAATATATAATGTTTGGGATGCCTTACTATTGTATATTTAATGATCATACATCTTGTAACATTTACTTACTTGCTTGTGATTGAGACACTAGGCTTGTTCATGACCTTAAGAAGACTGTTGGCTTGTAGATAAACCCTCATGTATCTAGACAGCCGTGACCGTATAGCAAGATGGAATCTATTTCATATACGTAGCTGGCTATGTCTGCCCCCGCTCTCCAGTATTCTGGTTCTGGGGCGTGACAGTTATTGCCAGTATGAACCGATGTCCTCTAGAAGAAGGAGGATTGATAGGACCGATAATATCCATACCCCAAGCTTCAAAAGGCCATAAAGCAGCCGTCGGATGCAGAAATTCTAAAGGTTGATGAATAAAATCTGCATGGATTTGACAAGATCGATATTTCCTCGCATATTCGATAGCATCAGATACCATAGAGGGCCAATAGTAACACATGTGTCGGATGCGATCTTGTAGCTTAGGACCGGGTTGATGTGGTCCGCAGACACCGTCGTGAGCTTCACGCAGTACTTATTTTGCTTCATCACCAGCTAGACAGCGTAGAAGAAGACCGTCGTAAGTCCGTCGATAGAGAGTCTTAGTGGTTTGGTTGTAGTAGAATCGTAGAGACCGCCGACGAACACTCGTAGCTTCTTTGGGATCTTCAGGGAGTATATCATGAACTACGAAGTCGATGAAGGGAGTTCTCCAATCTTTACTGATAACATTGACTTCAGTAAGATTACTGAACTCAATGTTATGATTGTTTTCGATACAGAATAATTCTCGATTAGAAATGACCACCACCTGCTGTCTTTTGATAGGGATAGCCAAGACTGCTGTGAGATTGGCCAAAGCATCTGCCTCAGTATTGCAAGCTCGGCGTACATATTCAATGAAGAAGGCTTTGAATGATGTAGCCATGTTGATTGCTGCTTCATGATAAGGCACTAGGTCTTGATGGCGAACTTCATAAGTCCCTCTAACCTGGTTAACAACCAGCTTAGAATCACCATAAACTTCAATATACTCAATATCGAGTTGCTTGGCTAGCTGAAGGCCGATGAGTAGAGCATTGTACTCTGCCACATTGTTGGAACAAGGCTCATCTAGGGAGTAGGCTCTTTGAATAACTGACCCGTCTGGAGAAACAAGGACAACTCCAACTCCTGCGACAATGGCACCATTGGGTCCGATCCTGGACGCACCATCAAAGAATAGATGCCAAGTAGGAAATTTTTCAGAGACTGTGTTAGATTCCAATGTCTCGTCTGGAATTTCATCATAAAGTTTAGATGTTTCTGGCACAGGATGAGCTGCTAAGAAATCCGTCAGGGCTTGACCTTTGACAGACTTTTGAGGAACATATACCATGTCATATTGGGCTAACAGAATGGCCCATGTAGCCAGTCGAGAATTAAGTGTGCTGGGCTTCTTCATGAGTACTCGAAGAGGATTAACTCGTGATATGACATGAATGGTTTGGCCAATGATGTAATGCCGAGTCTTTTGAACAGCAAACATAAGAGCTAGGCATTCTTTTTCGACCGGGCTATAACGGTGTTCAGCACCAATCATAGTACGACTGAGATAATAAATAGCTTGTTCATGGCCTTCTTTGTTCTTTTGGGCAAGTAAAGCGTCCAATGAATGGTCCATAGCACGGACATACATTAAGAACGGTATGCCAGAGATAGGTGGCACCAAGATTGGTGGGTTCATGAGATACCGCTTGATATCTTCGAATGCTCGTTGACATTCTTCAGTCCAAACGAAAGATACACCCTTCTTCATGAGTTGAGTGAATGGTCTGCAGCGTCCAGACAGATTCGAAATGAATCTCCTGATGTACGCAAGTCAACCTTGGAATCCTCGTAGCTCTTTTAGGTTGCATGGAGGATGCATCTCTTGAATGGCTTTGATCTTCTCGGGATCCACGTGTATACCCTTAGAGGTAATGACGAAGCCCAGAAATTTGCCACTAGAGACACCCAAGAATGACTTGATGGGATTCATTTTGAGTTGATGTTGGCGTATGAGAATGAAGATAGTTCTCAGGTCTTGGATGTGATCTTCTTTTAGACGACTCTTGACAGCAATATCGTCAACGTAGCATTCGACAGTTTTGCGCAGATGATCTCGAAAGATGGTACTCATAGCTCTTTGGTATGTTGCACCAGCGTTCTTGAGACCAAAAGGTATTACAGTATAGCAGTAGACTCCACGAGGAGTGCGGAAAGAAGTATGCTTTTCATCTTCAGGATGCATCCGAATCTGATTGTATCTGGAGAATCCATCCATGAAAGATATTCTTTCGAATCCACAGGTATTGTCGATCATAACGTCCGTGATAGGAAGAGAAAATTCGTCTTTTGGACATGCTTCATTAAGATCTCGGAAGTCAATGCAGACTCGAACTTTGTCGGTTTTCTTTAGAACTGGGACAACATTAGCTACCCAATCAGGATGCTGTTCTTCTCGAATAAAGCCACAAGCGATGAGCTTCTTGGCTTCATCGTCGATTGCGTCTATCATTTCTGGTTTGAAATGCCGTTGTTGTTGTTTGACCGGTTTTGTATTCGACAGAATGTTCAGCTTGTGAGTAGCAACTTTGGGATCTAGTCCTGACATATCTTCATAACTCCAGGCAAAGAAATCAATGTATTCTTTAATCAAAAGAATTAGTTATTGCTTGTCTTCTTCTGGAAGGTTCTTGCTGATGAATATTGGACGAGGTGACCCGCTCTCTCCTACATCAATTTGAACTAATTGATCTTCAGTAGGAGGTTCTCTTTGTTCAAATCGGAGTTCCCATTAGGTATCCATTTGTTGAGCCCAAGGATCTGTTTCAAGGTTTTCTTCAAGATCCTCGTTATAGCCTTCTGGAAGTTCGACGGAGACCATATTAGAAGACACAGTCACTCGATGAACTTGTCCGATGCTGGTGTCAGAATCCCACGATCTGGAATCAGAAGAGTTAGAACGCTCCTCACTATCCGATTCGGAGCCTGCTGGGGATAAAATCGAAGGAGAAGCATATCCGAGACCTCTTTTGGTCTTGCTGTAGTACATATCTGACTTTCCTTTTGGAACAGCCGTACGAAGAGGAGTCTTTCTACCCTTACCGTAGTTTAGGCCGCTCTTGAAGTCGTAACCCATCTTTCGGACGATGTCTTTTGATTGTTGACTGTAACGACGGAGTTGAAGATGCCCCGTGTCGTTAACTTTGCTATCATCCGTATAGCTGAATTGTTGTTCCGGTCCTTTACTAAAAAGTATTGGACGTTCGCCTTTCTTGCGAGCAGGAACAATACGATATGAATCCTTTGGGTGTTCATATGAAACTTCTGTTTAAAAAGATTGTACAACTCCCATTGTAAATGATTGATAGCTATCTAATATATCTAAATAGCATTTAGCATGATAAATGACATCAGTATACTGGAAAGTATATGCTTTTTTATTGATTTGTACATTAGTATTTACAGCAGGACTTTTAGCCTTAGCAGGCTTAGTCAGGTTGATTACAAGAGGGGGAGAAGAAGAACGTGGAGGAGGATTAGCTTTGTTACGACGGAGGTCGATAACAAGCGGCTCAGAGGAGGTGAGCTCCCTTTTGTCCTTGTTATGAGATAGATATATAACAAGTAGCTCAGAAGAAGCGAGCTACTTTTTATCCTTGTTACGACGTAAGTCAATAACAAGCGGCTAAGAAGAGGTGAGCTCCCTTTTATCCTGATCATCATCAGTAGATTGCTTCTGGACTGGCAAGTGAATAGCCAGTGGCTTGGAAGATTGAGGACGAGAAATACGCCCTTTGACAGGAATGATGAGGGTGTCATTAGGCACTGTTTCTTGCTCTTCTTCAGTGTCCAGAGATAGCACAACCTTCATGAATTCATCTTTATACATACGTGCATCATTACAGTATGCCTCAATGCCTTTGAAAGGATAGAGATCAGCAACCTCCTTTTGCACCTCTCCATTGTCATCAACATATTTGAAACATTGATGAAGAGTTAATGGAACAATGTTGTGTTCATGCAGAAATGGTCTTCCCAGCAAAGCATTGTAGGAACAACCGTGGTTATCAATGATGTAGAAGGTAACCTTTGTGCGAAGATTGCCTATTTGGAGTTTTAGACGAATCTTGCCCAGAGGCTCACTCCTTCCTTGGTTGAATCCCAAGATGGTGGTTATTGTACTGGGGAGGCTATACACTGGAATCTTCAGTGCATCCAACATTGTCTTTGGCATAATGCTGAGAGCAGACCCTGGATCTATCAAGATACGATCGAGTTTCATCGAGTCGACATATCCTGTATAGTAGAGTGGACGGTCGTGCCTGTTATCTTCCATCAACATGTCATCTTGAGTGAAAGTTATGTTTGGAATTAACTCCAACACACTATGACAATGGAGGCAAGAAACTGGCTCTGCTTTTGGCTTCTTCAGAAGAGCTAGACAGGTTTCAGCTTGCATAAGAGCCTCGTTCAGAGTTTCCCGAGTCTCTTTGGAGAGGTGCAAGAGCTCGAGGATTGACAACCGGGCCGGTGTATTAGCCAACTGAGCTAAGATGTCAAAGTTGTAAGGCTTTTCAAGTCCGAAAGGAGATGACTTCTTCAAAGGTTTGTCAAAACGGACTTGTTGTTTGCCTTTGTCAGCGACCGTCGATTTAGGAGGAATGGGTATCACAACCGGTGAGGAAGCAATAGAAATATCCTCAATAGAAGCAGGCTGTACTGGAGCAGGTTCAGAAGAAGAAGCAGGATTCTCTTGGGCTTCGGGGTAATCCTTTAGATAGGCTTTCCCTGATCTGGTGCCTAGCAAAATTTCTTCATCAACTATGGGGTCAAAAGACACCATATTGCAAATCTTTGTCTTGCCCTTGGAGCGATCTTTCTTCTTGGAGGAAGAGGGAATTTCGAACTCTGAAGCAAGATCCGGATGAATCCACATAATCTCGCCATTGTCAAGAGACAAGGGGACGAGACCTTCACTTCGTAGAGGAGGAAGATTCTCAATCTCGAGAGTAGCTTTGGGGATAGGAATGACGCCATGCTGCACCATCTGCAGAGGAAAATTACCGAACTGAACTGATACCATGTTTACGATAACGGTCTTCTCGTCTTGTTGCAGAGTGACGACGCCAGCATTGACCAGCTCCTAGATTTTTCCTTTGAGCACATAACATGCTCGAGTGGGATGTCCGATCAACCTGTGATAGACACAGTACTTGGGATGATCAGTCTTACCGACTTCATCGGGCTTCTTAGGATCTGGAAGTTGAATTTTATTGCTTTTGAGTAAGCAATCAAAGATACTAGCAGTGTCATTCTCGTCAAAGGAATATTCTACTTTAGGACGAGGTTCTCTCGGTGGAGGTGCTGAAGGGGTAAAAGTGGACGTAGGAGGAGCTACATTAACCGCCAAAGATTCTTTGTTCTTGTTCAAATTGATATTCAAAGTTTCTTTTGGTTTGCGGTTGTTCTGGCGATTGCCACCGCCTGATGTTTGATGTTCATCCCGGTCGGGGTTAGACATTTGTACCCCTAGCTGCTTGAATTTGTCGGTGCTAACTTCAGCTGCTTTAGCGTTGACAATGAAGGATGGCCAATCCTGGAACTGAGTAGACCCCATCCACATGCTGATGATAGGCAACATATTTGCCTTACAAGTGTCTATGGTGACAGCAGCCGGAGTTCCAGGTGGCATTTTTAAAGCTTCCCGGCAGAATCTTTCGATGAAACTTTCAGCAGTTTTATTGTGCTTTTGTTTGATTTTATTGAGGGCTGACATAGTCATGTCATTGATCCCCTCGTAAAATCGTTCCAAGAAGATTTGCTTTAAGCCAGAAAAGGAGGTGATACAACCATCGGGTAAGCTTCTATACCAATCGTATACTACACCAGCTAAACAGCCGACGAATACTCTGGTAAGAAGAGCGTCATTTGGTTGAAGTTGAACAGTCATAACCTCAAAGTGGTTGATGAACTGACTGGGAGATGTGCTGCCATCAAACAGCAAAATAGTCAGGATCTTGTATTTCGGAGGAAACGGGACTTCTTTCCATTCAACTGGATAAGGTTGCTTGATTCCCAATCTTTGCAAGTTGTCCTTCTCCTTAAAAGCTTCGAACTGAGTTCGCAGGAGCTTCACAGCTTCATTGGCATCCTCTACTGGTGTAGAAGGAGCAGGCTGTCACGCCCTGATTTATAGAGTCATTTATTAATATACTTTATCTCTTGGAATCGATCGTCCTCGCTTGGGCGTGATGCCGTACAAGTCTGGTATTGCACTTGTACAAGGCAAAGAGGTACATAATCGATTATTCTTCAAATAGGAACACATCGCAGCGGCAGAAGCAGATAAATTGAATTTAGTGAGGACAATCTTTCTCATTGAATAGAAGTACATCACTTCTTTATAGCAGCGGAGAAAAAGAGTAACTTGAAGCCACACAGAGATATATAGAACTTTATTCTCTTTATTGATAATTGAAGAAGAGTACAAGACTTGTATTGAAGTACAATGATTACAGTACATCTCTCTTTACATTGGAAACCAACTGAACAATGCTATACAGCTTATATTTGATATTTGGATACAATGGATGACAACTCGATATACCGACTTGGCTCACAATCTCACTGGTACAACTGATTAGAATGTTCCATACATTATGCCCTTTATAAACAGAAGACATCATCTTGTACAAGGAGAGCTTCTGTATGCCCAACAAATCTTCGATGCCGCGGAACCAATCCAGCTAATCTTCGTGTGTAGAACATTCCAAGCACGAGCACCTGCCCACAAAACGTGGGTCAGCACATCATCTATGTACTGGCGAGCAGAATCCAACCCACTCGCATAAACCAACATTTAAGTGATCATTTAAGCAAACATTTATTAGAATGGTCTTTCTACTTGGGGCCTAGCATCAGTTTACAGTTCATGGGCAATAATCAGAGTGAAGCATGTAAACATATTCTTTGTAGCATTCATGTGGACATATCTTTTTAGCATTCTTGGTGTTATCATGCAAAGGCATCATTGAGGCATACTAGGTGTTATCATGAAAAGGCATCATTGAGGCATCGTTAACATTCACATCTTAAACATGTTCTAACAGTTCTCACTTCAAGCATCACTTAGCATAGATGTTATGTTTGAGCACTATTTATAGCAAGGCATCTTTCTAGCATAATGAATTGAACATGTTAAGCAGGCAAGTTAAACCAACTTATACAATATCACAATTATGTGATTTCTTACCGATAGCCGACTTCTCGTACCTGCATCAAATACAGGTTATCTGATATACTTACTCTGCCTGCACAAAACATTCATTAGTGTGCATCCTGACTACATGGTCACTGGTGTTGTTAAACCATATGGACTCTTCTCATTTCATTTCATTTTAAGATAATGCGGTCAGCATAGTAGGTGGCGAGCCTCTATGCTACCCCGCCTTATCCGTGCTCCCATAGCACTCATCATTATTTCCTCCTAGGCCGAATCGGTCCCCAGGGCCCTAGGAACCGTTCGAGGAAATTATTACTCAAACCTTGTATACAAGTTGTCCATGACCATGCGAATGCGTGTCCGACTCGATTGTGAACATAATCGCATGGTAAAATATATTAAGGAAAGTAAAGGCAACAGTGCATCATTAGTCATATTCAATGACTTATTCATTTCATCATTTCCATCATTTCATTTGGTGATCTCAACGATCCCAGCTTTATCATTTCTCATTCATTGCTTTATAGCAACGTATCTCATATCATTCCTTTCTTAAGAGGAACTTAACATTCATTCATTTCATAGGGGCATTTATTCATTCATTCATTTCTTATAAGGGACATGCAACATTTCATATTCTTGCAACAGCTATACAGATAGTACATGATTCTAGTGTTTCATTCATTTCATTGGTTCGATAGCATAGCCAGTTTATTTCTTATTCTATCATTCATAAGGCATCTCGTTATTCAAGTGTCCACTTGTTCCAGCAGTGTTAAGCATAAGGGGCAATGTTATCAATTCATTCTTAGGCAGCGAATCACATTAACAGTTCAATGTGTTGTACATTTCAATAATTCTCAACATAGGCATCTCTATTATTCAGCAACTAACATAAGGGACATTTAGGGGCAGTTCATAGCATTTCAATACTTCATCTATTAAGCATGAAGGAGTAAGGAGGAGGAAGGACAGTTCCACTCACCCAAAATTCTACTAAGCGTAGCTCCTCCAGCGAGCCACGTTCCAATATCCATTCCGTCTAGCCAGCTAAGAGAGACTGCAGCCAGTCTCAATTCTCCTGATTCCCAACATAAGTCACGGTCCAATATTCTGATTCCATCCAATAAGCCAACCAAATGCCTCGTACGGAGCGGGGCATTACATAATATACCACTCAGAAAAAGTTTCGTCCTCGAAACTTAAGGAAACAAGTCTTCTACAAGATTCACTTAATCACCATGAGTTTACTCATTCAGCTTCAAATCAATATTCATTTCAGCCCACTCGGTCATTTCAAAATATCTATCCAACTGTACCATTTAAATCCATCAACGATTCGATCTGTCTATCTCTTTTTCAATTTCTTGTAAATTCTCATTGATTCGCCAACATTTTCCTTACATTTCTATCTCAGTCGCAACATATCATTTCGTTTGGATCCATACACATATTTTAGGCGTCCCCAAAACATATGCATTTCAGCCAAAGTCCGTGCTAGTGCGATAAATTCTTCCCATAATGTTATCTCAGTCGCAACCAATCACTTCGGCTGGATCCATACACATATTTTAGGCGTCCCCAAAATATATGTACTTCAACCAACTTCCATGTTAGTGCAATTCGATCAGCCACAATATAATTCTCTTTTCTAAATCCGACTTAGCATCCTTTCATTTGACTTATTGCTTTATTCATTTTGTCACAATCACTATCTTCCAGGCTACAATACTTAATATCAGGGACAACTTGGTTAAACTCTATACCCAAGCATAACATTTCTAACATTCGATCAAGGGTCTAACTTAGAGCCAACCATATCAAGGGTTCACAACAACAATCATTTTCCTTCCCAAATCCAACAACATTTTTCACCGAGGCAATTCATCTTTTCTATAAGGCACAGTCCGACGTCACCCACTATCGATTACCCGAGTCAGGATATAATTCTATGCAACAGTCAAGGTTAACTTAGCTACCCGACTATAGGTACACTCGAGTCTTACCTTACGATTGCAATTCCCACTTATGGCCGACATATAATCCTCAATGGTCAAACATCTCTTAAGGCTCAAGTTGAAGCATACATTCCCTTAGGTCAATACTCATTATCATTGTCTCTCACTCAATGCCACAAGGTCATCCTATGGGTCTCCAATGGTCACCTATTATTCAGTCAGTCTCTAAGGTTAGCTACACTGATAGCTAAACTTAATCGTTCAGGTGACTTCCCTAGAGTGGACGGCTACTAGGGTTATGCTAGTTTCTTATTCTTAAGGCCAACAAGCAACCAACAGTTCTAAGGAACTCTACCCAAACCTATGGGTTTTAACTCAGTCTGAATAACTAATCGCCATTGTTGGTTATGCCAACAATTGGTCATGCAGCCCACAGTTTCTAGGGTCAAGTCTATCTATCTAGCGTCTTCCTCAAGGAATAATTCCCACAGAGGCTCACTCTAGACTTACCCAACGATCGACTAAGATCGATCTATCAACATTACGGTCAAATTCCAACCCGACATACGATTCTCATCGTTCTAATAATCCATCAAGTAAATTTCCAATGATCCACATTTCTATTCAAATTTCCTTGTACCCACACGAACCCATAAGCCAATGCTAACTATTCAAGGGTCATCGATTCCGATAGTCTTAACATAATTATGGAATCATACTATTCGGTCCGTATGACAGAGTCAAACCACTAAGTCATAAGCCAACAATCTATATCCCAACCAACAATCACCTATACCGACATTATCCAACATGTTTGTAATTTCTCGTTTCCATTTGTTTTTCAATCATCAAACTATCTTACGGCATTCTTAATCTCATGCAGTAATGGTCAAGTAGTTCATCCCATTCAATCCGACAATTTATGTATCACTTAACCATCCTCTAGGCAACAACAGTATTCTGAGTCACTACTTGTTATTTTTCTAGTACAATTCAATTCTTCAGCATCATGCATCTATGCAATGACTATCCTTTGGTGATCAAGATGGATTGACATCTATTACACCTTAGGATCAAGGCACAGATTTCTAATATCCCTTTGATTCACCGACAATATTTTCAAAACTTTCAGCTACGCATCCAACTTTATATTAGCCACATTTAATTTGCATCCAACCAATCGAAATCGACATTCCAATGTTCTAAGCCACAACATTCTCTAACCAAATCATTTACCCGTAGCATACTAACTGTCTTACTAGCTCGAGTCATCACTCGACTAAACAATTTCTAACCAAGCCACCAGTTACAATTTCCGACAATCTCGCTACCCAATATAACATCACCGTCAAGGGACACTCGCGTCATCTAACCACAATACATGACTCCCAGCTAAGTCTCGATACTACCCAGTACTTACAGATAGTCTCACTGCTATCCCATGGAAAGGGTCAACATACATCTCGTTCTGAGGTGGTAGAGGCAATATACCACTCAGAAATGAGGCCATCCTTAAACAATACCAACTCAATTCTATTCCAAACATTTGTGATCTATGATGATCATAACACTTAGCCAACATCTCTGGGTCTCAATAGTATAAGCCAACATTCTTAGGGTCTCGAAAGCACTTAGCAACACACATGAGTCAATTCACCAGTTCTGTCAAACTCATCTATCAATTATTTCATTCACAATTCCCTTTCCAATATCACATGCAATTCTCAACTTGTTGCAGCATACATAGCCATTTTTCTATATTCCCATATTCCAAACAGCATTCACAATATAGCATACTATGGCATCGAGTCATTGTTGGGTTATTTGTGTCCAAACCAACAACAATCATTCTTTTAGGGGCATCACAATGTATATAGACTTATTGTATGGAACATCCAGTGAGCAGCCAAGAGGGTCAATGATCTTTCAGACACGAACAACATAGGATGATTACAGAACAACAACAACATAATCGCGGAAGCAATCTTTGATTTAATCGCGGAAGCAACGTTGAGTGATCGCGGAAGCAACTTTGGTCAATCATCGATGCAACTTTGATTTGAAATGAACCAAAGAAGAGACCAAGGACGTAAAGCCGTGCTCTGATACCAATTTGTCACGCCCCGATTCATAGAGTCATTTATTTACATACTTTATCTCTTGGAATCGATCGTCCTCGCTTGGGCGTGATGCCGTACAAGTCTGGTATTGCACTTGTACAAGGCAAAGATGGTACATAATCGATTATTCTTCAAATAAGAACACATCGCAGCGGCAGAAGCAGATAAATTGAATTTAGTGAGGACAATCTTTCTCATTGAATAGAAGTACATCACTTCTTTATAGCAGCGGAGAAAAAGAGTAACTTGAAGCCACACAGAGATATATAGAACTTTATTCTCTTTATTGATAATTGAAGAAGAGTACAAGACTTGTATTGAAGTACAATGATTACAGTACATCTCTCTTTACATTGGAAACCAACTGAACAATGCTATACAGCTTACATTTGATATTTGGATACAATGGATGACAACTCGATATACCGACTTGGCTCACAATCTCACTGGTACAACTGATTAGAATGTTCCATACATTATGCCCTTTATAAACAGAAGACATCATCTTGTACAAGGAGAGCTTCTGTATGCCCAACAAATCTTCGATGCCGCGGAACCAATCCAGCTAATCTTCGTGTGTAGAACATTCCAAGCACGAGCACCTGCCCACAAAACGTGGGTCAGCACATCATCTATGTACTGGCGAGCAGAATCCAACCCACTCGCATAAACCAACATTTAAGTGATCATTTAAGCAAACATTTATTAGAATGGTCTTTCTACTTGGGGCCTAGCATCAGTTTACAGTTCATGGGCAATAATCAGAGTGAAGCATGTAAACATATTCTTTGTAGCATTCATGTGGACATATCTTTTTAGCATTCTTGGTGTTATCATGCAAATGCATCATTGAGGCATACTAGGTGTTATCATGAAAAGGCATCATTGAGGCATCGTTAACATTCACATCTTAAACATGTTCTAACAGTTCTCACTTCAAGCATCACTTAGCATAGATGTTATGTTTGAGCACTATTTATAGCAAGGCATCTTTCTAGCATAATAAATTGAACATGTTAAGCAGGCAAGTTAAACCAACTTATACAATATCACAATTATGTGATTTCTTACCGATAGCCGACTTCTCGTACCTGCATCAAATACAGGTTATCTGATATACTTACTCTGCCTGCACAAAACATTCATTAGTGTGCATCCTGACTACATGGTCACTGGTGTTGTTAAACCATATGGACTCTTCTCATTTCATTTCATTTTAAGATAATGCGGTCAGCATAGTAGGTGGCGAGCCTCTATGCCACCCCGCCTTATCCGTGCTCCCATAGCACTCATCATTATTTCCTCCTAGGCCGAATCGGTCCCCAGGGCCCTAGGAACCGTTCGAGGAAATTATTACTCAAACCTTGTATACAAGTTGTCCATGACCATGCGAATGCGTGTCCGACTCGATTGTGAACATAATCGCATGGTAAAATATATTAAGGAAAGTAAAGGCAACAGTGCATCATTAGTCATATTCAATGACTTATTCATTTCATCATTTCCATCATTTTATTTGGTGATCTCAACGATCCCAGCTTTATCATTTCTCATTCATTGCTTTATAGCAACGTATCTCATATCATTCCTTTCTTAAGAGGAACTTAACATTCATTCATTTCATAGGGGCATTTATTCATTCATTCATTTCTTATAAGGGACATGCAACATTTCATATTCTTGCAACAGCTATACAGATAGTACATGATTCTAGTGTTTCATTCATTTCATTGGTTCGATAGCATAGCCAGTTTATTTCTTATTCTATCATTCATAAGGCATCTCGTTATTCAAGTGTCCACTTGTTCCAGCAGTGTTAAGCATAAGGGGCAATGTTATCAATTCATTCTTAGGCAGCGAATCACATTAACAGTTCAATGTGTTGTACATTTCAATAATTCTCAACATAGGCATCTCTATTATTCAGCAACTAACATAAGGGACATTTAGGGGCAGTTCATAGCATTTCAATACTTCATCTATTAAGCATGAAGGAGTAAGAAGGAGGAAGGACAGTTCCACTCACCCAAAATTCCACTAAGCGTAGCTCCTCCAGCGAGCCACGTTCCAATATCCATTCCGTCTAGCCAGCTAAGAGAGACTGCAGCCAGTCTCAATTCTCCTGATTCCCAACATAAGTCACGGTCCAATATTCTGATCCCATCCAATAAGCCAACCAAATGCCTCGTACGGAGCGGGGCATTACAGGCTGAGCTACAGTATTAGGAGGAGGAATAGCATGATAAGCACTACCCCCAGCACCTGATTGACTAGGTGTAGGTTGGACTTGTACATGAGGTACTTGAGTAGGTGCTACCCCCAATCCCGTATTGACAGGCACCGATGATGCTATGATTTCAGGATTTGTAGGCAGTACAGTCGGTAGGACTGTATGCTGAGCCACAATGATGGAATGCATACTTGCGACCATCTCAGCCATGGTCTTCAACTTATCTTCTAGTGCAGCTATTTTTTGTTCTTGACTAGCTGAACTGGAAGCATCGAGATCTTCATTGACAACATAAGCTGTCACTTCTCTGGGTACAGTGGAGAACACCGTCTATTCTGAGCTTTCGCTGTATGCATCATAGTCGGAGAAAAATTATCTCCTGAGTGAGAAGGAAGAAGACGTTCAGAAGGATCTTGAAGATTCCTTTGACTGATTATATCTCGGCTTCGGGAACGAGTATGTTGGAATACTCCTTCAGAAGATCCTGGAGTAGATCCAAATACCGTTGACTTGGCCTGCGAGGCTTCCCGTGCTTAGAGCACTTCCTACCCCCAGTGTCTCTAGAAGTCATGTTGACAGAGGCGTATAGAACTTCGTCTTCATCTTCAGACATAGGTTGAGAGTTAGGAAAGTTCAGACGATCGAAGACAGATCGTCTTGTTGTTTGACAACAACACTTGATGACAACTTTGTAGTTACAGTGATGTCCAAGTGGTTGCAATGGGGATGTTGGGATGTTGTTCCGTTTTTGCTTGAGGTGTTCTCGGAGATCAGGAACAGCAACGGGACAAGCAAAAGTATGAGGGATATGTTCTTTGATAACATTCGAAACATGGTTCCGGTTCTTCAAATGTTTTGTCCCTTGAGTATACAGGGAGGTGCTCACTTCATTAGCATAGGTGTCCGGATTCTTGATCCTGGAAGTCTGTTTTTGATGATGTTTGATCTTTGGCATTGGCTGTTTGCGTTTTACCGAAGTTGGCCTGTTGAGATAAGTTCTTAAATCTGCAAACTCACCCCCAGGGGTTTCTGTTTGAGACACCAGCAGTTTTCCCTATTTTGAACGGTAGATTTTGAGGGTTGGAAGATCTTGGAATTCTGCTACCGGAGTAGGCAGAATACCTCTCTGATCAGTACAAGTTCTTTTAACATGGAGAGAAGAATCCTTGTTTGAAAGAATTTTTGTACTGACTGATGCCGGAGCACATTCAGATTGATCTTCAATGGTAAAAACCAAGGAAGATTGAGAAAAGACCAAAAGGCCTTTTCCTTTGTTCTGGAAAGAAGGGTTAGCTAAAGAGCGTTTTCCTCTGTTGTCTTCCGAGTCATGGGACGAGAAAGTTTGAGAAAAGACCAAAGGGCCTTTTTCTTTGTTCTGAGGATGAGGAGGAATAGCCAAAAGACTACCCCCAGTGGATTGTGCAGGAGCAGCAGGGTGTTGGAGAGGAGCAGCACTCTTCCCCTTGTTGTGAGAAGAAGAGAGATTAGCCAAAGGGCTATCTCTCTTGGATTGTGCAGACATGGTTTGCACATGGGTGGATGGCGCACTAGCAGGTTGCGCAGGAGAGTCCTTGACAGAGAACTTTCTGGTTCTGGCCACATGCACTGTGGTTTGCGCATCAGGAGTTCTGGCCACAGAGTGTTTGGGGTACACTCTAGTTGCTGGAGTGTTGGTTTACGCAGGAAGATGGGCAGCCAACTGCGCCAGAGGCAGATGAGTCTTATGCTTTGACAAGGCAGCATAAGAAGTCTTCTGTGTACTGGCAACAGCAGATTGCGCAGCATTCTTGACAGAGACAGATAGTGCAATAGTCTTAGTGGCAGCAACTGTAGACTGTGCAATAGATTGCATAGCAGTCTTGCTGACAAAGTTGATAGACTGCACAGCAGTCTTGGAGACCCACATTGGGCGCACTTTACTCGTGGCAGAAGTGGTTGCAGTGCAAGGAGTGGTCTTAGAGTTGATCATGGCTTCATAGGCTGTCTGGTTGACCTTCACAACCAGAGTCTTCTGCGTCTTCCCGATAGACGCTACGTCACATTGAGTTGTCACTTCCTCATCGGAGGAGAAAGTCGTCCCCAGCAGAGTCGCCATTTTGTTTGCAAAAACAAAAGTATGAAACTTTATTGATACAAACTTTGTAAAGATTACAAGAATTCTGGGAAAGGTACAACTGTAGGAATCCAATCTAGAAGATGATTGCTTTATCCCTTGGATGATGTGAACTTTGAAGACGGTAGCCTCTGAAGTTGAAGTTGAAGGCAAAGAAACCTCGACAATTTGAAGGCAAAAGCCTCGGAAGAATGCAGCAGCACTTGGGCAAGAACTCCTGATCTCTGGTGATGATCTCTGATCTGTGATCCCCTTGAATGGAGACTTGAAACTCTATTTATAGAGTTCTGGAAATAACTAACTTTTAGTTATTCTAGACTGCGCATGATAGATTGCGCATGAATTGGATTGCGCAACTGTAGACTGCACAGGCAGTTGTCTGATCATGGGCCAACTGTCTTGGACACATGGCATCGTTTGATTGAAATATGCATGATCGTGCATAGACGGTTGCCAAATAATGAGCAATTGATGGCATGAATGTCACGTATATATTGTCAGTTGTGTTGATAGAGTGCGCAACCTGAATTGTGCTGGCTTTGGATTGCGCAGGAATGGACTGCGCAGGCATAGATTGTGCCAATATGAATTGCGCACCAGATAGGCTGGCCGATTGCGCTGCCAGCTGTCCTCGAGCGCCGTGCTGCACGATTAAACGAACAGTCGCCTCGTTCTCCGTGCTGTCAGCTGTCAGAAGATTTGATTGTGTCAGGTAATGATGATGATTTGCCACGTCAGCCTGCGCGCTTGAGAGTGTGCGCAGTCTAGTGTGCGCAATCTGTATGATGCACAATCTGATGTCTGTGTAGTTCATTTGAAAGATGCATTTCTTGATCTTTATGACTTTGTTGATGTGTGCAACTTAATTTTTTAGGACCTACAACACTATCAAAGAATATACCTTATGTGTATCACATATACAACAATGTGGTAGAACGCTATTAAAGAAGTATCACATATACAACAATATGATAAAACGTTATCAAATAATATTATGTCTTATGTGTATCACATATACAACAATGTGACAAAATACCACTAGAGAATATTATATTGCTATTAAAGAATATTATCGCATGTGTATCACATATACAACAATGTGATAAAATGCTATCAAAGAATATTATGTCTTATGTGTATCACATATACAACAATGTGATAAAATGCTACTAAAGAGGGTTAATTAGTTGTACCCTCCTATAGCTTGTACGTATTTTGGTAACTGTCCCTGTTGTTTTAAAAATAAAGAACACCCCCCTGATTTATAAAGTTAATTAGTTGTACCCCCTGGTGCATAGAAGAAAAAGAGTAAAAAAATTAAGCAGCCAAGGGGGTGTTCTTTATTTTTGAAACAACGGAGACAGTTACCAAAATACGTACAAACCATAGGGGGGTACAACTAATTAACCCTACTAAAGAATATTATATCTTATGTTTATCACATATACAACAATGTGATCATTATATAATAATTTATTTTGGGTACTTTTTTTAATATAATTCGATTCACATATACAACAATGTGAAGTAGTACACTATAGAATTCAAATAAATAAAATAATAGAAATAACCAATTCACATGAACTAATTTAATGAAATTAACTAACTCCAAATAAGTGAAGAAAATTTTAAGTATTCTAGATTAATTTTATAGTTCATACGAAAACATATAGAAATAAAATTTATACATAATCTTAAATAGATTATCATAAATTTTCTATTTTGAATGAAATTGTGAACATGTTCAATACACATTTAGATTTAAAACTAAAAGAAAAAGTAGATATAGAAAACTTACGTTCTAATCGATCTATAAACACATAAATCAAACGTGTATTTAATTTTACTAAAACATGCATGTATCTAAGTATATAAAATTAGACTTACCTCTTCAATACCTTTCTTTTCTTAAGAGAACTATTTCTCTCTTCTTCTATTTCCTAGAGTATTGTGCTGATAACGTATTGTAAAACAAAGAAATGGAGATAGAAAAATAGAGAAAATTGTTTCTTCATTCACTTGTTTCAATCATCTTGAGAAGACCCCTTTATATAGGCTTACAATGGAGGTTTAACATCATCATGATAATTAAAGGAGAAATGCAAAAATACATAAGTTATGGATAACCAAATGTCATAGGTTATAGATAACCAAAAGACATAGGTTATGTACACAAAATAATAATGTGAATTATCCATATTTACAATAATATATATATATTTTCAAAACCCCCCAATTTTATTCATATCAAGGTGCAAAATGCCGAAGCCTTTACAAGTAAGCACAAAAAAGACAGAAAAAGACGACAAAATGAGGTAGCCATCCGCTGCGAGAACTAGAAGAGCAAGGACTGCTGGAGGTCCTCAAGGCCATGTTTGCAGTGTCTACTAACTTTGTGAGTCTGTTGGAGAACCTCCCGGATGAGCTGATTGGATGAGTATTGGTGTCCCTCATATATGAATTTATTGCTGTTCTTCCATATGACCCACGTGATGGCGGATGCAATGATCTGATGGCTGTACGAGGCGTTACTCTAATTGGCAAAAAGATCGTTGAAGCTCCCACCGGCCTGGTCCTGCTTGCAATACTTAGACAGATCGTTCCAAACCCTAGTCGGCAAGTCTCCGGAGTGGAAAATATGGTTAACCTGTGAAACCCGTAACTTTTAGGTAATTATTTGAATAATTTAATTAGCTAATCATTATTAATTGTTAAATTAGGAAAATACATTTTTAGAAAATTAATATTCTGAAAATTTTGTCAAAACCCGTAATTTTCTAAATTAATTAATTAATATTGTGTTTTAATTAGATTAAAAAATTATTATTGTTTTTTAAGAATATAAATATTGGATATTTGGTTGTCTGGCCCTGTCCCGAACCCATTTTTCGAGTATAAATCTATTTTTGAATTATTTTAGTATTTATAAAGAAAATAAATTTTTCTTGAAAACAAAACCTATATGTTAGGGCCAACAGCCCATAAATCTATAAAACCCATGATTTATTTTCTTTAACTTTGTTGAGGCCCAAACCTCATTCCAGCACCATTCAGCATTATTTAGAAGAACAAAACTCTTCATTCTCCAAACTGACCGACCACCCCCTCGTTTCTTTTCCGCGAACGGACATGGCCGTTCCCTTCCCCTTCTGTAACCGGCTAAAATCGCCGGCCACTATTCTCCACTCCTATATATAAACCCTCTCCTCCATTTTCCCCATCACCACACTTCAGTCCTTCCCAAAGCCCTAACCCCCAAACCCTAGCCAAGTTCCTGGAGCGACCCCAAGCTGGCGCCCTCTGCGTCCGTCCCTGTGAGGCGGCACTGCCAGGACCACCCGAGTTCGGCGACCCCAACGCCGCTGTCCCCGCGACCGTCCTCAGCAGCTCCGACGCCGAGCCCCGGAGACCTGCGCCCGACCCCGCGGCCTCTCCGCGGTTGTCCCCGGCCGACCCGAGCCCTACGCTCCGCCCTTGGCCGCCCGCCACTGGCCGGACCTCCCTGCACGCCGCTTCCCGGCCGCTGTTCCAGCGCCTCCTCGCGCTCACTCTGTTCCCGATCCGACCGCCCGGTCCGTGTCTAGTTTGCTGTTCCGAGTCTGAGGCTACCCTTCAGATTCATTCAAGTTTTGGGTAACCTCTATTAATCTCAGTAGTTGACCCTTGGGTTTGTGTCGATGATAAAATTGGTCCTGATCCCGCAACGGGAATCGATTGTGAGGTTTCCGACCCTTCGGAATTTCCGAATTTGCCTTTGGCAAGTTCTATAGATTTTCGGTTTATTGTTTCTGATTTAGTTTCGGATTTTTCGAGAACTCTTCGGAATAATTTCTGTGATTCTCGAATTTTTTCGAATTGATGGTTTAATATGAGCTGTGGTGTTTTCCAAGTTAGTTTCGGGATTTCTGTTTCGTTTCGGGTTTTCGAATAACTTTTGGGAAGATTTCTTTAATTTCGGTTAGTTCAGATTTTCTGAATATTGGTTCTGGTTCTTTTTGGTTCTGTGGATTCATCTCGGGTTTTTCCGAAATTGTTTCAAAAATATTTTCTGTGGACATAATTTATATAATATTTGGGTTTCCCTGGTTTGGGATAATTGCAGGAATATTGGCACATTTTCCCAGTTTTTGGGTTGACCGAAAATAGAGGAAGTGCTGCCGGATTTTTCTATAAAATTTAATTATTTTAAATGGTTTTCGGGAAAGATTGTATATTTGAATTTTGGGCAACGACCGTAATTGGTCAATGGGCCCTGGCTAAGTGCAAACGAAACCGGTTTCGTCCGGACGTTGAGGCATTAGCTATATGATGATTGGACCAAAATCTGAGACTCATTAATTAATTTATTATTAGTTTTATTTTTTGAAATTAAATTGTAGGATTTTTAGAGACTAATAATTGTCTTCTTCTTATTTAAATTTATGTAATAAGGTCTGTAATAGGGCATAAGCCCAGTATTTCTCTTTATTTTCTGCGGCTCTGTCATAATGTAGCGTAACTTTTTATCTTTCTTTTATGGTTTATTAGTTTAAACACGTAGAATAATAAAATGACTATTTATTTTGAAATGGAAAATTAATAACATTTTTCTCACATTAAATAACTAGTAAAAATTACAAGTTTGCAATTTAACAAATTCACGTTTTCTCATCTAAAAGAAAAATCTTAGTTTATTATATATTATTACAAAACATAAAGTTTTGCTAAATAATCGGAAAGGTGCGAGTTTTCCCAATAAAAGATAAATTGATTGTTCTTTCGTAATTTTATAAACTAGTAAATTGCATCGATAGATGTGTTTCGGTAGTTCTTATTAATAACATAAAACTGGATTAGGACAAAACTTCTAGAAATTGAAACTAGCACACCTAGAGATGGTATCAATTTTTGGTTCTAAGACAGGATTCTCAAACTGTAGGATTTTCAAGGACGAACTTGAGTTTCTTCCCGGTACCGACATCTCACTCCAGTCATAAACAAGGCAAGTACAGTTTGTGGTAGTTTACAACTATTTAGTAATAGTTTTACTGCAAATTTAAACCACGAGGCAACACGAAGCATTGACTGTTTAACCTTTGGGTACTGGGGGAGTAGTGTAATGAGTATGACCACATCCAAAATAGTATAATGACTGTGTTAGCGTACCCCTCATACACACGGGGATAAGCCATATCGTATCAATAGGATACAACTGTACAACCCAATCTGGTCATATTCATTGTCTATTCACATCATACTGTTTTTAACTGCTGGAAAACTATTTACTTCAAATTGTTTAAAAGTGCATAATTCCATTATTATTTCAATTGTTAAAATATCATGAATTGTACTTTGCTCCCTCCTGACTGGAGACTATATTTTTAGGTCCTATTGATGATGCAGAACTACTGATTAGTAGTTACTATGATCCTGAGCTGTACTCGACGGTTCTACCTGGGGATGATGATAAGGAGATTTCTAATTAGTTTTATTTTCAGTTTATGTTACTGTGAAAGACAAATATTTTATTTCAGATGTGGATTGTATTGAAAACTTTGTGTTTGGACAAGTTTTAATTATCGGAATATTAAAGTTGTGACAATTTGAATTTGTGTTGTTGAATACCTGCATGAGTATTACAGCTTACTGCCGTCGTCTCAACAACGGTGCAGGCTGGGCATGATCCGATTCGACCCAAGAAATTGGGACCGGGTCGTGACATATTTTTAGTGGTGGCCCATGCAGGTCAGAATAACGACTTAGGAAAACATCTAAAAACATTTAGAACACTAGAACATTAAAAATTGTCACAACATAGGACCGTTATATATTATAAATATTTTTGCTTGTTATAGACTGGTAGGTTACCTTGCTTATATTTATATCCTAAACCTTCCAAAGAATGGCCACTGACAAGACCAACCCTGCTGGCGATGGGGTATCTTCACCCTATCATACCCCATCTCCCCAATCAAGTCCGGAGCCTACACCTCGACAGCTGGCCGACCGTCCCCATAATACAATGGCGGATCCATCATCTTCCCAGACAAAGATACAGCCCCCCTGTGGTATTGCCCACTCCAGCTGTCCTACCGGTACCTGTGGACCCCACCGACCTCATAGGTCTGCTACGAGGAGTGCTAGAAGACTAGAGAACTCAAGCTGAAGCTCATCGCGAGCAGATGACGATTATGAGAGAAGGCATGGAGAATGCCCATAGTGTGGCAATGGCTGCACTGGAGAGAGGAGAAGCAGCTCAATAGGAACCAAGGCCTGCCAAGGTAAACATAAATATAAGGATTAATTTAAGTAACATTAAGGCCATTTAAATTAATGGAGATCATATTGCCAAGGTGGGCGATATTGAGAGTTTCAAGAAGCAGAACCCTCGATCCTTCAAGGGAACCGAGGGAATCATCTATGCTGACGAATGGCTCGATAGCATGGAGCGTCTCCTAAGCGTCGCTCGACTTCCAGAAGACCTCAAGGCTGAAGCAGTGGGACTCCAACTGCAAAGTGTAGCAAGCACCTGGTATCAAAATGAACCCCGACTCCAGGATAGGTAGCTTGACTGGGACACCTTCAAGAGGTTGTTCAAGAGAAAATTCTTTCCAACATCAGAGTTGCGGGAGATGGAGAGGCAATTTCAAAACCTGAAGCAAGAAAATATGACTGTGGGAGAGTATGCAGCAGAATTCGGCCAACTCAGCCGTTTTGCCAAGAACTTGGTAGCTGACCCTGAAGACCGTGCTGAAAGGTTTAGACATGGGCTGAGAGAGGAGATCCGCACCCATGTGATCTCAGGCTGTGCTAAGACCTATGAAAGGATCCTGGAGCGAGCTCAAGATATAGAGAAGAGCCAACCCGCTCGCTCAAAGAGGGATTATCCTGGAACTAACAACTTCCAGGGTAATCAGAAGAAGCCCAACCACAACAACAACAACAACCGGCCTCCTCACCACCACCAGCAGAACCAACAGGCGAGGAACAATGATAGAGTACCTCAGAGGCAGATCCCTGTCTGTGATTTTTGCAAGAGGCCAGGGCACCAGTCCAACATCTGCAGGAAGAGGCTAGGACACTGCCTAGTCTGTGGGTCTGCCACCCACCAAGTAAAGGACTGCCCCTCGTCAATGTACCAGACTGGAGCTACTCAGTAGAAAGGTCCTTTGCCCACTCAGCAACAACAATTTGGGAAGCATCAACAGAAGACTGGGCGAGCTTTTGCCCTAGCAGCAGAGGAACAAGAGCCAGAGCAGGAACCTACAGCTGATGTCATCGCAGGTTTCATTTATGTGCATTCCTATCCCGCCTTAACTTTATTTGATTCGGGTGCATCACATAGTTTCATATCCACAAAATTTATCTCTGCACACCACATAGATACGGGCTTTAGCAAGAAGATATGTAGAGTCATGACCGGTGGAGGACCCCTACCCATCACTGAGACCTATAATTGCCCTATCACCATATCAGGCCACCAATTCATAGCACCTTTGCTTGTGATGCCCTTACCCAATTATGATGTAGTCCTCGGGATGGACTGGTTGAGTAAGCAACATGCGCTGATAGACTGTCACAGTGGATGTATAGTTTTCAGCCCACCTGGAGAGCCGGAGTTTGAAATCTCTCGAACTCCGGAGGATATGGAGTGTGTTACCTACACCTCTATCACAGAAGAACCCGGACCTCCCCATCCTATCATAGCAGAATTTATGGATGTCTTCCCTGATAGTCTTCCCGAGTTACCCCCAGACCGAGACATAGAGTTCACCATTGACCTAGTCCCTGGCTCTTCTCCTATTTCTAAAGGATGCTACAGAGTCAACCCGAAGGAGGCCAAGGAGATGAAGGATCAGATCAATGAACTGAAGGCTTTGGGATTTATCCGAGACGGAGCTTCATCCTGGGGAGCACCTGTCTTGTTTGTACCCAAGAAGGATGGAACTGTGAGGATGTGCATCGACTACCGGGCGCTGAACAATATCACCATCAAGAACAAGTACCCTCTGCCCCGGATCGATGACTTGTTTGATCAACTCAGTGGAGCCAGGGTATTCTCGAAGATAGACCTCAGATCCGGCTACCATCAGATCAAGGTCAGGAAGGAGGACATTCCCAAGACGACGTTCAACACCAAGTATGGACAGTTTGAATTCTTGGTCATGCCGTTTGGACTGACGAATGCTCATGCTGTGTTCATGAACCTTATGAATAAGGTTTTCCATGAATACCTAGATCAGTTTGTCGTTGTCTTCATCGATGACATTTTGATCTACTCGAAGACTGAGGAGGAGCATGAAGAGCACCTCAGGAAAGTTCTAGGAACTTTGAGGAAAGAGAAGTTATATGGTAAGCTATCCAAGTGTGAATTCTTTCTAGACAAGGTGGATTTTCTTGGCCATGTTGTCACAGGAGAAGGAATTTTGGTGGACCCTAAGAAGATAGCTGTTGTTGAGAAGTGGTCTACCCCAAGCTCAGTTGCTGAAATCAAAAGTTTTTTGGGCTTGGCTGGCTACTACCGGAAGTTTGTGAAGGATTTTGCCAAGATTGCTGAACCAATGACGAAGCTCACTCGGAAGAATGAAGAGTTCATCTGGACGGAAGCTTGCCAGGCGTCGTTTGAGGAACTGAAGAAGAGGCTTACAACAGCACCGATACTTGCGCTACCCGCAGGTACCGACAGTTTCTCAATCTACAGCGATGTCTCTGGAAAAGGACTGGGTTGTATTCTTCAACAAAATGGAAAAGTGATTGCTTACGCATCTAGGTAATTATGGACTCATGAGAAGAATTATCCCACACATGACCTGGAGCTTGCTGCAGTCATCTTCGCATTGAAGCTATGGAAGCATTATCTATATGGAGAGAGAGTGGAAATATATACAGACCACAAAAGTCTGAAATATGTTTTCACTCAGAAAGAGTTGAACATAAGACAAAGAAAGTGGCTGGAACTGATGAAAGATTTTGACATCGACCTGCAGTACCATCCGGATAAGGCTAATGTGGTTGCAGATACACTTAGTCGATACCCAGTGGCGATGTTCTTGACCAAGGAGCGGCACTTGTTGGAGGACATATAGAAGCTTGGTCTGGAGATTGTAATGCCTGAGGAGAAGATGAAGGAACTGGGGCGAGAAGCTGATGTACCTGGAGCTGACTCAACCATGATGCAGTTGCAATTGCGTTCAAGTCTGATGGACAAAGTCAAGGAGACACAATTCTAAGACGAGACGCTTTGCAAACTCAGAGATGAAGTGCTGGCAGAAATACTTGAAGGATTCTCTATAGCCAGTGACGGAGCATTGAAGAATGGTACGAGGCTGTATGTACCATCTGGCGAATTGAGAAATGAGCTGATGCAAGAAGCGCACCAGTCGCAGTATTCCATACATCCTGGAGCTAATAAAATGTATCGGGATATGCATACCATCGTTTGGTGGTATGGAATGAAGAAGGATGTATCCAGATTTGTGGCTAGATGCTTGATTTGCCAACAAGTGAAGGCTAGCAGACAGAGACCTGCAGGACTTTTACAGCCGCTGGATATTCCAGAGTGGAAGTGGGAGCATATAACAATAGACTTTGTGTCAGGATTGCCTCGATCCCAAGGAGGAAAGGACACCATTTGGGTTATTGTGGACCGACTGACTAAGTTGGCTCACTTTATTCCCTTCAAGGTTGGTTTATCCACCGAGAAGTTGGCGGCACTGTACATGCGGCATATCTACCGGATTCATGGAGTACCGGTAAGTATTGTATCTGACCGAGATACTAGATTTATCTCACACTTTTGGAAGAGTTTGCATGACAGCTTGGGAACAAAACTGAAGTTCAGCACAGCCTACCATCCCTAAACTGACGGACAATCGGAGAGGACCATCCAGACGTTAGAAGATATGCTGAGATCTTGCGTCATAGAATTTGGAGGGTCTTGGGAAGACCACTTGCATTTGGTGGAATTCTCCTACAATAATAGTTACCAAGCTAGCATTGGTATGACACCATTTGAAGCTCTTTATGGACGTCGTTGCCGCACTCCACTTGCATGGGACGACGTAGAAGAAAGAGTACTGCTGGAGCCTGAAATGGTGACTGACGCAGCAGAGAAGGTGAAGGTGATTAGAGACAAACTCAGTGAAGGTGAAATGTGTCCTATCGTCTCGCTCTTCCGCCGTCGCTAAGCGAGGTGCATGACGTGTTCCATGTATCCCAATTACGACGGTATATTCCGGACCCGAGCCACATCCTAGATCATTCGAAATTAGTTGTTGGTACCAACCTTTCGTATGAGGAGAGGCCCATGTCTATATTGGACCGGAGAGAGAAGATACTCAAGAACAAGACTATCAAGTTAGTCCGAGTTGCTTGGGGTCATCACTCTTTGGAAGAGTTAACATAGGAGCGTGAAGATGACATCCGATCGCGATATCCCAGCTTGTTTGACTCATGAGGTATAATGTCTTCCTTATGCCTCATGCCTTCGATTCTTTGCTTGAATGAGTAATTGCCTGCCTAGTTATAGCTTGCTTGTGATTAATATAGCTTGTCCTCGTCTCTCTAGTCTCTTAATTAAATTTCGAGGACGGAATTCTTTTAAGGTGGGTAGAGTTGTAATGCCTGTAATTCGTATTACATATTTTTGGAATGCGTATACGTATTTTATCTTGTATTGCATATTTTCTTGCTTAGTTTCCTTCTTGGCTCGGTTTATCCTTGGTTCGGGCTGGCTTGGTTCAGTTTGGGATTGCTTTTGGTTCATCATGGACCAAAGGGTGAACCCCTACCTACCACTACCACTACCATTTATTAACCTATTCTTCTTTCTCTCTCTTCATTAACCTCTGCCTCTTCTTCCATTTACTCCTTCACCTACCAGAGAGAAAGAGAGAGGTCTAGGCAAGTGCAACTTGCTTCATGGAGGAACTCGAATTTTATTGCTTCACTCTCTTCCTTACAGCATTCTAACATACTTTAGTACTTGGCATTTTTACTTTCCATGGCTAGATTCTTGTAGATCTAAGTTTATATTATTTTTGGATTTTTTGGGTTTTGATCTACTTAATCTTGTTATTTCCGAGTTTTGATGGTTTCTTGTTGTAGAGAATCTTGTTCTACCCTATTTTGACCTATGGAAGTTCGAATTTGGACTCCGGATGAAGGTTTTATGGAGCTTGGAAGCTTGGGTTCATGGTGTTCTTCTTCTCTGAAATATGGAGAAGAAGAACAGTGCTTGACTTGACCGCATGAATATTTCATGCGACAAGTGTTCTCTTCAGCCGCATGACTGGAAGTACTTTAAGCCGCATGAGGGCCGAACTCATCTAGCCGTATAAGCCTGCCTCTTCTTGGCCGCATAGACCGAGTCACTTTTCAGCCGCATAATACTGATGTTATCCTTAGCCGCTTAGGCGCATTGATCCCAGCCGCATAAATTCTGAACTTCTTGAGCCGCATGAGACGTTACCCGTTTAGCCGCATACGCCCTTTCCGCTAGCCGTATGGGACCCCGCTTCTTCCAGCCGCATGAATGATCTGACTTAGTCTCATGCGCCCTCTCTTCCCGTTGGCCGCATGGGACTTTACTTGACCCAGCCGCATGAGAACAACTTCCTGAGCCGCATGCACCCTCCCTCCTTTTTTTTTCTCCTGGCCGCATAAGCGTACCCTTATCAGCTTCATGGACCCAATTTATTTCAACCGCATGCGCCTGACCCTATTCTGCCGCATGTGCCTGACCCTATTCTGCCGCATGGGCTGTTCTCATCCCAGCCGCATGAGATTATTCCTGGCCGCATATTCCTGAACCGTATGACTCTCCTATAGCTCTATACTGTTATTTTATTATTATTTTTGCCCATGCCTTAGAACTCCTATGGTATATTTATACCCGTTTTATATCCTTACGCCTTTTGTCCTGAACTTGATAATTATGATTTGATTGACATGATTGAAATGACAATTGTATATGGCATGGTGTGACAAGGAACTAGCATGACACGACAGTGACCCGTAGTGGTGCACTCCTGACAAGTAAACCTGACATGACAAGATAGTGGCCCGTCGTGGCACACTCCTGACAAGTAGACCTGACATGATATATCTTGATAATCTGTTGCGACGGCTACCTGACATGACATGACCTGTATAATTAACTCGGACACCGTGGGCGATTATGCTTGTACAAATAATCCAGTCCTGTCTTGTATCATGTCTAGGAGGAGACTCCTGAGTACCACGGTCAGGAGTACCTATTGAAATGGACTAAGGCTAATAACTAGATTAATACACTAGTCATAAAGAGATCTCCCAGCTACAGGCAATCCCGTTACCTGGGCACGCCTTGGGATCTGTAGCCTACCGTCGAGTAGGGCACATTTCCAGCACACTGTCATGTGTTGCACCCTTCAAGCTACCTAAGGGTACATTCGTTTCCTGGACGATGTACCCACCTGAATACAACTCTAATCTTTCAACCCGGGTAACCTGGATGGTCTGTAGGGCTTGTGGCTGTAGAAGATTCTCACTACATCTTGCTAGTAACTAGGCCTGTGATAACCCTAGCTAGTTAAAGTATCAAGCCGTAATTCTTGCTTGGCCGTAAAATGATTGAATGGAGTCTAACCTGTCTAGTCTTGTCCTGATTCTGTTCCAAATTACTGCATGACCAGAATGCCTGTATTTATTTTATCGATAAATAGTGAGAATTCCAAGTTCTGTTCAGACGAAGGGTTACAACCCCGGTCCTTGTTTGGTTTACGGGTTGTAACCTGGCTATCTGAATAGTTCCATGGTTATCTCGTCGTATGTCATCCTGATGTATTTCTCTATTTCCAATTCTTACTTTATTTATACTCTTGTGCTGATTACTGGTTTTAGTTCCTAAGTGAAGCTTCCTTTGTGGCACTTGCTCTTTCTGGGATCTGACCCAGCTGGTTTTGTATGGCCAGATTTCGGAGCAGCTCCAGAGGATCTACCGCTTTTCCAGTCCGATGGTGAATACCAAGCGTAGCCAGGGCAACGAGTGGGTTATTTTTGGCTCTCCCACTCAATTGTAAACATATTCTTTTGAGGCGTTTAGCCGACGAGCACCTGTTTAGCTCGATTGCATTTACTTACTGCCTGCCTACGGACTGTAACATGATTGACAGATCCTAGGGTTGATCATGTATGACTAAAATTCTTGCTAGTCCTAACATTTTGTAACGACTAGCTTCATGATCAGCTGAATATATAATATTTGGGATGCCTTATTATTGTATATTTAATGATCATACAACTTGTAACATTTATTTACTTGCTTGCGATTGAGACACTAGGCTTGTTCATGACCATAGGAGACTGTTGACTTGTAGTAAACCTTCATGTATCTAGACAGCCGTGACCGTATAGCGAGGTAGGTTGCACTTCAATATACGTAGCTGGCTATGTCTGCCCCCGCTCTCCAGTATTCTGGTTCTGGGACATGACATGGGAAGCTGAGTCCCAGATATATCAGACCATTTGAAGTTTTGAGCCGAATTGGTGAAGTAGCGTATCGGTTAGCTCTACCAGCTAATCTTGAGGGTGTACACAATGTTTTCCACGTTTCGCAGCTCAGACGCTACATCCCGGATCCGAGTCACATTCTGGATCATTCGGAGCTGGAGATTGGACCGAGCCTTACAGTACCAGAGAAGCCTGTGGCGATTTTGGACAGTGGCAAGAAGAGAACCAGGACTTCGGTGACTCCCATAGTCAGAGTTATGTGGAGGCACGATTCCCCAGGTAGTCTACCTGGGAGCGAGAAGATGAGATGTGGGAGCAGAACCCGTACTTGTTTGAGACCTGAGGTAATTCCTTACCTTATCCTTTAATTTCGAGGACGAAATTTCTTAAGGAGGGAAGCTTGTGAAACCCGTAACTTTTAGGTAATTATTTGAATAATTTAATTAGCTAATCATTATTAATTATTAAATTGGGAAAATGCTTTTTTAGAAAATTAATATTCTGGAAATTTTGTCAAAACCCATAATTTTCTAAATTAATTAATTAATATTGTGTTTTAGTTAGATTAAAAAAATTATTATTGTTTTTCAAGAATATAAATATAGAATATTTGGTTGTCTGGCCCTGTCCCGAACCCATTTTTCGAGTACAAATCTATTTTCGAATTATTTTAGTATTTATAAAGAAAATAAATTTTTCTTGAAAACAAAACCTATATGTTAGGGCCAACAGCCCATAAATCTATAAAACCTATGATTTATTTTCTTTAACTTTGTTGAGGCCCAAACCTCATTCCAGCACCATTCAGCATTATTTAGAAGAACAAAACCCTTCATTCTCCAAACTGACCGACCACCCCCTCGTTTCTTTTCCGCGAACGGACATGGCCGTTCCCTTCCCCTTCTGTAACCGGCTGAAACCGCCGGCCTCTATTCTCCACTCCTGTATATAAACCCTCTCCTCCATTTTCCCTATCACCACACTTCAGTCCTTCCCAAAGCCCTAACCCCCAAACCCTAGCCAAGTTCCTGGAGCAACCCCAAGCCGGCGCCCTCCGCGTCCGTCCCTGTGAGGCGCCACTACCAGGACCACCCGAGTCCGGCGACCCCACCGCCGCTGTCCCCGCGACCGTCCTCAGCGGCTCCGACGCCGAGCCCCGGAGACCTGCGCCCGACCCCGCGGCCTCCCCGCGGTTGTCCCCGGCCGACCCGAGCCCTGCGCTCCGCCCTTGGCCGCCCGCCACTGGCCGGTCCTCCTTGCGTGCCGCTTTCTGACCGCTGTTCCAGCGCCTCCTCGCGCTCACTCTGTTCCCGATCCGACCGCCCGGTCCGTGTCTGGTTTGCTGTTCCGAGTCTGAGGCTACCCTTTAGATTCCGTCAAGTTTTGGGTAACCTCTATTAATCTCAGTAGTTGACCCTTGGGTTTGTGTCGATGATGAAATTGGTCCTGATCCCGCAACGGGAATCGATTGTGAGGTTTCCGACCCTTCGAAATTTCCGAATTTGCCTTTGGCAAGTTCTGTAGATTTTCAGTTTATTGTTTCTAATTTAGTTTCGAATTTTCCGAGAACTCTTTGAAATAATTTCTGTGATTCTCAGATTTTTCCGAATTAATGGTTTAATATGAGCTGTGGTGTTTTCCAAGTTAGTTTCGGGATTTCCGTTTCGTTTCGGGTTTTCCGAATAACTTTTGGGAAGATTTCTTTAATTTCGGTTAGTTCAGATTTTCTGAATGTTGGTTCTGGTTCTTTATGGTTCTGTGGATTCATCTCGGGTTTTTCCGAAATTGTTTCGAAAATATTTTCTGTGGACATAATTTATATAATATTTGGGTTTCCCTGGTTTGGGATAATTGCAGGAATATTGGCACATTTTCCCAGTTTTTGGGTTGACCGAAAATAGAGGAAGTGCTGCCGGATTTTTCTATAAAATTTAATTATTTTAAATGGTTTTCGGGAAAGATTGTATTTTTGAATTTTGGGCGACGACCGTAATTGGTCAATGGGCCCTGGCTAAGTGCAAACGAAACCGGTTTCGTCCGGACGTTGAGGCATTAGCTATATGATGATTGGACCAAAATCTGAGACTCATTAATTAATTTATTATTAGTTTTATTTTTTGAAATTAAATTGTAGGATTTTTAGAGACTAACAATTGTCTTCTTCTTATTTAAATTTATGTAATAAGGTCTGTAATAGGGCATAAGCCCAGTATTTCTCTTTATTTTCTGCGGCTCTGTAATAATGTAGCGTAACTTTTTATCTTTCTTTTCTGGTTTATTAGTTTAAACACGTAGAATAATAAAATGACTATTTATTTTGAAATGGAAAATTAATAACATTTTTTTCACATTAAATAACTAGTAAAAATTACAAGTTTGCAATTTAACAAATTCACGTTTTCTCATTTAAAAGAAAAATCTTAGTTCATTATATAATATTACAAAACATAAAGTTTTGCTAAATAATCGGAAAGGTGCGAGTTTTTCCAATAAAAGATAAATTGATTGTTCTTTCGTAATTTTATAAACTAGTAAATTGCATCGATAGATGTGTTTCGGTAGTTCTTATTAATAACATAAAACTGGATTAGGACAAAACTTCTAGAAATTGAAACTAGCACACCTAGAGATGGTATCAATTTTTGGTTCTAAGACAGGATTCTCAAACTGTAGGATTTTCAAGGACGAACTTGAGTTTCTTTCCGGTACCGACATCTTACTCCAGTCATAAACAAGGCAAGTACAGTTTGTGGTAGTTTATAATTATTTAGTAATAGTTTTACTGCAAATTTAAACCATGAGACAACACGAAGCATTGACTGTTTAACCGTTGGGTACTGGGAAAGTAGTGTAATGAGTATGACCACATCCAAAATAGTATAATGACTGTGTTAGCTTACCCTTCATACACACGGGGATAAGCCATGTCGTATCAATAGGATACAACTGTACAACCCAATCCGGTCATATTCATTGCCTATTCACATCACACTGTTTTTAACTGTTGGAAAACTATTTACTTCAAATTGTTTAAAAGTGCATAATTTCATTATTATTTCAATTGTTAAAATATCATGACTTGTACTTTGCTCCCTCCTGACTGGAGACTATATTTTTAGGTCCTATTGATGATACAGAACTACTGATTAGTAGTTACTATGATCCTGAGCTGTACCCGGTGGTTCTACCAGGGGATGATGATGAGGAGATTGCTAATTAGTTTTATTTTCAGTTTATGTTACTGTGAAAGACAAATATTTTATTTCAGATGTGGGTTGTATTGAAAACTTTGTGTTTGGACAAGTTTTAATTATCGGAATATTAAAGTTGTGACAATTTAAATTTGTGTTGTTGAATACCTGCATGAGTATTACAGCTTACTGCCGCCGTCTCAACAACGGTACAGGCTGGGCATGATCCGATTCGACCCAAGAAATTGGGACCGGGTCGTGACATAACCGTTTTTGATTGTCTCGCCGTGCAGCAATGGTACGCAGAAGCTAAACTGAAGTCGATGGTGCTGAGAGCGTCGTCGGTGGGGAGCTTCTTACAAAATGCTCTCTATACAAAAATAACCATTTTTTGGGGATACAAGACTGCTAGAAAGAAGCAATGATGGGGGAAGGTGCTCCAATGCCGCGGGCAACACTTCTAGCCGATGCTACCGAGAAGTGTCCGTTGGTCGAAATAGACCACTGCAGAGCGTCAGGAACCATTCTGATCTTCAACCCAATGTCACAGAGTAAAGCAGCTGCCTCGTCCCCAATCTAATCATGTACCCTATCCCAGTTCCAGTTGCCCAAGGAATCCTATATGTCGCTGATCGAACTGTTCGAGGGGGCACCCGGGCACTGGGAGAGAAGATCTTCTCCAGACCAACGTTCAAAGAACATAGATGATTTGCCCAACCCCAACCGAAGCTGGATAAGAGGTTCAGCAAGGCTCCTCCCATGCAGGATGCGATGCCAGGATGTGGAGGATCTACAATTGGAATCAGCGTTGGATGGATGAATATGTTTAAAATATCTGGCCTTCATAAACCGCGTCCAGATATTCTAGCTCACTCGAAGCTTCCATCAAAACTTCATTGAGAAAGTATCCACGATATGCAATAGCCTATAAAGACCAAGACCTCCCTCATCGGTAGGTCTAGCTATGGAGTCCCAGCTAGCCCAATGGTGCTTGTCCTTGCCGTCGCTGTGACCCCATAAGAAGTTGACGAAGAGGTTTTCAATGGTAGTGAGGACCTTCTTAGGGGGGGAGCAGGCGGCTAAGGTGTATATAGGGATGGAGGAGAGGACGTGCTGAATCAGAATTATCTTTCCGCTAGACGATAAAGTTCACTACTAAAATCTGTCAAATCAGCGACGCCTCAGGACGTCGCTAAACAGGGAAAATACTTCGGTAATTTCAATTAGCGATGTCTTTAGCGACGTTTGGACGTTGGCGCGATTAACCTAGTCGCTAAACAACACGACGTCGCAATACGTCGCTATTGCGACGACACTTAGCGACGCATACACGTCGCTAATTCAGCGACTACCAGCGACGTAAAACGACAGCAGTTACCGACGTAACCTAGCGATGTTGAGCGACTTGACATGCATCGATGCTGACCTGGCTTGAGAGCCAAAAGGTAACGTTCTGCGACTTTTGTTACGTCGCTATAGTACCGACATATAGCGATGTTTAGCGATGTGGTACGTAGCGACGTTTAGTGACGATCAGCGACGGTATTCATCACAGTTAGCGACGTTTTGATACTTACTTAGCGACGTAATCTTTCATCGCTGGACGTCGCTGAACGTCGCTGAACGTCGCTAATATTGAAAAAAATAAAAAAAATACAGCATTTGCAGCATCCCCTACAGCATTTGCAGCATCCCCTATATCACTTGTTACAACAACGATGGTTTGTATCACGAACACAGTATCAAACAACACATATACACACAATCACGAACACGTTTGAAACACAATCTCATCAATCAACACAGATATATGAAAAATTGTAACAACAATGTCAAACATAATGCTCCACATAAGAATAATGTATGTATAACCACATAAAAGATCCAACAATGGGCCATCACACAACAATATATATATATGTCGACTACGGCTGATCAGGAGGAGGATCACTGCTCCTGGAAAGAAGGTAAGTATAATGCTCCGGTGTAAGAACCACCGATGATGATGAAGGAGGAGGCAATGCAACCGCTGGAGAAGGAGGCAGTGTAACTGCTGGAGAAGGAGGCAGTATAACCGCTAGAGAAGGGTACGTCCGTGTCTCCTCTAGGGCTAGCAGTCTGGCGCTGCATTGCTCCATACAAGCCGCTATCCTAGTAACGGTGTCGTGAATGGACTCCTGCGTCCCCTGTACGTGCCGCACGGTGCACTCGAGCTCGTCAAAGCGTGCGGTGACCGACGCAGCGTCCCCTTGCGCCTGAGACCCTGGCTGCTCAGAAATCCTCCTCAGTATATCGTCGCACAGCTCAGCAATCTGGCGGGCAATGGTACCCTCGACTCGGGACGACTCGGCCTGTGACGGCTGTGAATGCGCACTGGTAGAGGGAGCCCAGGATGCCTGCGTCGCAACAAATGCGCCGTAGGACCCCGTACCGTAGTACGTATCTCTCTGAAGACCACCAACAGCGGTCTTCCAGAGCTCATCCTCCGACTGAGGCGGAGAGGGCTGCGATGTACCAACCCCTCCCTCTGCCGGTACACTAGCACTCGCACGCTCATTACGTAGCCTAACAAACTCTTCCTAGAAATCATTGTACATCTCTATAAATCAGTACATACCTAAATTAGCCTAATAAACATCTAAAGTATTTAATTATTATTAACTATATGGTTATCTGTATATTCTTCAAGTTGTGTTAAAAATTAACAAAATCTAAATTAGTACTTATATAGCTCTGAGTAGCCCGGTCGTCGATGAGCTTCCCGTCCTTCCGATGGGTGGCCAGGAAGACGATCACCATGTTTGCGTCCTCACCCCTCTTTACCTGCATATTTTTTATATTTTATTCTTTAGTAAAATAGAAAATTATATACTCCTACTATCAATAAAATCTTATATTTTGTAATAAATTACATACCAGACGACGAAAATGCTTCGTCATAGGAATCGATCCACCACACCACTTTTCGGCCCTCGTCCTAGCCGCCTTCGCCTTCTCCGACCGCTCTCTGTACCGAGGCTCCTCAAATCGAGCCCTCATCGTGGTCCACTGGTCAGGTGTGATCCAACCAGCAATCGACTTTTCGGAGCGCTGACGAGCTTTCTGATCGTCAATTGCATTACGGATCAACTTGGCGGCGACGGCAGAAAACTGTCTCTCGATCTGCTCGGCCCGGTGTGGTGGATAAAAATAAGTCCTCTACAAGAATTACAAATTAAAATAATAAGTTCAAAAAAAGCTTAAAATTATATTAATTATACTAAATTAACTATCTTTAGTTACCTTGAAGTGGGCAAACCAGAATGCCTTCCTCTCTTCCGAGGCATCCGAGTAGTTGATCCACGGACCCCCATAGTTGGACCTTAGAAAGGAGCCCAACGCTCTCTGTACCGACGATGGACGATATCTGTATACAACGATAATCGACGTATTAATGAATATATATAGATATACAGACATGCATAATATATATATATATATATATATATATATATATATATATATATATATATATATATATATATATATATATATATTTATTTATTTAACTTACTTCGTAGGACCGTCGGCCCAAATCTCCATCCTCGTCTCGTCCTGAGGTGCGCATGGAGGGTCGCTCTGGTATGGATTTGCCCGGGCGGGAGTAGGGACTACCTCCTCCACCTGCTCCCCATCCGCCATGCTGCTGTCAGCGGTAGGAAGGCTAGGGAAAGTAGTATGATCAGCAAGCCTGGAACTGCTCGTCGCAGGTGTACTGCCACTCGAACCTGCGACCGTACGGTACAATGGAGTGCTCGGGTCAGACGATGGTCCGGAGCCATCCTCTGGTAACGGAGCTCTCTGCCCACCTAAGGATACGGCTCGTCCTGACCTATCTCCGTGTCGTCCTGAGGTGCCTCCGCGTCGTCCTGCCATGTTGATAATAACATATGATTGAAAATATAAAAAAATACAATGACATTTTAGAAATATCTGCATACATTGGAGTTCATAATTTAAGTTTTCAAAAATCTGAATACTAATAGAAATGATCATAGTTCATAATTTAAGATTACAGAAATATGAATACATCAAAATCACAGTTTCTCAATCATCCTCTGAAAATTCATCTTCTTCGTTTGCCTCCTCCTCCTCCTCCTCATCCTCTTCCTCCTCATCGTCACTAGCATCTCCTTCGTCTTCCCCTTCGGACACTTGTACCTCTTCTACACAAGTAGATATTGAATGGGGAACTTCTGCTGAGTCAACATCAACTGTATTTGGTACAAGAGGCAGCTCGTCCTCCTGATAAGCCACTTCGTCGACGTCGTAGGTATTTCTGGCTTTAGTCTTGCATACTGCCCACCAGTCGTACCTCGTTGTTTCCCGTCTAGGATATGTTGTAAAATATACGAGTTGAGCTTGACTTGCTCGGATAAATGGTTCGTATCCTTGGTATCGACGATGGTAGTTAATATCCACAAAACCATGCTTGTCAATTTTCTATCCTTGATCTTGTATGAGATCGAACCAATCAACTTTGAACAACACGATCTTGGCTGGCTCTATGCCATAGTTGTACGTCAATTCCACGATCTCCCGTAAGACGCCATAGAAATTATTGCCTGGAGTGACATCTTTGTAGTTTGTAGATTTGATACACAAGTAACTGTTTTTTGTGGAATCAAGATCCAGAAAGCTATCTCCGATGAGAGCATTTGTTGACTTGAACTTAAACCCATTCACGCAATAACTTGGCCATATTTTGACGGCATAAATTGGTCCCTTGGCAAGAGTTCTAATAGATTCATTCTCAAGGATGACGTCCGGACGATCGACCTAAACACGAGAAGATACAAAATTAAGTTTAATGTTAAGTTATTTCTTGTGCAGTTGTGAATGGAGGAAGATTGTAACTAGCTTCTTACGTACATATGCAGTCAACCAAGACGGGAAATGAAGTCTCATTTCTTCTTCTACTTCTTCATCTGCAATGTATGGTCTACTTGACCTCACCTCATCATTAAATTTGCTGAAAACCAATAAATATCGGGATATACTCGTTAAATTATAATAATGTAATCAACAAATAGATGACTTGAACGTTGAAGATTTTCACTTACCACTCTAGCTTTTCCACTTCATCCTCCTTGCAGTTGAGTAATATATATAACTGGGTAGCCTTTAGTTCCTCATCATTCAAATATCTCTTTTTCAGTTTTCCAGAAGGCTTTTCAAGAGCATTGAAGACTTTCAATGATGCATCATTATATTCTATATCTCCATCGTCGTTCCTCGGAGCTCTTGTTCTATTTGTAGCAATATGAGGCTTGAAATACATTGAACAAAAGTTTGTAATCTCCTCAAGGACATAGGCTTCACAAATAGAACCCTCGACTCGTGCCTTATTTTTTACCTTCCTCTTCAGGTGGTTTAGATAGCGCTCGAACGGGTACATCCACCGATAACCGACGGGCCCACCAGCACGTGCCTCATATGAAAGATGAATTGGCAAATGCTCCATAGAGTCAAAAAATCCAGGAGGGAACACCCTCTCAAGGTTACACAATGTTACTGCAATGTCCTTCTCCTGCTTTTCAAGCCGATCGACGAGCAACTTAGTAGAACAAAGATCTCTGAAGAATATGCTAAGCTCTGTCAGTGGATCCCAAACGACCTGAGGTAAGAATTCCTAAAATGCAATCGGGATTAACCTCTCCATAAAAACGTGACAGTCGTGGCTCTTCATACCCTGTAGTTTGTTCTCCTTCGGGTCAACACATCTTCTCAAATTCGATACATACTCGTCTGGAAATTTTAGGCCCTGGATCCACCTACAAGTTTACCTTTGTCCTCCTTGTCCAGTGAAAAAATGGCCCTGGGCTGCTTATACTTCCCACTGCCTTCCTTTATCAAATGCAACTCTGGACGTCTGCATATTTCTTCTAAGTCCAACCTGGCCTTGGAATTGTCTTTCGTCTTCCCCTTTACGTCCATCACAGTATTTATTATATTGTGAAATATATTCTTCTCGATATGCATGACATCCAGGTTATGTCTGAGTAGATGGTCACTCCAATATGGTAGGTCCCAGAATATACTCCTCTTCGTCCAGTTGTGAGCGCGGCCAAATCCATCACACTTGTACCCCGCTGTAGGCTCTTCAATAGCACTTGACAATTCTTTAACTTCTTCCCATATCGTGTCCCCGGACCACCGTGGCAGTGGAATGGACTTCTCTACCACGCCAGCACGAAAAGCATTCCTGTTTCTCCGGTACGGATGATCCTTTGGCAGAAACTATCGATGACAATCAAAGAAGCACGGTTTTCCTCCGTGTTTCAAACAGAAAGCCTTAGTGCGATCCATGCAATATGGACATACGAGACGACCATGGGTGCTCCAACCCGATAATATTCCATAGGCCGGGAAATTATTGATGGTCCACATTAGTACGGCCCTCATCTGAAAGTTCTGCTTTCTGGAAACATCATATGCGGTTGCACCTACTTCCTACAACTGATTCAGCTAATCTACCATAGGCTGTAAGTACACATCGATGTTCCTCTTCGGGTTCTTCGGACCTGGAATAATAACAGTTAGGAACATGTAAGGAGTCTTCATACATATCCAAGACGGCAAGTTGTACGGAGTAACAATCACAGGCCAACAAGAATAGTGTGAGTCCGAAAGTCCAAATGGGGTAAAACCGTCGGAGGAAAGCCCCAATCTGACATTACGCGGCTCCGAAGCAAAATCGGGATACACTCGATCAAAGTGCTTCCATGCTTCCTCGTCGGATGGATGATCCGGTACTCCATCTATTTGTTTCCGCTTGTGCCAACTCATATTATCAGCTGTCTCCTTTGCCATAAACAACCTCTACAACCGCGACGTTAAAGGCAAATAGTACATCGAATCTGTTGGCTTGCGTGCACCAGAAGTCCTTGTTGTACTAGTTGCCTTGAAGTGATCGGTACCACAAAATCTGCAGGCGTCTTCATCCTTGTCGTCCTTATAGTACAACATGCATCCGTTGCGACATGCATCAATTTTTTTATACCCCATCCAGAGCGATCTCACCATTCTCTTAGATCGGTAGAAGTCTTTAGGTAACTTGCCACCCTCCGGCAATATATCTTTAATTAACTCCATGATTCGGTTGTAGCATTCTTGAGACATGTTAAAATCTGATTTTATGCTCAACAATCTTGTAATCACCTCCAACGGTGAATGGTCATCACAAGCAGGATATAAAGGAGTCCTTGCATTCTCCAACAACTCCATGAACTTTGTAGCATCGGTATTCGGTGCCTCCTCAGCTACATATTGATTGTTCGGATCGAAACTAGGCCCCGCAGCATCGAAAACCCTGTTCGTCCACCCTTGGTCGTAATTAACATGCTCGTGGACATCTACATAAGGCTCCACATAAGGCTCCGGTTCGGAGGCTAAAGGCACAAGTTCTCCGTGTGCGGTCCACTGATAATAATTTGGCATGAAACCCCTCGAATACAAATGATATGTCACATCCACTTTCGAATAATATTTCAAGTTGCGACATATCACACATGGGCACTTAATTCTTGTACGGTCTATGTACTGAGGGAACACCTTGGCAAACTGCAGGAACTGTTGTACACCCTGTATAAATTCATTCCGTACACTGCACATGTCATCAGGATGACGATTGTACATCCACAAACGGTTCCACAGATAGTAATTTATATCCATTTTAAGATAATTTTGCAAAGATTGACACAGATAATAATTCATCAGGATGACGATTGTACATCCACAAACGGTTCTGCAGATAGTAATTCATATCTATTTTAAGATAATTACTGCAGAAAGTGAAGACCGACATGAACTAACGCACGAAAGTGACGATTGTACGACCACAAGTTTTATGTTCTTCAACGATATATTTCATATGCTTAATTGCCAAGTGTAGGGACGAATGGCTTAGAACACAACCCAAAATTCATTCTGGCATACATTAGTATGAATCATCTATGTTTTGTACATATGGTGTAGTATATGTTCTTACGAATATAGTATCTGAAGGATGTAACAGAATCAATAAGATGAACCCACAAAATGTAATACTAAGACATTATCTACTACTAATAGATGTAGTGATAGGTTGTCGTATCATCATTGCCGAGGGATGGGGGTCGGAGGACAGTCAACTTTATCTACGGTTACATAGTTTCTGCCTCGCCAGTCGAATGGCTACAGGGACTATATCTTGATCACGATGTCGTACCGTAGATTAATGTAAATTCCTTATAACAAATGTCGTACATAGATTTCTGCCTCGCCATTCGAATGGCTGCAGGGACAGTGTCTGGCTGGTATATATAATTCAAAATCAGATTAATAGGACAGTTACTTCCAAACCAAGACACACCCTCACATTAGAAACATGTAATTCAAAATCAGACCCCAATGGAGATGGCCTACTGTCCTTACACAGCTTATGACACACTCAAACTCACTGGACTGAATAAATCTATTAGTATGCCGACTGAACAATATGTTAGTATAGGATTTCTATGATTGATACATATATAAATACACTATGGCTTAATGTTACCACCAGACCACTGACTTTTAGTGATACACGCGGACTTAACAGCATAACTTACAGGGGATGTCTATCCATCTTCTTGTTTTCTTCTGATAGTTTAAACTGATTCATAATACTTGAACCAAAAATTGGGATCTCATTCTCATAAGTACTAAAGTGATGGTTATCATCTCTTTTTGGGTTCTGTTGCAGTTATTAAAATCAATTTGACCACTCCCTTGGTGTGGCTCTGAATTAATCTTCAATCAATTATATAACAAGTCCATTTCCAACTTCCAAGGTTCTGACATTTGAATATTATCATTCCAATATTATTTACTCACTCTTTCATTCATTTACGTAGCAAAATTGAAACGTCTGACATCTAAAAAAATTCTCTATAGGAGACTAGCTAGTTTATTAGCTCTTACAGTTCCATTCTTGCTACTCTTAAGTCTCTCGCAGACAAAGACGATACTCTACTCTAGCAAGAATAGTAAGTATCAAGAGATCAATACTGCTGATTTGAGTGACCACCCAAATTAAAAACCTACTCATTTGTTAAATTTAAAATTTATTAGCAGTTCTTTTATTGCTATTGTACATTCCCAAGAAACAATTTGTATGTGCTATTGTCACTGAATTTATAAAGGATGAAGGATATAAAGGCAAATCATCAGAGATCAATTATTCCTCACCAAAATTAGACATAATTTTGCTAATCCATTATAATAAGGCAAATCATCAGAGATCAATCCTCACCAAAATTAGGCTCAACAGACCATATTTCGATACTGTGTGCCTAAGAAAGCATAAAAGATAGAAAAATGTAGGCTTCTCCCAATTCAGTTTTAATTCCCAGGGATGGTTTTTTCCGACACTGAAAAACAAATTTGGAAGTAAAAAGAGCTACCGGAGGAGAAGGAGAGCTACCTGAGGATGGTGCAAGGAGGAGGAAAGAGAGGGGGGCTACCCAAAATAGTCCCAAAGCAGTACCCTAGAGAGATAGAGAGGGAGAGAGAGTGGGGGGGCTACCTGAGGAGAAGGCCGGAGGAGGGTGCGATAAGGAGGAGGGTACGAGCGCCGGAGGAGGGAGAGCGGGAAATTTGGAGGGAAAAAATTTCGGACATGAATAATAGAAAAGAAACCCTCCTGCACCCTATATGAAACATTTTGCGACATCCGCATGCGACATCGCTATACGTCGCTGATTATTAATATACGACGACGTAATATAACAGTCGTCGCTACACGTCGCTATATTAAAATAATCAGCGACGTGTAGCGACGAAATTGTGACGCAGATTCCTATTTAATATACTAATATCGCTATTCGTCGCTAGTAGTCGCCACCAGTGACGGATAGCGATGACACATTTACACGTCGCTAAATTCCCAAAAATTAGCGACGTCCTCTCATGGAGTCGCTAAATTCGTCGCAATTATGCCATATTTTGGTAGTGGTTGCATTGTGCCAACCCTCAAGTTTTTTCCTGATTTTGTCCACTAGTCCTTCGAAGATTTCTGCGTTGGTTCTGCCGTACATCAACGGGCACCCCAAGTAGTGGAAAGGTGGGTACGCAACAGTAAAGGAATTGATATTGGTAAGAGTGGCGGAGTGGTCTCTGTTGGTGTTATGGTGGACGTAGATGATACTCTTGCTGGGGTTCAGCGTGTTGTGGACCACTTCCATAGACCCGACATCGCCAGAGAAGAATAAGGATATCGTCAGCAAACGCAGATGAGTTATGATCGGACAGCCGCTAGTGGTGTGGAAGTGCTGGAAATGCGGGAAGCCTACCATTTTATTCATATTTCTGCTCAGAGCTTCAGCGACGATGATAAAGATGGCGGACGATAAAGGGTCTACCTGTCTGACACTGCGGCTAGATTTGAAGAAACCCTCAGCTTGGCCGTTAATAATCGTAGAGAACCAAGAGTTACTGATCGATCTCCAAATGATGTTGGTCCAGGTTTCCGAGAACCCGAAAGCCCTGAAAACCCAAATCATGAATTGCCAGTCCAGTCTGTCATATGCCTTCTCCATGTCTAGTTTAATAGCAATGTTCCCGTCCCTAGATGGCAATTTCATGCAAGTTATATTTCCTGGGCCAACATTATGTTGTCTAAGATGTTCCTGCCGCGGACAAAGCCACTTTGCTCTTCAGAAATAATCCTAGGAAGGATCTCGATCGTGCGGTTGGCTATGATCTTAGAGATAATTTTATTGGTGAAGGTGCATAGGCTTATAGGGCGGAAGTATTTAAAGGTCTCTGGGTTTTTTGTTTGGGGATAAGAATCAAGTTAGCACAGGAAATCGATCTGGGGTACCTGGTTCCTTAAAAAAAAGTAGTGACCGCCTCGTGGATATCCGACTTGATGATGTCCCAGCACGATCTAAAGAAAATGCCAGTGAAGCCGTCCGGTCCGGAGGCGCTGTGCTCGTCAAGGGCCCAAACGACATCTTTGACCACAAGTTCTGAAGGGAGGAGCTCCAACTAAATATTGTCTCTGTCGTCAATCAGTCGAGGGATCTTCGTAAGGAATTCTTCGTCTCTGGTGATGGCTTCTTTGATAAACAGCTGGGAATAGAAATTAGTCGCGGCCGATAGGATACCCCGTTGATCTTTGACAATGTGTCCGTTCGCGTTAGCTATCTAGTGGAGGTTGAGCTGTTGTCTACGCCCCTTGACACAAGAGTGAAAGTAGCTGGAGTAACTGGAGTTTCTGTCTTCCTCACTGTCCCAGGTCAATCTAGCTTTTTGTTTCCATAATTCAGTCTCGACTTTCAGTCTGAATTTAAGCAGAGCTCTGGTAAGATTCAGGGAGGCACAAGATGCGGGAGATCTATCAGTGGCAAAAAGAACTTCAGCACGGGTCACGTCATCCTTAACTGTGCGAACAGCCTGAAAAATATCCCCAAAGGCTGCCTTACTCTATACCGTAAGGGCTCTCCTAGTCGCTTTGAGTTTGTTCGCGACACGGACCAGGGGGTCTAGGGTGTCAGCACCGCGCCAGGCGTTATCAACTATGTTCCTGATCTGTGAGTGGTGGATCCAAAAGTCGAGGAAGCAATTTCTTTTTGATCTGGTTCGATTTGTTGCTGATTTCGATGAGGAGAGGAGAATGATCCGTCTCGGTCGCATTGAGGTATACAGAGTGGAGATGATCTCCAAATTAGACCACTTCGAATTGATGAGGGCACATTCAAGGCAAAAATACTGCTGTCGTGTGCCTTCTTGCATGTTACACTAGGTGAAGGTGCTACCGTAGAACTGAAGGGGAGATAAGTGTGTGCTAAAAATGAAGCTGGTGAAGTCGTGGATGGCTGTCACAACCCGCACCCTGTTTAGGGGCACGAGCACATGGGTACGTCCAGCCTACGCCACAGTATCGACGATAGAATACTGTAAAGGTCATCTAGAATATACAAAATCTAAGACACAATGGTATAACCTGTCATCTCCGTACGGAGGAATATAACCACAACTCAATCACATAATTCTAAGGAAGATAAAAACAATGATAAAGATAAAGATAAAGATAAAGATAAAGATGAGATAAACGCTAAGTCGCAATCACAAGTTCAGAAACCAAGACATAAAATAATATACCAAAATAAATACTACAAGTCTCAAATTATCAAACTGGAATGAAATCAAGACAAATTCTAGGTAACTAGGTCACTACTGGCGGTACGTCCTCTACGAGCACTGGGTCCACAGGCAGGTCCTGGTCGTAGGCTCCATCTATGCTAAACCCGTAGTAGGTCGGACAATCTGCATCTAAATCCTCTGAAAAACAACGAGAGTTATCCTGTCAGAATATGAGCAAGTACAAACACCAACAACAGTTCTATGTGAATTGACAAATACTATAAGAGACAATTATAATAAAATACAAGATGAAATGTCAAGACTGAAAGTAAAACAGTATGAGAGAACTGGATATCATGTCATGTGTGAGATATAAGATAAAACTGGAATATAAGTAATGGAACGTAATCTGAGGTATGATGTAAACATAAAAATAAAGTGCCATGAGATATTAGAGCGTTATGTGATCGGCTTGGGTCAAGATCAGGCTGTTCCATTTGACCGGTTATGCATAGGTAGTATAATAGTGTAGGGATCAGGTCGGCCAAAATAGAAAGCTATACACAAGTAGTATAAGGTCAGGCTACACCCTACGTGTGGTGAGGGTGAAGCTATGCACAAGTAATAAACAAGTAGGGGTATGATCACATAATCTCTAATAACTTCCCATCCCCGATTAGTATAATGAATCCAGACATGACAGGTCATGACACGGGATTCGAAAAGCAGTGGGCCAGTCCACTTCCAAATTGGTGTCTATACAAGTATAGAAAATAATATCGAACAATGTACTCATATACCAGGTAAACCGGGAATGACATCTCATGACGAGATTCACGTATACTAGACTGTGTATCCTCGTATCGAGAATCAAGTATAACACTACAACTGAATCAGATATAATAGATATCAAAGCAATAAAAACTATCAGAGAATGTACTTGCCTGAGGTCCTGAGCTGAGAAAAACGACTCTGCCAATCACTCAAATAAGCCACGAACGGTCAACTCGCACAACTGTCTCCTAATGCTAAAACAGACATTACCAATGTTCTCAGAATGGTCAAATTAGCTAGAAATACCTACCCATAAGTCCAATTCTGGACACAGAGGTAAAACGATAATTTCGGGTCAAAATGGTGTCCGTCGTTGGACCCACTTTGTACCAAAAATATGCCAGAATCTACAGTCTCTAAAGTCACCAAACTACATGTCTACAGGTCCGGTTTGACGAGATGAACCAAATCGTATGTCCAAAGTTGGATTCTGGTGGGCCGTGCACAAATTCGCCCGTTGGATCGGGTCGCGGGCTCGCCAAAATAGTGTTTTGGTCGACCTTTTCAAAATCGGATCAAACTTGGCATACATGACCATAAAAATGATACGATCCAGTTGGCGCAAGTTTTGTCTCGATATGACGAGCGTGCACAAAGTAATTGGCAAATTTGCAAAAGGTCTATACGGTGAATTTTTGACGGATACGCATCAAATTCGTCGCGCACATGCGACCAATTTGAATTTCGTCAAAGCCCACACATCCACAAAGTCGATACGCACCTTTCGATACTTTCGGTTTGCGACCACGTCGCCCGGATTGACGGAACGGACGGCGTATCGGGACAATTTTTCTAAAAATTCAGTTTTGAAAACCAGTTTTTTCTCAAACTTCACAAACCAATAATTTTTTGTACAGTGCATAAAATTAATTCTACAAAAAAGGGTTTTAAAGCCCTATAGGTTGTCTACAAGTCTCTTCAAACCGATTTTGAAAACTCACAACACGCTGGTCGCAAATCGGCCACAAAGTTGGGATTTCGGGACAGTTTCTAACGTCCAATAAATCAAGTTTTTCTCAGTTTTGGAACTCATTTTTCGTCACACATGATGCGAATCGGCACGAACTATTTGAAGGGAATTAAATGTGTATTTGTTAGGATCATACCGAAAGAAATGGCTCAGAAATTGATCGAGCGTGCGCGGCGAAACATCGCTCCGAAGTTGGCTCCGTGGTGCTCGCTGCTGCTGTCAAACATAAGTGTGCGCGCACGTGTTCCGGCCACCGACGACGGCTCCGGCGGTCGTGGTAGCGGCGCTGGGTCATCGAAAAGGCGGCGGGGGTGTGTCGGCTAGGGTTAGGATTTTATAAAAATTCCTATCCCTCTCTCTCTCTATATATATATATATATATATATATATATATATATATATATATATATATATATATATATATATATATAGTAGGGGAGTTCGTTCAGCTCGGGTTGAAACCCATGGGCTTGTGTGTTCGTGTGTGTATTTGCTTTCTTGCTGCTGTTGGTGTTAGGTATTTGCTTTGATTTGTGCTTTCAATTTTGACCACTAATTCAATTTTGACTTTGGTTTCCTATTTAGACTTTTATTAAAACTTTATATATATATATATATATGTATATATATATATATATATATATATATATATATATATATATATATATATATATATATATATATATATATATATATATATATGTATGTATGTATGTATGTATGTATGTATATGTATGTATGTATGTATGTATGTATGTATGTGTGTATGTATGTATGTATGTATATATATATATATGTATGTATGTATGTATGTATGTATGTGTGTGTGTGTATATATGTATATGATTTATATATATATATATATATATATATATATATATATATATATATATATATATTGGAAAAAAAAATATATATATATATATATATATATTGGAAAATCGGACTTTTATTGAAGAAAAGACGCAAAATGCCGAAGCCTATACAAGAAAGCGCGCTAACGCGACGAAAGGACAAAAGACGAAAAGTGCGATACGCGCACACAAAAGGTAGGGGGATGGCCTAATCCAGGGCCTCCCAGAACGAGTTGGAGACATGGGGGCAGCGCCTCCTCTCTCTTAAGCATTGTCTAATGACCTCTCCGTATAGTTGAGTGGAAGGGAGTTGGCGTCCTTCATATCGAAATTTGTTCCTATTTTTCCAAAGAACCCAAATGCTGGCGGCTGCTACGATCTGATGTCCGTGGGATCGGCTCCAAAAGTCCAGGAGATCGTAGAAGCCCCCGGTCGGTTGACCCATACTAAGACAATGATGAAGCTTGGACCATGTGCCTGCAGCCAGGTCCTCCAACAGAAGGACGTGCTCAGGAGATTCCGTCTTGTGCTCCTCGCAGCAGTGGCATCTGGAAGCGAAGCTGAATCTCAATGATTTGATGATGTCGTCCGTCGGGATCTTGCAACGAAGGACACGCCAGATGAGGATGAACCATTTGATGGGAATGCATGTCTACCAAAATTTGGCATAAACGATATTGGGCACCCCGCTGTCTCTGGCAACAGTTCTGGCGGAGGCCAAAGTGAAAGTCCCACTCGGATTAGGGAACCATCTCCAGGAGTCGGACGTGTCGGTTATCTGCAGATTCGTGACAAGAAGATTGGTGGCCGCAGGTTGGCCAAGCCAATCTCTGACCTTCCTCCAATTCCATCCGGAACTACCCTCCCAAAGGTCTCTAATGGCGCACCCCTGCGGAGTAAGAATGTTGGGATGGATGATATCTGCACCTAACCACCGCTCCAGATAGGCCGGGGAACTACCGTCACCCAATTGAAGACGAATAAGAGGTTCAGCCGTGATGCGGCCCCGAGTTATACGGTGTCACGATGATGAGGATCTGTTGTTAGTGCTAGCCTCCGACAGATGGAAGAATCTGGAATACCTAGCTCTCATGAACTTTGTCCATAGGGAGGTCTCGGTGCGCAACTTCCACCAAAGCTTGAAGGAACATGCGTCTACGATATGGGCAAGTCTGCAGAAGCCCAGACCACCTTCTCCAGTGGGTTTAGCCATCGTCTTCCAACCGGCCCAGTGATGTTTGTCTTTTCCGTCGCTATGCCCCCAAAAGAACTTAGCAAAGAGGGATTCAAGAGAGTGGAGCACCTTCATGGGGGGGGGAAGCAGACGGCCAGAGTGTACATCGGGATGGACGATAGCACGTGTTTGATAAGGATCGTTTTATCTCCTGGGGATAAGGTTGCATTGTGCCATCCTGCGATGAGTTTGCGGATCTTGTCTGCTAGGTAGTCGTAAATCTCGGAGTTGGCTTTACCGTACACCAACGGGCATCCGAGGTAAAAGAAGGGGGGTCGGCCATGCTGAAGGAGGTCATGTTGGCGAGCAGGGTCGAACGGGTTCTGTCAGCTTTGTGATGAGTGTAGATGATGCTCTTATTGTTGTTGACACGCTGATCAGAGCAGTTGGTGTATCTGTCGATCGTACGCAAGACGACCTCGATCGATCCGCTATCTCCAGAGGAGAAGGTGAGGATATCGTCAGCGTAGGCCAGGTGAGTGAAAAGAGGGTATCCGGTGGTGGTATGGAAGTGGTTGAAACCGGCCATACTTGGCATGCTATTGAGGCTTCTGCTGAGGGCTTCGGCCACAATAATGAAAATGGTGGAAGAGAGTGGATCCACCTGTCTGACCCCGCGGGTAGAACGAAAGAATCCCGCTGCCTGGCCATTAATGACGGTAGAGAACCACGCATTATTGATAGATCTGAAGACGATGTCGATCCAAGGTTCGGAGAAGCCGAAGGCCCTGAATACCCAGATCATGAACTGCCAGTCTAGGCGGTCGTAAGCTTTCTCCATGTCTAGTTTGATGGCCACGTTTCCCCCCTCGACGGGAACTTCATGCACGTGATCATCTCTTGAGCTAGAAGGATGTTATCTGTAATATTACGACCTTTCACAAACCCGCTTTGCTCTTCGAAGATAATCTTGGGGAGAAGATCAGACATCCGATTGGCGACAATCTTAGATATGATCTTGTTGGTGAAGGTACAGAGGCTGATCGGACGAAAGTCCTTAAAGGTTTCCGGATTGTCTTTCTTGGGGATAAGGATGATGTTGGCACAGGAGATCGACTTAGGGTATCTGGCCCCTTGAAGAAAGGCAATAGTAGTTTCAACTAAATCCGTCTTAATGATGTCCCAACAGGCTCTGAAGAAGACGCCGTTGAATCCGTCCGGGCCCGGAGCACTGTACTCATTAATGGACCATACCGCAGCTTTTACCTCCTCCTCAGAAGTGGTGGCCAACAGGGTCTCGTTGTCATTATCGGTAATGAAGGATGGGATAACCGACAATATCGTCGCGTCTTTGGCGACCTGCTCTTTGGTGAATAGTCTGGAGTAGAAGTTCACGGCCTCGGCCTGAATACCGGCCTGGTCATCGACCAGGTTGCCGTTGTTGTCAAGGATCCGGTGTAAATTTAATTTGTTCCTGCGTCCATTAACGCATGCATGAAAGAATTTGGAATTACGGTCACCATCGATGTCCCAGGTCAATCTGGCTTTTTGCTTCCAGAATTCATTCTCCACTCTCAGCCTAGATTTAAGAAGGGCTCTGGCGAGGTTTAGGTGTGCACGGTTCTCCGGGGAGTTGTTGAGGGCAAAAGTGGACTCCGCGCGCGTGATGTCGTCCTCCGCCTCACGAATAGCCTGGAAGATGTCACCGTAAGCTTCTTTACTCCAAGATGAAAGGGCCTTTCGAGTGGCTTTAATCTTAGATGCCATCCGGATCATAGGGTCAATGGCCGAGACAGAATTCCGTGCCAAAGCAACGGTGTTCTGGAATTGCGGGTGATGACGCCAAAAGTTGAGGAAGCGAAAGGCTTTCTTGTTGCCGGTGTAGTTATTGCTGATCTGAACTAAGAGAGGGGAGTGGTCCGATTCAGTGGAGTTGAGATGAGAGAGATTAGTGATCAGGCCCATGTCGTGCCAGCCATCGTTGATCATCGCCCGATCTAATCGGGAGTACTGTCGCCGGTGACCCTCTTGCATGTTGCACCAGGTGAATATACTGTCGAGGTAGGGAATTGGGGTGAGGTTTCTGTGAAAGGTAAAGTTGTTAAAATCATCCATAGCTGGCTTGGGAGGAGGGCGGCCACCGGAATTCTCTTCGTTGCAAGACACCGTATTGAAGTCTCCGATGCACAGCCACGGAAGTCCCTACGGGTGTATCCTCAGAAGATCAGCCCAGAGTAATCTGCGCTCAGGGATGTCGCAGCTGCCATGGACCGCAGAGATGACGGAACGAGACTTGAGGGCCGGGTGTTCGACCCAACAAGTAATAGCCTGGGGAGATTCATGGATGATGCCAAATTGGAAGTCTTGAGCGAGGAAAATCCAGATGTCGTTGCCACCAGCGATGGCGTGCGGGAAACCTAACTTCAGTTGGGTGGCTTTAAGTCTGTTTTGAGGAATTTTGGGTTCGATAATGATTAAGAGGTCTATGCGATAAATCTTTTTGAGGCGGAGAATTTTGTTCATCGTCGGTTTATTGCCGAGCCCCCTCACATTCCAGGAGATGATGTTAAGCATCGGTTGAGGAGATGGTATAGGGGTGGTTGTGCTTCGTGGCCGACCTGGTGGTCCTTGCCGTCATCAACTTTTGGTTGCTTTTGTTCTTCTTGGATGAGGTTTTCTTTGTTAGTGTACTTATATATCCGTTGCCTCCTGACTCATTGTTAGACCGACCTTGGTCGCTACTTCCAACAACGTCAGCGTTGGTGATAGTTGAGTCGTTGTCCTGATCTTCCAGGGCGCATAAGGGGTTGCCAGGGTCCAGAAACCCTTCTTCCTTGGCTTTCCAGAATCTGCCGGTTAAGATGTGGCTGAGAGTGGTTTTAGCGTCCTTTGAGGGCGTAGGAGGGTGTCGAGAGGGTTCAGGTTCTGTCTGAATCTCTGAGCTGCTCACTGGCGAGTCTTTTCTTGGTTGTTGGGATTGGTTGACAGGAGGTTGGATGGAGTGGGAGGCCTCGTGGGAGATTGGTGTGGTGTTCTCAGGTTGACTGGAGGGTTGGGAGATGATGGTGTTATCTCAAATTGGGTGATATGTGAGGTCATTGGGCTTGGGGGATTCTTGTTGTCCGTGGTGGTGAGGGGGGGCTCGCTGTTGTCATTGTGTGCGTCATCGTCAGGGGAGCCTGAGTGAAGTTCGAACGAGTTGTGGAGGGCGAGTGTGGAGGGACTGAAGGGGACGATAGCACGGCTGGTAGTTGCGGTCGTCTGAGGGTGAGAGAGTGTCTGACCTTTGAGGCCTTCGATCTGAGGGAGTGGGTCAGGATTTGGTTTGTGGATGGCAATGGCGGGGTCTCTTTGAGCAGTGGGCGCACGTGAAGTGTGCGGATTTTTCTTCTTTAGTTCTGGATGGGCACGGAAGCAGTGCTGAATAAGGTGACCGTTCATCTGGCAGTGTTTGCAGAAGATGATGTTGTTGTCGTAAACCAGCTTTTGTTTGTGGGATATATCTCCGAGCTCGATCACTATGAGTTTGGGGGGGGTCGTTCGCGAGGTCTAGCTCCACGCAAATCTTCGCGTAGTTGCACTTGGATAGGTAGCGAGTTACTTTCGCTATGGCCACCAGGGTGCCGAAGGAGCTGGCAATACGTTTGAGTGCGGCTGCGGGGAAGCAGACGAGGGGGAGGTTGGAGAGGGTGATCTAGGTTGAAATAATTGTTGAGTCAATATTTGGATTGAAGTCGGGGGACCATTTGACCACTTTAGCGATCTGTGTTCCCATTTTGGCTGTGCCCTTAGCTCGGGCAATCACGTAGTCCGAGTCGGATGATAGGTGTAGGAGCATGTGCTTGGGGTCGAGAGGAGCTACCCGGAAGGCTGCGGAGAGGCCCCACTCGACAACCGCAGCCGAGGCAATGGCGATCTTCGGGTAACCGGAGCCGAACTTTAGCACGAACGACTTGGAGAAGGAGGATGAAAGGGAGGAGATCTCCGACGCGGGGAAGGGGACCCGGATGTGATCTATATACATACATACATATATACATACATACACATATTATATTTATTTAAAACTATTTTATTCCTTTTCTATATATAAATAATAAATATACACACACACACACACACACATATATATATATATATACATATACATATATATATATATATATATATATATATATATATATATACATATATATATATATATATATATATATATATATATATATATACATATATATATATATATATATATATATATATATATTATATATATATATATATTTATATATATATATACATATATATATATATATATATATATATATATATATATATATATATATATTATATACGTAAATATATAATATATATATATATATATATATATATATATATATATATATATATATAGAAACTCCAAAAAAAAACATATAGAAACTCCATAAATGGAATAATACCAAATATATATATATATTTTTTTACTTTTTTTATTTTTTATTTTTTATTTTTTATTTTTTATTTTTATTTTTTTATTTTTTTGAATAAGGAAATTTTATTGAAAACAGAAAACCAACAACACAGTACAAAAGAGCTGGGCCCACCCAACGGCCAAAATTCAAAAATTAAAAAAAGGAGCCGCATACAGCCTGGGGGGGGGGGTGTACGTGGCAGACTGACTCGGGGCCCGAAGGGGGACTGGTCCTGGCGCGGGGTCCGAGGGGGGGGGGACCCGAGGGGATTCGGGAATCCCCATGCGCGAGCCACCGAGAGGAAACGACACCGGAAGGGAGCGGCACCGGAGGGCGACTCGACGGCGAGGGACACGACGGGGGACGGGGAAGGGCGAATCCCGAGGGAAGGGGGAGCTAGGTGCTGCCAGGAGGAGGCGGAGGGCGGAGGGCGGAGGATAGGGGGTGGTCCCGGTAGAGCAGGAGGAAGGGGCGCGACTGCCGTCCGGTCGCGTCGATGAGGAGCCACGGGGAGAGGGAGTAGGAAGGAGTGGCGGGGACGCTCGAGGTGCTACAGCCGGGAGGGGAGGGCCACGGCTAGTCGGAGGGGAGGGGTCACGACGAGGTAGCTCGGAGGGACTTATCCTCGGGGTAGGGCAAGACCGCGGCCGACTGCAACTAGGGCGCGCCTAGGCCTGCGTCCGGAGGAGAGCGCTGACCGCGCGATAGCTGGCCGAGACCCTAGGCGGAGGATGGGCCTAGCAGTAGGGGTACGACCCCCACTGCGACGCTGACGGGAGACCGGCTCCTCCGGGGACAGAAGAGTGCTAGTGGGGCGCGGCCGACTGGGCTGGGACGGAGTACCAGAACCACCGCAGAGTGGTGGGGTCCTGGAAGAAGGCTGCCGTCGAAGAGGAGGAAGGCGCGTCGTGGTGAGCGACGGGAGGGGGGAGGGAGCCCACGGCCGAGGCAGAGGGAGGTACAGAGGGAGGGACTTCCGGGCGGCAAGCCGCACCCGGAGCTGGGGGATATGCCATGGGGAAGACCGAAGCGGGGGGAGGCGCGGGGTGAAGAGGCACCGGGGGAAGGGCGACAGCCAGAGCAGAGGGTTCCTGGACCGGAGTAGCCGAAGGACCCGATCCCGGCGGAGTAGAGAGGGACTCCGGAGCCGCGGGGACGTCGATGTCCGGGGGAGGAGGAGGAGGATCCGAGGCGGGCGCAACGGAGGGCCGCCTCAAGGAGGAGGGATCGAAAGGTGGGGCCGCGGTCGAGGGTAGGGGCGGCGCATCGACAGGGAAGACAGCCAAGGGGGACGGCGGGCCGGAAGGAAGCCGTGCAGCACGCGAGATGCCGAGGGAGACTGGCGGAGGGCCGAGGCAGAAGGGAGATGGAGACGGCCGAGGGCGTCGAGCTTGGCGATGCCTACGACGCCGAAGGCGGCGGCTGCGTCGAGGAGGAGAGAGGAAGGGAGAGGGGTCGCCGCACGTCGGGCAAACGCCGGCCAGGGAATGGGGGGAAGCCGAGAGTGGCCGGAGGGATCCCGGTCGACCGAAGGGACCAAGGAGGCCGGGAAAGAAGGGAGAACGTCCGGGGGCGGTCGACCGCCGGCCGTGCCCGAGGAGGGGGAGGGGTACTCGAGGAGCTAGAGAGCTCCTTCTAGAGGAAGCCAAGCCCACACCATTTTATATATATATATATATATATATATATATATATATATATATATATATATATATATATATACAAAAATCTTAATTTATTTATAAATAAAACAAATATTTTATATTCTATATTTATTTAATATATTAAAGATTTTTTAAATAAAAACTCTATTGAACATGTATATATCTATATCAACAAAATACCTATTTAACTAATAATATAAAAATACTAGCAATAATAATTTAAATAATATTAAAATAATAAAATAATGTAAATGACCATATTAGTCATATTCAGGAAAGTGGGGTGACAATGGCCGACGGGGGAGGGGGACGACCTTCCGATTTCTCCTCTCTGTAAGTCACAGCTTTGAAATCGTCTACACAAAACCAGGGAAGATGGCTGTGGTTGAGTAGGGTATTCGTAAGATCCTTCCACAACTGTCTTCGTTCGGGGATGTCGCAGCTGCCGTTGACGGCAGATAGGAGGGAACGGGTATGGAGCAAGGGAAGTTCAATCTAGCACGAGAGGGCCTGACTCGAGTCGTAAATGATGCTGAACTTCACGTCGGTCGCAAATATGATCCAAATATTGTGACAGCCGGCAAAAGCAGAGGGGAAGCCTAACTACAACTGGATGGACCTGATTTTTTTGGAAGAATTTTATGTTCAATAATCACTAAGATATCGATTCTGTGAATCTTTTTGAGGCTGTTTAATCTTCTCAAGATGGGTTTATTGGCAAGGACTTTAACATTCCAAGAAAGGATGTTAAGCATTGGGATTGCTAGTAGGAGGGGGGTTGTTGAGTTTCGCGACCGATCGAGTGATGATGGCCGATGACTCTTAATTTCTTTTCTTGTTGGATTTTTTGATGGAGGCTACATCCTTCCCGATGGTCGGACTTTGGATGTCCTTGTCCTTGGTCACAGATTCCTCTGTCGGATGCATGTAGGTCTCTCCCTCTATTTCTGCTAGTGCTCCAAAGAAGCTATTCTTATGGGTGAAAATAGATTGACTCATCCTGCTCATAGGGCCTTGACCTAAATTGGCCAAAGTTTCTGTCGGTATGCCTGCTTTGCTGATGGAAGGGTATTCTGGTTCTAGGTTCCTGGTAGACTCTGATGTCTTATCTGGAGGACTCCTTGTGAGCGAAGGATCCGTGTCCTCCATTTGTTCCTCCTCTACGATGTTGTAGCTGCTAGTATTCTCGGTGGCTGCTTCTACGACTTTACGATTGCCGTCAGGTCAGTCTGATTCTAGGGAAACTTCTTGGATCTCAGAAGCTAGGGTATCGAATTTGTTGGATAGACTAAGGGCAGGTTCTTTGAATAACATGTTTGCTCTATTCTGAGGGGCAAGGTTCTGAGTTGTGGATTTTTCCTCACTGTTTTCGAATCTAGTGTGGGAGTTAGGGAGAGGGAGGATAGGGTATTTGTTGCTAATACTGATCGGTAGATGTGGATCAGCCTTGCGAGTCAATTTCTTCTTCAGTTCAGGGTGGGCTCGAAAGCAGTGTTCAATGAGGTGACCTCTCATATGATAGTGGGCACAGAATATGATATTGTTGTCATATATGATATGCTGGGTGTGTGTCTTGTTGCCTAGAGCTATTTGTATGTGATTAGGGGGGTCTTGCTCAAGTCGAGCTCTATATAAATTTTAGCATAATTAGCTTTGGAGAGGTTACGGATTTCTTCTGCCAGCGCCACAAACGTGCCAAAGGAGTTGGCGATACGCTTCAGCGCTGTAGGGACGAAGCAAATGAGAGGTAGGTTTGGAAGGGTCACCCACGTTGAAACGACCGCAGAGTCAATGTTAGTGTTGAAATCTGCAGACCATCTGATAATTTTTATAGGGTGATTGTCTATCCGACCGGAGCCTCTGGACCAGACATTAGTATGATCTGTTTCGGAGAAGAGGTACAGGAGGGTGTGTTTCAGGTCTAACGGGGCTACCCTGTATGCTGCGGTGATACCCCAGCTGGCGATCGTCTCCTGAACCCGGAGCAGCTTCGGGCAACCCGCAGATAATTTGAGAACGAAGGTGTGCGGGAAGGTCGTCGATAATGATGATAACTCTGAGTCGAAGAATGGCACCGTGATGAGCTGGGATCCAAATGGGGAATAGGGTTCTAGATCCTCTAACACGACATCGAGGAGCGCCGGTTGAGGGGGGGCTATCCTGTCTGGGCGCAGTCTATATACAAAAGAAGCCGTAGGGGTGGAGGGATGAGTGGCACAGTGCGGGCAAACGGTTGCAGGCCCTAAGAGCGACCGCAACGAGCAGAGTGGAGGAAGTGATCCACCTCGGAAGCGGGTGACGGCCTCAGAAGTACGTCGGGCGACAAGCCGGGAAGCGAGGGTGCTCCAGGTTGCGCGACAGGAGAGGCACTCTGAGGAGCCAATGCATGGGGTGGCACGGGGGTAGGTGGCGCTAGGTTAGGGTGCACCACGAGGAACAGCGCCAGCAGATCTGTCCCCACGATAGGATGCACAGCGGGGATGTCAACAAGGCCCACAAGTGGCGCAAGCGTGCCAGCTGGGTGGGAGAGTGGGAGTGCGGCTGGCCAAGAGGCCAGGTTGCACGTGCCAGCAGGAATGGAATGGGAAGAAGGTGCAGTACCAGGATCGCGTATGGAGGGAGTGGGGGTCGGCGCTACTCCCTGTTGTGCAGGCTGACAAGAGGGAGGGATGGCGCCATTCCTGGGTGGCGCAACACCGGGAATGCGCAGGGAGAGATAGGCGCCACCAGAGGTGGGTGCTATGGAGGTTGCGCCCTGCGCACAAAGCGCAACAGTGGGGGACGAGCGGGAGTTAGTGGGAATTAAATTCTTAGCGATCAGCTGGGGCTCTCCCCGCTACGGTGGGTGATGAACGGGAGTTAGTGGGTCCGAGAAACACTGTCGAGTTCGGTGGCAGACGCTGAAGCATCTCTGAAGCTTGCCGAAGACACGCTCTAGACGGACATCTCGTGTACAATCGTGACAAGTTAATGAGACACACTAAATAGACGGTAGTCCCTTAACTCTAGGTCCATATGCAAGAAAAAAATAATTAACTGGAAATAAAAGTGCAATAATATATAATAACTGAATATTAAAATGCAACTAAATGTAAGCAGCAAAGATGGCAAGGTATCTTGTCTGGTGGGGTGTGACAATTTGACGTGTCCCGAATAGTCCACTAGCCATGGTCATTGAGAGGGGTACCAATTTTGCGAGAAAAATAGGAAAGCATAGTTAGTTATGATGAGCGACAATCTAAATAGGAGAGAATGTGTTTTGGAGGAAGGGATTTCGTAATTAGAAAATAACTATTTACTTTTATTTATATTCTTGAAAATACTACATGAATCCAATTAGAATATTTATTTAGTTTGAGGCTATTAAGTTTATATAGGCCTAAAATATACTTTTTAAATAATGTATGTATATATTTGAAAAATAAGAGCCCGTTGTAACATTTGAAATTCTAGGGAATCATTTATAATAATTGAAAGCTAGACTTGTTGCGCAAAATATTGTGAAAACTCTCAAAACAATCAATTTAGTCTACAACTCCAAATTTTGTCAATTATATTTAAAAAAAACTATATAAAAAAAGGTTAAAATAACACCATATAACATCTAGGGTTTCCAAACCAAAATTGAAAATAAGGTAGGGCAAGTTCAATACTACTTTTACTTTTAAAGAAGATTATTATAATTATATTTCTCTATCATTCCAAAAATAAAAATAATATTAAAACCAGAATAATAATACTATTGGTGATAACAATGATATTCATATAATACTAAAAATCAATATAGTAAATATATATATGTATATATGAATGGACAGAGCAATTTGCATTTAAAAATCTTTAGATACAGTATTGTGTTATAGGCTAATAATATTAGTACTTGATAAGGAATTATTAATAAATTAATAAATAAATAATTCACATATCACTGTGTTCTTTAAGAGAGTGAGTAAAGGAGAAGAGAGAGAAATAATTATTTTTGGTAGATAATAAAACTGAAATGAAGGAGGGGTTGAAGAAGACGAAGAGGAAGGAGGAAAGGGAGAGTGGGAAGAAGAGGCTCACGGAGAGGAGAGGCGGCGTGCGGCGGGATGTGCATGCGCGGGAGGCTCTCGACTGGCCCGGAGGGGGAAGACCACGGCGGGGGTCCTCGGCTAGCTCGGCGGGAACGGGTGACGCGACTCTGGGAGGAGTCTCGGCGGTGGGGCTCGGCCAGCAGAGCCGCTGGCACAGGCGGTTCCGGGGAGGAGATACGGTGGGAGAGATGGTTCCGGCCATGGCAGCACAGGAGGAGCTCAGGGCAGCACGGGAGGAGCTCAGGGCAGCACTCGGATTCCCGGCCGGCGGTGAGCCCTCTTTCCTTCTCTCACTCTTGGTTCTCTCGGGTGTTTGGTTGGGGCGTAGGTTTTGGGGGTCGCTGGCCTTGGGAGCCGATGATGGGAGTGACGGTGGTGGTGGTGGTTGTTGGTTTGGGGTTCGCCGATGGTGGCGGTGGTGATCCCCAGGAGGCGGGTCAATGGAGAAGGTTGCGGATGGTGGTGGCCGGAGGATTAGTGGCGGTGGCGGTTCCTGGTGGCAGCGACGAAGGAGGGCTGCAGTGAGGGCCGGTGGAGGGTTGCTGGCGGTGATGGCCGCAGGATGGCGCAGGTGATAAGGTCATGGAGGTGGTCGTCGATGGTGTCAGAGGAGGATGGCCGGCATGGTGGCGATGGTCCGGGGCTATGCTGGGGAGGAAGTCGGGAAGACGAGATCGTGGATTTAGGTTTTGATTGTGTCGGGGGTGTGTCCGACACGAGAAAAATGTATGTGTAATATGGAATAAGAACGCTGACACGATGCACAGAACGCTTTGGGTGGAGAAAAATTGGATTATGGAAATTATAGAAAAAAGAAGGTATGGAGCCTCTCCTTATATAGGAGGTGGCGCTCCTATATGGATAATGATTAGGGTAGTTTTAAATTCCCCGGTAGATAATCACATATTTAATTTAAAACACTTTATTTCAAAACAACAATATCTCTCCGAAATATATACACACTAAATACTCTTATATTTAATTCAAAACTGTTTAAAATTACTCGATAATATCAAATACCAATTTAATTTATAATAAACTAGGTTAGAGTTATCTTTTTATAATTTAAAAAAATAATATAATAAATAATTTCAAAAATTAACAATTAAATTATACACATGCATTAGAATTCATGTACTTGCTTACAAATATTTTCAAGATCATCGTTTTCTAAATTACTACAAAAATAAAAATAAATTAATATTTTGGAAAATCTCGATGCGACGCCTTGTACAACTTTAATCAATTGAAATATTTATCGCATACTAGTTTGAAAATCATACTTCTTCTATTTAAATAAAATCTCTAATAAAAATATTTTATAAAAATGTACCTCGCACATATTCGCACTCGACAAGAAAATACGATACGCAAACTCGCACGCGACGTACAATACGACAAATGCAAACTTGTATGCGACGTACAATTTCAAAGTACAAAATCAATACCAAATTATTTATTAAAAAAAACCGTAGTAGAAATTTTAGGGAATTTACATCCTACCCAACTTAAAAGAATTTCGTCCTCAAAATTTAGGAATAATTAGGGAAGGTAGGCTTAAGGGGATAGAAGCAGTTTTATTAATACGAAATTGATTCACATTGAACGAGAAGACAATCACAATATTTAGACAGGATGGTGAGCGACATTTCAATGATAATAGATCAGTTGGATGACTAGGAAAGAATCAATTATAGTATGATTATGCGTATGACAACCCCTCGATGTCTATAATCCATCATTCACTGTCATTTGTTCTATGGACGTACAAGCTCCCCAAATAGGTAATAGTCTTCCAATATAAATTTTGATCATTAGATCAACATTCTTGATTCAACATTTCATTGCGTGTTTTCAATTAGCCATATTCACTCTTTCAATTTGTTTTGTCCCCAAATTTTATATTCCAAAACTTTCTTTTCCTCTTTATTTACTTCGATCATTTACCTCACAAACTTGAATTCCAAAATGTATGCATATATCTCATTCAATATTTCACCGTAAAATTCAACAAGTTCAACACATTTGAATTCAATGAATCTCTAATATACTTCTCCCATATATATATATATATATATATATATATATATATATATATATATATATATATATTAGATTTTGTCGTTCATAATCTCTGCAAAAGTAGGTATTCGATAATCCTTCAATATCTTTAGTAAAAAATAAATCAACATTCTTTGTAGGAAATTCGTACTTATCCTTAAAGTACCCAAGATATTACCTTCGATATTTGTTGATCATATCTTCACAACACAATCTTTTATCGTCATAAATGAATTTTTTTTTCAATCCTTTATTTATTAGTGTCTTCCTCGAAAATTGGAATCCAATGGTCTTTCAATTTATGATGGTAAAAATAAAACCCATCTTAACTGCATGTTCATAATCATCTTAGAAACGTATTCCTTAAATCGTCAAAATTTAAAAGAACATCATCCAAAGTTGAACCGACTATTTGTCAACCGTGGAGTTTATTTATCCTTGATCCACCTTACATTCCTTAATTCATCTAGTAGGGTTGACCACATATTTAAATTGTCCTTATATATACCTTGTAACCTCATAATCATCAAAAATTTCTATAGGATTTTTTAATTTAGTCTCATATAACTAAAGGTTGCCACGATCAAACTTCTATACTTACACAAGGACATCAAAGGAACAAGGTTGCACATACTACGGAGGAATCATAGTGAAATATGAGTGAAGCAATTTAATTTGGAAGGGAAAAAGTAAGGGTTGCTAATATTGTATGAAGAACAAAGATGTTATGGATCTAAGTAATTTAAGATAATGTACAAAAATAAATGGACAAGGTTTAAGCAATCAAGATAAAGCACAAAGTTAAGCAGTTAAGGAATCACATCATATATTGGATCAAAAGTTTTGAGTTGAGGTTGAGTCTCTATCTGTAGTCGGAAGGTATATCGGTATCATGGTAAAGGTTATAGTTTAGCCTTTTTGACTCAAAAGTCGTATCATAAAAATAGAATACAAAGGAACGTGTTTTAGTGGGACATGATACGTCTACATGAAGGTGGAGTCATCTATGTCTTGCATATAAAATTTGTTGGAAGAAAAAGTCTACCGTTATGCTCCAAATATCAAAGTCACGATAGGGGACCCCAAATGATCAAAATCGAAAGTGGGTTTTCATGAGGCGCTAATTAATGCACAAAAATAAAAAGGTTAAAGTACGAAATAAAGTTAATTTAGGAAATCTCGTAGATCAAGGTAAAATAAGTTAGGGACACAGTTTCTAGAGAGAAGATAGTCTCTTAGATGGGGTATAACTAAGGAACGATCTAATCATTTATTCAAGTTTAAAACGATGAGAAGGTCACGATAAAAGATCTAGACTTGAGGAAAGGTCGAGTAAGCCAAGATGAAGTTATAGTCACGTGGTTTGGTCGATGACTAACTGCACTTGTATATATACGACTATCATGGTCATGGATGATATGGCAACTTAACTTCTATCCCATTAGGGTGACCTTGCTTGCTTTTTGTTTCTCTACCAATATAAGATCTAATCTAAAATTTCAAGTTCCTAAAAAGTTTCTCAATAAAAAAATCTCAAAATAATCTACCAAAGTTTCTAATCACTTTACGTTGTTAAGTATAATCATAATTTAAATCTCAAACTCTCTAATCAGTCTTGAAATAACTTTTCTTATATTACTACTAAATTTCCACCAAAATTTTAATATTATCCCTCCAACTTTAAATTCAAGAGTCTATCAATCGTGAATCATGCGACCAAATTACACATTTAAAATCTCTCCCAATCGATTTCATCTCCCTCAAAAGGTGTTTAGCTATAACCCAATAAATCATAAGTACATATATATTGTTTTTTTCAAACCCCAACTAATCCACATTTTCTAGTCAAAATTGGTCGTCTCACAATCATAGTTTTAATAAATTTAAAACTTCCAACAATTTTTGAGATAAACCCCTAGCGTATCCAAATCAAAATTTTAATATCATCAATCCAAACTAAATTTCAAATCTTAATATACTCATTCACCGTAACTCATATGTCACAATTTAAAAGTTTTAGATTTTTCTAAAATCGATTTCATATTCTAATAAACCGTAAATATTTTCTAGAACCTTCAAAAATAAATTTTGTTTTCTCTAACCTTTGTAGAATCCATCGATACTCTCGTGGATATCACCTAATGTTATTAAAATAAAATCCTAACAATCCTTTGGTAATATTGCTACTACCCAACTTGGAATTAACTAATCCTTGGGATCCTACTTTTAGAAAATAAAATGCCTTTATCACTTAATTAGGACCCCAATTCATACTAATCTACCCATGTATTTGACCTATGAGCATAGATTAGTGTAGTCATCTTCCTAACTGCTACTAAGCACGGGAAATAAGAATTCACGGTAGAAAGGAATCAAGCAAGATGCAAATCAATAATGGTAACGAGAGTTCGAAACTTAGAGTCAAGGAAGGAGGTCAAGTATGTGGATGAGATTCCTAAATTCTAATCCTATATAAACAGGCTCACATAGGTACAATAATGTAATCGAAGTGATAACTTGACCTGCATGGGCCACCACAAAAACATGTAATACTCCAGTCCTAAAATACAAGGACTAAGTACGTAGACATGCCAGCTATATACATACGAAGTATATGGAACCCTCGTATGTATACATAAGTTATAAAATGTAGAAAGCCATGAAACTAATCTCATCCACAAATAAATATGTCATAAAATCAACTTATAAATGTCATTGGTACAATACGTTGGGCAGAGACAAATCTATTACCAACTAAAGAGAGAGGAATACATAGAAACAAAATTTTGTCGAGCGATGCGAAGACGATCCAAGTATAATCATCCTCGAAGAAAAAGTGGATCATGGCCTTAGCTATAGTACCTGTAAAAATCACAAAGTACACCTGAAGAAATCACCAGGTCCTCAGAGGGATGTAACAAGATACAGGAAGAACATGCCATTATAACTACAAATATAAACACTATAATACTACAACACAACTGGGTCCCTAACCATCTATGTGATATGCACTTTGAGGATAATGTTCTACACAGGGGCTGTAAGATCAGCAGAGTAAATAAAGAGTGGCAGTAAGTAGCGCTCATCCGAGTCACTATCGGCCATGGGCAGTAAGTAGCGCTCATCTGAGTCGCTATCGGCCCCGGGACAGTAAGTAGAGCTCATCCGAGTCGCTATCGGCCTAAAATGTGTGTAAAAGTAAATATAGCCCCTACGCTAATAGCTGTCCTCTCCCCCCAATAATATTATACATGCGTCGAAACCACGACACACCAACACATGTCGCTTCCACAATACTATTTTATACCTAATAACTGTCAAGTCTTCTAACATGTATCTATTGACAGTTATTTTCAATGAATGCGCACAGGGGATCAGCCGATACGCAAGTGACCTGTCACGACCCGCTCCCGAATAATCGGACACGAGTCGGACACGTCCAGCCTTCGTCGTTAGACACGACGAAGTAAGATGTACCAAGCTAGGGAAATCTAACCAGATAAACATAAATGTGTACAATCACAACATCTAAAAACATTTTCAGAAAGATCACCATAATCCACAAATCTAGATATCATAAAGTACCAGAATCATAGGAATAAAAAAATGCTATGAACTCTAAAGACAATATCTAGAAGTAAAGCTAAATAGTGTAAACTTGAAGCCTCAAGCTAAGTCTCATCCTGTTCAGCTAATATCCTAGGCTCTGGCCCATAGAGTAGAATGGTACCCTGCAAGTATACCTGTAACATATCCTAGTCATGAGCGGAGCTAAGTATATCCAAAAAAATAAACATGAACTATGAACAAGAACAGAAAATATATATAAAGTACAAGAAATAAAAACAAGACATGAAACTGAACAGGAAATACTGAAAATAAATACAGAGAACATGATATGAGTCCTGAACATGAAATACAACCTGAACATGAAATATAACCTGAATCCTGAAATACAACCTGAATCCTGAAACGTGCAAGATTGAAATACATCCAGATTGTGTGATCGGCTTGGGTAGATTCAATGAACATAAAATGGTACGGCTTTGGTCTCGCGTGCACGATACGAGACCTAAGCTATTCACATTAATAATAACAGGGTTTGATCACACAACTGTAGTATTTCCCCTCCCAGCCACAAGTAACTCATAAAACATGAAACAAGGCAATCCCGTGATACATCGTGTCAACAAGGTGATACAGGAATGAATATACAAGACATAAGAAAATAAACAAGTCCGAGGAGTATACTTGCCTGGCTATGGGTGATCAAGTGTGGGTAGTAAAGCTAGGAATCCTCCTGTTTATAATTTACAGTTTTGATAAGTCAATAATGTAAAGTAGTTATTTTTAATCTAGAAAATCACTTAACAAAATCCTTATTTTATACTAAATCTATTAAGTCCTATTAATCTCTACATTTGTATAACTAAGTAATATCTATATACAACCCAAAATGTGAGATAACAATCTTCAATCTTCATTATTACTCAACTTCATGTGCCATGATCCTTAAGTGGCCAACATCTTAATGATACTTATAATTCTTAATTAACTACAAAATTCTATTAAAGAAAAATAGAGCACATTAAGTTAACTTAAAGTAGGACTGAACAAAGTCAACCCTTTCTCAACTATCCTCCCATCCTAACTATAGCCTGACATCATTCCTAATTAGGATTAGAGTCTAAATAGGATACTGCAATTAGTCGCACATAAACCATTTCAACCACAGTCACACATGAACCTGACATCATTCTTAAATAGGTGCTGCAATTAGTCTTTTAACAGGGTATTATAACAATTCAGTCCCTAAGGTGGGACTGATATCCTCAGTCCAAATCAGGACACATATTTCCAGCCTATCCCCAAGTTACTGAACAATGGTTCAGTTCAGTTAAGTCTCACAGATGAGACTGAACTTGACTTAGTTACAAACTGATCCTAGCTACCAGTTTCATTTTAGTCCAAAAATCAGGCATCCTACAGTCCTATACCAGAACATTACACAGTCCCATACAATTCTTAGTTCAGTCCTAACTACCATCCCAATCTCAGATATCAGTCAAATGTATAATCAGTTATCAGTCCAAAACCATATCCTTTGATTTTCCAGGTTCCAGAAATTAATCTAACTGGAAACTCATGATTCAGTCCCCAACATTACTGAGAATGGTTCATTACACCAATCCCAGTGGTGTTCTACCATTTAGTCCAAATTGTATCCCCGAAGATGGTTCTCGACCTCAGATAACATTCAAATGTGGACTGAAACAATTCATATTAAACTGGTTCATCAGTCCTAGGACTGGCTGATATCAAGCTCAGTCTAATATCAGTCCCAAATGCCCAGTCTAATTATCAATTCAACCACATTAAATCCCATTTAATGCAACTGAAAACCATATGTATAAACTTCTAAAAAAAATAAGATACTCAGCTCAGGCCTCCAGTATCGATCCAAATGCTGAATTCAATAGTCTGGATCAACCCAATCCTGAAACATCTGACAATTAAATCCTCAGGAATCAATCAAACTCAACTGTGATACACCAAATGTACTGGGATTGAGTCTCAGTTCTAACAATGAGTCAGTCTATCAAAACATGGTATCTGTTGAACTGAGATAGGATAATCAAAAATCCATTTCAGGTTTTGAAACTTAAGTTATGTATTATCTCCAGGATATATTCATACTCAACAGGACATGGTATAAATCAGTCAAATGTCAGCTGATACATTACAGTCCTGAGTCAGGACATCACCCCAACTTGGAAGCAACTTCTAGTTAAATTTCTAACTAGCATTCGGTCCTTAATCTATTATTCTGAACCCGAGTACATTCCAAGTCTAATTCACATCATCCATGGCTTGGTTTCCTCAAGTTACACTCAATGAGACTAAATACCTAACTTAAGGTTTACACTCAGTCTCTCAACCACTCTGTTTCCAGGTTGAAAACAGTTGGGTTCCATTCTTAACATCAAACAGCCCAATAATGTGTCCTACACCCTTGACAGTCCATAGATTACTGGACAAAACTTGGGTCACTGAACAGCAGTCCCTAGCCAAGAGTAGGACTGATATCTCAGCCTAGTCCAAAGCCAACTCAGAAAATAATATCTGAAATCAACCATTCCCATTATGGTCAGTTTAGAACAGGTTAGTCCTAGGTGAGACTGATATAGTAAGTAGCAGTCAATCCTCAGTTACTCATAAAGTAAAATAAATATTAAATGTTAACATGAGTTAGAGTAATACATAGAACTACCAATCATCTCTATTTAGTATAGACAGTTAACACAAATGTGTCTTGCTATTTAAGATCAAAACTGGTAGCACTGAAATCATTTAAGGCTTAACAATCACCCAACTATCTTAGAGAACCTGAGCCTATAATTTTGCAATACCTAAATAAAATAGGTATAACTAGTGTAGAACTCATAACTAAAATCTAAGAAAATGCTCCAACGTGTGATCCCAAATACTGATACACTCACAATACTAAAATCCTTCCTTAGAAATAGAGTATCAATTCAGGACACAACACAACACACATGCATCAACTAGATCGGGACACCACTTCGAATTAGAATGAGACTAGCAGTAAATACTAGGTTGCAAGGATCTGTGTCATACCTGGAGAGTGAAAGGTTTACCTCAACGTGTGGACACAACTCCAATTTCTGATACCACCCTTCTAATCCGATTGGTTAACAACCCCTGATGCATTTCAACAAATGATTGGAGGACAAGAAGTTATTAAAGGAATTTCTAGAATTGCTCATAATAAATAGATCTCACCCGATCTCCAAAAATTACATGAAACTTGATTTGAACAGGATTTAAGGACTGATTAATCAAATTCAGGAGATGAACATGTTCAGTAGAGATGGAAGAACTCACCAGTGAAAACAAAATTCCTGATCTCGATCCACCAAGTCGAATTCAGGAGTTTCCTTTGTTTGAAATCTCTTGATAATTTCGATCAACACAAAATCCTACACAGAAGTTCGAACGACAAGAAGGACATATCAAAAGAAAATTCGATAAAAGAATCGAATTACAACCTTCTGCTACCAATGGCTACTTACTGAGTCGATCGATTCGAAATTAGCCAGAGAACCTCGTTGTCAAGCAGCTACGCCTCCTTGCTGCTGCTGAAGAACGTCGTTGCCACCATCGCCATGGCTGACTTCACAAAGAACTTGGAAGAATTGGAAGGGAAGAAGGAATTGTGGAGGTGATGGAATGGAAAATATCAGAGTTCTCATTCCTGAATTAACACTGCTGCTTAAATAAAGATTTTCCTTTCGTAAATTTTAGAGGGAAACAATCGAAAGTTTGTTACAAAGCATCATATGGTCTGTTAGAGTAGTAGTGGAAGGAAAAGAACTGGTTTTCTTAGCAGGATTCAAATTTGAATGATTTATTCAATGAATCAAAACAAATAAAAGTCATTTGGGCTGGCCATAAAGGCCCAACTTCAATTGTTAGGTTTTAACAAATAACCCTTTAATTGTTATAGAATTATTAAACCAAAAGAAAAGAAAGAAAGAAAAAAAATTATAGTATTTTTAAAATATTCGGGAAGTAGAGTTATATGACCTCTATATGTTACTCACAACTCACACGCAACTCGCGTACAATCGTGACAAGTTAATGAGACACACTAAATTGATGGTAGTCCCTTAATTTTAGGTCCACATGCAAGAAGAAAATAATTAACTGGAAATAAAAGTGCAATAATATATAATAACTGAATATTAAATGCAACTAAATGTAAGCAGCAAAGATGATAAGGTATCTTGCCTGGTGGGGTGCGACAATTTGACGTGTCCCGAATAGTCCACTAGCCATGGTCATTGAGAGGGGTACCAATTTTGCGAGAAAAATAGGAAAGCATAGTTAGTCATGATGAGCGACAATCTAAATAGGAGAGAATGTATTCTGGAGGAAGGGATTTCGTAATTAGAATATAACTATTTAGTTTTATTTATATTCTTGAAAATACTATATGAATCCAATTAGAATATTTATTTAGTTTGAGGCTATTAAGTTTATATAGGCCCAAAATATACTTTTTAAATAATGTATGTATATATTTGAAAAATAAGAGCCTGTTGTAACATTTGAAATTCTAGGGAATCATTTATAATAATTGAAAGCTAGATTTGTTGCGCAAAATATTGTGAAAACTCTCAAAACAATCAATTTAATCTACAACTCCAAATTTTGTCAATTATAATTTTTTTCTTAAAAAATATATTAAAAATAGGTTAAAATAACACCATATAACATCTAGGGTTTTCAAACCAAATTTGAAAATAAGGTAGGGCAAGTTCAATACTACTTTTACTTTTAAAGAAGATTATTATAATTATATTTCTCTATCATTCCAAAAATAAAAATATTATTAAAACCAGAATAATAATACTATTAGTGAAAACAATGATATTCATAGAATACTAAAAATCAATATAGTAAATATATATATATATATGTATATATATGAATGGACATAGCAATTTGCATTTAAAAATCTTTATATACAGTATTGTGTTATAGGCTACTAATAGTAGTACTTTATAAGGAACTATTAATAATTTAATAAATAGACAATTCACAGATCACTGTGTTCTTTAAGAGAGTGAGTAAAGGAGAAGAGAGAGAAACAATTATTTTTGGTAGAGAATAAAACAGAAATAAAGGAGGGGTTGAAGAAGACGAAGAGGAAGGAGGAGAGGAAGAGTGGGAAGAAGAGGCTCACCGAGAGGAGAGGCGGCGTGCGGCGGGATGTGAATACGCGGAAGGCTCTCGGCTGGCGCGGAGGGGGATGACCATGGCGGGGGTCCTCGGCTGGCTCGGCGGGAACGGGTGACGCGGCTCCGGGAGGAGTCTCGGCGGCAGGGCTCAGCCAGCAGAGCCGCTGGCGCAGGCAGTTCCGAGGAGGAGATACTGCAGGAGAGATGGTTCTGGCCACGGCAGCACGAGAGGAGCTCAGGACGGTGCTCAGATTCCCGGCCGGCAGTGAGCCCTCTATCCTTCTCTCACTCTTGGTTCTCTCGGGTGTTTGGTTGGGGTGTGGGTTTTGGGGGTCTCCGGCCTTGGGAGCCGATGATGGGGGTGACGGTAGTGGTGGTGCTTGGTGGTTTGGGGTTCGCCGATGGTGGCGGTGGGGATCCCCAGGGGGCAGGTCAATGGAGAAGGTGGCAGATGGTGGTGGCCGGAGGATTGGTGGCGGTGGCGGTTCCTAGTGGCAGCGACGAAGGAGGGACGCGGTGAGGGCCGGTGGAGGGTTGCTGGCGGTGATGGCCGCAGGATGGCGCGGGTGGTAAGATCATGGAGGTGGTCATCGATGGTGTCAGAGGAGGATGGCCGACATGGTAGCGATGGTCCGGGGCTGTGCTGGGGAGGAAGTCGGGGAGACGGGATCGCGGATTTAGGTTTTGATTGTGTCGGGGATGTGTCCGACACGAGAAAAATGTATGTGTAATATGGAATAAGAACGCTGAGACGATGCACAGAACGCTTTGGGTGGAGAAAAATTGGATTGTAGAAATTATAGAAAAAAAAGAAGGTATGGAGCCTCTCCTTATATAGGAGGTGGCGCTCCTATATGGATAATGATTAGGGTAGTTTTAAATTCCCCAGTAGATAATCACATATTTAATTTAAAACACTTTATTTCAAAACCAGAATATCTCTCCGAAATATATACACACTAAATACTCTTATATTTAATTTAAAACTGTTTAAAATTACTCGATAATATCAAATACCAATTTAATTTATAATAAACTAGGTTAGAGCTATCTTTTTATAATTTGCAAAAATAATATAATAAATAATTTCAAAATTTAACAATTAAATTATACACATGCATTAGAATTCATGTACTTGCTTACAAATATTTTCAAGATCATCGTTTTCTAAATTACTACAAAAATAAAAATAAATTAACATTTTGAAAAATCTCGATGCGACGCCTTATACAACTTTAATTAATTAATTTTTTTTATCGCATACTAGTTTGAAAATCATACTTCTTCTATTTAAATAAAATCTCTAATAAAAATATTTTATAAAAATGTACCTCGCACATATTCGCACTCGACGAGAAAATACGATACGCAAACTCGCACGTGACGTACAATACGACAAATGCAAACTTGTATGCGACGTACAATTCCGAAGTACAAAATCAATACCAAATTATTTATTTTAAAAAAATCGTAGTAGAAATTTTAGGGGGTTTATACCAGAGGATTTCAGACCCATTGTCTGGTGCAACTATCTATACAAGGTTATCACCCATTTGATGTGTAAAAGAATGCAGGCTGTCATACAAGAATTAGTATCCCCCAACCAAACAATGTTTATCAAAGGTAGAGATGTTGCTGAAAACAACTTACTGGCACATGAAATGATATGGAGCTTCAATAAAGCAGGGGGGAGCAAAATTTGTCTCAAACTAGACCTTCGGAAGGCCTACGATACAGTGAATCAAGCGTTCGTCTGCCACATCATGATCGAAATAGGGTTCTCACCTAATTGGTTGGCAATGGTTCGCGAATGTATATTTACTCCATCGTTCTTCGTTCTTATTCGAGGACAGCCTTGTGGATTCTTCCAGAGTAGCAGAGGTCTGAGACAGGGGAATCCGCTATCTCCGTACTTATTTTCCCTCGTTATGGAGTACTTCACATGTCTGATCGACTTTGCATCTGCTAAAGGAAGGATAACCCCCTGCACAGTAATGTTACACCGCATGTGACTCACCTTATATACGCAGACGACTTATTAGTCTTTATGGTGCCGAATCAGATGGGGACACAAACCCTGATGTCCATATTGGAAGTATTTAGACAAAATACATGGCTATATTTGAATCGGGAGAAAAGTAAAGCATACTTTAGTACGCATTGCTCTAACAAAGAAGCGATCGCCTGGAGTCTCGGAGTTATTAGAGGGGATCTTCCAGTCAAATATTTGGGGATACCGTTGTCAGTTAATTATGCAAGGTCACAAGAATGTCATAGCCTGGTAGAATACACACATCGGCGTATAGAAGGTTGGCATGCCTTGAGTCTCTCATTTGGTGGGCGTATAGAACTTGTGAAGACGGTGATCCAAGCTATTACTAGATTTTGGCTCCAGGCTATACTCCTCCCAGCCGATACTATTACGAGAATCAAAAAAATATGAGCCGACTTTATATGGCGAGGAGGGGTGCATGCTATAGATTGGGATATTATGTACCGACTACGTAAAGAGGGTGGGGTGGGACTCCGCACACTGTGTGGAACGAAAGATATGGCAGGCCTGAAACTCACATAGAAGATGCTTACTGGAAACTCCCTATGGGCCAACTGGATGAAGAACAGGTATGTGAAAGAATCAAATTTCTGGGATAAGATTACTAATAAAAATGACTCAGTCATCTATAAGAACATCCTGCGCATTATCGTGGCCGATTGAAGAGGATGTGTCACTCCCGTTTTTCGTTATACGTATTTCCAGTATACGTGTACGGATTTTTGACCCATATTTTGACTTGTCTAGCATGGCTTGGTTTGGTCTTGGTTTATTTTGGCTTGGTTTATTTTGGTTTTGGTTGGAGATTGAAAGGGTGAAATAAATATCAACTTCCCAGTCTCTCTCCTTATTACTTTCATTAACTTCTTCTTCTTCTTCTTCTTCTTCTTCTTCTTCTTCTTCTTCTTCTTCTTCTTCCTCCATTAATTCTCTCCACCCACCTTAGGCAAGTGTAATCTTGCTTCATGAGAGATTTTATGTTTTAATGTTCCAATGCCTTCCTTACCTAGATTTATGACTCTTTAGTACTTGGTATTTTTGGTTTTGGTGGATAAAATCTTGTAGATCTAAGTTTACTCAAATCTTGGTTTTCTAGGATTTTGGTCTCTCAAACTTTATTATTTTCAAGTTTTGATTGTTCTATGTTGTAGAGAATTTGATTTTATTCAAAATAGACCTTTGAAAACCTGAATTTCGATTTGTTTTGAGTGATTTATGAATTTGGAAAGTTCATGGGTTCCATGAACACAAGTTCCCGAATTGGAGAAGAAGAACAGTGCTGGGCGCATAGCATTTGTATGCGCCCACAGCTGCTTTCCTTTGGGCGCATAGCCATTTGTTTGCGCCCAAGGCCCCATGCTCCCTGCTTGGGCACATAGCCCTATATACGCGCCCAAGGACTCCCCTGCCTAGGCGCATAGCCTTTATATGCGGCCAAGTGCACCTTGAGCTCCCTGCTTGGGCGCATAGTTTTCCTTATGTGCCTACTTGCCATGAAAGATAGTCTCCTGACTTCCTTCCAAGTGCACCCTGTCTCTACCCTGTGGGCGCATGCATGTAGGCGCATGCATATGGGCGCATAGCTCTTGGTGCATGCCTTTCCTAAATACTTGACTCTCCATGAAGCGACTAGCCATAGGCGTATGCCCCTAGGCGCATAGTCGTGGGCGCATGACCTTAGGAGCATGCCCCTGCTTGGGCACATGCCATTCCTAGTGTGTGTGCTATCCTTCGGCGTATGCTCTCCTTGGAGTATGTTGGCCTTGGACGCATGCTATCCATGATACCCCCTTTGATCCTTTGTTCCCTTTCTGGCCAGGATAATCTGTGTTACCTTATCCATGTTTGTCCCCCTGATAACATTGTATAATATTATTAACTGTGCCACGTGCGTTCTTTGAGCTTAAATATGATCTCAGCATGGCATGTACCATCTCTAATAAACTTGATAGTGGCCTGCCGTGCGCACTCTTGGTCAAGTAAATTCTTGGCATACAAGTACCCTTAACATGAACACGACATAACAACATGGCTTACACAATAACTCTTGATAGTGACCCGTCATGGTGCACTCTTGACAAGTAACTTGACATAAATAATCCTTGATGGTGTTCTGTCGTGACGCACTCTTGACATGATAAGTAATAACATGACATGAATAACTCTTGATAGTGACCCGTCGTGGTGCACTCTTGACAAGCAACATGACATGAATAAACTTGATAGTGGCCCGCTGAGACGCACTCTTGACAAGTAATCTTGATAAGTAACCCAATATGATAATCTTGATATGCTGTTACGACGGCTATCTTGACTTGCTAAGTAACTCTTTTCTTGACACCGTGGGTATTTGTGCTTGTATAAGCTACATGTCTCCTCTTACATCATGTCTAGGTCATGGATTCCTGGTTACCACGGTCAGGAATTCGTACTGAATCTGACTAGGTTAACAACTAGATTGATCAAGTAGTTCATAGTAAAATTCCCCAGTCACAGGCAATCCTGTTATCTGGGTGCCTCAAGTGGAATTGTAGCATGCCGACGAGTAGGGCATATTTCAAGCACACTGTCATGTGTTGCACCCCCAAGTCATCTAATACAACTCTCTCAACCCATGGAAGAATAACCTGGATTTAGTCTGCAGGGTTTGTGACTGCTGGAACATCTCATTGCATCTTGTAGTAATTAGGCTTGTGATAACCCTAGTTAGTTAAAGTATCAAGCCGTACTCTTGCTTGGTCGTGATTGATGAATGGAGTCCCGTCTAGTCTAGTCTTGTCTAGACAAGGCCAGTACATGGTTACTTCAGCACGTTACTGTTTATGCTTTACCTTATTGACAATCGGTCAGAGACTAAGTTCTGTTCAGGTGAAGGGTTACAACCCCAGTCCGTATTTGGTTTACGGGTTGTAACTTGGTTACCGGAGTAGTTTCTTAGTTATCTTATCGTTTATCCCCTAAATTCTTAACTCCAAGTTTTTTTGTTATTATTATGCCTTGTGATCTAACATGTTGGTTTTAGTTCTTAAGTGAAGCCTCCCTTGTGGAACTTGCTCTTTCTGTGGTCTGATCTAGCTGGTTTTGTATGGCCAGATTCGGAGTAGCTCCCGAAGATTTCCCAGCCTTCCAGCCAGATAGTGAACACTAGACGCAACCCTGGCAACGGGTGAGTTTTATTTTGCTCTTCTACTCTATTGTAAATTATTCTTTTAAGACGTATAGCCGCTGAGCAAGTTTTAGCTCGTGTTGAATTTACATTACTGTCTGCCTAAGGACTGTAACATGATTGACAAATCCTAGGGTTGATCATGTATGACTGAAACTCTTGCTAGTCTTCGTATTTTGTATGATTAGCTTCATGATCATCTGAATATGTTATGTATGGAATGCCTTACTTTGTATGTCTGATGATCTACCATCTTGTTACATTTACTTGTTTGCTTGAGATTGAGACACTAGGCTTGTTCTTGACCATAAGAGATCGTTGGCTTGTAGTTAAACCCTCATGCATCTAGACAGCCGTAATCGTATATCGAGGTGGGTTACACTTCAATGTACGTAGCTGGCTGTGTCTATCCCCCGTTCTCCAGTATTCTGGTTCTGGGGCGTGACACGGTTTAAGTGGTGGCCCATGCAGGTCTTGTAAATCAAGGTGTGTGAGGGTTTTACCAGATATATGTCTTAATCAACATTCGTCTTTGATCTCTACTCGTGTCTTCTAATCTTTCGAAATCTTGACCTGATCACAGCTTATATCCTCGATCTATTTTGGTCCTTCCTTATTGTTTCCCATGTCATTTCTTCAGTGGCATTGCTCCTGGTCCTACCGATCAGCAAGGTGGAGCACCTCCAGTGAACCAGCAGCAACCTGGGGACCAAGTCCAGCACTCTGGAACAGCTTTCCGAGTCATGTATTCTGGGAACCGAGAGCCCCCGGTTCAGCCATTCCAGCCTGCAAAGCCTGACAATGGAGTCCTGGTAGGGCTTATCCGAGAATTGCTTGCCTCACAAGATTGTCGGGGCGATGCCCTGCATCAGACAGTACATGATGCCATGGCCAGAGTTGGTTACCATGGGAACAATGCATCCAACAGCTTCAAGTGCCTGAACCCTCCTTTCTTTGACGGTAGTGAAGATGCTATCGCTGCTGATGCGTAGCTTCAGGACATAGAGGTTATCTTGGAGGCAGCTCAATTTCCAGAGGATGAGAAGGTAGTTGTTGTGCGTCTACGGTTGTTAGACTTAGCCCGTACCTGGTGGGCGATGCTAGCAGTTGGTTTGGCGATGCCTGTCTTATGGGCAGTATTCAGCGACAAGTTCCAGACCAAGTACTTCGACACAGTAGCTCGCTATGATCTGTAAACGAGATTCACTAATCTTAAGCAGATGGGAAGGAGGTCGATGGCTATGCGGCCGAATTTTCAAGACTTAGTCGGTTTGCTCCTACCTTAGTGGCGACCAAATTAGACCGAGCCCAGCGATTCCAGCAGGGACTCCACCTAGAGATCATTATTTCTGTGGAGCAGTTTGAGTACCAGACGTTTGATGCCGTCTTGGGAGCAGCGAAGAGGCATGAGTATACTTCTCAGAGGATAGTAGATCGAACCGAAGGAAGGAAGAGGTCCCATGGACAGATATCTCGGTCATCAACACAAGCCCCGATAGCTAGGGCCTTGACTATTGGAGCTCCTAGGAGGGCGACCATAGTTTTATGGGTTCAGCACTCGACACCGACGTACCCTCGGCAACAGAAATAGAAGCAGTCTTCCGCAATGGGCTACACTCATTGTGGGAAGCCAGGACACGTAGTTTCAGAGTGTCGTAGAGCACAGGGATTGTGCTTGTCTTGTGGGGCACCGGACCATATAGTTGGGTCCTGTCCTCATAGAGCCAGTTTATCTTCATCAACGCTAACCAGTCCATTGGTTAGGGTTCCAGCACCAGTATAACAGCAGCACCAACCTCCAAGGCCGTTGCTGCCTCAGGCTCAATAGTATGCCCAGGTTCAAATTTAGAACAGGCAGAGAGGTCACCAGCAGAGGGGACCAGCACCAAGAGGATAAGGTCAAGCTATGGCTCTAACCGTGGCAAAATAATTGGCATCAGGTGAGGTAGTGGCATGTACCATTCTCGTCAACTCATTTCCAGCATCAGTCTTATTTGATTCGGGTGCATCGCATTCATTTATGTCTGCACAATTTGTAACACAGATAGGACTAGAGCCCGAATCATTATCAGTAAGACTCAATATACTTACTGGTAACGGTCTTGTGGGAGTAGATAGAGTATATTCCTTGTATCGAATCGTAGTTAGCGGTAGAGAGTTCCCCGCTAGATTGATCGAATTTTCGATGGCCGACTATGACGTGGTCCTAGGAATGGATTGGTTGAAGGATTAATACGCAAGAATATACTGCCATATTGGCAGGATTATTTTTTGTATTCCCGACGAACTAGAGTTTTCATTTTCCAGAGGCAAAATAGAACCTTCTCCACCATTCTTGCGGATGGCAATAGCAGTTCAGTTTCCCAGAGTAGTAGAAGAGTTTCCTGATGTATTTCCCGAAGAGCTTCCAGGCATGCCCAGAGAGAGATAGAGTTCACCATTGATTTTTCTTCTAGGGACGGCACCAGTGTCAGAGAGAGTCTACAGAATGGCACCTTCATAATTGGAGATATTGTACAAGATAATTGAAGAACTCAGAACCAAGGGATTCATTCGTGCTAGTGGATCACCTTGGGGAGCCCCGATGCTTCTTATGAAAAAGAAGGAAGGTACGTCAAGATTATGTGTTGATTATCGTACCTTGAACTCTATAACAATCAAGAATAGATATCTCCTACCAAGGATAGATGATTTATTCGATCAAATCAGTGGAGCAACAGTATTCTTGAAGATTGACTTACGGTCGGGGTACCATCAGATCAGAGTAAGAGAGCAAGACATCACGAAGACGACGTTCAGATCAAGATATGGACATTGGGAGTTTCTCGTTATGCCATTCGGTGCGACCAATGTGCCAGCTGTATTTATGGACCTCATGAATCGTATCTTCATGCCTTATTTGGACCAGTTTATGATAGTGTTTATAGATGACATCTTGGTCTATTGAAATAATGAGGCAGAGCATGAGCAACATCTCCGAGTAGTCCTTTAGATTCTCAGAGAGCACCAGTTGTACGCGAAGTTCAGTAAGTACGAATTTTGGCTTGATCGTATTTCATACTTAGGTTACATCATCACCAGAGGTGGAGTAGAAGTTGGGTCCCAGAAGATAGTGGCTATAGAGACATGGCCAGTACCCAGTACCATAGCAGAAGTTTACATTTTTCTAGGATTGGTGGGTTATTACCGGCAATTCGTATCAGATTTTACTCGAATTTTAGCACCTTTGACGCAATTGACCCGCAAGGATGTACAGTTTGCTTGGACAACAGAGTGTCAGAGTTTATTCGAGAAGTTGAAGCAAGGATTGATGATGGCACCCATTCTTACGCTTCCAGATGGGACGGAAAGATTTTCAGTTTATTGTGACGCTTCCGACAGAGGATTGGGATGCGTCTTGATGTAGCATGGTAAGGTGGTAGCTTATGCGTCACGTCAGCTTCGTGATCGTGAGAAGAATTTCCCAACCCATGACTTGGAGTTAGCAGCGGTGGTTTTCGCACTCAAGTTGTGGAGGTATTATTTGTATGGAGATCGGGTGGGGATTTTTACCGACTACAAGAGTCTTAAGTATGTGTTTACCCAGAAGGACCTTAACATGCATCATAGGAGATGGCTAGAACTACTTATGGATTACGACATCAAACTGCAGTATCATCATGGAAAGGCCAACGTTGTTGCAGATGCATTGAGCAGAAGAGCCGGAGTTTATTTTCTAACAGCACAGCCAGAGTTGTTAGCAGATCTTTAGAAGATGGGTATTGAGGTAGTTCTTCCTACCAATATGGCATTGATGGCCAGTATGCAAGTTCAGTCCAGTATAGTTGAGAGGATTAAGTTAGCTCAGTCAATGGATTCTAAGCTTCAGCGGCTTAGGGCAGAATGTGTAGCAGGACGGAGAGCAGAGTTATGTATTCATGAGGATGGTACACTTCAACATAAAAGGCGTCTTTGTGTACCTAGTGGTGACATCAGACAAGAGATCATGATGGAGGCTCACAGTTTACAGTATTCGATTCATTCCGGTGGTATGAAGATGTATCGTAATATCTGTCAGCATTTCTGGTGGAATGGCATGAAGAGGGAGATAACCCGATTTGTCTCTCTTTGTTTAGTTTGTCAGCAAGTTAAGGCTGAACATCAGAGACCAACTGGACTTCTTCAACCTTTACTGATCCTAGAGTGGAAGTGGGAGCATATTACTATGCATTTTGTAACTAGGTTACCTAAATCCTCAACTGGAAGAGATGTTATATGGATTATAGTTGACAGACTCACCAAGGTAGCTCATTTTCTTCCTTTCAGAATTAGCCAGTCGACGGATCAGCTAGCAGAGATGTACCTCAGGCAGATAGTCAAGGTATATGGAGTGCCAATTAGTATTGTATCCGACAGAGATTTGAGATTTATATCGCACTTTTGGCAGAGTCTTCAGAAGAGTATGGAGACTCGTCTCAAGTTCAGTTCAGCTTATCATCCACAAATAGATGGTCAGTCAGAACGTACAATTCAAAGTCTTGAAAAAATGCTACGATCATGTACACTTGACTTTGGTGGTTCGTGGGAAGATCACCTGCATCTCGTGGAGTTCTCCTATAATAACAGTTTCCAGGCCAGTATCCAGATAGCACCATTTGAGGCATTGTACGGCAGAAAGTACAGATCACCTTTAGCTTGGGATGATGTCTGCAAGAGGCAGATGCTTAGTCCAGAAATGATTACGCAGACTATTGAGGTGGTCAGACAAGTTAGGGATCATCTTCGAGTTGTACAAGATCGTCAACGCCATTGGGCCAATTCTCATCGGCGTCCTTTGGAGTTTTCTATCGGTGACCACATATTCCTTAGGATCTCGCCTACCCGTGGCATCATTCGTTTTGGCATACGGGAAAAGTTTAGTCCTAGGTATATAGGGCCGTTCGATATTCTTAAGCGAGTAGGTGATGTGTCCTATCGTCTCGCTCTTCCGCCGTTGTTACATGAGGTACATGATGTCTTCTATGTATCCCAATTACGCCAGTATATCCCAGATCTGAGTCATGTCCTTGATCATTCAAAATTGTTTGTTGGTACCAACCTTTCGTATGAGAAAAGTTCTGTATCCATATTGGACCGAAGCGAGAAGATACTCAAGAACAAGACTATTAGTCTAGTTCGTGTTGCTTGGGGTCATCACTCTTTGGGTGAGTAAATGTAGGAACATGAGGATGATATCCGATCGCGATATCCACACCTATTTGACTCATAAGGTATAATGTCTTCCTTATGCCTTATGTTTTTAATTTTTTGCTTGTATGAATGATTGCTTGATTGACTATTAGTCATAGATTGCTCGTGATTAGTATAGCTTGCCCCGACATCTCTAGCCTCTTGATTAAATTTTGAGGACAAAATTCTTTTAAGGTGGGTAGAGTTGTCACTCCCGTTTTTTGTTATATATATTTACAGTATACATGTACGAATTTTCGACCCATATTTTGGCTTGTCTAGCATGGCTTGATTTGGTCAAGGTTTTGCTTGGCTTGGTATATTTTGGTTTTGGTTGGAGATGAAAAGGGTGATATAAATATCAACTTCCCACTCTCTTTCCTCATTACATTCATTAACTTCTTCTTCTTCCTCCATTAATTCTCTCCATCCACCTTAGGCAAGTGTAATCTTGCTTCATGAGAGATCTCATGTTTTAATGTTCCAATGTCTTCCTTACCTAGATTTATGACTCTTTAGTACTTGGTATTTTTGGTTTTGGTGGATAAAATCTTGTAGATCTAAGTTTATTCAAATCTTGGTTTTCTTGGATTTTGATCTCTCAAACTTTATTATTTTCAAGTTTTGATTGTTCCATGTTGTACAGAATTTGATTTTACTCAAAATGGACCTTTGAAAACCCGAATTTCGATTTGTTTTGAGTGATTTATGAATTTGGAAAGTTCATGGGTTCCATTAACACAAGTTCTCCAATTGGGGAAGAAGAACAGTGCTGGGCGCATAGCATTTGTATGCGCCCACAGCTGCTTTCCTTTGGGCGCATAGCCATTTGTATGCGCCCAAGGCCCCATGCTCCCTGCTTGGGCGCATAGCCCTATATACGAGCCCAAGGACTCCCTGCCTAAGCGCATAGCCTTTATATGCGGCCAAGTGCACCCTGAGCTCCCTACTTGGGCGCATAGTTTTCCTTATGCGCCCACTTGCCATGAAAGATAGTCTCCTGACTTCCTTCCAAGTGCACCCTGTCTCTACCCTGTGGGCGCATGTATGTAGGCGCATGCATATGGGCACATAGCTCTTGGCGTATGCCTTCCCTAAACACTTGACTCTCCATAAAGCGACTAGCCATAGGCACATGGCCCTAGGCGCATAGCCTTAGGCGCATTGCCGTGGGCGCATGACCTTAGGCGCATGCCCCTGCTTGGGCACATGTCATTCCCAGTGTGTGTGCTATCCTTCGGCGCATGCTCTCCTTGGAGTATGTTGGCCTTGGGTGCATGCTACCCATGATACCCCATTTGATCCTTTGTGCCCTTTCTGGCCAGGATAATCTATGTTACCTTATCCATGTTTGTCCCCCTGATAGCATTGTATAATGTTATTAATTGTGCCACGTGCGTGCTTTGAGCTTAAATACGATCTCATCATGGCATGTACCATCTCTAATAAACTTGATAGTGGCCTGTCGTGGCGCACTCTTGGTAAAGTAAATTCTTGGCATATAAGTACCCTTAACATGAACACGACATGACAAAATGGCTTACACAATAACTCTTGATAGTGACCTGTCATGGTGCACTCTTGACAAGTAACTTAACATGAATAATCCTTGACGGTGGTCCGTCGTGACGCACTCTTGACATGATAAGTAATAACATGACATGAATAACTCTTGATAGTGACCCGTCGTGGTGCACTCTTGACAAGCAACATGACATAAATAAACTTGATAGTGGCCCGCTGAGGCGCACTCTTGACAAGTAATCTTGATAAGTAACCTAACATGATAATCTTGATATGCTATTGCGACGGCTATCTTGACTTGCTAAGTAACTCTTGTCTTGACACCGTGAGTGTTTATGCTTGTATAAGCTACATGTCTCATCTTGCATCATGTCGAGGATATGGATTCCTGGTTACCACGGTCAGGGATTCGTACTGAACCTGACTAGGTTAACAACTAGATTGATCAAGTAGTTCATAGTGAGATTTTCCAGTCACAGGCAATCCCGTTATCTGGGCACCTCAAGTGGACTTGTAGCCTGTCGACGAGTAGCGCACATTTCTAGCATACTGTCATGTGTTGCACCCCCAAGTATCTAATACAACTCTCTCAACCTGCGGAAGGATAACCTGGATTTAATCTGCAGGGTTTGTGACCACTGGAACATCTCATTGCATCTTGTAGTAATTAGGCTTGTGATAACCCTAGTTAGTTAAAGTATCAAGCCGTTCTCTTGCTTGGACGTGATTGATGAATGGAGTCCCGTCTAGTCTAGTCTTGTCTAGACAAGGCCAGTACATGGTTACTTCAGCACGTTACTGTTTATGCTTTACCTTATCGATAATCGATCAGAGACTAAGTTCTGTTCAGGTGAAGGGTTACAACCCCGGTTCTTGTTTGGTTTATGGGATGTAACTTGGTTACCGGAGTAGTTTCTTAGTTATCTTATCGTTTATCCCCTGAATTCTTAACTCCAAGTTTTCTTGTTATTATTATGCCTTGTGATCTAACATGCTAGTTTTAGTTCTTAAGTGAAGTCTCCCTTGTGGCACTTGTTCTTTCTGGGGTCTGACCCAGCTGGTTTTGTATGGCTATATTTCGGAGTAGCTCCCGAGGATCTTCCAGCCTTCCAGCCAGATGGTGAACACTAGACGCAACCCTGACAAAGAGTGGGTTTTATTTTGCTCTCCCACTCTATTGTAAATTATTCTTTTGAGGTGTTTAGCCGCCGAGCAAGTGTTAACTTGTGTTGAATTTACATTCCTGTCTGCCTAAGGGCTGTAACATGATTGACAAATATTACGCCCCAGTCCCAAAATACGCAGGACTAGGATACGTATACATGCCAGCTACGCATCGAGAGAACTCCAGCCCAGCTCGAATACGTATAAGCTGTCAGGTTATTCTAGATTAACTATATCTCAATCCACTAAATATCGGTAACAATAACGAATCAAGTACAGTAAGGCTGATCAGACCATAATACACTGATTCTAGAATAGATAAATATGTTAGAGTGGATCCCCAATAACACATTTATCATGAACATGCTAGAGGAAAATAGAAGCTTGTACAAGACTAGGCTATAATGTAGCAAGAATCAAATATAGGACAAAATCTAATTACGGAAGAGAAAGATAAAACACCAACTAAATATACCTGCAGTCTCGGTGTAGCAATCATCCTCCATCGGTGTACCATACCTTCATCTAATACCTGGAGAGATCACCAGGTCCTCAGAGGACTAGCAAGACACATCAAAATACTTGCATAACCGTCGACCGTTCTGCCTCCTTGCTTCAAGTTGGTAAACCTCGTCTGTAGGTCGTACCAAGCTACAGCATCAAAATACTTCGTCTGGAATCTTTCTGTAAATACCGCCCAAGTAACCGGCGCCGCTAATCCCACGGCCTGTGCCGCCCACCAACTGCGAGCCAAGTCTAGCAACTGTAGGTGTACCACGGCCACCTTCTCATTCTCAGGAGTTCTAGCTGCTTCCAGAACCACCTCGGTATCCTGAAGCCAAGCGTCCGCGGCAATCGCATCTTCACTGCCGTCGAAGAATGGAGGGTTCAAGCGCTTGAACCTGTTGGCCGCACTGTTCCCTGGATGACCGCCTCTGGTCAAAGCATCTGCCACTACCTGGTGCAAGGCATCTCCTCTACGATCCTGGGAAGCTATCAAGGTCCTGATGAGACCTACCAAGGTGCCATCGTCAGGCTCTGCAGGCTGGACGGGCCGAACTGGGGGCTCTCTTCCGGGAGGTACAACTCTGGAGGCTACTCCGGAATGCTGGGCTTGATCTCCGGGTTGCTGGTCCACGGGAAGTGCTCCACCTTGCTGATCGACGGGGTCAGGTACAGTGCCGCTGAAGAAGACGACACAGGGAAACAATAAGGAAGGACCAGGACAGATCAACGATACAAGCACATGATCAGGGCAAGAATCCAGAGATTCAGAGGATATGAACGGAGATCAAAGACGAGTACTGATTGAGACATCTATCCGGTAAACCCTCACATATCTTGAATGCCAAGACCTGCATGGGCCACCACTTAAACCATGTGATGCCCCAGAACCAGAATACTGGAGAGCGGGGACGAACATAGCCAGCTACGTATATTGAAATGGAATCCACCTCGGTATACGGTCACGGCTGTCTAGATATGAGGGTTTACTACAAGCCAACGGTCTCTTAAGGTCAAGCCTATTGTCTCAATCTCAAGCAAGTAATATAATTACAAGATGTTAGACCACCAAATATACAATAAAAGGCGTCCCAAATATTACATATTCAGCTGATCATGAAGCTAGTCATACAAAATGTGAGGACTAGCAAGAGTTAAGTCATACATGATCAACCCTAGGATTTGTTAATCATGTTACAGCCCGTAGGCAGACAGTAAGTAAAGATGTATCGAGCTAACAGGTGCTCGTCGGCTAAATGCCTCAAAAGAATAAATTTACAATGTAGTGGGTGAAACAAAATGGAAAACCCACTCGTAGCCCGGGTTCCTTCTAGTCGCCACCATTGGGCTGGAAGTTCGGTAGATCCTCGGGTGCTGCTCCGAAATCTGGCCACACAAAACCAGCTGGATCAAACCCCAGAAAGAGCAAGTGCCACAAAGGAGGCCACGAAATAAGAACAAAAGCCAGCATATCAGAACATAAGAAATAGAAGAAAAGTACAAGTAATAAAGAGTACAACATGACAATAAACGACTAGGGACATGGAACTATTCCGGGAGCCAGATTACAACCCGTAAACCAAACAAGGACCGGGGTGTAACCTTTCGCCTGAATAGCACTTGTCTCCTCCCATTTATTGTTAAGATAAGTAAATCAATCATGTTCAGGGGTACCAAGTACAGGGACTTAGACGAGACTTGGACCAGGCTAGACACCATCCATTAACAGGCGGCCAAGCAAATATTACGGCTTACTACTTAACTAATTAGGGTTATCACAAGCCTAATTACTAACAAGATGCAAATGAGAAATTCCCAGTCCCAAGCCCTGCAGACTATCCAGTTATCCTTCCGCGGGTTGAGAGTATGGTTGGGTACATCGCCCTGGAGACGATATACCCTTAGGTGACTTAGAGAGTGCAACACATGACAGTGTGCTAGAAATGTGCCCTACTCGTTGGCAGGCTACAAGTCCATTTAATGCGCCCAGATAACGAGATTGCCTGGGTCTAGAATTTCTCCATGTTCTAGTTTGATCTAACCATTAGCCTAATCCGATTTAACGCGAGTCCCTGTCCGTGGTACCCAGGGAGTCACGTCCTAGATATGATGCAAGATAAGACAAGTGGATTGCACAAAACAACAAGAAAGACACCCACAGTGTCAGGACAAGTCAATGTACGACCAGTTATCAAGTTAAGTCAAGTCAAGTCAGGAGTGCGCCACGGCGACCACTATCAAGATATCAAGTTACAGGGGATTATTTACAGGTTGCAGGTTACAAGTTAAATGCCACAAGTTACAAATGTACCACATCGAGTTACTGCCAAGATCAGAGAATGCTAGCCATAAATTAAAAACACAGAAAATCGTGTCAAGACGTGTCGGGTTAAGTCAAGTCGTGCTGTGGGCATCAAGATCTCAGAAAACAAAATCAACAAGAGAGAAACAGAGGACCAAAGGGAACACCAAAGGTCAGGAAGGGAAGCCATGGCACAGGGTGTGCCAGGCAAAGGGCTCGGGCAAGCGGCGCCAAGAGATGCGCTCGGGAATGGTCGCAGTGCGCCAAGGGGCGCGAGCGGGTCAACAGGGACAACTGCGCACGGGGCATGCAGGGGACAAGGCAGCCAGGCGCGCAGGAGCGCAAGGCGGCAAGGCGCGCAGGGCATGCCGGTCAGCAAGGCGTGCAGGGGCGCACGGGCCAGCAAGGCGCACAGGGGCGCACAGGGGGCAAGGCAGCCAGGCGCACAGGAGCGCAAGGCGGCAAGACGCGTAGGGCATACGCGGTCAGCAAGGCGTGCAGGGGCGTACGGGGGCGTACAGGCCAGCGAGGCGTGCGGGGCGCGCAGGCCAGCGAGGCGCCAGCGAGGCGCACGGGGCGCGCAGGCCAGCGAGGCGCGTGGGGGGGGCAGCGCTAAAGAGTGCGGTGCGGGAGAGCAGCCCATCGCTAAACAGCGCGGCTGGGGAGGGGGTCTTCTTCCTCCTCAAGCTGAGAGGAAGAATACCATTGGCCTCAAAACTTTAGAACTTCCCAACTTGGTCCATAAAACATGAAATCCGGAATTTCAAGAGTCTAACTTGTGTAAAATTTGATTCTCTACAACATAGAAGCATCAAAACAAGCAAAATCCAAGTTTGGTAGATCAAACCCAAAAAATTTCGAAAATGGTAAAAACTTAGATCTAGGAGAATCCAAGCTCCAAATCCAAAAATGTCAAATTCTAATGTTGTTCCAAATCATCTAATTAATCTATTAGGCAAATAAAATTTTTTTCTTCATGTAGTGGCAAGATGCACTTGCCTATGGGTGGGATGTTGTGTAGAAGAAGGAAGAAGAAGGAGTTAGAAATTTAATGAGGAAAGTAATGAGGAGAGAGAATGGTTGGTGGGGATTTTAATGAGGGTGGGTTGTGGTGGAATGAGGGTGGAGTATAGGTTAAAGTGTTCCATTGGGTTTAAAATCAAACCAACCCAACTAAAACCGAGCCAAGCCAAAATCTAAAATACGAGAAAACCCAAAATTCTGCAAGTCGAGAAAAAAATAAAAAAAAATACATGCCAAAATCCAACTACGAGTATAAATACGAAATACGGGAAATGATGGTGACATGGGGGGTCGGTTCTGTTTAACGTGTATTCATGTGTATTTGATCTCGTGAGATTTTAAGGGAAAATCTCGCGAGATCTTCCTAGTTTTTTTTTGTTTTTTTTGTTTTACACTATTCTAAAATCTAATAAATAACTTAAATATATATCAAAAGATATACCAAAATCTAAATTAGTTTATTATAATTTAAAATGTATATACTCCATTAAAATATTTATACTATCTCCTCTAATAATTATTATTACTACTACTAGTATATATAAAAAAAATATAATTTCTAAATATCACAAAATCTAAATTTATCTATAATAATTCAAGGGTAAATATTTATATACAAGATATCTAGTATCCATATCCACCTATTATGTAAAATATTATATACTAGGTACATATATATTCCACAAAATAACTTTAATAAAAATAATAAATAATAAAAATTGTTCCAATGGGTGAACTTCACCACACACCCTTATTTGGGTCCAGAAAACTGTACAATTGTTATAAAACATTATTTAATAATAAAATTACAAATTTTTGTACAATAATAAAATAATTAGGAATACAATATCAATTTCTAAAATAATTTAAGAAATATTTGCACACGCATATGCCTATATGGTCGTCTTTGGTCCACTACACGCCTACATGGTCTTAGAATTGGGTTGGGTCCAGTTCGGGCTGATTGGGTACAACCGGGTCATAGATAAATTATTATATCTAATTAATAAATAACTACTTCATCGGTGGGGGTTAAGTCACCACTTTACCTGGTTTTCCTACTTGGGACGCAGCTATGGCCGGGCCTTCCCTAACATGGCTAATAGACCAGTCAAAGTACACGACTACACTATCCGTGCTAAAATTTCTAGTCGATATGCATCTCAAAACTTAACCATGACTTGGGCCGTATATATATATAGTACTAGGCTATTATAAATATAATCATCTATATATAAAATTGTATTTAAATATAATTGACTATATAACATCCTAAAATAAATTGTAATGCCTGTGGTTCGTATTACGTATTTCTGGAATACGTGTATGTATTTATTCTTGTTTTGCATGATTTCCTTGCTTAATTTCCTCCCTGGGCTTGGTTTATTCTTGGTTTGGGTTGGCTTGGCTCGGTTTGGGATTGCTCTTGGTTCATCATGAACCAAGGGGTGAACCCCCTACCTACCACCACCACTACCATTTATTAACCCTTCTCCTTTCTCTCTCTTCATTTATCATCTTCTCCACCATTACTTTCTTACCTACCAGAGAGAGGGAGAGAGAGGTCTAGGCAAGTGCAACTTGCTTCATGGATGAACTCTAATTTTATTGCTTCATTCTCTTCCTTACAGCATTTTAACTTACTTTAGAATTTGGCATTTTCACCAGAATGCTTGTATTTATTTTACCAATAAATGGTGAGAATTCCAAGTTCTGTTCAGAAGAAGGGTTACAACCCCGGTCCTTGTTTGGTTTACGGGTTGTAACCTGGTTATCTGAATAGCTCCATGGTTATCTCGTCGTATATCATCATGATGTATTTTCTTTATTTCCAGTTCTTACTTTTATTTATATCTTGTACTGATTGCTGGTTTTAGTTCCTAAGTGAAGCTTCCTTTGTGGCACTTGCTCTTTCTGGGATCTGACCCAGCTGGTTTTGTGTGGCCAGATTTTGGAGCAGCTCCAGAGGATCTACCGACCTTCCAGCCAGATGGTGGCTACTAGACGAAACCCTGGCAACGAGTGGATTTATTTTTTTTGATCTTCCACTTTATTGTAAAAATATTCTTTTGAGGTGCTTAGCCGACGAGCACCTGTTTAGCTCGATTTTACTTTACTTACTGTCTGCCTACGGACTGTAGCATGATTAACAGATCCTAGGGTTGATCATGTATGACTAAACTCTTGCTAGTCCTAACATTTTGTAACGACTAGCTTCATGATCAGCTGAATATGTAATATTTGGGACGCCTTATTATTGTATATTTAATGATCATACATCTTGTAACATTTACTTATTTGCTTGTGATTGAGACACTAGGCTTGTTCATGACCTTAATAGACTGTTGGCTTGTAGATAAACCCTCATGTATCTAGACAGCCGTGACCGTATAGCGAGATGGATCCCATATCATATACGTACTTGGCTATGTTTGCCCCCGCTCTCCAGTATTCTGGTTCTGGGGCGTGATATGGTTTAAGTGGTAGCCCATGCAGGTCTTGTAAATCAAGATATGTGAGGGTTTACCGAATAGATGTCTTAATCAGTATTCGTCCTTGATCTCTGCTTGTATCTTTTGAATCCCTGGATTCTTGTCCTGATCATATGCTTGTATCGTTGATCTGTCCCGGTCCTTCCTTATTGTTCTCTATATCTTTTTCTTGAGCGACATTGTTCCTGGACCTGCCGGTCAGCAAGGCGGAGCACCTCCCGTAGACCAGCAGCAACCTGGAGATCAAGCCCAGTATTTCGGAGTAGCCTCCAGAGTCATACCTTCTGATGGAGAACCACCAGTCCAGCCAGTTCAGCCTGTCGAGCCTGATGATGGCACTTTGGTAGGTCTCGTCAGAACCTTGATAGCTTTCCAAGATCGTCGTGGAGATGTCTTGCACCAGGCAGTAACGGATGCCTTGACCAGAGGAGGTCATCAGGGTAACAGCGCGGCCAACAGCTTCAAGCGCTTGAACCCTCCATTCTTCGACGGTAGCGAAGATGCTATCGCAGCAGATGCTTGGCTTCAGGACACAGAGGTGATTCTAGAAGCAGCCAGGACCCTAGAGAACGAGAAGGTGGCCGTTGTGCGCCTGCAGTTGTTAGATCTTGCCCGCAGCTGGTGGGCAGCACAGGCCGTTGGATTAGCAGCACCCATTGCTTGGGCAGTATTCAGAGAGAGATTCCAGACCAAGTATTTCGATGCCGTGGCTCGGTATGATCTGCAGACGAGGTTTACCAATATGAAGCAAGGAGGCAGGACAGTCGACGGATATGCGGTCGAGTTTTCCAGACTCAGTCGGTTTGCTCCACTTTGGTGGCAACCGAGTATGATAGAGCCCAGCAGTTCCAGCAGGGACTTCACCTGGAGATCTTGTTGGCAGTTGAGCAGTTTGAGCATCAAACTTTTGATGCAGTCTTGAGAGCAGCCCGGAGGCATGAGTATACCTCCCAGAGGATTATGGATAGGGCCGGAGGTCGGAAGAGATCTCACGGCCAGATGAATCAGTCTTCAGCACCAGCCCCGGCAGCCAGGGCTTTAACTATTGGAGCTCCAAGATGAGCGACCTCAGTAATGTCGGTTCAGCATTCCACTCCGACGCACCCTCAGCAGCAGAAGCAGAAGCAATCTTTCGCAGTGGATTGTTCTCATTGTGGGAAGCCAGGCCATGTAGTGGCAGAATGTCGTAGGGCACAAAGATTGTGCCTGGCTTGTGAAGCACCAGACCATAGGGTTGGATCCTGCCCGAATAGGGGTGGTTCATCATCGTCCAACCTTTCTAGCTCTTCGGTGAGAGGACCAGCTCCGGTCCAGCAGCAGCAGTATCCATTGCCGAGGCCCTTGTCGCCTCAGACCCAAGTATTCCAGCAGCAGAACTCCCAGCAGTATGTTCAAGCCCAGGCCCAGAGTCAGAATAGGCAGCAAGAATTTCAGCAGAGGGGACCAGCACCCCGAGGGCATGGTCATGCTATGGTGATGACCGCAGAGGAAGGATTGGCACCAGGAGAGGTAGTGGCAGGTACTATTCTCGTCAACTCATTTCCAGCTTCAGCTTTATTTGATTCTGGTGCATCGCATTCTTTTATGTCTGTACGATTCGCGACACGGGTAGGATTGGAGCCCGAGTCATTATCAGTAAGGCTCAATATACTTACTGGTAACGGACTTGTGGGAGTAGATAGAGTGTTTTCCTCGTGTCGAATCGTAGTTAGCGGTAGAGAATTCCCCGCTAGATTGATAGAGTTTTCGATGACCGATTATGATGTGGTCCTAGGGATGGATTAGTTGAGGAACCAGTATGCTAGGATAGACTGCCACATTGGCAGGGTTGTTTTTAGCATTCCAGGCGAGCCGGAGTTTTCTTTCTCCTGAGGCAAAGTTGAGTCATCTCCTCCGATATTGCGGATGGCAGTAGCAGCAGTTCAGTTGCCCAGGATAGTCGAGGAGTTTCCAGATGTTTTCCCAGAAGAACTTCCAAGTATGCCTCCGGAGCAGGAGATCGAGTTCACTATAGATTTGATTCCCGGGACAACCCCAGTGTCAGAGAGAGTCTACAGGATGGCGCCGTCAGAGTTGGAGATATTGTACAAGATGATTGAAGAACTCAGAACCAAGGGATTCATTCGTGCTAGTGGATCGCCTTGGAGAGCCCCGATGCTTCTTATGAAAAAGAAGGATGGTACGTCCAGGTTATGTATTGATTATCGTACCTTGAACTCAGTGACAATCAAGAACAGATACCCTCTTCCGAGGATAGATGACTTGTTTGATCAACTCAAGGGGGCTTCCATATTCTCGAAGATTAATTTGCGCTCAGGTTATCACCAGATCAGAGTCAGAGAGCAGGACATCCCGAAGACAGCTTTTGGATCAAGGTATGGGCATTGGGAGTTCCTAGTGATGCCATTTGGAGCGACCAATACGCCGACAGTATTCATGGACCTCATGAATCGCATCTTCATGCCTTACTTGGATCAATTTATGATTGTGTTCTTGGATGACATCCTGGTCTACAGCAAGAGTGAGGCGGAGCATGAGCAGCATCTCCGAATAGTTCTTTAGATCCTCAGAGAGCATCAGTTATATGCCAAGTTCAGTAAATGCGAGTTCTGGCTCGATCGCATTTCGTACTTGGGTCATATCATCACTCGAGGAGGAGTAGAAGTGGATCCCCAGAAGATTGTGGCTATTGAGTCATGGCCAGTGCCCAGCACAGTTGTAGAGGTTCGCAGTTTTCTTAGATTGGCCGGCTACTACCGGCGGTTTGTTTCGGATTTTGCTCGAATTTCGGCGCTATTGACGCAGTTGACCCGCAAGGATGCGCAGTTTGCTTGGACAGCAGAGTGTCAGAGTTCTTTTGAGCAGTTGAAGCGAGGCTTGATGATGGCTCCAATTCTTGCGCATCCAGATAGAATCGGAGGATTCTCAGTGTACTGTGATGCTTTAGACAGAGGTTTAGGATGTGTTCTGATGCAGCATGGAAAGGTAATAGCTTATGCGTCACGACAACTTCGTGATCATGAGAGGAATTACCCAACCCATGACTTGGAGCTGGCAACAGTGGTATTTGTACTTAAGTTGTGGAGGCACTACTTGTATGGAGACAGGGTGGAGATTTTCACCGACCACAAGAGCCTGAAGTATGTTTTCATCCAGAAGGATCTTAACATGCGTCAGAGAAGGTGGCTAGAGCTGCTTGTGGATTATGATGTCAACCTGCAGTATCATCCTGGGAAGGCCAATGTTGTTGCGGATGCATTGAGCAGGAGAGCGGGAGTTTATTTTCTAACAGCACAACCAGAGCTGTTAGCCGATCTTCAGAAGATGGGTATAGAAGTTGTTCTTCCTTCCAGTGTGGCATTGATGGCCAGTATACAAGTTCAGTCTACTATCGTCGAGAGGATCCGGATGGCGCAGTCAGCAGATTCCAAGCTTCAGCGACTCAGAGCAGAGTGTGTGGCAGGACAAAGACCAGAGTTATGCATTCATGAGGATGGTACACTTCGACATGGTAAGCGTCTTTGTGTACCCAGCGGAGATATCCGGCAGGAGATCATGTCAGAAGCGCACAGTTCGCAGTATTCCATCCATCCCGGCAGTACAAAGATGTACTGTGATATCCGGCAGCATTTTTGGTGGAATGGCATGAAGCGGGAGATAGCTCGATTTGTCTCTCGGTGTTTGGTTTGCCAACAAGTTAAAGCCGAACATCAGAGACCGGCTGGACTTCTTCAGCCCTTACCGATTCCAGAATGGAAGTAGGAGCATGTGACCATAGATTTTATGACTGGACTACCTAGATCCCCAGCTGGTAGAGATGCTATCCGGGTTATAGTTGATCGACTCACGAAAGTGGCTCACTTTCTTCCATTCAGAGTTGGTCAGTCGACGGCTCAGCTAGCAAAGATGTACCTCAGGCAGATTGTCAGATTGCACGGTATGCCAGTCAGTATTACCTCGGACCGAGATTCAAGATTTACGTCGCACTTTTGGCGTAGCTTGCAAGAGAGTTTGGGAACTCATCTCCAGTTCAGTTCAGCATATCACCCGCAGACAGATGGCCAGTCGGAGCGCACGATCCAGACTCTTGAAGATATGTTGCGGTCTTGCACACTTGACTTTGGTGGTTCATGGGAAGATCACTTGCACCTGGTAGAATTCTCGTACAATAACAGTTTTCGGACCAGTATCCAAATGGCACCGTTCGAGGCACTGTATGGTAGGAAGTACAGATCCCCGCTAGCCTGGGATGATGTTGGAGAGAGACAGATGCTCGGTCCATAAATGATTGCCCAGATAGTTGAAGTGGTCAGACGAGTAAGAGATCATCTTCGAGTTGCCCAAGATCGCCAGCGCCATTGGGCCGATTCTCATCGGCGCCCTCTCGAGTTTTCGGTCGACGATCATGTATTCCTGAGGATTTCGCCTAACCGTGGCGTCATTTATTTCGGCGTACGGGGAAAGCTTAGTCCTAGGTATATAGGACCGTTCGACATTCTGGAGCGAGTAGGAGATGTATCCTATCGTCTCGCTCTTCCGCCGTCGCTAAACGAGGTGCATGACGTGTTCCATGTATCCCAATTACGACGGTATATCCCGGACCTGAGCCACATCCTGGATCATTCGGAATTGGTTGTTGGTGCCAACCTTTCTTATGAGAAGAGGCCCGTGTCCATATTGGACCGGAGAGAGAAGATCCTCAAGAACAAGACTATCAAGTTAGTCCGAGTTGCTTGGGGTCATCACTCTTTGGGGGAGTCAACGTGGGAGCATGAGGATGATATCCGATCGTGATATCCCGACTTGTTTGACTCGTGAGGTATAATGTCTTTCTTATGCCTCATGCCTTCAATTCCTTGCTTGAATGAGTGATTGCCTGCCTAGTCATAGCTTGCTTGTGATTAATATAGCTTGTCCTTGCCTCTCTAGCCTCTTGATTAAATTCCGAGGACGGAATTCTTTTAAGGTGGGTAGAGTTGTAATGCCTGTGGTTCGTATTACGTATTTCTGGAATACGTGTACGTATTTATTCTTGTTTTGCATGATTTTCTTGCTTAATTTCCTCCCTGGGCTTGGTTTATTCTTGGTTTGGGTTGGCTTGGCCCGGTTTGGGATTGCTCTTGGTTCATCATGAACCAAGGGGTGAACCTCCTACCTACCACCACCACTACCATTTATTAACCCTTCTCCTTTCTCTCTCTTCATTTATCATCTTCTCCACCATTACTTTCTTACCTACCAGAGAGAGGGAGAGAGAGGTCTAGGCAAGTGCAACTTGCTTTATGGAGGAACTCCAATTTTATTGCTTCATTCTCTTCCTTACAGCATTTTAACTTACTTTAGAACTTGGCATTTTCACTTTCCATGGCTAGATTCTTCTAGATCTAAGTTTACTTTATTTTCAGATTTCTTGGGTTTTGATCTACTTAATCCTGTTATTTCTGAGTTTTGAGGGTTCCATGTTATAGAGAATCTCGTTCTACCCTATTTTGACCAATGGAAGTTCGAATTTGGATTCCGGATGAAGGTTTCATGGAGCTCGGAAGCATGGATTCTTGGCGTTCTTCTTCTCAGAAGCTTGGAGAAGAAGAACAGTGCTAGACTTGACCGCATGACACTTCATGCGACAAGTGATTCCTGGCCGCATGAGCCTTCATACGACAGTTCAGGCCGCATGGGACCCAGTCAGTTCAGCCGCATAGTGCTGAGGGCCTTATCCTACCGTATCAGCTTATCTTGGCCGCATGAGTTGGACCCAGCCGCATGTGCACAGCCTTGACGAGCCGCATGAACCAGACTCACTCGCTGGCCGCATGAGTCCTATATCCGCCAGTCGCATGAGATCCTGAACCTTATAAGCCGCATGCGAACCCCCGGACCCAGCCGCATGGACTTCTTAATCCGGGCCGCATGACCCTGATTAATCCCAGCCGCATATGCATCATCTATTTCCTGAGCCGCATGGGCTTCTACTGAACCGCATGCGCTCTCGTCCCCCTGAGCCGCATGCGCCCCTCTTATCTTGGCCGCATGGGTTCCAGTGACCCTGGCCGCATGCGCTCACCTAATTGAGCCGCATGTGTCTTGTCCTTCTCTTGGCCGCACGAGAATCCCTCTCCTGCGAGCCGCATGGGTCCTTAGTTCCCCCGACCCGCATGAATCTCTCCCCAGCCGCATGAGCCCGACTCCTTCCCCAGCCGCATGAGATCCATCCTGGCCGCATGTGCCTTAGCCGTATGGCTCTTCTATAGCCCGGTATATTGATATTTTATTAGATATTTAACGTCCATTTTATATCCTTACGCCTTTTGTCCTGAACTTGAAAATCATGAACTCGTTTGATATGTTTGGAATTGATAATTGAGCATGACGTGATAGTGACCCGTAGTGGTGCACTTCTGACATAATAACCTGACATGACCTGATAGTGGCCCGTCGTGGTGCACTCCCGACTAATACACTTGACATGATAACCTGACATGATATATCTTGATAAGCTGTTGCGACGGCTACCTGACATGACATGACCTGTATAATTAATCCTGGACACCGTGGGCGATTGTGCTTGTACAAATAATCCAGTCCTGTCTTGCATCATATCTAGGAGGGGACTCCTGAGTACCACGGTCAGGAGTACCCATTGAAATGGACTAAGGCTAATAACTAGATTAATACACTAGTCATAAAGAGATCTCCCAGCTACAGGCAATCCCGTTATCTGGGCACGCCTTGGGATCTGTAGCCTGCCGTCGAGTAGGGCACATTTCCAGCACACTGTCATGTGTTGCACCCTTCAAGCTACCTAAGGGTACATTCGTTTCCTGGACGATGTACCCACCTGAATTCAACTCTAATTTTAACCCGGGTAACCTGGATGGACTGCAGGGCTTGTGGCTGTGGAAGATTCTCACTGTATCTTGCTAATAACTAGGCCTGTGATAATCCTAGTTAGTTAAAGTATCAAGCTGTAATTCTTGCTTGGCCGTAAAATGATTGGATGGAGTCTAACCTGTCTAGTCTTGCCCTGATCCTGTTCTAGATTACTGCATGACCAGAATGCTTATATTTATTTTACCAATAAATGGTGAGAATTCCAAGTTCTGTTCAGAAGAAGGGTTACAACCCCGATCCTTGTTTGGTTTACGGGTTGTAACCTGGTTATCTGAATAGCTCCATGGTTATCTCGTCGTATATCATCCTGATGTATTTTCTTTATTTCCAGTTCTTACTTTTATTTATATCTTGTGCTGATTGCTGGTTTTAGTTCCTAAGTGAAGCTTCCTTTGTGGCACTTGCTCTTTCTGGGATCTGACCCAGCTGGTTTTGTGTGGCCAGATTTCGGAGCAGCTCCAGAGGATCTACCGACCTTCCAGCCAGATGGTGGCCACTAGACGGAACCCTGGCAACGAGTGGGTTTATTTTTTTGATCTTCCACTTTATTGTAAAAATATTCTTTTGAGGCGCTTAGCCGACGAGCACCTATTTAGCTCGATTTTACTTTACTTACTGTCTGCCTACGGGCTGTAGCATGATTAACAGATCCTAGGGTTGATCATGTATGACTAAACTCTTGCTAGTCCTAACATTTTGTAACGACTAGCTTCATGATCAGCTGAATATGTAATATTTGGGACGCCTTATTATTATATATTTAATGATCATACATCTTGTAACATTTACTTATTTGCTTGTTATTGAGACACTAGGCTTGTTCATGACCTTAATAGACTGTTGGCTTGTAGATAAACCCTCATGTATCTAGACAGCCGTGACCGTATAGCGAGATGGATTCCATATCATATACGTAGCTGGCTATGTCTGCCCCCGCTCTCCAGTATTCTGGTTCTGGGGCGTGACATAAATCCATAATAATTATATTGTCATGGCACCCTAACATGGCTTCCTACCAGGTGGGGTTGGCTAAGTTAGGGTCCAAATATATTTTCTAATTTCATCGAACTCTAAGAGTCAACCAATAAGTCACTTGTGCCATTCGTAATTAAATAGCAAATGGAGACTCGATTAAGTGGCACACCCTTGGCATGTGTGTCGTAGGCTCAAAATAGGTCAAAATCATATATTAGGTCAAATAGTTTTGATCAATATCGAGTTCCGAATTCACATGGAAAGCTAGGTATGGAATTATGGTAAATAATCTAATTGTCTAAATTTGACTCGAAGTTGCACGAAGTCAAAAGGATGCTAGGGGACAAATTCGGATGGGACATAATATATCAAATTGAAGGTCATCCTGTCTACTACAAAACTCATAAAGGACGTTTCGAGAGATGGGCATGTCTTGTGCTCCAAAAATCAAAGACATGGAAAAGTACATATATAATCATAATTAAATATACAATATAACCTAATAATTAGAAATACTATAAAATGAAATAAAAAAATAATTCCCAAAAATCAGGGTCCTCACAATCTATCCACCTTAAAAGAATTTTGTCCTCAAAATTAAAATAAGGCTCACTAACAAAGAACTGTGCTAGGGTAACTAGGAATAGTTTAAGGGATACGCTAGGTCACTACAGTGTCTCCTAATGAGTCAAGTAATAATCAAGCCTAAACCAATTTTGATTTGCAACATCTATATCGTAAAGCTATAGATAGTTATCTCTAGTGGCTCTTCTTGGTACTGGCGGTCTTCAAAGATCACACTGAAGACTTGTCCCTCCTAACCATACTATTATTACAATTATATGAGTCTCCTTTTCACCTAACCAAGCTAAGTGGTACCTACTAATCCGCCTAATCCTCACTTCAAACTAACAAGGTATAACAGTAAATAGGTTGCGTTAGGCTTATGTTTATGTTCTTCTTGTAGAGGGTCAATCTACCACTCTATTCTTGATCAAGTGACTACCATCATTTAGCTATTTCTAGAATGTCTACCCACCTTTGGTCAAACTATCCCATCAAACACATGATGCCCTATGGCATCTCTAATCTCCCTGATCTATCAAGCAATCACAATACAATACGCAAACAAACTTACACTAATACTTAAGAATTTCTAGTAAATCCTATATAGCACGATTATTCGTCACTCCGAAATTGGAAGGGACGAGAAGCAATGATACGAGAAAGCAAAGGAAGAGTAATCAAGAGTAAATACGAAGTTCAAGGGCGGTAGAGAAATTTCTAAAAGATTTGTCAAGACATTAGTGGATTGAGATTCCTAAGGTTTTAATCAGATCGCAGGCCCGCTCGGTACAATGACGTAACCGAAACGGCTAACTTGACCTGCATGGGCCACCACAAAAACATGTAACGCCCCAGTCCTAAAATATGTAGGACTATGATACGTATACATGCCAGCTATGCATCGAGAGGACTCCAGCCCAGCTCGAATACGTATAAGCTGTCTGGTTATTCTAGATTAACTATATCTCAATCCACTAAATATCGGTAACAATAACGAATCAAGTGCAGTAAGGCTGATCATACCATAATACACTGATTCTAGAATAGATAAATATGTTAGAGTGGATCCCCAATAACATATTTATCATGAACAAGCTAGAGGAAAATAGAAGCTTGTACAAGACTAGGCTATAATGTAGCAAGAATCAAATATAGGACAAAATCTAATTACGGAAGAGAGAGATAAAATACCAACTAAATATACCTGCAGTCTCGGTGTAGCAATCATCCTCCATCGGTGTACCATACCTTCATCTAATACCTGGAGAGATCACCAGGTCCTCAGAGGACTAGCAAAACACATAATATACATGCCAACTGTACAGTAAATAACATACAAGAGAAATAGGAAAACAAGTAGAGGAAATGATAACACATAAAGGAACTCTAGAGATGGTGACATGTCATGAGAATGTAATATTAATTAATCATGGCTAAAACCGTAGCCCGGAGAGGCACTAACAGTCATATAATAGGTTCTCTATCGTAGCCCGGGGAGGCACTAACAATAGAGGATAGCCACGGCTAATAAAATATTATCTCCTAAGGTACTAGGAAGTCAAGCCTATCCAGTCATGTCCAAGTCAAGTACAGGCCAAACAGGTCAGGGAAAACATGGCACAGGCATATCAATACTATCACTAGACATGAACAATATAGGAAAGATAGAACAAGTATTATAGAAAGAAAAATCAGAATCTACGTGCACGTGTAACTAGAAAGAATCATGAGAGAAAACAAGAGAGATATGTAACAAAGCAAGAAATACTGAAAGTATAGGAAAGCATGCAAATACTGTAGAGTTTGGCAAGGTGTACTTGCCTGAGGGGTGCACGGAGAACCAACAATATATCGCCAATCAACAAGTCAGAAAGTCCAAGTCTCACAACTGCCTCCAAAAGCTGTAATAGACATTACCAACGTTTCCAGATTAGTCAAATTAGCTAAAATTGCCTGTCCTTAAGTCTAATTCTGGACACAGGAGCAAAACGGTAATTTTGAGTCAAAACGGTGTCCGCCGTTGGACCCGCTTTACACCGAAAAGCGTGCCAAAGTCAATGGTCTCTAAAGTCATCAAACTACATGTCTACGGATTTGTTTGGATGACATGAACCCAACGGTATGTCCAATTTTGGATTTCGATGAGCCGTGCACAAAATCGCCCGTTGAATTGGATCGTGGAGCCCATAAAACGGCGAGCCGATCAACTGTCTCAGAATTAGACCAAACTTGGCATATAGGACCAAAAAAATGATACGGTCCTGTTGGCATAAGTTTCGTCTCGATTTGACGAACATGCACAAAGTAATTGGAAAATTTTGAAAAAGGTCGATACGGTAATTTTCGACGGATATGCATCAAATTCGTCGTGAACACGGGACCAATTTGAATTCCGTCAAAGCCCACACATCCACGAAGTCGTTACGCACCTTTCGATGCTTTCGGTTCATGACCACGTCGCCCGGATTGGCGGGACGCACGTCGTATCGACAAATTTTTAAGTTTTGAAAACAGATTTTCGGAAAACTTTAACCTAATTTTGAACAGAAACTAATAATCATAAAAATAAACTAATTAATGGTTTTTAATCTTGGTTAGATTGTCTATAAATCTATTCAGGTGGATTTTGAAATTGATTAATGGTTGAAAGAAATCGAGACTCAAACTAGGAACTTTGGGACAGTCTCTATATCCAAGAATTCGAGATTTTTCTCGATTTTGGCACTCGGTTCTCGTCGCGTACACAGCGAAATAAAATTTTCTACTTGAAGGAAAGCAAAGCCGTATAGGTTGTCTTCATACCTGTCGAATTGGTTCGCGAAACGAGAGAGCGTGGCGACGGGAAACTGCTTGTGAAGTCGGCGCTTCACTGCAAGTTGCTGCTGCCCTGTTTTGCACTGTACGTGCATGCGCGGCGACTCTGGCCGGCCGGCGGTGGCCCGCAGCGGCGCTGCGGTGGCGCACGGCCGCCTGGAGGTCGAGGGTTCGTGAGGGAGTAGGGTTTTACAAGAGAGAACCCTTCCCCTCTCTCGTTATATATATACCTGCTCGAGGGGGGGGGGGGGGGTCGGTTCTGTTTAACGAGTATTCATGTGTATTTGATCTCGCGAGATTTTCAGGGAAAATCTTGCGAGATCTTCCTAGTTTTTTTGTTTTACACTATTCTAAAATCTAATAAATAACTTAAATATATATCAAAAGATATACCAAAATCTAAATTAGTTTATTATAATTTAAAATGTATATACTCCATTAAAATATTTATACTATCTCCTCTAATAATTATCATTACTACTACTAGTATATATAAAAAAAATTTAATTTCTAAATATCACAAAATCTAAAATTATCTATAATAATTCAAGGGTAAATATTTATATACAAGATATCTAGTATCCATATCCACCTATTATGTAAAATATTATATACTAGGTACATATATATTTCCACAAAATAACTTTAATAAAAATAATAAAATAGTAAAAATCGTTCCAATGGGTGATCTTCACCACACACCCTTATTTGGGTCCAGAAAACTATACAATTGTTATAAAACATTATTTAATAATAAAATTACAAATTTTTGTACAATAATAAAATAATTAGGAATACAATATCAATTTCTAAAATAATTTAAGAAATATTTGCACACGCATATGCCTACATGGTCGTCTTTGGTCCACTACACGCCTACATGGTCTTGGAATTGGGTTGGGTCCAGTTCGAGCTGATTGGGTACAACCGGGTTATAAAAAAATTATTATATCTAATTAATAAATAACTACTTCATCGGTGGGGGTTAAGTCACCACTTTACCTGATTTTCCTACTTGGGACACAGCTATGGTCGGGCCTTCCCTAACATGGCTAATAGACCAGTCAAAGTATACGACTACACTATCCGTACTAAAATTCCTAGTCGATATGCATCTCAAAACTTAACCATGACTTGGGCCGTATATATATATATATAGTACTAGGCTATTATAAATGTAATCATCTTTATATAAAATTGTATTTAAATATAATTGACTATATAACATCCCAAAATAAATTCATAATAATTATATTGTCATGGCACCCTAACATGGCTTCCTACCAGGTAGGGTTGGCTAGGTTAGGGTCTAAATATATTTTCTAATTTAATCGAACTCTAAGAGTCAACCAATAAGTCACTTGTGCCATTCGTAATTAAATAGCACATGGAGACTCGATTGAGTGGCACACCCTTGACATGTGTGTCGCAGGCTCAAAATAGGTCAAAACCATATATTAGGTCAAATGGTTTTGATCAATATCGAGTTCCGAATTCACATGGAAAGCTAGGTATGGAATTATGGTAAATAATCTAACTGTCTAAATTTGACTCTAAGTTGTGCGAAGTCAAAAGGATGCTAGGGGACAAATTCGGATGGGACATGATATATCAAATTGAAGGTCATCCTGTCTACTACAAAACTCATAAAGGACGTTTCGAGAGATGGGCATGTCTTGTGCTCCAAAAATCAAAGACATGGAAAAGTACATATACAATAATAATTAAATATACAATATAACCTAATAATTAGAAATACTATAAAATAAAATAAAAAAATAATTCCCAAAAATCAGGGTCCTCACAACAAATCCTAGGGTTGATCATGTATGACTGAAACTCTTGCTAGTCTTCGCATTTTGCATGACTAGCTTCATGATCATCTGAATATGTAATATATGGGAGGCCTTGTTTTGTATGTTTGATGATCTACCATCTTGTTACATTTACTTGCTTGCTTGAGATTGAGACACTAGGCTTGTTCTTGACCATAAGAGACTATTGGCTTATAGTTAAACCCTCATACATCTAGACAGCCGTGACCGTATATCGAGGTGGGTTACACTTTAATGAAAGTAGCTGGCTGTGTCTGTCCTCCGCTCTCTAGTATTCTAGTTCTGGGTATGACAGGATGATAGAGAGACGATTCAGAGATGGGCAAAATACAAGTTTATGGAGTGATCCATGGATAGGGCACTGCAGCTTATCCGATTGTTATGAAGATCATATATGCACGATGGCAAAAAGAGGCGCGAAAGTCAGCTCAATAATTCGTGCTGGTGCATGGAGGCCAGAAGCTAACGTGTTTACTAGGAGGTACAGCCAAACCATCCGACAATACAACATAGATCCGACATTAAAAGAGGACTGTTGGGTTTGGAGTGAATCTGGTGGCGTCAACTTCGTCTCCAAGGAGGTGTATCATCGTATCAGAGAAGCACACGAACATTGGGACATGGCGAAAATAATATGGGTGAAGGGTCACACAGGTAATATGCAATATTGCCTGTACAAGTTATGCTTACGGAGGCTACTTAGGCGTCCAATTGGAAGATGAAAAATGCGTCTTTTGTAACTCTGAAAACGACTATAGACCATCTGTTCTTCGTATGTACCGTAACTAGGCAGATATGGTACGCTCAATGGTCTAAACTAGACAAGATTAACTGGTCTGGCACGGCATGGTCGAATATAATGGAGGAAATACGCAACGATCGGAGTCGCGGCCCCAGTTGGTACTCATCGTCTTGTAACAGATTTGCGACAGCTTTATGGCATGTGTGGAAAGAGAGAAACAACTAGATTTTCGACAGTGCTCAGACATCAATTATAGGAATTATACATAATATAGATAATGATGTACTTGGGATGGGATACTGAAGATGTAGTAAGTAAAAGGGAGATGTATTTCTAAGCTTTACTTTTTCACATTGGAATAAATAATTACCTTTTCCAATATATATATATATATATATATATATATATATATATATTGAAGCAATGGGTACTTGTGGTAAACTCGTCTCCACTGGGGCTCGAACTCCCGACCACTTGGGCCGCATGCATCTCTCTTAACCAATATATATATATATATATATATATATATATATATATATATATATATATATATATATATATATATATATATATATATATTGGTTAAGAGAGATGCATGCGGCCCAAGTGGTCGGGAGTTCGAGCCCCAGTGGAGACGAGTTTACCACAAGTACCCATTGCTTCAATATATATATATTGGTTAAGAGAGATGCATGCGGCCCAAGTGGTCGGGAGTTCGAGCCCCAGTGGAGACGAGTTTACCACAAGTACCCATTGCTTCAATATATATATATATATATATATATATATATATATATATATATATATATATATATATATATATATATATATATATATATATATATATATTGAAGCAATGGGTGCAAATGACCTCTAGCCTAGTGGTTAAGAGAGATGCATGCGGCCCAAGTGGTCGGGAGTTTGAGTCCCAGTGGAGACGAGTTTACCACAAGTACCCATTGCTTATATATATATATATATATATATATATATATATATATATATATATATATATATATATATAATTTTATTCTTTTGTAACCGTATATGTTTAACTTTTCGTAATCTCTAAACTTATGGCCTTTTTTGGCCCGTGGAAAGGGAAGGAAAGAAAATTAAATCTTTACTAGAAAATTGTATTTCTTACTTCACTTGAAAAAATATATTTCTTGCTAATTTTCTTTCGGTATTTGGAAATGTCAGAAAAAATTGCAAAAAAAAAAACCTTTATGGTGGAAAAGTAAATTTTGATACGAGTTGGAAAACAATTATTTTTATTTGAAATTATTTGTTTACTGTTCATTGTTTTTGGCACTCAAAAGCAATAAATGAATTTTTTTTTTGCCAAGGTTCTGATTACGCAAACCAAATCATGTGTTTTTAATATAAATAGTCATTTAGTTTTTTTTTTTTATATGTAAGGATTAATAACACTTGAACTTCTTATTCTTTTTCATCTAATGACAAAAGCACGTTGGTCTTGTCAACAACAAATAAAAAGGGAATTGTAATTGTCAAGAAACACTTTACAATATCCAAAGATTTTCAATATAGATTACCAATACTATTCTCAATTTATTACAATTTTAAAAAATAAAATTTGTGGTTTCCCTTTTGAATCAAGGTTAATTTTGATAATCCACCTTAAAAGTTCTTGGATGTTGTAAAAATCTCCTTGGCAATTGTAACTCCCATAAAATAAACCAAAACTGCGTTCTTTGGCTTTCAATTAACGTGGCATTAGTTCACCATCTTTTACCGTTGAGAAAAAAAAAAACAAATCTCCCAACTGACAAATATAAGAAATATTTTTATGCATAACACAAAGATATTCTTTATCGAATTTCGATACGTACGGAATTTTGTGCATATTTATTACTTATCTCTTGGATCTACTGTCCTCCATCTTTCACCAAATAAATAAAAATAATAATACATCCCGTGGCTCCATTCACTGATCTTCTGCCACCTAGCTATTGTATTATACCTCTCCTCGGTAACCATAAAAGCCACGTGAGTTCGGTATCCTAGTAATTATGTTAATGAATCCAAACTAGGAATCGACATTGAGCCAGACTGTCCAAGCCCATAAAGTACGGGCTCGGATCTGGCATGGGCCGGATGTTTTTGGCCCTAAAATTTTTTCGGACCGGACCGAATCGAACTTAATTATTATCTATAAAGTTCAAACCCGTCCACAAGGGTCGAATTTTTCGGATCAAGTCGGATTGGATCGGACTAGTCCTATATAAAAAAGTCCAAATAAGCTTTCTTGTATCTAATTATTACATATGTTCCAACGTATCGACTTTTCGGACATACTGACAGTGTTCATATGCTCTTTCATGCACAGGGGAATGAAAACTGGAACACTAAATTAAGCAATGGCGAACACACTTCATCGCTAAACACAAATGTGATATCAGCAGCATCTTGTTGAACTAACCAACAGTGTTCTCAGCCCAAAGAATTAATATTTAATAGCAACGTAACTATCACTGTTGAAGCTCACATTTTCATGTAGAGGTGAAGGTTGTTAGCTGATGCATCCAAAAAATATCAGCCACATGTCAAGCTCACCCTAAAAACAATATCGAGGCTATAAATAGTATCTAGGGTTTCTTATTTTCTTAATTTTGAATATATGAGAGTATTTTGATATACTAGGGTTAGCTTTGTTAGAGAGATCGCAGTTACTTTTCATTGCAACCTTTTCCTGCAAACTCTAGTATATACTTTTTTGTGACGGTAAACTTCCGACAGTGCTACTTGACTGCAGGCACATTTCTGCTTCCAAATTAAATTAAAATATGTATTCTATAATTAGGAATGTATCGTATTTTTTAGGCCGGACTTAGACGGACTTTTAGGGCAGGGCTCGGACGGACAGATGCTTAGTCCAAGTTTTGTCCTATACTAGTAAGAACTGGACCGGACTACCCTAATGGTTGGGCTGTATCAGACTTTGGCCCATTAGGCCGGACATGTTTTTCGGACGCCCATGGACCTCGGACTCAACGATGATCCCTAATCCAAACTTGAAAGCATATCTCTCTAATGCATTTCTAACTTATAAATCGCCTATAAATTATACTTGTTTGAATTGTCATTAACAGGCCCCTTTTTGGGTATGTGCTAGCACTACGATCATACAAGGCCCCAAAAAAAAAAAAATCATAATGCCCAATTTTTTTTAACATCCTAGTATATTTTACTCATATGAAAATTTCTATTATTAGATTAGGCATTCCCCCCCCCCCCCCCCCCCCCCCTTTTTTTTTTAGAAATTCACGTCCATATTTTAGGAAGAAAAAAAAAACATGTAACAAACCTTTCTGTCTCTTTCGCAAAATTAACAAAAAAAAGAGAAAAAGAAACATAAACAGTTTCTCGGCCAAAACCCTCATATCTTCTTATCAAAAAGTTAGGAATTAAGGAACTTCCTCACATGAAGAAGAATTAAGTAGTCGCCAGTCGCACAGGGAGGCTGACCTCTTTTGTCACGTCTCGATTCCGTCAAATCGATAAGTCGTCACCGGACGCGATATCGTACAAACCTAAGCTACACTTGTACAAGGTCTACTCGCGTACATTTGTAAAATAATTATTTTATTATAGAAGTTTGCAGCAGATAAGACAAAAAAATTGAATAACAACATAACATAGAAGTAACTATTTATTGACAATTTACAATAAATATATAAATTCTAAAAGAGTATCAAACTTGGCTTACAACTTGAAATAACAAAATGATACTACAAGAAAAAAAAAGCTTTTCTTGACCGTTTTTTCCCCGTTAAGAAAAAGTTTTCTTGACGGTCTTAGATCCGTCATCTAGGCCAGAGTCAAGAAAAGTCCCTACTTTTCTGGTTATGTTATCTTGACGGTTTTAAACCGTCAAGTAAGAAATTTTTTTGACGGTTTTTAGTCGTCAAGAAAATATGGAAAACAAATCGTCAAGGTAGAAAACTTTTCTTGATTATGGCCTAGATGACGGGTAAAAACCGTCAGCAAATGATGATTGTAGCAAAATTATGATATTTGTTGACGTTTTATAACCGTCAAGTCAAGCTAAATTTTGTATAACAATAATTTTGTTTATAATTATATATCCAACACACACACATAATATCAATATAATACAGAACATCAAAAACATCATAAAGCTATAATACACAAATTTTATATTAACAAATACGTGTTCGTACACCACAAACATCAAACTACAAACATCTTAAACATCAAAAACCTATACTTATAAAGTAAACCAAATACATCTGAACCCGGAGCGCATCCCTCTCACCATAGTATAACCTTTATTTTTCAACCTTTATTTTTCATGCAGTTCCTAAAAGAACAAGAGAAATAGATTTAATTAGTATATGTATTTGTACAAACTGATATCAACTGTATCAGAGAACTAAAAGTTTTTAAAAAAATTAGCATATATCAACTGTATCAAAGAATAAATTTTATAAAAATGACATATATTAATAGAAAAGTTATATTAGATGTCAATTATCAGAGTAAATATATATGACTTAATTAGGTGTGGAATCCAAATAATATGCATGCAGAAAAGGAGAGTTAATTACACAAAAAATTCATGTATAAAAACACAAGCACAATCATGCAAAAATGAGTAATAAATAATAGAGAAATTTTGAGTGGCACCCCACTTTATTTTACCATATTTAAGGTGCACCCCACAAGTTTACACAAATGTAAGTTACCCTCCACTTTGGACGGTAACCGTCAAAAAAAAAAAATTTAGACCAAAATGTCCTTGCTCATTCCTCTTTATTCTTTCCTCTTCCCCCTCCATCCGAGTAGCTGTTGTTGTTCTAACTTGCAGACCATTTTTTGAGAATATGCAAGTTGTACGTTGTCCGATCCACATGACCATAAAAAAAATCTAAAATGTCCCTAAATTTTTAAACATATGTATATATATTGTTCTAAAATGCCCTTAAATGTAAGAATTTTATTTTCAGATTTATACCTTTCTATTTTTTCAGAAAATGTAGATTCTTACAGAAGAAAGATCACCCTTTGCAAACTCTTTTTAGTTTCTCAGCAATAGAAAAACTTCAACCATCATCTTAACCAAATAGCAAAAAACAAGTATGTGATTTTCTAACAAATTGAGCTCCAAAACTACTGCATTTGTTGGTGGCCAATGTTGTAGAAGTTCTGGAGGTCTCTTCCCACCTGAGAGTGGTCTGTTAGCGGCTGCCTCGGTTTGTCTTCTGTCTTCTCCGGCGGGCTTTTGCAGCTTTCTCGGCGAGATTCTTCGTCTTCCATCTCTCTGGTGGAGATCTCCTCGGTTTGCTCTGAGGTTGGTTCTGGCTTTGGAGGCTGGAGGTGACGTCCAGTTCTATGGACGGTGACCCCCTTCTCTGGGGTTCAGCCGACCAGCGTGGTGGTGGTGGTGGTGGTGGTGGTGGTTGGGGGGTGGGGGGGGGGGGGGGGGGGGGAGGGGGGGCGGAGAGTGGGTGGTTCAGCCGGCCAGCGTGGTGGGGGGGGGGGGGGTGGGCCGGGGCGTGGGCGGCAGCCGGCGGAGGCACGCGTGCAGCGGGGATGTCATGGAGAGGGGGCTCGGGTAGAGAAGAGGGCATTTTCGTCAATAAAAATGGGTCAAAGGAGTTGACCGTTAAAGAAGGACGAAATCCGTCAAAAGTGGGGGGTAACTTACATTTGTATAAACTTGTGGGATGCACCTTAAATATGGTAAAATAAAGTGGGGTGCCCACTCAAAATTTCTCTAAATAATAAGCTATGCAAATGATTTCCCTCAAGGCCGCCTAAAAGCATAAGTGCATCCATGATCTTAACTCAAAGAACTTTATATTAAAAAATTATGACAAACCTTTAATACTGGATAAACATGTGTTGAAGTTGAACTTAAAACTGCTCGCAACTCTAGAGCCATAAAAGTAGAATTAACTACTATTAAAGAGGAACAGATAAGCATAACTAACAAATCAAACCAAAAACAAAACATTTACTTCAGAAAAAAGAAGATACCTATTAAAGAACAACAGAGAAAATAAGGAATAAACTTTCAAAATCTAATAACACGAAAGAAATTATCAGATTCCTGCTCGTTTTGAATTAAACCAATCATATACTTAGGCCTCTTTTGGTTCACGGATTTAGGGTGAGCATCGGTTCGATTCGGTTCAAACCGAACAAAATATGTGAAAATCGAAATAACCGTAAACCGTATTTTTCAAAACCGAAAACCGAACCGTTTTCATAAAAACCGAACAAAAACCGAACCGAATTAATTTGGTTCGGTTTCATGGACCAATGTGCATGGCCTTCAAGTTTTTAGCAAAATGGACCTATTTAAATAACAAATTTTAAAAAAATATATGACATTATTGTAATTATGAATTGTTATATTACATAGAGTGAAAGATATTTATAGATTGAGGGTAGATAGAGAGAGTACTAAAAGAAGCACCGACATAGAATAGGTGAAGAGAGTGCGCTCATTTAGGGGTTAATAAACATTAGTATATGTATATTGTGGGTAGTTTGATAAATTACTAAATCTAAATCGGTTTTCGGTTCGGTTCGGTTTTTCGGATGAAGGACCGAAAACCGAACCGTTATTTCAAATTTTTAAATTTTCAAACCTTAAACCGAACCGATAACCGAAAAAACCGAACCGTTTGTCATATTTCTGTTCAGTTCGGTTCGGTTTTCGGTTTTCAACCGTTATATGCTCACCCCTACACGGATTCAAGGAATCCGAAAAGGAAACTTGTTCCTTTCCTTTGTTTGGTAGCCACAAATTTGGAAAACACTTTCCTGACATGGAGAAAAATAGGAGAAAAAATGGTTCTATGGGATTCATTTTTCCTCCTCCTTTTCCAACATTAATTACCAAACATTATGACAAAAGTAGCCTTGATTTATTACCTATTTTACCAACTAACTCTTCATTATAATTATGTTGACATTGGATATTGTTGGAACAATGAGATTTTTTTTCTTTTCTTTCCTACACCAACTAAACATAGGAAAAAAAATTTGATAGAAATTCTACTTTTCTATCCCCATGGAAAATACATGGGAATTGATTTCCTTTCCGTGAACCAAACGAGGCGACTACAACACCCTTGAATTAATTTTCTCTGCAAGTTTATGAGTAGCTACCATCTTTTGTTCATCACCATCTTCTGTGCTAACCATCATATAAACAATAACATATTCACTCAAAGTTTTCGACTTCAAGACGGTATTAGTGTATCTCAAATTTATCCTCCATGAAGTTCTTCACCTTTATCTCTAATTATTTTAAGCTCCATCTCCTTAGACTAAGTAAAGTATGCAATTTTAGAAACCATGGTATAATAAAATAACACAACACTCATAGACTATCCACATAATATTAGAAAAATGGGATAAATAAACGTAATACAGTCAAGAAAACTTATTAGGTTGATTTACATGAGAGTTTGAAAACACTATAACACTACTTCTAGTGCAACTTTTGATTGTTGCAAAACTTATTATACTCATTTTGTATTACTTGCACTAAACAGTTGACAAAGCTATAAAATAGGGAAGTCAACATAAATATTAATTTGGCTCCAACAACAAACTTAAAACGTCATTAGGATTCACTCTAGCTAGCATATGAACAAAATGTCATACCACCTTGAATAGTAAAGGAATTGCCACATTAAAGGAATAGTAAAGAAATATCACTGGCTTAGTGATGAAGGTCTTGGCTTTGTTGATTTTTACGAGATTTGGAGAATATTTTTGACAAAGAGAAGAACAGTAATGAAAACTACAATTGAAGAATGCCACGTGAAAGCAAATTGTGTGTATCTAGTTTTAATAGAAAGGGGTCTAAAATTACAACCTCTAGTTGAAGGTCAAGAAGAATATTAGAAGGAATTCCACATAATTCAAAGCATAAAATTTGTTGAATATTAAATGGAAGAAAAAGCAATGTCTAAAAGATATGTCATGTGAGGAAGTCAACAATTTTTTGAACAAGTGATAAAACTACGTCAGCATCATTCTTAAACATTTTACTCAATAGTCAAAATTTTATGGTTGTTGCCAAGAAACTTACAAATAATTATCTAACTCTTCATCGTGAATAAAACTACTAAAAACCAGCCCCGTTTGTCCTTGTGAAGCTTTAACAGAACTCGTAGAGCCTTCACCTTTAATTTGTCTTTCTAATTAAAATGTCCAAATTATAAGAAAATTATGAGAATGTATATAAGACACACATAAGAAACATGGATAAATTTGAAAGGTTGAGTACTCACCTTAGTAGAACCATCAGCCCAAGAAGGATATAGCTCAGATACAATCATGTTATACTCAGTGTTTTCAAAGGCGCGTCCTAGGCGCGCCTTGGCCCCAGGCGCAGGGACAACGCCTTAATTAACAGGGTCCAGGCGAGGCGCAGTTAGTCAGGCGCGACAAAGGCGCGCCTTTTGCCCAGGCGCAGGTTGTGCTTAAGTTATTTTGCTTGTATAAATGTGCATGAAAAAAATAGCTCACAGCAGGGCGGCATGAAAACAAATCCAGCCCGCTCCAGTTGAAGACTCCAGTTGAAGAAAACTGAAGAAAGTTGAAAAAAAAAAACAGAAGAAAAGAGAAAGAAGATAAAAAAAAAAAACCACACACACAGTTGAGAACCCTACTTCCCTGGGCACGGTACGGCGGCGGCTCACTTTTGCTGACGGCGGAGGCATCTTCAGGTTAGCTGCCGTTTCCCCCTCCTCTCTTTCTCTCATCTCTCGATCTCTCGTCTCTCCTTCTCTCTCTCTCGACCTCTCTCTCTGATGCATTTTTTTCTATTTTTTTCTTTTCTTTTTCACTTTTCCTTGCTCTCTCTCTCTCTTTCGATCTCTCTTGTATTTGTTTTATTGTTCCTTTCTCTCTCTCTCTTGTATTTGTTCTAGTGAAGATTACTGAAGTAGTGCCTTTTTTATTGTTCATTTTTGTTTTCTTTTTTACTGTATACTGATCATGACTGGAATAGGTTTGGCACCAATTCGTTCCTGCAAATTTTTTGCAGAATGCTTTTCACTGTATTTTTTTATTATACTGAAAAATATTGCTACACTACTGCAATAACTGAAAAATATTGCTAGACAATGCTGCTAGATGCAGTCAGTCTTTTTATTATTATTTGTGCAAAAATTTTACAGTATATGTATTTTTTTTCTCCATAGAATGGCAACCGAAAAAAATCAAGGATTGGGACAAATCACACTCCTTCTTTGACAAATCATATGCTTCTCGAACCCAGCTGTTTCATTGCATTCTATCCCCAGAAGAGGGGACAACCATGTCCACATTACCTCTGAATTGCTTCTCTACACCTCATCAAGCAGGGTCCTGCACCATGTAAGATCATGCTTAAGGCAATGTTTACCACATTCACATTACCTCTGAGCAAACATTTCGTACAACAATCCTTGTGTTGTTGCACTATAGAACATCCACATTCATATTAGCTCTGAGTTATTCTATAAACCCCCACAAAGTTCACTCCTATCATGTCCATATTACCTCTGAGTAGAAAAACTCCACCATTTTAGCCCATATTTGCCATGTCCACCTTACCTCTGAGTAAATATGTCGGTCCTCTCTCTCAACTTATTATCCGTACCTAACACCAAGGTACGCCAAGGGTGATAAGTCCACACAAAAATTACCCCATATTCACCACATCCATATTACCTCTGAGTGAATGTGTCGGTTTCCTCCGTGAGTAACTTATTATATGTACCCAGAAACTAAGGTGCGCAATAGATAATGGGTCCACAAAAATCACAGGAAATGAACAAAGCAGAAAGTTTTTTCATTTTCTTCAGCTAAACAGAAAGTAAAAGATTACATCGACATCGAAAAGAAGTAAACTACATCTTCGGCTTTCTTCAGATCTCAGAAACACTAAGACAAAATAGAGACAGTGACTTTATTTCCCAAAAATGACGATTGCAAGGCAATCTATGAATCCTCACAGACAGGGATCATAGTTACGTTGAGGTATGTACCATTCCCTCAGCCATTTCGTATATGAAGGCTCTATCTGACTAAGGTCCTCGGCAAGGGCAGGAGGATCAGAACTCTCGGTGCTACTACCCTCTGGCAGCGGCTCCTCCTTAACGGCAACTTCGATCTTGGGAGTAATATCTTCCCTGAGGGCCGTCGGTTCTTCCTTGATTTCAACTTTGGGCATCACCTCCTCCTTAATGTACACTTCTCGTTTGATAAAAGGAAGCGATGTTTCCTCCTTTACAAAGGCCTCTGTCTTCGGCATAGAACCTACAAACAGGACCAAAGGGAGAAGTTAGCACATATCAAATGTGCATTAGCAACCTGACGCAACATCGGGGTAGAAATCCATGCGCGTCAGCAGAAGAAGCTTCGGCGTATCATCAGGACTTAAGTCCATGTGTGTTAGCTGAAAAAGGCTTCAGCGCATCATCAGGACAAAAGTCCATGTGCGTCAGCCTAAGCACATCAACATGAGGTGGCTCGTCCACGGTCGGGTCACCCCAACATCATGTAACAAAAACCAAAGCAAGAACACCCACCGAACACCTACGGGCGAACATCGACGTGGGTCGCCATGACGACGGGGGCTTCCTCCGTATCGACCTCCAAGGGTTCCTTTCCTCGACCCCTTCCTCGGCCAGCAGCACCACCGCGGGGAGTCTTGGGAGCCATTTCTCGAAAGGACTAAAAGTTCTCGAAGAAGAAGGAGAAGAGAGCTCTGAGGAAGAAGAAAGCTTTTGCAAAAAGTAGAAAGGACTAAAAGTTCTCGCGTGTAAACCGATGAGGCGTGACATCAGCAATCAATCGCTTCGGCTATCGAAAAACCGACGGTTGCTTATCTTCAAAAGATCATCATTAATCTTTCCTAAGATCGAGGTGTTATCTCTTCAGAAGAAGCATACGCCCTAGCAGTATGCGCCTAAGCAACAAGCGTCTCCACAGCGACGTACAGAACGACTATACGCCAAGAGGAGCCATGCACCTAGGCGAAGGGTATGCGCCCAGAGTCGTTCACTACAACAAAAAACCCTTTTAATGACGGCTAAAAAGCGTCATTAATGACGAACCATGACGCTTTTTTTTCCACAGCAACCGTTATGGAAACGGGTGTTATAAATGTTTTTTAAAAACGTCATAAAGAAACCGTCATGAATAATTTCTATAAAAGCGTTATGAATAGTTAATATATAGTGCACAATTCAGAACAATTTTAAAACGTCATGAATAGATAACATGTATAGGCTCAATGCAGCACATTTATAACACTTTATACTATTCAAATTAGCATATCCAAATCAGTCCATATAATTGTCAGGCCTAAAAATCAAATTAACATTATATATCACCATCTTTATTACATTTCTCAAAATAGAGTACATATCAATATCTTCATTACATTCTCAAAATAGAATATCCAAATACATATATACATTTACAAATACATATATACATTTACAACTACCAAAAAACCTGCACCCAGAGCTCTGTTGGACTACCAGGGACTAAAGGTCCTCCAACTGCTAAAATCTTTATGGAAAAAAGCAATATCCTCGTTTGTTTGAATTTAATGTCTCCTGCAATTGATTGGTCCACATATGAAAGAAGGAAAGCTGAAAAAAAAACAAAAAAAAGATTACATTGGAAGCATGAATAAACTTGACAGTACATTCTCTTAAATCAACAGGACAATATACTACATAAGTACCCGACTCAACTACTTCACTTGGCCAGAGTAAAATTACCTTGAAACTTTACTTGGCCTTCCAAACAGATCAAGCAATCAAACTCTAGAAGAGAAAAAAGAAGATGAGCAGCCAGCATCAAACTTCTCAAGCAGCACCAACATGTAACTTATAGTTAGGGATAACAGTACCTAGGAAACTCCCCAACCAATGAGCCATCTAGACCGGTCAAGAACACAAAAATATCACCTCACAATTGGATAAAGGCGAGTTACTCCAGAGCAGGCAACTAAAGATTACTACAAAATGTACTCGTATTCTTATTTTGAATATCACATTTTACCTTACAAAGTTGAGCCTCATTTCTCCAATCTTTCTAAAATATGTTCAGCTTGAACAAGGTACTGAATCATGTATGAATACTTAATATAGACCAAAGACATAATTTAATCTAGATACTATCATACTACTATAAATCACAAATTTCAAGTAAAGTAAATTACAGGCATCAAAAAATGTCAGGGAAACATTATACCAAACCATTATTTGCAGCATGTTCTGAATACGAGTCTTCTTCTTCAGAAAATGGCTCAGTAAAATCTCTAATAATAGATGCCAGTTCAGACGTGATGCCAACTTGATCAAATGGTTAACCTTCATTAGAAGATAAATTATCGAACACATCAAAGTGCCGAAGTAGAAGTATAGAAGGTGTATATCTGTAATTTCAGCACAATAAGACGCAGATAAAAGAAAGAAATTTACAACACACTACAGAGCATATCCAGGTGTATCCAGGTAAAGGAAAAAAGATCAACTGGTTTTTGCATGCACCAGGCCATTGATACCATTGTCCTGCTACCAACAGTAGACTCAAAGGCCTACACTAATACACTGATATAGGAATATGGCTAATTTGACACTGCCATACTGTGAACAGGGGTATGAATCCCCTTCTCTGTCAAGTCCCTCTTCTCTTCTCTTCTAATTAAGATACACATGAATGCCCATCAATTGTGATATCTAAACTAATACATAGGCTCATAGTCTATGGCCAAGGCTAACTTTACTAACTATTAACAAGTATCAGTCCAAATGGATACCTCAAGAACTTCGACCATAATCTGTTTTATTGGGATAAGATTAAAACATAATGAATTGAAAGCATCAATATCTGTTTTAAACCCAATATGTTCCTTCTAAAAATAATAAAACACAATTTTAGCATTCTACTTAATTAGATATTTGCAATTAGTTGGTGACAATTGCTACTAATTTTTAAATACAACATTTGGTGGGTTCACAATCTACCAAAGGGAAAGAACAAGGTGAAATTCATGGTGCTTCCTCCAGAAACATTGTGTTAGTGTGTTTCTGTATAAAGCCTTGGTGTATTCTTAAATAAAAACAACTTTAAACACTACTTTCTAAGCATAAAAACAACTTTAAACACTACTTTCTAAGCCTTGGTGTATTCCTCCAGAAAAAGAAAGTTGAAATAGAGGAGCTGTGAAGCCTGGTTGTTATGCAGCCTATGCAACACCCTTAGCATTCAACAGGATCAAATAATCTCATATTTTGAGATACATTACCTCAAATCTGTTACACCAAAATACTGCACAAATGCTGCTATATTTGATATTTGACACCTGGAGCAACTTGCACCAGCAGCTCGAATAAATGAAGCAGCTAACTCATCTTTCAATGCCATGAGTCTCAAGTCCAGTGCTCTCAGTAATTCGTTCCTGGAAGGACACATTGTAGTTGAATACATAGATACCATTTACCTATGAAGTACAGAAAGGAATGCTTACTTTGTAGCATCTGATGATGCTGTCTCAACTTTTATCTGCAAAATTTTGAATAACCAGCAATTAAAAAGATGAATGCTCATAACCTAATTAGCAATTTCAGGTTAGAGGAAGAAGAAATTACATGCTGGTTTAGATAACTCATCTTTCAAATGTATATATATATATAACTTGGTTTCTTCCTTCTTTTCCTTCGGTTTTCTCCATGTATATATATATAACTTGGTTGAGTACTATGGGTTATTTTTCTTTCACAAGAGTTGACCAACTTATCCCTGTTCATATCTTCATAGCAGCTGGCTTCTCATGAGCTGGATCATGTAGCTTTCAATTATATAACAACAATGGAATAGTACTGATATATTCCTCTATTCTAATGCACTGGAGAAAATACTACAACAGAATAATAGAAAGAAAAGAAAATGTCAAGGTAACAACAACAAATAAGAATTCAAGAACAATCTCGGTGGATTATCAGTATTAAGAACTTATATTGGTTTTATTCATGCACAGTTTTTAAATCTGTGAACTTTCTGGTGTTCCGCATATTCTAGATTAGTGGCTGGCTAACTCACCTGCTTTGACCATTAACAGCTTGAGCTTTTATATTAGAGAAATAGAAAATGGGATTTTCGCTATTTGTTAAACAAAGGCATCTCCACAAGTTCAACGTCGTTTTCTATATTCACACTGCTTTTCTAGTTAGGATTGATGAAAACCAGACAATTTAAAACAAGGATACAGTATAAATTTGCCAAGTTAGAGAAAACTGGCAATCATTTAGTGCTCCTAAAACTCAACAATAATAGCTTGAATGCTACGAATCTAATGAATATACAAAGAAAAGAGAAACAATATAATAGAGACCAGCATTCTAAAGCAATGGAAATATCAATGACGTGTTAAACATCACAGTTCAGACTTTGTGAATGTGTACAAACTGGTAGGAACCCTAATCCAGATAAATTTTCGACATAAATATACAACAACAATAAACCATTCATCACAAAATTTTGAGGCCAGCTGTTTGAATCTCTTTCTTTGGCTGACAGAAGTACAACGAAAGCTCTCGTCATAACAGGGTTCCACCTGTCCGGTTTATTTTGAACCAAATTAGTGAACAAGCTAGAATCTCTTTCTTTGTGATGAATGGTTTATTTTGAACCAAATTAGTTGACAGAAATATTTTCCACCTGTCCGGTTTCTCCTAGAACCGAAATGCCACTTTCTTGTGTACAACCCTTTAATTTGACTCTGTATCTTAGTCAGAACAGGGTTCGGATTAAGAAAACATAACCTGAACGAATTTTGGGTAAAGCTTGGATACATAACACAAAACCAGTATACATTTTGACAGCCCTGGCCACAAGAACCTCATCTTCTACTTCTGGTTATGGCCATATAAAAACCCTAAAGAGATTGACTACACAAGCAATGTGCAACTTCGTAGAGAAATGAGAGTGAGATTCAGCTCAGGGTATGAAGATGCTCTACAGAAGGAGTTGCACAAAGGAGAATGAGAAAACAGAGGATTAATGGAAAAGCTCACATAAGCACTGATACACGAAAGTGTAGAGAACTTATACAAGTAAGAAGTTTCAGAAGACCTATTTAACAGCATCACCAGAAAGGAACATGAACTTGTATTTCCTGACAAAATAGTTCCAAACATGGACTATCCAAAAACCTTCGAGAAAGCTGTTGAAGCAAGAACTTCTCTTAGATATTTATATCACACCAACAAGGCGTGCAAATTTGGGGAAAACATAGTAAGCAAGATTAAACACGTACAGCAGACGCAAGCATTACCTATCCAAATTAACACAAGGAAATCAGAACTCTGAGTAAACTAATTCGAATCTACCACAAGGAAGAGTAAAAGGCCAAAGAGAAGAAGTGTCTCGATGAATTAAACTGGCATAGACATCCTTTAGGATCTGTTTGGTTACTATGAACTGGGGGTTTCTAGAAATTTAAAGCTATCAGATTGTTTGCTGCACATGAAATTTGGAATTGAAATTACACTTGAGAATTTGAATCCCCAGTTCAATGTACCAAGAAAACAAAACGAATGCAGCCGTTTTATTAGTGAACTCCAATTCTGACGAGAGCTCGAGGCGTACATGGCTATACGACCATTGCCTCTGATTTCCCAAACAAACCACACCAGTACAGAGTGAAAGGGGAAGAGAACTTACCTAACCTAAATCCGCAACTCCACCGGCCTCGTCGTCTACCGCCTCCGGCGAGCCTCCCCAAGCTTCCGCGAGCCCCTCTTCCGCAGTAGAGCCGGCGACCCCGCCGTCCACGCTGCTGCCAGTGGTGAGGACTCCCCTCTCTTCTCCACGCTGCCATCCAGAGCACTACAACAAAAAGGCGTTGAAGGATCCGAAGGGGTGCTCGGCTGCCCGCTGCTTCTCGTTCAGGTGACCCGGCTGAGCTGCGGCAGACTCGTCGTCGCCACTCGCGTCAACCACGCCGTCGCCACCCGACACGAGGGGCACCATCGTCCCCCTCGACGGCATGGTCCACCGGTCCTTCTTCTTCGGCCCCGACGAGCTCTCCGTGCTGAGGAACCACATCCCGGCCCGCCTCTCCGAAAATGAAGTTGGGGCTAGGGTTAGGGTTTGTGGGAGGGGATGTTGGGGCTAAGGTTAGGGTTTGTAGGAGGTTGAAAGAAGGAGGAGAAGGAGAAGATTAGAGTTTAAGAAAATTTTAGGGTTCAGGGAGATGGAAATGAGCTCTGAAAAAGATCGGGTGTGAAGAGTTTTGTTGGAAGTTTATTAATTACAAGTTTGCCACCGCTCTAAACTATTAATAACGCTTTATTTTATAAACGTTATAAAAAGCCCAGAATTAGCCCAAACCGTCATAGAAAAAAGGTATTTTTCAACTTAATAACGCTTATGTATCAGCCGTCATTAAAACTCCTTGTCGAGCGTCATTAAAAGGGTTTTTTGTTGTAGTGGTTACTCCCCATGCCTCTTATTCAAAGTATGGCAAGAAAGGTTTTTAAACTTTGAAGGGGTCTTATAGAAGCATGGAATTTCAGGAGCATCTATAGGCCAGAATTTCTATGCGCTCAACCCAACCATGTGACCAACTCAAATACGCCAGGAAGCTCAAACAGATACTTGGCACAGCAAAGAACAGTACAAGTTTAAAGACATTAAAAATAAGGCTTTTAGTTCATATGAAAGTCTATTAAATGTCTAAAGAAAGGCTTTACAAAGGAGAAATTCTACAAAAAGAAAGATCCAAAAGCTACAGCCAGGCGCAGTAACTGCTATGCGCCCCATGCCAGGTGCATCATCCGTCAAGCACATGACTTTGTTGTCTCATCCAAGCGTATCGTCTCATCATTAAGGTGCAGGCGCATCAACACCAATCAGTCCTTGTGTAGCAGGAGGAGGAGCTCTCCTATTTCGACAATGATCGTGGTACGATGCCCAGGTCTTTGGAAGCAACATGCACACTCGGCAGCCTATGGCTCTGCCAGCATAACGAAAGACAGAGCATGGCCGCCCCTATCTTTGGATGCAACAGGCACCATCGACCTGTGTCGGGACTCGACGATCCCGATATTTGGAAGCAACAGACACTATCACAGAAGCTCAGAGCGACGGAAAGACTGGGGCAGCGCATCTTCACCCTCGGAAAGAGCTCGAGTTCGGCAGTTAGCCAAGGCGGAGCTCTGGCCAAGTTCATCTTTACATTTAAATGAAGAATGAAAGCAAAGTTTTCCCTCATGCGGCTATTTATAAGCACGGGCAGCCTACACCCGAGTGCCAAATGGCCAACGTTCCAAATTCCATGCAATGAATTTATATTAATAGCAAATGCATCCGTCGCCTCGTATTCGGCTAAGTCAAGGCAACTATTAACGCCTCGAAGAACTCAACAGGTGGGCCAAAGAGGATACGACACATGGCAGATGTGCCGTCGACATCAGGCGCTCCCCATGGATGTGCTCAACGGGCCATGGACCCATGCGCCCAGATTGGCACTAACCAATACAACCCTCTCCATCAAGCATTTAATGCTGAATGACAAAGGCGACAACGCATTCCAAGAGCCGTCTAATCAGCAACCCTGTACGGAAAATAAAGCGCCGCTGATGTCAGCACCATCATTACACCTTGGGTCGACAATAATTACCACGTGGTCGATCGATCATTCGTATGCGCCTCGTGGCTATGCACCCAGAAGACGACATGCGCTTTAGTGGACATACGCCCCCCTCAGCTCACTTCTGATCTCAAACAACAGAAGACAAAGCTCTGCATGCGCCTCAAAAGCCATGCACCTGGACTTGATCATGACTCCTAAAAATTATGAGACCAAGTTGCCTCCCCTGCACCTGATCCTAGGCGCACCCTGATGCGAAGCTCTGCATGTGCCTCAAAAGCCATACGCTCAAACTTGTCTATGATGCCTAAAACTCATAGGACTAAGTCGCCTCCATGTGCCCAATCCTAGGCGCACCCGACAGATCACTCTCCTCCAAAACTGAGATCTTTGAGCCACAAGCATACGCCATGCGTCCTTTGACTCGGTTCTATTTAAAGAATGGGTGCTAACCACCCAAGATCTCGACAACAACCAAATCTCAGCAACTGCCATGTGTCAGCTCCTCCGCAGCCCAATGAAGCAGTTCAAGCATATTCTACTACAATTTGGGGCGCATCGTCCATGCACCCCCGCCAGTATCAGCCACGTGGCGCCCCCACGTCCAGGCGCATCCGACATATGCGTGCATGAGCAGCCAGCCTACTATCTATAAATAGAAGGATCATTCCTTCATGATGCACACAGACAGAGAGAGAGATATATACAGACAGACTGTTATATTTGTTAGGGTTATATACTAAAAGCAACACTTTTGTAGTAACCTATTTCCTTAAATTTTGAATGAGAATCATATGGACAAATATTTGTATATTGTATTTGTACAAGTGTTAATGCAAATGTCTGATATTCTATATTGTAGATAATATGGTGTGTGGTGTCACACTGTAAACCCCCAGAATTTTCAAAAGATTTTATTTTTATTCTATATTGCTTGAAAATATTTTTTGTTGTTGAATTATTGATATATATCTATAAATAAAGTCTTATTCGTATTGTATTTTGTTACGCTCATTAAATAGACAATGTGGTACGACGAGTGGCATCGTGTACCCTGACGAGCGTCGTACTCCTCTTAATTTACTTGTCGTAATATTTAATTATTTTAGGAAATATTTTATACGTGTTTATAATTTTCTTTTTATGTATTATATACTGATTTCAGAAATAATTGGAAATTATATTTGGTTTAATAATGATAGAGTTTCAATATTAAGTTTTTATATATAGAGTAAATAAATGCTATAAAGGTATTTAGGAATTTATAAATATATGAAATATATTTTCAGGAATTATGTGGTTAGACTAGAATTTTAGATGTAAATATATATATATATATATCTTTTTGTTTTTTTTATAAAAGCTTATTTAGAAAAAAAAAATGCTGATGTCATGCCGACGTCAGCACTGCTCCAAAGGCACAACGCCTCTCCAACATTTCCGAGCAGCCTGTTGGTCGTTCCCATAACAAAACAAAACAAAACAAAAAAAAACAAAAAAAAACACAGCCCACTATTCCCTGAAGGGAACAACAGCTGAGTCCGGCCCACAGGGTTACACCCGAGCCAAAATTTGCCAGTGAGTTATAAGTATAACCGAGTTATACTTATAACTATAGGAGCAGCAGCATACGCGAGATCGGGAACCCCCAAACCCTAACAACTCACCGCCGACCTCGTGCTTCCTGACGACCCCCAGGCCCAGGCGAGTTCCTCAAGCGCACATCCCAGGCCGCCTGCGACCACCGTGCGTGCATCGAAGCACTACCAAGTACGTCGAAACCGATCCCGAAACAGAGATATCCTGTTCCTAAACTCCGCCAGGTATTCAACTTTCCTCGAAATTTTCTTCTCTTCTACTTGATAACTTTTCGATCTATAAATTCCTAGATAAAACCCATCTGACCCTCTTCAATCCTCTTCAAAGGAATTTGATTTTTCCCGATCAGAATTAACCTGAAATGCGACGCCAAATCGATCAAAGACAGTCCTAACCACGACAGTAAATCGAGTCCAAAATCCCATATTGGAAGGAAGTTTTTGGACAGAATACTGGGAATTTTCGAAATTCATTTGAACAAATTTAAAGACAACCTGAACAAGATTAAAACCCTACTTTTTGTTTTATTTTTAGACCATTATGTTCTTGTCAAATTCGTTACAAAAATCAGTAAAAACAGTTTTCAAAAACTAAAAGTTTTAGAAAGTTTTTCCGATACGGCGTGCGCTCCGACAAACCGGGCGACGTGGTCGCACACTATACGCATCGAAAGGCGCGTATGGATGTTGTTGACGTGTGGGAACTGACGGAACTCAGTTTCGTCGCGCGTGCGCGACGAAATCAGTGCGTATCCGTCGAGATACCCCCGTATCGACCTTTTGCAAACTCGCCCATAACTTCGTGTACAGTCGTCGGATCGAGAAGAAACTTGCGCTAACAGGTCCGGATCGAAATTCTGGTCCTGCATGCCATGTTTGGTTCGATTCTGAGAAGGTCGAATCGGAACCCAATTTTGGCGGGCCGCGACCCACTCAAACGGGCGATTTTGTACACGGCTCCTCGGAATCCAAAACTGGACATACCGTCGAGTTCCTCTCCTCAAACTAAAACTGTAGACATGTAGTTTGATGACTTTAGAGATCGTAGACTTTGGCACGCGTATCGGTGCAAAGCGGGTCCAACGGCGGACATCGTTATGACCCGAAATTACGATTTTACCCCTGTTCCAGAATTTAACTTTTGGACAGGCATTTTCTAGGCATATCTTTTATTCCAAAATCGTTCGTGATGTTTGTTTCAGCATCCGGAGCTCCTTGTGGATTTTGACTTTCGTGTGGACTATTCTGACTGTCAGATTTTGCTACATCTCGCACCACCCTCAGGCAAGACACCTTGCCATTTGCTGTTTAATTATTTTAGCTCATATTTTATACATGTTCATTATTTTCTGTATGCAAAATAAACTGTGATACATGGCATAACCTGTTAGAATTTACTGTTCAGTTTCTTGCTATGTATTATTTTTTACGCATTAAACCTAGATTTAAGGGACCACCTTTGTGTGTTGCATTCATGGCCTTGACACGTTATACCATAAAGTTGTGTGTCATATGTAGAACACGGAAGTGCTTGATTGGCTGGCCACCAGTACGTACAAGCCGTGCGATAGGAATAACCGCTAATAGAGGTTGCATGCTAGTTTGACTTAGCGGTTATAGAGTTAGCATTGGACGGGAAGAACATGATTGGAAGTTGACTACCACCCTATCTATCGTAGACTCGCTCGCTACTGAGGAACGATAGGTAGACTATATGCTATAGACTCGCTCGATACTGAGGAATAGTATATGGTGTTGTGACTCGCTACTGAGGTACTGCATTGGTATTTTCTTGACTTGACCCGGTAGTCATGCGACCATGAACTGTTCTTAAAACTGCATTCACTTAGACTGGTTAGGCTACCCTTATCCGTTAGGTATGAGTACTTTGGTTTGGGTACTTGTATCTGACCGTGGCTTGGAACAATAACTTGTCGCGGATTAGTTCGTCACATCTTGTCCTTGTTTGGTTGTAGGTGTGACTTACTACTTCGATGAGAAGGTATTGAACCTTGTTGGGGTCCGGATACCATATTGGATTCATAGCATAGAAAGGTACGTCACCGTAAATTAGTTTACCATCTCCTGTCCTTATTTGGTTGGGGGGATGGTACGCTCGTTCAATAGGTGTGTATTGGACCATGTTATAATTCAATTGACTTATTTATTTGAGCAATATTTATTCTGTTTATGTGGCATGCTATTATGTGTCTTGTTACGTCCCTCTGAGAACCTGGTTATCACTCCAGGTGTGTGCTCTTGTCTTTTGCAGGTGCTTTAGCTCTAGTCGTGATCGTCGCTATTTCGTCGAGGATGATTGCACTTAGATCGTCTTCGCTTCGCCCGTCACTCATTTCATTTTCTATGCACTTTTTCTTATTTTGTTGGTAGTGGATTTGTCTCCGCCCAACATATTGTATCAAGACAAATTTAACTCTCATTATATGATATCTTTTATTCATTTATTTTGTGTGGATGAGATTAGTTATGGTTCTACTGCATTTTTACAGCTTACGTATATTTATTATACGGCTGGCATGTCTACGTTCCTAGTCCTACGTATTTTGGGACTGGGGCGTTACATATTTTTATGGTGGCCCATGCAGGTCAGAGCATATCGTATCGGCTACATAACTGTGCTGATACGAGCCTGCATATAGGATTAGAAATTATGCATCTCATCTACATGTTTGATACATTTCTTGATTCCTCATCAAACTCTCATTTTGATTGCTTGACTTGCATCTAGCTTGAAATTGTTCTAACGAAAATTCTATATCTCGTGCCAGAAAATGAATCCTCATAACGGTAGCGCTGCACCACTTGCCATCACACCAGAAAACTCGGCAGCCCAAGAGGAGCAAATTCACTCACAGCATCCTATAGCAACCTCAACCATGCCTTCTCAGCCAGAACAGACGACCCCACCTACTCACTAGCATCCCCAAGCCTCTGAACCCCAGTTAGTTCAGCCTGTTCAGCAGACCCCTGCACCCCAGGGAGGGTATACTCCACCACCCCTTCATCAGAATCTACCTCAAGCTGGACTGCAGATGCCTATGCCCCCGATTGATGGAGATGATACCAATCAGTTCTTTTATACCTTATTACGGGCTCAGTGGCAGCAAAATGAGCTATTGAGACAAGACGTGATGGTCCCACTTAATAGACCCCCATCTCCACCACTAGCCCAAGTACCAGCACCTCCACCAAGGCCCCATTCATACGTAGGCAGTATTTCAGATTTCACCCTAATGAACCCGAAGACTTTTAAAGGTACCGAAGGCCCACTAGAGGTTTCTTCATGGCTTATTAGCACCGAGAAGAAGTTAAGGGCGTCACAGTTGCCTAAAGAAGATTGGATGACCGCAGTTGATTTATTACTCGAGGACAATGCTCATCATTGGTGGAAAGCGGAGGAGAGGCGCTTGGGTACCAATCAGTCATGGAAAGAGTTCTACAAACTCTTCAACGAGAGGTACTTTCCAACCGCTGCTCGAAACGTATTGTATGATCAGTTCCTCCACCTCAAACAAGGCGACAAGTCGGTTGACGAGTATGATGCAGAATTTAGCCGACTAAGCAGATTTGCCGAGGGATTGATGCCAACGGAGAAGGAGAAGGCAAAAAGGTTTCATAATGGATTAAGGCCCGAGCTTAAAACACACACCACTATGCAATCCAGAATTTCGCACGCCGCAGTATTAGGAGAAGCTAGAAGTCAGGAGATCCTTCACATGGAAGCACAACAAACTCAAAGATACTATGCCCCAATAGACTTTCCAGTTCAACTTTGTTCAGGAGGCCCTGAACGACGACTAACTGCACAATATCAACAGTAAGTCGTGCCCTATCAAGTTCCAAGTACAATAACCTGCCAGTTTTGTGGAATGAGAGGGCACCAGCAGAAGGACTGTCGTCGGCGACTAAAGTGTTGCTTCAATTGCGGTTCCAATGAGCATAAACTTCGAGATTGTCCCAACCGACATGCCACACCCGGTTTAGCTCCAGCACCATCACCGCAACAGTTACGAGGGCCAATAATTCTCGGGTCAGGTGTACCACAACCACTTCCCTTAGAAGAATATCAGGAGGAACCAGTCTTGGAGGGTCAGACACCAGAGTATAGGCCTGCTAGAGAAGAGATGAATAATCTGAGACAAGGACAAGCATTCACCATGACAGTGCTAGACACCCTTCCCGAGTTGACAGATACCACATGTATTATTCTAGTTAATACATTATCAATGCACCTTCATTTGTGTCCTATCCATGCATATAATAGTTATCTCGTCTCCCTAAACATATTAGGATTAAGAGTTAGCAATTGTACTGCAGGATACTACCTATAAACATCTTTAGTAAACCCATAAACCGTATCATAGCCAGACTTGCGTAGAATAACGATTAAGGAATTGGTCAAAAAAAAAGTATTTCCAAGACATGCCTTAGAGTTAGATACCTTTTTGTAGACCTTGTATATGTGAAATGACCCATTGTCCCATCACACTACTAGCTTAACTCTTGTAAGTTGGGTAGAATACCTCACGGCCCAACAAAGCCTTTGTCCTTGTGAACCGTGTTGATAAGTTACTCAGACCATAAATTCGGAGGGCCCTAACTTAGCTAGTCAACCAAGCCAACTGCACAGGCCCAAACTTCGGGTGGAACTTAGATTTTAAAAGACCCTAGGCTATTCAATTTCCTTCATCATTACCTCTGGTATATTTTAACTACCTTATGCTGATAATTTAGTCTTAGTTTTGCAAGCTTATTCTTTTATCGAGCTTGTTCATGACATATGTGTTATTGGGTGCACTCACTAACATATTGTCAAATCAGAACCAGTGCATGATGGTCTGATCAACCTATTGCACTTTGGTTCGCCTTCGTACATTATTCTACGTGGATGGAGACATAGTTAAACTTGCCTTAGAGTCTCATCCACGACAGCCTTGAAAATTATCTTTTGAAATTTTTTGTCGCCTATGAACTACTCATTCGTACTAAATAGCATCATCTTGAACCCCTTATTTGTTCTTGTCTTAGAGAGACAATGCACTGTACTTTAGAAAGGGATCCAAGGTATCACTTTAGTCATGTGGTGATATCCTCGCCTTAAACTACTCCTTCTACCCCTCAACCCCATCTACCATATTATTCCTAAATTTCGAGGACGAAATTCTTGTAAGTTGGGTAGGATGTAAACACCCAGAATTTTCAAAAGATTTTATTTTTATTCTATATTGCTTGAAATTTTTTTTTTTGTTGAATTATTGATATATATCAATAAATAAAGTCTTACTCGTATTATATTTTGTTACGCTCATTAAATAGACAATGTGGTACGACGAGTGGCATCGTGTACCCTGACGAGCGTCGTACTCCTCTTAATTTACTTGTCGTAATATTTAATTATTTTAGGAAATATTTTATACGTGTTTATAATTTTCTTTTTATGTATTATTTACTGATTTCAGAAATAATTGGAAATTATATTTGGTTTAATGATGATAGAGTTTCAATATTAAGTTTTTATATATAGAGTAAATAAATGCTACAAAGGTATTTAGGAATTTATAAATATATGAAATATATTTTCAGGAATTATGTGGTTAGACTAGAATTTTAGATGTATATATATATATATATATATATATATATATATATATATCTTTGTTTTTTTTATAAAAGCTTATTTAGAAGGAAAAAAAATACTGATGTCATGCTGACATCAGCACTGCTCCGAAGGCACAGCGCCTCTCCAACATTTTCGAGCAGCCTGTTGGTCGTTCCCATAACAAAAAAAAAAACACAGCCCACTGTTCCCCGAAGGAAACAGCAGCTGAGTCCGGCCCACAGGGTTACACCCGAGCCAAAATTTGCCAGTGAGTTATAAGTATAACCGAGTTATACTTATAACTATAGGAGCAGCAGCATACGCGAGATCGGGAACCCCCAAACCCTAACAACTCACCGCCGACCCCGTGCTTCCTGACGACCCCCAGGCCCAGGTGAGTTCCTCAGGCGCACATCCCAGGCCGCCTGCGACCACCGTGCGTGCATCGAAGCACTGCCAAGTACGTCGAAACCGATCCCGAAACAGAGATGTCCTGTTCCTAAACTCCGCCAGGTATTCAACTTTCCTCGAAATTTTCTTCTCTTCTACTTGATAACTTTTCGATCTATAAATTCCTAGATAAAACCCATCTGACCCTCTTCAATCCTCTTCAAAGGAATTTGATTTTTCCCCATCAGAATCAACCTGAAACGCGACGCCAAATCGATCAAAGACAGTCCTAACCACGACAGTAAACCGAGTCCAAAACCCCATATTGGAAGGAAGTTTTTGGACAGAATACTGGGAATTTTCAAAATTCGTTTGAACAGATTTAAAGACAACCTGAACAAGATTAAAACCCCACTTTTTGTTTTATTTTTAGTCCATTATGTTCTTGTCAAATTCGTTACAAAAATCAGTAAAAATAGTTTTCAAAAACTAAAATTTTTAGAAAGTTTTTCCGATACGGCGTGCGCCCCGACAAACCGGGCGACGTGGTCGTGCACTATACGCATCAAAAGGCGCGTATGGATGTTTTTGATGTGTGGGAACTGACGGAACTCAGTTTCGTCGCGCGTGCGCGACGAAATCAGTGCGTATCCGTCGAGATACCCCCGTATCGACCTTTTGCAAACTAGCTCATAACTTCGTGTACAGTCGTCGGATCGAGAAGAAACTTGCGCCAACAGGTCCGGATCAAAATTCTGGTCCTGTATGCCAAGTTTGGTTCGATTCTGAGAAGGTCGAATCGGAACCCAATTTTGGCGGGCCGCGACCCACTCAAACGGGCGATTTTGTACACGGCTCCTCGGAATCCAAAACTGGACATACCATTGAGTTCCTCTCCCCAAACTGAAACCGTAGACATGTAGTTTGACGACTTTAGAGATCGTAGACTTTGGCACGCGTATCGGTGCAAAGCGGGTCCAACGGCGGACATCGTTTTGACCCGAAATTACGATTTTGCCTATGTTCCAGAATTTAACTTTTGGACAGGCGTTTCCTAGGCATATCTTTTATTCCAAACTCGTTCGTGATATTTGTTTCAGCAGCCGGAGCTCCTTGTGGATTTTGACTTTCGTGTGGACTATTCTGACTGTCAGATTTTGCTACATCTCGTACCAACCTCAGGCAAGACACCTTGCCATTTGCTGTTTAATTATTTTAGCTCATATTTCATGCATGTTCATTATTTTCTTTAAGCAAAATAAACTGTGATACATGGCATAACTTGTTAGAATTTACCGTTCAGTTTCTTGCTATGTATTATTTTTTACGCATTAAACCTAGATTTAAGGGACCACCTTTGTGTCTTGCATTCATGGCCTTGACACGTTATACCACGAAGTTGTGTGTCGCATGTAGAACACGGAAGTGCATGATTGGCTAGCCACCAGTACGTACAAGCCGTGCGATAGGAATAACCGATAATAGAGGTTGCATGCTAGTTTGACTTAGCGGTTATAGAGTTAGCATTGGGCAGGAAGAACATGATTGGAAGTTGACTACCACCCTATCTATCGTAAACTCGTTCGCTACTGAGGAACGATAGGTAGACTATATGCTATAGACTCGCTCGATACTGAGGAATAGTATATGGTGTTGTGACTCGCTACTGAGGTACTGCATTGGTATTTTCGTGACTTGACCCGGTAGTCATACGACCATGAACTGTTCTTAAAACTGCATTCACTTAGACTGGTTAGGCTACCCTTATCCGTTAGGTTCGAGTACTTTGGTTTGGGTACTTGTATCTGACCGTGGCTTGGAACAATAACTTGTCGCGGATTAGTTCGTCACATCTTGTCCTTGTTTGGTTGTAGGTGTGACTTACTACTTCGATGAGAAGGTATTGAACCTTGTTGGGGTCCGGATACCATATTAGATTCATAGCATGGAAAGGTACATCACCGTGAATTAGTTTACCATCTCCTGTCCTTATTTGGTTGGGGGGATGGTACGCTCGTTCAATAGGTGTGTATTGGACCATGTTATAATTCAATTGACTTATTTATTTGAGCAATATTTATTCTGTTTATGTGGCATGCTATTATGTGTCTTGTTACGTCCCTCTGAGGACCTGGTTATCTTTCCAGGTGTGTGCTCTTGTCTTTCACAGGTGCTTTAGCTCTAGTCGTGATCGTCGCTATTTAGTCGAGGATGATTGCACTTAGATCGTCTTCGCTTCGCCCGTCACTCATTTCATTTTCTATGCACTTTTTCTTATTTTGTTGGTAGTGGATTTGTCTCCGCCCAACATATTGTATCAAGACAAATTCAACTCTCATTATATGATATCTTTTATTCATTTATTTTGTGTGGATGAGATTAGTTATGGTTCTACTGTATTTTTACAGCTTACGTATATTTATTATACGGCTGGCATGTCTATGTTCCTAGTCCTACGTATTTTGGGACTGGGGCGTTACACACACAGAAGATCATATTATCAGTTTTCTATGGAGTATATAAATAGTTCACAACCTAGATGGACTTGGACAATCTATTGGAAAGGTTGTAGTGTAATCTGGTATTAGTCTATCTTAACTATAGGCTTACACTAGTAAACTTTATGTGTATTGAATAGAACCACTTGAGGTTGTTCTTTTTGTACTGACTACATAAGAGAACAAACACCTCTGTTATTATGGATGCTTGTGCTCTTAATCCGGATATAATAACAGACATGTATATGTAGTGTACATTACTTTGACTCATAAAAGAGTGAGATTCATTATGGATCAACAACCTCTATGAATTGGGTAATAATATTGTATGTATGATGGGCTGTTGATTATAAATAGAATCCATGTCCTGATACATCGGGTTGATGATGTCCCCTTAAGGAGCTCATAAGGATTGTCATATAAACACAGCAGGTAGATTATATCCGACATGACAAATAAAGTTGAACGGTACTACTTAAGGATAAAAGATGTCGAATCCATATAGTTATCAGTAACTTAATTTGATCGACAAACATACGATATCTTAACATGGGGAGTCAAACGAACATATAATAAAAGGAGCCCACAAACATAATTTGGGATTAAGGAGGTAGTGCAACAATAGCTCATTAGTGGACCGAGCTATTATTAATAGGCCTGGATTGTGTGTTCGGGCTGAACACGGGATATCCAGATCCGTTAGGAGGCCTAACCCTAATTTCTCCTCATGGTCCCTGCCGATATATATATATATCCTCTATTCTCTGGCCGCCAGATTACTGATCAGAAATCAAATACTTTCTCTAAATTCGTGATTCACGTAAGGAGAGAAAGAGAGGGCTGCCAAGGAGAAGAAAAGGTTGGGAGATCGTCGCCCACACGACGTCCAACTCGAGGAAGGAATACGTGCAGAAGATCTTGGGGTCGTCCGCTCGAGATTGCCAGGAATTACTTATCTCCTTTCCGCCGCAGGTATAATTCGTGAACCCTAGTTTCTGCCTATGAAGGGTTAGAACGCGTATTAGATCTTTTTAACTTTCTATCGATCAATACGTACACCAAAGAAAGGGTCCTGGGAATCCCCAGTTCCATCAATTGGTATCAGAGCCACTTTGGATTTACGTATTGATTGATACGTCCATGTTGTCCAATAAAACCTGCACTGTGTAATAGTCGGTAGATGTAGATCTGTTCTAACTCGGTTTTGCAGGCATCTTAGATCCGACTATCGTGGCATGCTAAATTCATGGTGTTCAAGGTGTTGGTGAATTTCTTATTATTATTTTGAGGGAATCAATATTTAGTTAATTCAAAAAGTTTTTTTTGCCCTACATAATTTTATTTATGTGATTCTTAAGATTTTAAAAATGGGTTCTTTCAGTCCACTTATGGTGATTCTCAAAGAAAACAAACTTACTGGACCAAATTATATTGACTGGAAACGTAATTTAGACATTGTTCTGACTGCTGAGGAGTACAAATATGTACTTGTTGAGGAATGCCCACCTAAGCCTGATGCTAACTCTGATGAAGAGGTCAAAGAGGCTTATAAGAAGTGGAAAAAGGTAGATCAGATGGCGCGGTGTTACATTCTGGCATTTATGTCAAATGTACTGCAACATCAGCATCAGGCCATGGCCACAGCTTATGACATGATGTATAGCCTCAAGGAACTCTTCGGACATCAGAATAGAGCAGCTAGGCAGTTTGCTATAAAATGTTTGATGAATACAAAAATGGCTGAGGGTACACCAGTAAGGGATTATGTTCTTAAGATGATGGGTCATCTGAATGAGATGGAGATCTTTGGAGCTGAAATCGATAGGGAATCCTAGGTAGATATCATTCTCGGAACTCTGCCTAAAAGTTTTGACAATTTTTGCCTTAATTACAACATAAACAGAAGGTTGTATAGTTTGACAGAACTTGCAAAAGAGCTACAGGATGCAGAATCTCTCTTTAGGCAGAGTGGTCATGTTTTTGTTTCTGAAAAGGCTTCTACTTCTAAGCCAAAAGGCGGTAAGAAGAAGAATAACATTCAGAAACAGGCAAACTCAGTAAAGAAGGGCGTGGAACCTCAAGGCGCGCTGAAAAAGCCGAAAGCCGGTAAATATTTCAAGTGCAAAGGGTCAGGACATTGGAAGACTGATTGTCCACTTCTCAAACAAGGGAACAAAGAAGGTATATCTCCTTTACTAGTAGTTAAAACACGTTTAGCGATGTTATCTACCGACACCTAGTGTGTAGATACAGGAGCCACTAATCATGTCTACAATACATTGCAGGGGTTCCAGGAAACCAGACGGCTCAGTGATGGAGAGATATGCTTGTTCATGGGTGATGCTACAAAAGTATCGGTCGTTGTATTAGGAGATGTTACTTTATATTTTGGTAGAAATAAGTCTTTGACATTGAAAGATTGTCTTTATGCACCTTCACTTAGAAGGAATTTAGTTTCTATTTTTATGTTAGTTAAGGATGGATATTCAGTTTATTTTAATAAAAATATTGTTGTTTGCCATTAAAATCTTTTTATTGTAATTTTAATTACAAACAGAACAGTATTACAATGTAGGACTTAGATGTAGTCCTAGGAGAACACTTTTGTTTATCTGGGTCCCTGTATCGATGGAGCGAACGGTAATGTGTTGACTCCGTTGACGATCTGACGGCGGTTCTCGGTTCTCTGAAGGTCTGAGTTGCTCTGGGTGCTGGAGCTTGCGGAGAGGAAGAAGACGTTGAGTGTCTGTATCTGCCTCTCTCACTGTGTATGTAGGTCTCTGTCCGTAGGTGTGTGTGGAAGAAGGAAATGATCCCTCTATTTATAGCTTGCAGCCTGGCTGCTCATGCGCACATATGTAGGATGCGCCTGTATGTGAGGACGCCACGTGGTTGAAGCTGCGGGAGGCGTATGGATGATGCACCATCATTTGTGGGTTGAATCCTTCATGCTACATTTGTGAGTCGACACGTAGCAGGGGAGAGGATCTTTCTGTTGCTGAGATCTTGGGTGATTAGCAGCCCTTCATAGGCTGAATTAAGTCAAAGGACACGTGTCGTAGGTCCATGGCTTAAAGATCATGGATTTGGTGGAGAGTGATCTGATAGGATGCGCTTGGGATCGGGCGCATGAGAAGACTTTGGCTCACAACCTTCATGAGTCACGAACCAGTCTGGGTGCACGGCTTTTGAGGCGCATGGGAGTCTTCAGGCGCATGGCCGCTGAGGCACATGCGAGGGGTTGGTCGGCCATGTGGGTCGTAACCGTCGAAGGAAAGTAATGATGATGCTGATGTTAGCGACGCTTCGTCTACTGAAAAAGCTGCTAACTGCCTAGTCCTCGGGGGACGTGCTACCAACTCTGCCACTTTAGCATTAATTTCTTGATGGGTGACGAGCTGAAATGGGTACATGGGTCCATGTTTGATTTAGGACGCATGGATCTATGCTTTATTGGGTACATCCATACGGGGTGCTTTGGAACTGACGGGCGCGTCTGTACGATGCGCGGTGTCTGACCGGCGCATCCGTTTGCCTGGCACGTCTTTATTGGTCCGACTTTTGTGTTCTTTAAGTGCTTTAAATAGTCATTTTGACTTGGCTGAATTCTAAGCGTCAGGTTCATCACCATAAATGCAAATTCATTGCAAGGGATTCGTAGAGCCTGCCACTTGGCGCATGGATTTGATTTTTCCGGCCTATAAATAGTGGCAAGGAGAGAGTTTGCCTCTCGTTCTCTCACGTCTTCCCGAATGAACTTATTTGCTCGAGCATATTCTGTTGACGAGATGCTCCCGAGGGTGAAGATGCGACGCATTGTCTTCATTCATGCACTCGTGAAGGTGACTGTTACATCCAAAAGTTGGAGTCGAGGGCTTTTGAGGCAGACGGAAGATGCCTATTGCATCCAAAGATCGGAATGCTCGAGCCCTGTCTCCGTTATGCTGGAAGAGCCGCAGATCGGAATTGCGGTGCTCTCATCTTCCTTGGATTTTGGAGAGCTCTTCCTCCTGCAAGAGAGGGTGTTGCCCATTCTGGTTGGGTTGAAAGCTGCTCCTTTAGCCTCGAAGGAGAGCTCTTCCTCCAGCTAGGATGGGGTTGATCGCCCACTCCTGTTCTGCTCAATAAATACTTTATTAGTCGAAGCATTTGATCGGGTCGAAGTAAGGCGCATATGTTGAGACTTCATGATGCACATAACTGAGACGCTGAAGAGATGCGCCTGACTGAAACGCTGAAGGCTGTGCCTGAATGAGACGCTGAAGAGACACGTCAGACTGAGATGCTGAAGTGATGCGCCTACCTGATGTTGCGCCTGGTGGGTGGCGCATGGCAGTTTAGTGCGCCTGGCTGTAGTCTTAGGATCTTTCTTTTTGTAAAAATTTTCCTTTGTAAAGCTTGTTTAGACATGTAATAGACTTTTATATGAAATAAAAAAAATCTTCTTTTGCTGTCTATACTTTTTCTGTCTTGATGTGCCAAGTACTTCGTTTGAGTTCCCTGGCGCATGTTCTGAGTAGTATTCGAGCGCATAGGAATTATGGCACATAGATGCGCCCTGAAATTCTATGCTTCTACAAGACCTCCTTCAAAGTTTTTAAAACTTTTTGTCATGTTTTGGAATACTTTGAATAAGAAGTATGGTGGTGTCTTCGACGGGGCGCATGACTGTTCGGGTGCATGTTTACTCCGTGCATCAGTGATGGGGCACATGCTCCTCTCAGTTAATGCAAATAATAATGCTTCGAAGTAATCAACAAAAGATTAATGATGATCTTTTTGGATTATTTGCAGTTATTATTTTGCAGAACCCCAAGCGGTGGCGGACGTCACTCCTCATCGGTTTCCGCGTATGCCTAAGCCTATAAATAGGCGTTTGATGGAGGGAGAGAGTTCTTCTCCTCTTTGCTTTCTTCTCTAGAGTTCTTCTTTCGAAAAACCCTAACTTCTTCTTTCACGAGATGGCCCCTAAAACTTCTTACGGTGGTGCTGGCAAGGGGAAGGAGCCAGCGGAGTTCGTCGAGAAGGACGCTCCTGTCACCATTATGACTCCGGCCAACGTTAGGTCTGCAGTGACGGGTGGGTGTGGTCTTCCAACTTTTTTAGACGAGTCTGGGGCACACGAATGAGTTGCATCATGTTGCTGTGCCCTAACTCTTCGTCGCTGACACGCATAGGCTTCTGTCCAGATGATGCGCTGAGGCTATTCCACCGACGCGCATGGGTTTAGACCCTGATTATGCCCCGAGGTTTTACTGCTGACGTGCATGGGTTTAGACCCTGATGATGCGCCGAAGCTTCACTACTGACGCGCATGGGTTTAGACCCTGATAATGTGCCAAAGCTTTACTGCTGACGCGTATGGGTTTAGACCCTGATGATGCGCCGAAGCTTTACCGCTGACGCGCATGGGTCTAGACCCTGATGATACTCCAGGTTGCTTGACACACCCAATATTTTGTCTTCATGTTGCCTGACTTTTGTCTTTGTTTGTGTCAGTGTCGATGACTATTCATTTGCTGAATGAAGTCCTTCTGGATGCTTCTCTCTACCAAATGGGGGTTGATTTTGACGAGAAGGTTATTAACCCTGCGAAGGCTGCTATCCTACTGAATCAGCCTTCCGAGAGAATGTTGCAAATCTGGGATCAGTCGCCTATTTTTTTTCAGAGTATGATGGAGAGCGGCAAACTAAAATCCGCTGAGTCCGAGGATGCGACTTTCTTGAAACCTGTCTTTCTGTTTGGTGACCACTTGACCTCCACCGAGGCGAAGGTACTGAAGATCAAGGAAGACCGGTTCTTCTCTACAAAGGGCATGGTTCTGTACATGCGGCAGCTTGAACGTCAATTGCCGCTGACGGCCTTCTACCGTTTGGGTTCCAAGAGAAGGATGCCATAGGAACTTACTCCTTCTCATGGAGGGGCAGTGGGGGGTACCCTTTCGATTGATGTTACTTCGAATCAAAGGAATACTTTGGCTGCCTCGTGAGTCGGAACCTCATTCAGTTGCCGAACTTTGTGCCCTGGGAGCCTTTATAGTGATGTCCCTAATGACACATTTACCTTTGGTGCTTCGACCTTTGCAAATCGGATGCTAACATCGAAGGTTATGTATCCGAAAGGTGGCTTTAGGGTTGAATGTTGGTGTCACCACGTGCCAAAGTAGGACGAGCTGAACTTTTGGATTTTGTCGAAGTTCAAGGCTGAGCTTAAAGGGATTGGGTTGACTGCCGCTATCCGTGCCACACAGGCGGGCATGGACGTCAACAAGCATATGTTCCTTGCACTCCTGGAAATGTTCAATACCCAGACTGGCACTTTCTTTACTCCGGTGGGGGAGTTGGGATTGGCTCTCCATAAGATGTACGAGGTGTCCAAGCTTTCCTGGGGCTCAGAACCGTACGAGGAATATTTTCCAACAAATGAAGAGATCCTTGTTCTGGAAAAGAAGGATCCGAAGATGATGGTTGTTTTCAAAGAGGTGGCAAGCCATCATTATCTGATGCAATGGAAGGACAAAGGCAAGTCACAGCCTCATATGACTACTTGGAGGGATTACGTCTTCAAGCAGGACCTGACGGACTCTTCGAAGATTCGGTTTACGACTCCGCAGGGGATGAAACCTGCGAAAGTAACCTCCGAAATGAGCCGACTAGGCGAGAAGGCCCCCCGTTCAAATGAGAGTGGCGAAGATGTATACAGTTGTTTCTGGTATTGCGTGCACCGGATGTCATCCAAGATAGTGTTGACTGCATACTTGATGATATGGCTCCGGGACTGTGTGTTCTCAGGTGGGTCAGGCTCTGTGGAGAGGGTGACCCGGAACCTCATTTTGTCAGCAGTGAAACTTGTTTTTGGTCGCCCTTTGGCTCTCCTCCCCGCAATTGTGTGTAACCTGCTGCGGGGTTTGAGAGATTTTGCTAACGATGTGGCCCATGAGAGGGGCAGAAAAGACAACTTTCCCCGACCTGAGCTACCATTCCATTATCTGATGGGATGGTTAATTCAGCATCACCCAAACGTGGTGAGTTCGGGTCCTGAAGATGATAACATTGAAGGTGACGCCTTTATCCGCCGCTTCTATAAGAGGAAGTGGCTGCACACCGGCGGCCCCATCTGTAGGAGAGTTTTGTCTTATCTTCAGGAGTGGGAGATCGTCAAGGTCAGTCCTATCTTCAAAGATTTTGAGGCTGACCAAGATTTGGAAGAGTCCAGTGAGGATGCGATCACTCTGCCGAAATGGGGGTTTCGTTGGTTGCAGAGTATTCGGCCTTCCCACTTGGTCTACCGCAACCAGTATAAGTGTTATCTGGAGTCGTATTTGCCGAGCCGGTTTGCTCGGCAGTTTGGTTATACCCAGCTAATATTACGGAACCCCAGTAACAGTTTGGGGTTTGCAAAAAGTTTATTGGATGGAGCCCGGGGTTGGAAATATTATAATGTCGGGTGCACCAGTTCACAACCCTCGGCCACAGATCTTGTATTCGGCTGTTAATCTGTATTGCGCCATGAATACTGTGCCTCCTGAATATGACAGAGAGACTAGTTTCATCGTTGGAACTCAGCTAGAGGCTACGAAAAATATGTTGGCGATGGCCCGGTCATATCGTCCACCAGAGTTGGTAGGATGTCGGGCTGCTGCTGCAGTGTCAACGGAAGGCACTCGGAAAGATCCCCAGCTGGGAAGAGGCGGACTGACGCAGAAGCCGATTTGTCTGCACCAAAAAGGCCGAGAAAAACGATGACTCCAAAGGTAGGGGCTACGGGAGTGCCGCCTGTAAAGCCAATGGAATCAGTTCCTGCTGAGGTAAAGACGTCCCCCATAGTATGGCTCATTCTGTCATTTTTGTGACATATGCTTTCCTTTTGTAGGAACCGCTGAAGAAGAAAACACGGGTTTTGAAACTGGGCGTCAGTAAACCGAAGGAGGTGGCGGGCTCATCTGAAGAGCGCATTCCGCCGATTGTGATGTCTCCCGTGGAGGAAAATCTGGATGATGTCGTTCCTGCAGAGATTTTAGTATCTCCAGATTAAGTTGGAAGGGAAGCTGAGGATAAAACAGTTCCTGGGAGGGTACAAGCCGCCGTGGGGGCCTCTGACATTGAGGATCCATCAGATACGGGGCTTCCAGATGAGGACATGGAGTGGAGTTCGTCCTCTTCAGATGACATTCCTCCAGAGATGAGTGGGCCTGTTGCAGGAGCAATAGACAGATCGTCCTCTTCAGATGACGTTCCTCCAGAGATGAGTGAGCCTGTTGCAAGAGCAATAGACACGGTTGAAACAGAGAAGAGGGCTAATTTCCTTCCTTGTCATGATGAGGGGAGGTCGGCTGCAGCATTGCCGAGCCCTACCCCAGACTCAGTAGCGGAGGCTGAGGTGGCTGCCGACCAGGAGGTAGCGACAGATTGTATCCCCGCGGAGGGATTCGATGAGGAAGATGAGACTCGTCCGCCGAGCCTGACTCCAGGGGAGCCGAGTCAGGAAACAAGTGCTGATCTCGCTATTTTGCTAGAGGGGGAAGGTCCCGTACGGCCTGCTGATAGTGTGTTGGAGACGGAGGGGGTAGCCCCTGACGTCGGTGGTCCCTTCGAGCTTGAGAAGGGTAAGGGTTTGCTGGAACCCCCTGTTGTTCCTTCTATTTGGGGTACGATATCAATGCCCCTCTTGCCTCCTTCCGTTCTCTTGGCCCCTCGGGCCAGTGGCGAAGTTCAAGCCCAGTTGAGGAAGAGTCCGTTGATGCCGAGGTTTCAGCCTCACAGATTGAAGTCGATGGATCTTCTTCAGGCATGCCGTCTATCACAGTACCTCCTGCAACTCCTGCCATGACACCTCAAGTGCTGGCTGATGCAGATGAGTACGTTCAGTTTATTATCGAATCAGTGTACAAGATGCTGTAGAAGGGTGTATCAACGGTACTTAATGCAAATGGGAGTTTTGCGATGGCGAAAGCCATGGCGCTCTCTTCCATTGGTTTGATACGTTTGTACCGTGGCCACGATCACATGGATGTAATTCTGGAGGAGTCGGTGGTTGAGCTCGACCAGCGTCTTTCTGAACTTCAGAGTATCCAGCGGAATAACTTTTCCGCTCTGATAGAAGTAGAACATAAGAAGTTGATAGCTGCGGTTGAGTCGTCTTATCAGGCCACGGTGACCATCTGGGACGGCGAGGTGGCCGCTGCTGAGGCTGCAGCAGAGAGACTGTCTCAATCCACACAGGAGCAGGTAGAGCTGCGGGCCTCATTGGAGGCAAGTATAGCGGAGGTTACTGCCGGGATTTGCCTCCTAGAAGACCAGAGGGCCCAACTTATGTTAGATCTTGAGCAGGCCCAGGCTGAGCATATCTCGTCCAAGGAGGAAGAGGCAGTTGTTACTCGCCATATTCTTTCTCTGACTCACCAACGGCAGGAGTTGGACGCCAAGCATGAGAACGATACTGCTCCCGAGGCTATGGAGATGATGCAGCAGGAAGCTGAACGCCGGGTCCTGGCGACTGCAGAGACCCGGGCCGTAGACTTGAGGCGTCGGATCGAAGAGCTGTCCGCCAACCCCAATGATGCCTTGGGATTTGTAGACTTCTCTTTTTTTTGTTATATGCTGGAGATGTAATCCTTTACTTTTTAGATGAAAAATAAAGAATTTTGTGGTGTGTTCATCTTTTGTTGTCATGAACTTGTGATTTGTGTGGACCTATTATCTTTTGCGCACCTTGGTCGTTAGGTACAAATAATAAGTTTGAGAGAACCGACATGTTTCCTCAGAGTTAATGTGGACGTGGCAAATATGGGGTTCAAATGATGGAATCTTCCTACTCAGAGGTGTTATAGACGTGGTAGGAATGACTCTTGAGAGATACGCAGAACTACTCAGAGGTAATATGGACATGGAAGTTCTGCGATCAATGTACGACAACACGGGGGTTGTCTGTACGGGATGTTTACTCAGAGGTAATGTGGATGTGGTAAACATGATGGGTAGCATAGTCTTACAGAGCGTAAGATTTCGCTTTGTAGTGCGTAGAGGAGCAACTCAGAGGTAATGTGGACGTGGTTGTCCTTCTACTAGAGATAGAATGCAATAGAACAACTGGGTTCCGAAAGCATATGATTTTTTGTGAAAGGGAAGGTGTATGTGAGCTCTGATGATCAGATCCACTAACTCCCTTGCTAGGTAGAGGTGGAAGTTGTCACGTCCCGCTCCCGTAGGAGCGATCGTCCTCGCTAAGCTGTGATGCCGTACGAGCCTAGATTGTGTTCGTGTAGGGCGGGTTCCATAACGGCCGATTTCAGCGGCTGCGACGGGGTCGTCGCACAGAAGTCCCATGCAGAGACATTTGAATAATAGCAGCGGAAATTAGAACGAAAATACAAGTTACTCAAAAGAACTCTTTATTGATATTGAACAACGGTTACATTGGGGGCGCAAGGCCAAGATTACAAACACTCAAGCTCACTCATCTCACATTACAAGTTCACTCTGCTCTCTCTCATCTCTCGATACAACGCTTGAGCCAGCAGAAGCTTCGAAAGGCGACGTCCATACATTATGTCCCGTATAAGTCTTTGACTCCATGTGGCCGCACGCTTCGAATCGCCAAAGAACTCCGTGCCTCGACGCATCCAAGCGAGCTCCGCGCCACGAGCTTCTACCTGTGCCTGCACATAAAAACTATATGGGTGTCAGTTCTCAACTGTACTGGTGGAATGAGCTCCTCGCCCATCCATACAACACCAACACGTTTGATTTACTTTTGTGCAACATAGTCCCCTTTATAATTGTCTTTCTACTCTTGCCTTAGGATCAGTTTTAGGACCGACGCCTTGGCCTATTTCGTGTCTCTAGACCATCCCGTGCTTGCAACATCAACGTTAGCCTATCAAGTCGTGTTTGCCTTACGGCCCAAAATCAAAGACGCAACTACGCGGTAGTACCCAATTTCCTCACGACCGTGCTACAAATCCTTTGTACCGTGCCTCGCAACTTAGTGCGACTCAACCATATCGTCGCCTCGCAGCCCTTTGCTACTAAATCGTCAACTGACCCAATCAAGACTTGTGGGTTAAGTGTCACTCGACCAACTTTGCCTTGCGGCCTTTCCTGACTTAGACTCAGGACAACTCAATCATAAATATGCAACTTATATGCCGACAACATAAAACTCGATGCCACATTTCGTGCCGAAGCATGACGCCTACGTTAAAACCAAATCTTAGGCCCAACGTTGTGTTCTAACTGTACATGCACATTCATCTCAACTCAGTCCAAAGGCACACACACTACCAAAATAAGTCATAATGGCGACGAAATTAGCGACTCCAGATAAATACGTCGCTAAGTTTAGTGCTTTTAGCGACGTTTTATATATACGTCGCTGAACGTCACTATCAGCGACGTTTGAGCGACAGTTAGCGACACCATTTATGTTTTGGACAACTGATGTCGCATACTAGTCGTAAAACGTCGCTGTTTTTTTTATTCAGCGACGTTTAGCGACGCTACTTTTATGACGTCGCCAGGTTTTAATAAATAGCGACGGTTAGCGACGTCTTTAAATGACGTCGCTAAAATATTTCATATAGGGTTCTGGCCCGATCGATTTTTTATTTTTTCCCCTAAAATTTTCTAATCTCCCGCTCGCGGCGACCCCTGCCCGACGACCCCATTCCTCCGACGACTAACTCCCTCCGACGACCACCCGACCAGTCTCCTCCGCCGCTGCTCCAGCCCCGGCGACTCCGACCCAACCCCAACGCTGTGTCGGTAAACCCTAACCCTATCCTCCTTTTTCTGATACGACACAGACACGACCAGACATGACCAGACCTAACCCTTTGACACTTTGACACTTTGATACTTTGACACTTTGACTTATGTCAGAGCTAATCGTCGAGCTTGGGTCCCCATGGACCTGTGCATCAATTGGGGGTTCGAATACCAGAGCTCATGTCTAGGGCTGCAAATGAGCCAAGCCGTTTGCGAGCTGCTCGAAGCTCGGCTCGATAAAATCTCGTTTGAGCTCGGTTCGTTTAGTAAACAAGACGAGCTCAAGCTTCATTTTCGAGCTCGTTTAATAAATGAGCCAAGCTCAAGCTTTGAAGTACTCGGCTCGTTCGAGCTCGCAAGCTGACTCGTTTATGAGCTTGCGAGCTGCGTCGTTTAGAAGCTCGTTTAGGAGCTTGTTTAGAAGCTCGTTTGTTTGTTGAATTCTAATTTTATGTATGTTTGTATAATGATATGGTTGTGTGCTTTATATATTTATATGTCCTTAATAATTGATATGAAGAAACTTTTTTAATTAAATTTTTATAAATAAATTGTTAAATTATATGTACTTGAATTCAAGCGTAACTAGGTTGAAATCGAGCTTATTAAGCTTGAAATAAAGGTGAACAAGCTTGAAATCAAGCTTAATGAGCTTGATATGAGCTTATCGAGCTTGTTTATCAAGCTTGAATCAAGCTTGCTTATCAAGCCAAGCTCGAGCTCAAACGAAGCCAAGCTCAAGCTTAATATAAACAAGCTCAAGCTCTAAAATAAAAAAATTTATCAAGCTTGAGCTCGAGCTCGAACTCGATTAATTCTAGTCAAGCCAAGCTCAAGCTTACAAAAGTTTGGCTCGGCTTGGCTCGTTTGCAGCCCTACTCATGTCCCTAGCTAAGGTATTGTTACAAGTGTAAGGTTCAGGTGTTAAGTAATTATTCAGTCCCTTAATTTTCCTTCTACAAACTACCCAGTTGACAAGGTGGTAACATTGCCAATTTTCCCTCCAATTTGCACATTATGACTTATGTCAAGCTCGAAATGACTTGACCAAGTTTGGCAAGGTATTGACCCAGTTGTCCTAGTGTGACCTAGAAATGACTTGGAGACCTAGAATTGACCTAGTATATCATTTTTATGATTCTAAAACACCAATTGACATTAATATTCTATATTTAGGTCTTCGAGGTACCGTATCGGATATTGTTGACATTTCACACTACCAAAATAAGTCAAATCAATGACAAAATAAGTCAATCCTAGAGTGTATAGAGTGAGCCTCCCTACTTCCTTCCTTCTCATTCGGGTCATTCAGTCGACTATTCTGCATCATAGGATATCTACCTCAACCTCACCCTAGAGAAGTGTGGAAATATTAATGTTAACTAAGATTCACAGTAAAGAGAAGGAAAGAAACTACATAGGATACATCATATCTATTACCACTTGTTGTATCATGATTACTTTTACAAGTGTTTAAACGATGTGCATATGTATCTATCTTACAGAATTATCCTCAAATGGATATTGAGCTGAATTATTATTTGCGGAATTGTTCGTAGATGTACAACCGTCATCCTGATGACATGTGCAGTGTGCGGAATAAATTCATAGAGGGTGTACATCAGTTCCTGCAGTTCGGCAAGGCGTTCCCTCAGTACATGGACGGTACCAAAATTAAGTGTCCGTGTGTGAGATGTCACAACTTGAAATATCATCCAGAAGTGGATGTTACGTACCATTTATACTCGAAGGATTTCACGCCGAATTACTATCAGTGGAGCGAGCACGGAGAACTTGTGTCTTTAGCATCGGAGTATAAGCCTTATGTGGATGTCCACAACAATGCTCCTTACGACGATGGGTTGGTAAACATGGTTTTTGATGCAGCCGGGCCTAGTTTCGATCCGGATGATCATGATGCACCTGAGGAGACACCGAACCCCGATGCTGCACAGTTCATGGAGTTGCTGGAGAATGCAAGGACTCCATTATATCCTGGTTGTGAGGATCATTCACCGTTGGAGGTGGTTAAAAGATTGTTGAGCATCAAGTCCGATTTTAACATGTTGCAAGATTGCTACAACCGTCTTATAGAGTTGCTTATAGAAATATTCTTGAGGGTGCGAAGTTGCCTAAAGACTTCTACCTGTCTAAGAGGATGGTTAAATCGCTCTGGATGGGATACGAAAAAATCGATGCCTGTCGCAATGGGTGCATGTTGTACTACAAAGACGACAAGGATGAAGACGCCTGCAGATTTTGTGGTGTCGATCGCTACAAGGCATTTGGTAGAGAAAAGTCTGTCGGTGCCAGGAAGCCTACCTCTTCGATGCACTACTTGCCGTTGATGTCGCGGTTGCAGCGGTTGTTTATGGTGAAGAAAACTGCAGAAAACATGAGTTGGCATAAGCGGGAACATACCGAAGGAGTGTTGGATCACCCATCTGATGGAGAAGCATGGAAGCACATTGATAGAGAGTATCCAAATTTTGCTTCTGATCCGCGTAATGTCAGATTGGGTCTCTGCTCCGACGATTTTACCCCATTCGGACTTTCGGGATTCCAGTATTCGTGTTGGCCTGTGATCGTCACCCCGTACAATCTACCACCTTGGATGTGCATGAAGACTCCGTATATGTTCCTTACCGTTATTATCCCAGGTCCGAACAATCCGAAAAGGAACATCGATGTGTATTTACATCCGTTGATTGATGAGTTGAATCAGCTGTGGGAAGTAGGTTCCAACACGTACGATGTATCGAGAAAACAAAATTTCTAGATGCGGGCAGCACTTATGTGGACCATCAACGACTTTCCGGCCTATGAAATGTTATCTGGATGGAGCACGCATGGTCGTCTTTCATGTCCGTATTGCATGGACAGCACTAAGGCTTTCCGTTTGAAATACGGAGGCAAACCGTGCTTCTTCGATTGTCATCGACAATTCCTGTCGAAGGATCACCGTACCGGAGGAACATGAATGCTTTTTGTGCTGGCGTTGTGGAGAAGGCTAATCCCCCGCCAAGGTGGCCCGGATACACGATATGGGAAGAGGTAAAAGATTTACCAAGAGCTATTGAGCAGCCTGCTACGGGCTACAAGTGTGACGAATTTGGTCGCACTCATAACTGGACGAAGAAGAGTATATTCTGGGATCTTCCATATTGGAGCACGAATCTGATTAGACATAACCTTGATGTCATGCATATCGAGAAGAATGTGTTTGATAACACAATTAATACTGTAATGGACGTAAAGGGGAAGACGAAAGACAATCCAAAGGCTAGATTGAACTTGGAAGAAATATGTAGACGTCTTGCATTGCATTTGATAGAGGACGGGAATGGGAAGTTAAAGCAGCCTAAGGCAATTTTCTCACTGGAGAAGGAGGATAAAGTGAGGCTTTGTAGGTGGATTCATGGTCTGAAATTTTTAGATGGGTATGTTTCGAACTTGAGAAGATGCGTCGACCTCAAGAAGAACAAACTGACATGTATGAAGAGCCATGATTGTCACGTATTCATGGAGCGGTTAATTTCGATTGCATTTCGAAAATTCTTACCGCAGGCAGTTTGGGATCCATTGACGGAGCTTAGCATATTCTTCAGGGACCTTTGTTCTAAGAAATTGCTCGTTGATCGTCTAGAAAAGCAAGAGAAGGACATTGCGGTAACACTGTGCAAACTAGAGAGGGTGTTCCCTTCTGGATTCTTCGACTCTATGGAGCATTTGTCGATTCATCTTTCCTATGAGGCACGTGTTGGTGGACCCATCGAATATCGATAGATGTACCCGTTCGAGCGATATTTGAATCACCTAAAAAGAAAGGTAAAAATAAGGCTCGGGTCGAGGGTTCTATTTGTGAAGCCTATATTCTCGAGGAGATTACAAATTTCTGCTCCTCCTATTTCAAACCTCATGTTGCTACGAATAGAACGAGGGCTCCGAGAAACGACGACGGATATCAAGAATTTAATGATGGAATACTGAAACTATTCAATACGTCCGGAAAGCCTTCGGGGAAAATAAAGAAGAGATATTTGAATGACGAAGAGCTAAGGGCTGCTCAGTTGTATGTATTACTCAATTGCGACGAGGATGAAGTGGAGAAGCTAGAGGGATAAGTAACTCAGGATGATGAGTTTACGTCATCTCAATGTAATAGTATAAGCTAAATTATTATACTAATCGGCGGTTACTTCGTTGTTTTCCAGCACATATAATGATGAGTTGAGGCTGGTTAGACCCTACCTAACAGACGAAACATTAGAACAAGAAATGAGACGTTATTTTCCTTCTTGGTTGAGCGAATATGTAAGTAGCTCGGTAATTACTGGCCTCTTCTAATGCAACTGCACAATAAATAACTTATTTTCGCTTCTTTGATATTCAGGTCGATCGTCTAATTTTACCCGAGATTGAATTAATTAGAACTCTTACCAAGGGACCAATTAATTTTGTTAAAATATGGCCAAGTTACTGTGTTAATGGCTTTCGGTTCAAGTCAAAAAATGCTCCGATCAGAGACAGCTTCCTGGATCTTGATTCCATGAAAAACAGTTGTTTGTGTATCAAGTCTTCGAACTACAAAGACGTCGATCAAGGAAATGATTTCTTTGGCATCTTGCGAGAGATTGTGGAGTTGTCATATAATAATGGCAGAGAACCTGCAAAGATCGTGTTGTTCAAGTGTGAATGGGTCGATCCGATTGAAAATCAAGGTTGAAAAATTGACAAGCATGGTCTTATGGATATAAACTACAAGCGTAGATATCAAGGCTACGAACCATTTGTCCTAGCAACTCAGGCTCAGCTCGTGTACTTCACAGCTTATCCGAGACAGAGAGCAACGAAGTCTGACTAGTGGGCAGTATGCAAGACTAAAGCTAGAGATACTTTTGATGTTGACGAAAAAGCTTACCAGGAGGACGAGCTACCTCTTGTAACCAATATTATCGATATGGACTCCACGGAAGTTATGCATTACACGACACATAATGTAGAAGATGTAGAATTATCTGAAGAGGAAGACGAAGTCGACGAAGGCAAAGATGAAAGTAAAGATGAGGAGGAAGAGGAAGATGAGGTCGAGGAAGACGAACAAGATGATTATTCTGAAGATGATTGAGAGAGATATACTTATCTGAACTTAGATGTTTCTTCTAGAATATATTATCTGGACTTAGATATTTATTGTAGAATGTATCATCATATGTTGTCTTGGTTATTATCTTGTCTTTGTTGTACTTTCATATTTCTAGTCTCTATTATTTGTTGTACTTTCATACTTCTAGTCTCTATTATTTATTGTACTTTCATATTTTTAGTCTCTATTATTTGTTGTATTATCATATGCTGCTATCAGGTATGGCAGGTCATCGCAGAGCATTCCGATAGGGACGACGAGGTTATGATCCTCCGATACTTCTTACAGGTACTGCTAGAGGACGGAGTTTTCCTTTGGTACCTCCTACTGGTACCGAATCTGGATCCTCGTTGCCGATTACTCTTCCATATCGGACAGTAGCTGGGCCTGCTGGGACGACGTCACGTGGCATATCTTCTGGGACGAGTAGTTTCAGGCCTGTTGAGAGTGCTCGCCCATCTAGCATTCCTGCTGCTGATACGACGATGGAGACGGATGAGCAGATGGCGGAGGCTGCCCCGACGGCCGAGGTGGCACCGACGGTCGACCAGCATCATGCAGATGATGCGTGCGCACCTCCGGAGGAGAGGAGGACGGAGATCTGGGCCGACGGTACAAAGTAGGTGTTTTGGTTTATAATTTTTTTCTATTTTTATCATAAATTAACTTTTTTATGAATATAATATGTTTGTATAGATATCGTCCCCCAGAGGTACAGAGACGTCTAGGCCACATGCTGAGGCATAATTATGGTGGTGCTTGGATTAACTACTCTGATGCTCCGGACAAGAGGAAGGCCTTCTGGTTTGCGCGCTTCAAGGTTAAAATATATTTGCTTTTAACATGAATCATATAATTTTTGCATATTATATATAACTGATAAATATTTGGTTTGTGCTCTTCTAGGATAAGTTTTTCTATCCACCGTACCGGGCCGAGCTTATCGAGGGAATGTTTCCTGCCGTCGCTGCCAAGCTGATCCGCGATGCAATTAATGATCATAAGGATCGTGATCGTGCCGGAAAGCCGATCCAAGGTTGGATCACCCCTGATAAGTGGAATGCGATGAAGGCTCGATTCGACGAGCCAAGGTACAAGGAGAAGTCGGAGAAGGCCAAGGCGGCTAGGCAACATGCCTCGAAGTGGTACGGTGGGTCGATTCCGATGACGGAACATTTTCGTCGTCTGGTATGTCTTTCTCTTTTAGAAATATTATTTTAATACAAAACGAATAAATTATTACTAAAATAATATATTTAATTACACGTAAGGTAGGTCGATAACGCCGACATGGTGACCGTCTTCCTGGCCACCCATCGTCGCGGCGGTGACCTTATTGACGATAGGGCCGAGCAGACCTATGTAAGTATTACAATACGTTATTTTAATTTAATACTTCGTGTCAATTTTAATATAACTTAGTAAATATAATGCAAATAAATATTCATGTAGTTAGTAATAATAAGTACATTAATTAGAAATTAGAAATTATAGAGTACTATACATACTTTCTAGGCCGAGTATCAGAGGCTGCGGGAACGGGCGGCTTCTAGTGCACCTGATACAGGAGAGGCCGGTACTTCCTTGCAGCTCACTCAAGCTCCGTCGGCAGACGAGCTGTGGATGACCGCCGCTGGTGGACTCCGTAGGGGTACATACTACGGTACGGGATCCTATGGCACCCTAGTTGCGACCCAGTCCTCTAGGGCATCTCCTGCTAGTGTGTATGGTCCACAGCCGTCCCAGGAGTCTGCCCGAGTCCACCAGATGATGGAGTCTCTCCGTGACGATCTGCTACGGCGGATCGAGGAGCAGTCTCAGCACCCTACGGACGATCCTGCGCTGCTGGCACGATTGGATGCGCTCAACCACGACATTATGGACCTCATGGAGACGACTGAGAGGACAGAGCGCACCGTTGGAGGGTTAAAGCGCACGGTGACGGAGCTGTAGACAGGACAGGTGACCATGGCCGAAAGGCTGAGATTGGCGCAGGATTCGATGGTCCAGAGCAGTGATAGAATGTTATCTATCATGGATTCATACCACCGGCGACTTACAGCGTTGGAGCGTGCTGGTCCTCCGGGTGCGCCTTCATCGTCGTCGACTCCGCCACCTCCACCGCCTTCTTCTTCGACACCGACTCCACCGACGTCACTGCCTGCTCCATCGGTATCGATTTTACTTGAGGAGTATGAGTTGTTCTTATCCCTTCGTCACGGCGGTTCCCCTCCTGCACCAGATCCCTAGTAGTCCAAGTTAGGACTGTTTGTTTGTGTTTGTTTCATCCTATTCTATTTGTGACTTGGATATTTGTTGGTTGTGTAGACTTGGATGTTTGGATCCTATTCTATTTGTTGATTGTGTGTAGTCTTTGGTTATTTGGTTGTAGACTTTGTTATTTGGTGTATTTGGATGTTATTATTCATTTATGTTATTATTCATTTCAATTGGATGTTAATGTGCTTCTGTGGTTTACGTTTACCGGTGTTGAGTGTTCCACCGAAGGGGTCGACGAACCCAGGGAGAAAAAAATATCTGTTATACTGTCTTTATGGTTATATTTTTAAACTGCAGGAAGAAAAGGACATTCTGTATTTTTTTTTCAGATTTACCGACGTTTATCAACGTTTACCGACGTCCACCGACGTACGTTTGCGTCGGTAAACGTCGGTAAATCTGAAAAATTTTCCAGGGTACCGACGTTTACCGACGTCCACATAAGTCGGAGACCGTCGGTAAGCGTCGCTACACGTCGGTAAAAATCCCAGAAATTATCGACATTTAGTGACATTTTAAACGACGGTAAACGTCGGTAAATTTCCAGGATGTTACCGACGTGTAGCGATTTAAAAAATGTCGCTAATACACCGACGATACGACGGTATACGTCGGTAAACATTGGTACTTGCGACGTTTGGCGACGTTTTAAAGATCAGCGACTTACGTTTCCGCGACAAGCCCAAAACGTCGGTAATTACGTCGGTAAATATTTTTAGTGACGTAATTTGTCGTTTTAGCGACATCTTAGGGCGTCGCTAAAATAACTTATTTTGGTAGTGACATGCGGATTGCCGCCATGCCGACTCATCTATATGAATTTGGTTACTGACTCCCAGAGCCATCATGGACTCCTTTAGCTTGTTAGGCGGCCGCCCTTGCCAGCGCGAGTAGCTAGCTCCGCTGGCAAGCCTCTGCGCTAACTTGTACGGTCATCCAGCACGTGCTAATGCTGCTTCTAAAGAACCGGTCACCTTCCATTGGACTACCGTTCGAGGAAACTCTACCTTGTCGACAAGTTGTCCATGACCATGCAAGATCGACTCCACTGACGTCTCACACAGTCATTCTACCTCTAGTGTTATCATCTCTTTCAGGACCAAGTTCAGTACTTCTCACATCTGAGAACTTGCCTCGAAGACCCGTAGTCGCGAGCGTTCTTCTTTCTTGCCTTATCATTTTACTCAACTCAAGAACAACTATTCGCAACACTTTCCAAACTCAATGAATCAATCGTGGCCCGTGCCTGAAAATACTAAGTCCGTGACATTGTGCCTTAAACCAACTTGAACTCTACGTGACGCCACCGCCCAAGACATACTCTATATGACAGGCTTGAAACCGTAAGACTAAGTTGTCATACCCAGTCGTAGAACTCGTAGGTATAGGAGCGTAAAAAGTGCTTCATAAGAATGAATCAAAGAGATGGATCATTCCATTCAAATTGATCCACTTTACGTCTAAAGCAGGCTAATCATTTTACGCCCGGGTCAAAGCTAATGGTTTTACGCCTAAGACAGGCTAGCCACTTTTACGCTGGACAAAGCTGTCAAGTCTTGCATTTAATGCAAAGTCTGACATGAAGATTTAATGATGGCATATATCACAGAATTCGAAGGGATTTATTTTACACAGAGACCAATTTGTCGTTTAGTATGTGGACTGAGCTATCTTACGCTCATAATATGGCTTCTTTTACGCACGGAGACTATACGAGTTTTTACGCTCAAAAGTTGACGTGTGCGTAAGGTTTATTTGGGCTACTTTTACGCTCAAGGTTATTTAACAACCACTTTACGCGAGAAGTCCATGTCAAGGCTATTTTACGCGTAGTCTACTACTTTACGCTCAGGGTATATTTGGGTTGTTTTTATGCCCTATTCTTTCTCACCAATTCAGAACGTAGTTTGCCTACATGGCTTTCATACCACATATCTTGAAGAATGTGTGTACGTGCATCCTATTCTTACTGAATTGATGGGACACGTGTCAACGTATGCAGAGGATAACTCCAATTATGGGTGGCAGTTGTTAGCGTAAAGACGGAACATTTGCTGAGTTTTTACGCACAAGATGCCAAGTCTATAAATAGACTGATTTTTCTCACATAAGACACACAGAGGGAGAGGAGAGAATACATAGAGATCAGAGCCCAGGGACTTTGATTTTTTGGAGCATTCTTCTTCAACTTTTCTTTCAGAACAGAGTGAAGCAAAGCAGGAAAGTATTCGGCCTCGCCATTAGTGCCCAAGTGCGTCGATACCTTTCTGGTGACTTAGTTCTTCCAATTGTTCATCTTCTAGCAATGATCTTCATCATCATCGTATGGTCCAAGGAACAAAGTGATCATTTACGGATCAGACTTCCATAGCAATACTTCTCAGAATCAAATTTGTACTTCTTGTACTTTTTCTTGTTTTATTTTCAAAATCTGATTTCCAGGCATTTTGTTAAGTGAAACAAAAATGGTGACTCTGCTGGGGACGACCTTCTCCTCTGATGAGGAGGCAATTGCTCAATACGATGATGTGTCGATTGGATCGACAAAGAAGACTCTGGTTGTACACTTCGACCAGACTGCTTATGAAGAGATGCTCCGAACTAGGGGTGGTTCTCGCTGCTCTAATGTTCAAAAATCTTGCAAAGCACGAAAAGTTTGGATTCCTAAATCCAAAATAGCTTCTGATCTCTCTGTTGCTTCTGAGGGCAAGGGAATTCTTCCCACTCCTGTCGTAGGGGCTCCCGTTCGTAACGAGGCAGTCCTTACTTCAGCGTTGCACTCTAAGTGTGGCAAGTTATCTCCCGTCTGTGACGGTGAAGATAATCAGGTTTTACGTCCAGTGGGTAAAAACCAAATTTTACGCTCAGTGCATAAGAACGAGTCTCCCATTTGTAATGAAGCAGACTCTAATGCTTGTGCTTCTAAGTGTAAAAATAAGTCTCCCGTCTGTGACGTAGTAGACACACAAAAATTACACTTTTTGCATAAAGGAAAATCTTCCGTCTGTGACGTGGTAGATAATCAATTTTTACGCTCTACGCGTAAAGATAAGTCTCCTGTCTGTGACAGTGTAGATAAAATTCGCAACGATATTTTTACATCTAATGTGAATGTACCTAAATGCATACAGCGTAAAAATGTTGTTGGTAAAGCTTCAGTTCTACACCAACAACCTTCTTATACTGCTCTACACAAAGTACCAAAACTACAAATCACACGCAATGAAAATGGAGTCCTTCGTGCTCAAAAATCTCAAGATTTGCCCACACAACTCCAAACGCGTAGAAATGTACAGTTTGGTTCTGCAAATGCAGCCAGTAATCTTCTTTATACACAAGGGACTAAACGTTTTGCTACCCCAAATGTAATAAAGAAGACTACTCCTTCTACTTCTTCTGATTTACGTGAATTGCTAATACAAAAGCGTAAAAATAGACAATCTCCCGTGACACTCCCCCAAGAAAATCATCACTGTGAGTGTCAGCAGATTGTGATCAAATGTTGTTGCTAGGCTTCCAGACGGTCAGTTTTTGATCGATTGAATTTTAATGCGCCCCAACAACAAGCTGATGAGTTATCATATGCATCAGTCAACATGGCATCTCATACCAACAGAGGATGACGTCCTAGACGGAACACGTCCCAAACCCCAGGTTAACAACAATTCAATAGACTTTTTGATTCTTTTGAAGGAGTATATCAGAATACTCGATCAAGAAGACAAAGACAATTACAGACTTCTGATTCTGAAGCTGGGGGTACTCAATCTCTTGAGTCCGAAACTGATAGTGTTGATTCATACTTTTATACTAATCCTTCTGTATCTTCAAGAGAGGTTGAATCCTACGCTGTTGGAAACGAACCAGAGACGTCATCTGTTAATACAGAACAACGTCTCACTGCCGTTGAGCAATCATTGAAAGACATGCTTAACATGATGCAAAACATGTACCAGGTAATAACGGCTCAGCAAACTGCTCAACCAGCAATTGTAACACCGGTTCAGGCAGCAGCACCAACTCAAGATAGCCAAGGGGTTGATATACCTTTGAATATCCAAGAACCTGCTGTTAACCAAAATTCTGCATCTCCAGATCCCATCATTCCAGAAGATATACCATCTCTAGTGGGGATTACGGTACAACCAACAACTTTTTAATCAAATGTGCTTCCATAAACCAGCGAAGCCATTCAAGCAGTGCGTGAGCTCAAAGCACAGTTTGAAGTTTTGAAGCAAAAGGATCAACTCCAGAGGTTAGGGATTAAGCAACCTTATCCTCCTCATTGGAATGATGTACCCTTTCCACCGAAATTCAAGCCACAGTTGTAATGTCCCGCTCCGCACGAGGCATTTGGTTGGCTTGTTGGATGGTATCAGAATGTTGGACCATGATTTACGTTGGAGATCATGAGAATCGAGACTTATGCAGTCTTTCTTAGCTGGCTAGACGGAATGGGTATTGGAATGTGGCTCGCTGGTGGAGCTACGCTTAGCGGGATTGGAGCAGGAAGACCGTTATATAAGGCAAGTGGAACTGTCCTCCTTCCTCCTTATTCCTGCATGCTTAATAAATGGAATAATATGATGCTATGAATATGAATATGTCCCTAATGTTGCTTACCTTGAATGTTGAATAATTGTGATGCGATGCTTTAGTTGCTAAATCAATAGAGATGCCTATGCTGGAAATTATTGAATGAATAACACATGAACTTTGGAACTGCTGAACGAATTACACTAGAACTGCTAATGTAACATGATGCCTGAGATTGAATTGATAATGTCCCTTATGCTTAAGATCGATGAAATGAATGAATCACTTGAATAATGAGATGCTGCATAAATGATACATGAGAAAAGAATTGAATATGCTATTGTCCCTATGAAATGAATGAAATGATACAGGTCCCTTTGAAATGAATGAATGCTGTTGTTCCTCCTTAGAAGGAACAAATGAGAAATGTTGCAATGAAGCAATGAATGAGAATTAATGAGGCTTGGGATCATTGAGATCACCAAATGAAATGATGGTAATGTTGGAAATGAATAAGTCATTGAACATGACTTGAATGAGATGAACGATGATGCACTATTGTCTTTACTTCAATATTTCACCATATATTTTATGTTCACGATTGAGTCGGACACGCATTCGCATGGTCATAGGACAACTTATGCATAAGTGATGGGGATATGTTTTCTCGGACGGTACCCCGGGACGTTAGGGCGACCGATCCGGCCTAGGAGAAAACATTGGCGTGCCAGTAGGGGCACGGGTTCTGTGAGGCATCCTTTGGGGCTAGCTACCTTCTCTGGAGTCATCGCATTACCAATGAAGACCTATATGGCAACGTCCGTATGGTTAAACACCAGTGACCATGTAGTCAGGATGCATGCTAATGAATGTCTTATGCAGGCAGAGTAAGTATATCTGCTAACCTGTATTTGATGCAGGTATGAGGGAGTCGGCTATCGGTAAGAAATCACTTAAATGTGATAATTCAATATATGTGTTAGTTTAACTTGCATGCTTACGTTCCAAATAAGTTTGATGATGCTGTATGTAGCCTTTCAGTATGAGATCCTGCTTAACATGTTAAGTTCAGTATGCTAAGAAAGATGCCTTGCTAATCATTGCTCAAACACAACATACATGCTAAATGATGCTTGAAGTGAGAACTGTCATAATGTTTAAGATGTTAATGTTAACGATGCCTCAATGATGCCTTTTCATGATAACACCTAGTATGCCTCAATGATGCCTTTGCATGATAACACCAAGAATGTTAAAAAGATATGTCCACATGAATGCTACAAAGAATATGTTTACATGCTTCACTCTGATTATTGCCCATGAACTGTAAACTGATGCTAGGCCCCAAGTAGAAAGACCATTCTAATAAATGTTTGCTTAAATGATCACTTTAAATGTTGGTTTATGCGAGTGGGTTAGATTCTACTCGCCAGTACATAGATGATGTGCTGACCCACGTTTTGTGGGCAGGTGCTCTTGCTTGGAATATTCTACACACGAAGATTGGCTTGATTAGTTCCGCGGCATCGAAGATTTGTTGGGCATACAGAAGCTCTCCTTGTACAAGATGATGTCTTCTGTTTATAAAGGGCATAATGTATGGAACATTGTAATCAGTTGTACCAGTGAGATTGTAATCTAAGTCGGTATATCGAGTTGTAATCCATTGTATCCAAATATCAAATGTAAGCTGTATAGCATTGTTCAGTTGGTTTCCAATGTAAAGAGAGATGTACTGTAATTATTGTACTTCAATACAAGTCTTGTACTCTTCTTCAATTATCAATAAAGAGAATAAAGTTTTATATATCTCTGTGTGGCTTCAAGTTACTCTTTTCCTCCGCTGCTATAAAGAAGTGATGTACTTCTATTCAATGAGAAGGATTGTCCTCAGAAATTTCAATTTGTCTGCTTCTGCCGCTGCGATGTATTTCTATTTGAAGATAATCAAGTAGGTACCATCTTTGCCTTGTACAAGTGCAATACCAAACTTGTACGGCATCACGCCCAAGCGAGGACGATCGATTCCAAGAGATAAAATATGTGAATAAATGACTCTATGAATCGGGGCGTGACAAATTGGTATCAGAGCACGGTTTTACGTCCTTGGTCTCTTCTTTGATTCATTTCAAATCAAAGTTGCATCAATGATTAACTAAAGTTGCTTCCGCGATAACTCAACGTTGCTTCCGCGATTAAATCAAAGATTGCTTCCGCGATTATGCTATTGTTGTTCGGTAATCATCCTTATGTTATCTGTGCTTGAAAGTTCATTGACCCTCTTGGCTGCTCACTGGATGTTCCATACAATAAGTCTATATACATTGTGATGCCCCTAAATGAATGATTGTTGTTGGTTTGGACACAAATAACCCAACAATGACTCGATGCCATAGTATGCTATATTGTGAATGCTGTTTGGAAATGTGGGAATAAAAGAAAGGTGGCTATGTATGCTGCGACAAGATGAGAATTGCATGTGATGTTGGAAAAGAATTGGGAATAAAATAATTGATGGATGAGTTTGACAGAACTGGTAAATTGACTCATGTGTGTTGCTAAGTGCTTTAGAGACGCTAAGAATGTTGGCTTATACTATTGAGACCCTAAGATGTTGGCTAAGTGTTGTGATCATCATAGATCACGAATGTCTGGAATAGAATTGAGTTGGTATTGTTTAAGGATGGCTTCGTTTCTGAGTGGTATATTGCCTCTACCACCTCAGAACTAGATGTATTTTGACCCTTTCTATAGGATAGCAATGAGATTATCTGTGAGTACTGGGTAGTGCCGAGATTTAGCTGGAAGTCATGTATTGTGGCTAGATGACTCGAGTGTCCCTTGACGGTGATATTATATTGGATAGCGAGATTGTCGAAAATTGTAATCGGTGGCATGGTTAGAAATTGTTTAGTCGAGTGCTGACTCAGACTAGTAAGACCGTTAGTATGCTATGAGTAAATGGATTTGGCTAGAGAATGTTGTGGCTTAGAATATCTGAATGTTGATTTCGATTGGCTGGATGCAAATTAATTGTGGCTAATACAATGTTGATTGCTAAGATGAAAGTTTTGGAAAAAGTTGTCGGTGACCAAAGGAATATTAGAGATTTGTGCCTTGACCCTAAGGTGTAATAGATGTTAACCCATCTAGATCACCAAAGGATATTCGTTGCTTATGCGCATATATGCTCAAGAATTGAATGGTACCAGAAAAGTGACAAGTAGCAACCCTGAATCCTTGTGTTGCATAGAGGATGGTTAATTGATACATGAATTATGAGATTGAATGGAATGAACTACTGGACCCTTGAGGTAGAGAATTTTAAGAATGTCTATATAAGATTTTGACGGCTGGAAAAGGAACAAAATTTAAGAATGCCCGTAAGAGAGTTTAATGATTGAGAAACGAATGGGAACAAGAAATTTTAAACGTGTTGGATAATGTCGATATAGGTGATTGTTGGTTGGGATATAGATTGTTGGCTTATGACTTAGTGGTGCAACCTTGTCATACAGACCGAATAGTATGATTCTATAGTTATATTAAAACTATGGGAATCGATAACCCTTGAATAGTTAACCTTAGTTATGGGTTTATGTGGGTACGAAGCAATTGGACCAGAAATTGTATCATTGGAAATTTACTTGATGGATTATTAGAATGATGAAGATCATATGTTGGATTTGGAATTGACCGTAATGTTGATAGATCGATTTTAGTCGATTGTTGGGTAAGTCTAGAATGAGCCTCTGTGGGAATTATTTTCTTGAGGAAGACCTTGAATAGATAGACTTGACCCTAGCGACCAGTTGATGATTTACCAATTGCTGGCTTAGCCCAATTGGCGATTCATTATTCAGACTGAATTAATACCCATAGGTTTGGGTAGAGTTCCTTAGAACTGTCGGTTGCTTGTTGGCCCTAAGAAGCAGAAACTAGTATAATCCTAGTAGCCGTCCACTCTAGGGGAGTCACCTGAATGATTAGGTATAGCTGTCGGTATAGCTAACCATTGAGACTGGACCGAATAATAGATGGCCGTTGGCGACCCATAGAATGACCTTGTGGCATTGAACGAGAGATGGTGATGAGTATGATCTAAGAATGATAAGTTGTAAGTATATGCTCCAATATGAACCTTAGAGATGTTTGACCCTTGAGAATTATGTGTCGGCCTATAGCGGGAAATAGAATCGTGGAATGAGACTTGATTTGTATGTATCGAATAGTGAATTATTATATGAGATGGAATTGACTGCTCATGACGGAAATGTTGGATAAGTATCTATAGTCGGGTAGCTGGGTTAACCTTGACTGTTGCATAGAATTATACCCTGACTCGGATAATCGATAGCTGGTGATGTTGGATTGTATCTTTTAGAAAAGATAAATTGCCTCGGTGAAAAATGTTGTTGGATTTAGGAAGGAAAATGATTGTTGTTGTGAAACCTTGATATGATTGGCTCTAAGTTAGACCCTTGATCGAACGTTAGAAATGTTATGCTTGGATGGAGATTGTCCCTGATGTTAAGTGGTGGCCTGGAAAATAGTGATTGTGGCAAAGTGAATAAAGTGATAAGTCAATTGAAAGGATACTAAGTCTGAATTGGAAAAGAGAGTTATATCGTGGCTGATCGAATTATACTATCATAGAAGTTGGTTGAAGTACATATATTTTGGGGACGCCTAAAATATGTGTATGGATACAGCCGAAGTGATAGGTTGCGACTGAGATAATATTGTTGGAAGAATTTATCGCACTAGCGCAGACTTTGGCTGAAATGCATATATTTTAGGGACGCCTGAAATATGTGTATGGATCCAAATGAAGTAATGTGTTGCGACCAAGATAGAATGCAAGAAAAATGTTGGTTAATCAATGAGAAGTTGCAAGTATTTAGAAAAAGAGATAGATGGATTGAATCGTTGATTGATTAAAATGATACTGTTGGACAGCTATTTTGAAATGACCGAGTGGGCTGAAATAAATATTGAATTGAAGTTGAATGAGTAACTCATTGTGATTAAGTGAATCTAGTAGATGAGTTGTTTTCTTAAGTTTCGAGGACGAAACTTTTTCTGAGTGGTATATTATGTAATGTCCCGCTCCGTACGAGGCATTTGGTTGGCTTGTTGGATGGTATCAGAATGTTGGACTATGACTTACGTTGGAGATCATGAGAATCGAGACTTATGCAGTCTTTCTTAGCTGGCTAGACGGAATGGGTATTGGAATGTGGCTCGCTGGTGGAGCTACGCTTAGCGGGATTGGAGCAGGAAGACCGTTATATAAGGCAAGTGGAACTGTCCTCCTTCCTCCTTATTCCTGCATGCTTAATAAATGGAATAATATGATGCTATGAATATGAATATGTCCCTAATGTTGCTTACCTTGAATGTTGAATAATTGTGATGTGATGCTTTAGTTGCTAAATCAATAGAGATGCCTATGCTGGAAATTATTGAATGAATAACACATGAACTTTGGAACTGCTGAACGAATTACACTAGAACTGCTAATGTAACATGATGCCTGAGATTGAATTGATAATATCCCTTATGCTTAAGATCGATGAAATGAATGAATCATTTGAATAATGAGATGCTGCATAAATGATACATGAGAAAAGAATTGAATATGCTATTGTCCCTATGAAATGAATGAAATGATACAGGTCCCTTTGAAATGAATGAATGCTGTTGTTCCTCCTTAGAAGGAACAAATGAGAAATGTTGCAATGAAGCAATGAATGAGAATTAATGAGGCTTGGGATCATTGAGATCACCAAATGAAATGATGGTAATGTTGGAAATGAATAAGTCATTGAACATGACTTGAATGAGATGAACGATGATGCACTGTTGTCTTTACTTCAATATTTCACCATACATTTTATGTTCACGATTGAGTCGGACACGCATTCGCATGGTCATAGGACAACTTATGCATAAGTGATGGGGATATGTTTTCTCGGACGGTACCCCGGGACGTTAGGGCGACCGATCCGGCCTAGGAGAAAACATTGGCGTGCCAGTAGGGGCACGGGTTCTGTGAGGCATCCTTTGGGGCTAGCTACCTTTTCTGGAGTCATCGCATTACCAATGAAGACCTATATGGCAACGTCCGTATGGTTAAACACCAGTGACCATGTAGTCAGGATGCATGCTAATGAATGTCTTATGCAGGCAGAGTAAGTATATCTGCTAACCTGTATTTGATGCAGGTATGAGGGAGTCGGCTATCGGTAAGAAATCACTTAAATGTGATAATTCAATATATGTGTTGGTTTAACTTGCATGCTTACGTTCCAAATAAGTTTGATGATGCTGTATGTAGCCTTTCAGTATGAGATCCTGCTTAACATGTTAAGTTCAGTATGCTAAGAAAGATGCCTTGCTAATCATTGCTCAAACACAACATACATGCTAAGTGATGCTTGAAGTGAGAACTGTCATAATGTTTAAGATGTTAATGTTAACGATGCCTCAATGATGCCTTTTCATGATAACACCTAGTATGCCTCAATGATGCCTTTGCATGATAACACCAAGAATGTTAAAAAGATATGTCCACATGAATGCTACAAAGAATATGTTTACATGCTTTACTCTGATTATTGCCCATGAACTGTAAACTGATGCTAGGCCCCAAGTAGAAAGACCATTCTAATAAATGTTTGCTTAAATGATCACTTTAAATGTTGGTTTATGCGAGTGGGTTGGATTCTACTCGCCAGTACATAGATGATGTGCTGACCCACGTTTTGTGGGCAGGTGCTCTTGCTTGGAATATTCTACACACGAAGATTGGCTTGATTAGTTCTGCGGCATCGAAGATTTGTTGGGCATACAGAAGCTCTCCTTGTACAAGATGATGTCTTCTGTTTATAAAGGGCATAATGTATGGAACATTGTAATCAGTTGTACCAGTGAGATTGTAATCTAAGTCGGTATATCGAGTTGTAATCCATTGTATCCAAATATCAAATGTAAGCTGTATAGCATTGTTCAGTTGGTATCCAATGTAAAGAGAGATGTACTGTAATCATTGTACTTCAATACAAGTCTTGTACTCTTCTTCAATTATCAATAAAGAGAATAAAGTTCTATATATCTCTGTGTGGCTTCAAGTTACTCTTTTCCTCCGCTGCTATAAAGAAGTGATGTACTTCTATTCAATGAGAAGGATTGTCCTCAGAAATTTCAATTTATCTGCTTCTGCCGCTGCGATGTGTTTCTATTTGAAGATAATCGAGTAGGTACCATCTTTGCCTTGTACAAGTGCAATACCAGACTTGTACGGCATCACGCCCAAGCGAGGACGATCGATTCCAAGAGATAAAATATGTGAATAAATGACTCTATGAATCGGGGCGTGACAACAGTCAATGGTACTGTTTGATGGAAAGGCTTCTCCTAGTCAGTATATCAATTACTTTGATATTATGACTGTACATTTACAGAAAAATGATGCTCTTCTCACTAGGGTATTCATTGGATGCTTGACGGGTTCAGCTTACGACTGGTATCGTAGTTTACCCGACAATTGCATTTCGTCTTTTGACGAATTTAAGGCAATATTTCTCTCCCGTTTCTATGAAGAAGGTATGGACATGAACATGTCCTCCTTAATAGAAATCAAGCAAAAGGAGAAAGAAGATACTCGGACGTTCATTGAACGTTTCCGACAGACGACTCTAAAGATGCCCCCTGGTATGCCAGATTCAGCGTTGATTGATACATGTAAGATGAATCTGCAACCATCTATCGCTGTCTTTACGGGTTCCTAATTCACATATTGGGCTTCGTTTATCATAGCAGCAGTTTCTGCCGAGACCAATGGTAGGTTGACTCGTGAACGTGGGATGATTTTCGCCTCTGAGGATAAAGGAAAGAAAAGTAATCTTGGTAATAATTTCGGCAATCGTAATATGAAAGGAAAAGACAGTCTTATGGTCAATATTTCCAAGAATAAAATAATGCCGAATAATCAGAAATCCTCCAGGCCAAAAGAAGAATACTCTTTTGACGAAAGTGATATCCCAGGAATATTCCAATGTCTGGTGAAGAGTGGCAAACTCCAGATTCCGAAGCCAAAGAGGCCTAATGAGGTGAATCTGACTGACAATCCTAAATATTGTATCTATCATAGATACATTAATCATCCTACCAGTGCTTGCTATGTTTTGAAGAAGAAAATCCAAGAGATGATAAATGGTGGTGCTATTGCTTTAACCAATGATGACCATACGTTACAACCAATATAGTTTCTCTTCAATTTAGAGATTTTCCTCCACAACAAGTACCAGATGGAATTGTCCCAATTCCGAAGGTGACGATGAAGATTTTGAATATCCCGCCTGCCAGGGAGAAAAAGGAAGGATTGTTGCCTCTTACATTAAAGAATGGTAAAATTATGTGGGTACATCCTGACTTAATACCTGAAATGGAAGATGAAGGTAAAACTTCAAAATCCAAGAAAGGTAAGAAAGTCAAAACCTGCAACATGATTTCTCATGTTATTCCAGATCCTGATGATTTGGATCATCTATGGGATGACATTCTTTTGGAAGATAGAATGAGAGGATTGAACATATGTCCTCTAAGTCTGGCTCCTCCTGCCAAGCTCAAGCTTACTCATCAGCAGTGGCTAGTCATAAATAGTGTTCCCTTATACAGGGCACAACAAGTCTTCGCTGCTTATGAAAAGGCTCCTACAGGGATTTTTCCTCGTATCCCGAATCCTTTTCCTCCCGTAGCTGCAGAGACGGTTATTCCTCATTCTCTTGTAGTCATAGAGATCTCTTCTTCTTCCTCTATGGAACCACCTGTTGAAAGTTCAATACCTACTCACTTGTACAGTCAGCAATCTATCCTTCTCATGAAGAAGATGGGTTATGACTTTCAAAAGGCAGAAGGTTTGAATTATGATAAAGGGATACGACTTCCTTTACAAATTCAAAGTCAAAAATCTACTGTTGGATTGGGTTCTGAGGTTCCTCATAACAATCCTCACAAGAAGAAGGCTAAGGAAAGGAAGATTAAATCCTGCAATATGGTACTTCCTTCTTCTGAGTCTGAAAAAGAAACTTTTGCTGGTACAAGATCTGGAAAAGAGTACCACAAAGACTATGAGGGATCCTCTAAAGAAGCTGAGAATGTTGAAATACCACTAACTCAACCGTCTCTTGCTCCTGCTGTGATTGAAAAGGTGAAACAAAAAGTGGTACGCTTTGACGTCCCGTTGAAGTCTACTTCCAGTCAGGGGTGGTGATGAAACCCTATAAATTTGATATTCTAGCCCAGTTAGCTAATACTCCAGCTAGATTATCTATCTTCGAGTTGCTGCGCCTTTCTAAAGAAAGTCGCGAAACTTTGAGTGAAGCTTTGCTGCAAGCTAATTCCTGCTTAGCTCAACTCAAGACTCCTGAGAATATACTAGTATCATGCCCACAATGTCATAGTGTGATGGAAACAATTCCCAACATGACCTTCACACAAGAAGATATGCTGTTGAAGGATAACAAGCATGACAGGCCTTTGTGCTTCACTGGGTATATTGAATCCATTGAAGTTGACAGAATTTACATTGATCCTGGGTCTTCCATTAGCATAATTCTTCAAAGTATGCTAAGACCATTGAGGATTCCTACTAGTGATCTGACTTACACTAGTACCACAATAGTTGGTTTCAACTCTGGAAAGAGCAAACCACTGGGGAAGATTCGTCTGAAGATTCAGATTGGTGATCTTCGAAGTATGGCAACATTTTATGTTATTAACTCAGACGTATCCTACAATATTCTTCTTGGAAGACCATGGTTACATGAGCATAACATCGTGCCTTCGACTCTCCACCAGTGCTTCAAGTATGTGGATCCCCAAGGAGTTGTGAAGACTGAGTTTGCTAATATCAATCCTTTCAAGGGTATCGAAGCCTATTTTTCCAACTCAAGGCTTTACAAACAAGAGCATGTGAAAGAGATATCAGATATGGCTGAAGATCAATCATCTGCTGAAGATCAGTCTATTAACGAAGATCCGCCAGAAGAGCAACCTTTGAATATCAAAGTCAAGGGGCGAATCCAACCCCAACCTATCAACAATCAACCTTTGATGATCAAGGATAAAGGAAGAACTCAAGCATCATCTGAAGAATTAGTGAATGTTCCTGCTAAAAGCCAAGTTCAACCTCTTGTGATCAAAGTCAAAGGGCGTACATTTCGTATGAATGATCCAGAACCTCCATTGACTGTCAATCTTGGCAAATCTATGCAGAATACGGATGATAGTCCACTAGTGATTAATCCGAAGCGTAGCAGTCAAATTGTAAATGATGTAAATATTGATCATTCTGTACTTTTTAATATCAATGAAGATTTCCTTTTCGAGTATATGGCTGTCAAGTTTATTGAAAGAATAACTTTATTTTCTGATAATCAAAGTCATCAATATAAAGATGACATAGACACAGAGGAAACCTTATACATTGACAATAAGAAAAATTCTTTTTCTCCTCATATCGATGTTGGACCTTATGCTCAAAGGTTTCTAACATCTTTTTCCCTATTTTCTTCCTGTCGTCGCTTTATCGCAAGCTTGTGTAACTTATAGACGTCACAAAGAATCTTATTTCGTGGTTCCGTCTGATAAGAAAAACAAGCGCCAAATTGTGTTTGGCTTGGCTAGAAATATCCCTGTTGCTCAGACAGATGATTTGAGAGATAAGGATAAAGGAAGAATCCGAATTAACAGATATAGTCAACAATCTCTCAAGATTATCCAGAACATAGGATATGATTTAAAGACTATGCAATGTCTCAATCAAGGCAAAGGTAGACGACTACCATTATGTGGTGATCCGTTTTACCAGAAAACTCATCATAGATTGGGATATGATCCGTCCTACATGATTAATGATGATATACAAGAAGAATTCTCTTCTAGCTCTTCGCAATCATCAGATTCAGAAGAAGTCTAATTCATCGAATCCGATATTTCTCACTCCTTGTGTGTTAAAAGAGACTATTATGATGAATCTGAGCAAATATTTTTAGCTTACATGGTTCAAATTGATGGTGAATCTGAGCCATTTGAGAATGATCCTTGGGCACAACAGATGGACACTCAATAGGAACTTCGTTTTGAACAACGACAACCACCTACAGAGGACGAGATTGTCCAGATTGACGTTGGAGATGGAACTACGCCTAAACCAATATTCATCAGTAAGAATCTTTCTAAAGATAAAAAGGAAGAATTGATAAAACTGATCAAAGAATATATTGATATTTTTGCATGGAGTTATGAGGATATGCCAGGTCTAGATCCCAAAGTTGCTACTCATAAACTCAATATTCTTCCTAATGCTAAGCCTATAAAACAACAGCAACGGCATTTTAGACCAGATATGATGGATACAATTGAAGCAGAAGTCAAAAAACTGATCACGTGTGGTTTTGTTCGTGAAGAACAACACCCCGATTGGGTTGCCAACATTGTTCCTGTTATAAAGAAGAACGAAAAAGTCCGAGTTCGCATAGACTTTCGAGATCTTAATACAGCTTGTCCAAAAGACGAATTTCTACTTCCAATTACTGATGTCATGATAGACAATACATGTGGTTTTGAACGCATGTCTTTCATGGATAGATTCTCAGGATATAATCAAATTAAGATGCATCCAGAAGATGAGAAGCATACCGCTTTTCGTACACCCTTTGGAGTTTACTGCTATACGGTGATGCCGTTTGGTCTTAAAAATATCGGTGCCACATATCAACGGGCCATGAGCAACATCTTTCAAGAACATCTACGGAAGACAGTAGAATGTTATGAAGATGACATTGCTGTTAAGAGTCGATCAAAAGATGATCACATTCAAGACTTGAAGACAGTATTTTGTAATGCCTGTTGTTCGTATTACGTATTTGGAATACGTATACGTATTTTATCTTATATTAGCATATTTTCCTAGATTGGTTTGGCTTGGATATTCTTGGTTCGGGTTGGCTTGGTTCGGTTGGGGTTGTTTTTGGTTCATCATGAACCAAGGGTGAACCCCCTATCTACCACCACCATTCATATTTATTACCCTTTCTCCTTTCTCTCTCTTCATTTATCATCTTCTTCTTCCTCATTTACTTCCTTACCTACCAGAGAGAGGAGAGAGAGGTCTAGGCAAGTGCAACTTGCTTCATGGAGAAACTCTAATTTTATTGCTTTATTCTCTTCCTTACAGCATTTTAACTTACTTTAGAACTTGGCATTTTCACTTTCCATGGCTAGATTCTTCTAGATCTAAGTTTACTTTATTTTTGGATTTCTTGGGTTTTGATCTACTTAATCCTATTATTTCTGAGTTTTGAGGGTTCTATGTCGTAGAGAATCTCGTTCTACCCCATTTTGACCTATGGAAGTTCGGATTTGGGCTCCGGATGATAGAGTTATGCAGCTTGGAAGCCATGGCTTATGGTGTACTTCTTCTCGGAAATTTGGAGAAGAAGCACAGTCCCGAGCCGTATGGTGTACTTGACCGCATAAACATTCATGCGGCAAGTCAGTTCCAACCGCATGCACTATTGCCTTGACTTGACCGTGTGACAAGTTCATGCGACAAGTATTCCCGGCCGCATGGGACCCAGTCAGTTCAGCCGCATAGGGCTGAGGACCTTATCCTGCCGTATCAGCTTATCTTGGCCGCATGAGTTTGACCCAGCCGCATGTGCACAGCCTTGACGAGCCGCATGAACCAGACTCACTCGCCGGCCGCATGAGTCCTATATCCGCCAGCCGCATGAGATCCTGAACCTTATAAGCCGCATAAAACCCCCTGCTCCTTTTCAGCCGCACGTGTCCTTTCTTCTGAGCCGCATGGACCCGTGTCTTCTCGGCCGCAGGTGGATCCATTCCCCCGCTGGCCGCATAGGATCCATTCCCCCGCCAGCCGTATAGGCTTGGTTTCCTGCCAGCCGCATGGACTCATATCTTCCCAGTCGCATGGGGTGCTCCGGCTGAGCCGTATATGTCCCTCCCTTCCCACTGGTCGCATGGGGATTGGCTTCCTGGCCGCATGTGCCTTTGCACTTCCAGCCGCATGCGCCCCTTGTCTTGGCCGTATGGGATCCAGTGACCCTGGCTGCATGCGCTCTCCTAATTGGGCCGCATGTGCCTTACCCTTTTCCTGACCGCATATGACTTAGCCGCATGGCTCTTCTATAGCCCTGAATATTGATATTTTATTAGATATTTTACGTCCATTTTATATCCTTACGCCTTTGTCCTGAACTTGATATTCTTGAATTCATTTGATATGTTTGGAATTAATAATTGAGCATGACCTGATAGTGGCCCGTAGTGGTGCACTCCTGACATAATAACCTGACATGACCTGATAGTGGCCCGTCGTGGCGTACTCCTGACTAGTACACTTGACATGATAACCTGACATGATTATCTCGAATAGCTGTTGCGACGGCTACCTGACATGACATGACCTATATAATTAATCCTGGACACCGTAGGCGATTGTGTTTGTACAAATAATCCAGTCCTGTCTTGCATCATGTCTAGGAGGGGACTCCTGAGTACCACGGTCAGGAGTACCCATTGAAATAGACTAAGGCTAATAACTAGATTAACACATTAGTCATGACGAGATCTCCCAGCTACAGGCAATCCCGTTACCTGGTCACGCCTTAGGATCGGTAGCCTGCCGTCGAGTAGGGCACATTTCCAGCACACTGTCATGTGTTGCACCCTTCAAGCTACCTAAGGGTACATTCGTTTTCTGGACGATGTACCCACCTGAATTCAACTCTAATTCTTTTAACCCGGGTAACCTGGATGGGCTGCAGGGCTTGTGGCTGTAGAGTAATCTCACTGCATTTTGTTAGTAATTAGGTTTGTGACAACCCTAGTTAGTTAAAGTATCAAGCCGTAATTTTTGCTTGGCCGTGAAGTGATTGGATGGAGTCTAACCAGTCTAGTCTTATCCTGATCCTGTTCCAGATTATTGAATGACCAGAATGTTTGTATTTATTTTACCGATAAATGGTGAGAATTCTAAGTTCTGTTCAGACGAAGGGTTACAACCCCGGTCCTTGTTTGGTTTACGGGTTGTAACCTGGTTATCTGAATAGTTCCATGGTTATCTCGTCGTATATCATCCTGATGTATTTTCTTTATTTTCAGTTCTTACTTTTATTTATATCTTGTGCTGATTGCTGGTTTTAGTTCCTAAATGAAGCTTCTTTTATGGCACTTGCTCTTTCTGGGGTCTGACCCAGCTGGTTTTGTATGGCCAGATTTCGGAGCAGCTCCGGAGGATCTACCGACCTTTCAGCCAGATGATGGCCACTAGACGAAACCCTGGCAACGAGTGGGTTTATTTTTTATCTCTCACTTTATTGTAAAAATATTTTTTTGAGGCGTTTAGCCGACGAGCACCTGTTTAGCTCGATTGTACTTTACTTACTGTCTGCCTATGGGCTGTAACATGATTGACAGATCCTAGGGTTGATCATGTATGACTGAACTCTTGCTAGTCCTAACATCTTGTAACGACTAGATTCATGATCTGCTGAATATGTAATGTTTGGGAAGCCTTACTATTGTATATTTAATGATCATACATCTTGTAACATTCTTTTACTTGCTTGTGATTGAGATACTAGGCTTGTTCATGACCATAAGAGACTGTTGGCTTGTAGTAAACCCTCATGTATCTAGACAGCCGTGACCGTATAGCGAGATGGATTCCATTTCATATACGTAGTTGGCTATGTCTGCCCCCGCTCTCCAGTATTCTGGTTCTGGGGCGTGACATAATTTAAGTGGTGGCCCATGCAGGTCTTGTAAATCAAAATATGTGAGGGTTTACCGAATAGATGTCTCAATCAGTATCCGCCTTTGATCTCTGCTCGTATCTTCTGAATCCCTGGATTATTGTCCTGATCATGTGCTTGTATCATTGATCTGTCCTGGTCCTTCCTTATTGTTTCCCTATGTCGTCTTCTTCAGCGGTATTGTTCCTGGACCTGTCGGTCAGCCAGGCGGAGCACTTCCCGCGGATCAGCAACCTAGAGATCAAGCCCAGCATTCGGGAGTAGCCTCCAGGGTCGTGCCTTCTGATGGAGAGCCACCAGTCCAGCCAGTTCAACCTGTCGAGCCTGATGATGGCACTTTGGTAGGTCTCGTCAGGACCTTGATAGCTTCCCAAGACCGGCATGGAGATGCCTTGTACCAGGCAGTGACGGATGCTTTGACCCGGGGTGGTCATCAGGGTAACAGCGCGGCCAACAGCTTCAAGCGCTTGAACCCTCCATTCTTTGACGGTAGTGAAGATGCTATCGCCGTAGATGCTTGGCTTCAGGATACAGAAGTGATTCTCGAAGCAGCCAGGACCCCAGAAAAGGAGAAGGTGGCCGTTGTGCGCCTGCAGTTGTTAGATCTTGCCCGCAGCTGGTGGACAGCATAGGCCGTTGGATTAGCAGTACCCATTGCTTGGACAGTATTCAGAGAGAGATTCCAGACCAAGTATTTCGATGCCGTGGCTCGGTATGATCTGCAGACGAGGTTTACCAATCTGAAGCAAGGAGGCAGGACGGTCGACGGATATACGGCCGAGTTTTCCAGACTCAGTCGGTTTGCTCCCACTTTGGTGGCATCCGAGTATGATAGAGCCCAGCGGTTCCAGCAGGGACTTCACCTGGAGATCTTGTTGGCAGTTGAGCAGTTTAAGCATCAGACTTTTGATGCAGTCTTGAGAGCAGTCCGGAGGCATGAGTATACCTTCCAGAGGATTGTGGATAGGGCCGGAGGTCAGAAGCGATCTCACGGCCAGATGAATCAGTCTTCAGCCCCAGCCCCGGCCGCCAGGGCTTTGACTATTGGAGCTCCGAGAAGAGCGGCCTCAGTAACGTCGGTCCAGCATTCCACCCCGACGTACCCTCAGCAGCAGCAGCAGAAGTAGAAGCAATCTTCCGCAGTGGGTTATTCTCATTGTGGGAAGCCAGGCCATGTAGTGGCAGAATGTCGCAGGGCACAGGGATTGTGTCTGGCTTGTAGAGCACCAGACCATAGGGTTGGATCCTGCCCGAATAGGGGTGGTTCATCATCGTCCAACCTTTCTAGCTCTTCGGTGAGAGGACCAGCTTCGGTCCAGCAGCAGCAGTATCCATTACCGAGGCCCTTGCCGCCTCAGACCCAAGTGTTCTAGCAGCAGAACCCCCAACATTACGCACAAGTCCAAGCCCAGAGTCAGAGCAGACAGCAAGGATTTCAACAGAGGGGACCAGTACCCCGAGGGCACGGTCAGACTATGGTGATGACCGTGGAGGAAGGATTGGCACCAGGAAAGGTAGTGGCAGGTACTATTTTCGTCAACTCCTTTCCAGCTTCAGCTTTATTTGATTCTGGTGTATCGTATTCATTTATGTCTGTACGTTTCGCGACACGGGTAGGATTGGAGCCCGAGTCATTATCAGTAAGGCTTAATATACTTACTGGTAATGGACTTGTGGGAGTCGATAGAGTATTTTTCTCGTGTCAGATCGTAGTTAGCGGTAGAGAATTCCCCGCTAGATTGATAGAGTTCCCGATAGCCAATTATGATGTGGTCCTAGGGATGGATTGGTTGAGGAACCAGTATGCTAGGATAGACTGCCACATTGGCAGGGTTATTTTTAGCATTCCAGGCGAGCCGGAGTTTTCTTTCTCCCGAGGCGAAGTTGAGTCATCTCCTCCAGTATTGCGGATGGCAGTAGCGGTAGTTCAGTTGCCCAGGATAGTGGATAAGTTCCCAGATGTTTTCCCAGAAGAGCTTCCAGGTATGCCTCCGGAGCGGAAGATCGAGTTCACTATAGACTTGATTCCCGGGACAGCCCCAGTGTCAGTGAGAGTCTACAGGATGGCGCCGTCAGAATTATAGATATTGTACAAGATGATTAAAGAACTCAGAACCAAGGGATTCATTCGTGCTAGTGGATCGCCTTGGGGAGCCCCGATGCTTTTTATAAAAAAGAAGGATGGTACGTCCTGGTTATGTGTTGATTATCGTACCTTGAACTCAGTGACAATCAAGAACAGATATCCTCTTCCAAGGATAGATGACTTGTTTGACCAACTCAAAGGGGCAGCAGTATTCTCGAAGATTGATTTGCGCTCAGGTTATCATCAGATCAGAGTCAGAGAGCGGGACATCCCGAAAAAAGCTTTTAGATCAAGATATGGGCATTGGGAGTTCCTTGTTATGCCATTTGGAGCGACCAATGCACCGGCGGTATTCATGGATCTTATGAATCGCATCTTCATGCCTTACTTGGATCAGTTTGTGATTGTATTCTTGGATGACATCCTGGTCTACAGCAAGAGTGAGGCGGAGCATGAGCAGCATCTCCGTATAGTTCTTCAGATCCTCAGAGAGCACCAGTTATATGCCAAGTTCAGTAAATACGAGTTCTGGCTCGATCGTATTTCGTACTTGGGTCATATCATCACTCGAGGAGGAGGAGAAGTGGATCCCCAAAAGATTGTGGCTATTGAGTCATGGCCAGTGCCCAGCACAGTTGCAGAGGTTCGTAGTTTTCTTGGATTGGCCGGCTACTACCGACGGTTTGTTTCGGATTTTACTCAAATTTTAGCGCCATTGACGCAGTTGACCCGCAAGGATGCACAGTTTGCTTGGACAGCAGAGTGTCAGAGTTCTTTTGAGCAGTTGAAGCGAGGCCTGATAACAGCTCTTATTCTCACGCTTCCAAATGGGACCAGAGGATTCTCAGTGTACTGTGATGCTACAGGTAGAGGTTTAGGATGTGTTTTGATGCAGCATAGGAAGGTAATAGCTTATGCGTCACGACAACTTCGTGATCATGAGAGGAATTACCCAACCCATGACTTGGAGCTGGCAGCAGTGGTGTTTGCACTTAAGTTGTAGAGGCACTACTTGTATGGAGACAGGGTGGAGATTTTTACCGACCACAAGAGCCTGAAGTATGTTTTCACCCAGAAGGATCTTAACATGCGTCAGAGGAGATGGCTAGAGCTTCTTGTGGATTATGATATCAACCTGCAGTATCATCCTGGGAAGGCCAATGTTGTTGCAGATGCATTGAGCAGGAGAGCCGGGGTTTATTTTCTAACAGCGCAACCAGAGCTGTTAGCAGATCTTCAGAAGATGGGTATAGAAGTTGTTCTCCCTTCCAGTGTAGCATTGATGGCCAGTATGCAAGTTCAGTCTACTATAGTCGAGAGGATCCGGATGGCGCAGTCAGCAGATTCCAAGCTTCAGCGACTCAGGGCAGAGTGTGAGGCAGGACGAAGACCAGAGTTATGCATTCATGAAGACGGTACACTTAGGCATGGTAAGCGTCTTTGTGTACCCAGTGGAGATATCAGACAGAAGATCATGGCAGAGGCCCATAGTTCTCAATATTCCATCCATCCTGGCAGTACAAAGATGTACCGTGATATCCGGCAGCATTTCTGGTGGAATGGTATGAAGCGGAAGATAGCTCGGTTTGTCTCTCGGTGTTTGGTTTGCCAACAAGTTAAAGCCGAACATCAGAGACCGGCTGGACTTCTTCAGCCCTTACCGATTCCAGAATGAAAGTGGGAGCATGTGACCATGGATTTTGTGACTAGACTACCTAGATCCCCGGCTGGCAGAGATGCTATCTGGGTTATAGTTGATCGGCTCATGAAGGTAGCTCACTTTCTTCCGTTTAGAGTTGGTCAGTCGACGACTCAGCTAGCGGAGATGTACCTCAAGCAGATTGTCAGATTATACGGTGTGCCAGTCAGTATCACCTCGGACCGAGATTCAAGATTTACGTCGCACTTTTGGCATAGCTTGTAAGAGAGTTTGGGAACTCATCTCCAGTTCAGTTCAGCATATCACCCGTAGACAGATGGCCAGTCGGAGCGCACGATCCAGACTCTTGAAGACATGTTGCGGTCTTGCACACTTGACTTCTGTGGTTCATGGGAAGATCAGTTGCACCTGGTAGAATTCTCGTACAACAACAGTTTCCAGGCCAGTATCCAGATGGCACCGTTCGAGGCACTGTATGGTAGGAAGTACAGATCTCCGCTAGCCTGGGATGATGTTGGAGAGAGACAGATGCTCGGTCCAAAAATGATTGCCCAAACAGTTGAAGTGGTCAGAAGAGTCCGGGATCATCTTAGAGTTGCCCAAGATCGCCAGCGCCATTGGGCCGATTCTCATCGGTGCCCTCTCGAGTTTTCGGTCGGCGATCATGTATTCCTGAGGATTTTGCCTAACCGTGGCGTCATTCGATTCGGCGTACGGAGAAAGCTTAGTCCTAGGTATATAGGACCGTTTGACATTCTGGAGCGAGTAGGAGATGTATTCTATCATCTCGCTCTTCTGCCGTCGCTAAGCGAGGTGCATGAAGTATTCCATGTATCCCAATTACGACGGTATATCCCGGACCCGAGCCACATCCTGGATCATTCGGAATTGGTTGTTGGTACCAATCTTTCGAATGAGGAGAGGCCCGTGTCTATATTGGACCGGAGAGAGAAGATCCTCAAGAACAAGACTATCAAGTAAGTCCGAGTTGCTTGGGGTCATCACTCTTTGGGAGAGTCAACGTGGGAGCGTAAGGATGATATCCGATCGCGATATTCTGACTTGTTCGACTCGTGAGGTATAATGTCTTTTCTATGCCTCATGCCTTCGATTCCTTTCTTGAATGAGTGATTGTCTGCCTAGTTATAGCTTGCATGTGATTAATGTAGCTTGTCATTGCTCCTCTAGCCTCTTGATTAAATTCCGAAGACGGAATTCTTTTAAGGTCGGTAGAGTTGTAATGCCTGTTGTTCGTATTACGTATTTGGAATACGTATACGTATTTTATCTTATATTAGCATATCTCCTTAGTTTGGTTTGGCTTGGATATTCTTGGTTCGGGTTGGCTTGGTTCGGTTGGGATTGTTTTTGGTTCATCATGAACCAAGGATGAACCCCCTATCTACCACCACCATTCATATTTATTACCACTTCTCCTTTCTCTCTCTTCATTTATCATCTTCTTCTTCCTCATTTACTTCCTTACCTACCAGAGAGAGGAGAGAGAGGTCTAGGCAAGTGCAACTTGTTTCATAGAGGAACTCTAATTTTATTGCTTCATTCTCTTCCTTACAGCATTTTAACTTACTTTAGAACTTGGCATTTTCACTTTCCATGGCTAGATTCTTCTAGATCTAAGTTTACTTAATTTTTGGATTTCTTGGGTTTTGATCTACTTAATCCTGTTATTTCTGAGTTTTGAGGGTTCTATGTCATAGAGAATCTTGTTCTACCCCATTTTGACCTATGGAAGTTCGGATTTGGGCTCCGGATGATTGAGTTATGCAGCTTGGAAGCCATGGCTTATGGTGTACTTCTTCTCGAAAATTTGGAGAAGAAGCACAGTCCCGAGCCGCATGGTGTACTTGACCGGCAAGTCAGTTCCAACCGCATGCACTATTGCCTTGACTTGACCGTGTGACAAGTTCATGCGGCAAGTATTCCCGACCGCATGGGACCCAGTCAGTTCAGTCGCATAGGACTGAGGACCTTATCCTGCCGCATCAGCTTATCTTGGCCGCATGAGTTTGACCCAGCCGCATGTGCACAGCCTTGACGAGCCGCATGAACCAGACTCACTCGCCGGCCGTATGAGTCCTATATCCGCCATCCGCATGAGATCCTGAACCTTATAAGCCGCATAAAACCACCCTGCTCCTTTTCAGACGCATGTGTCCTTTCTTTTGAGCCGTATGGACCCGTGTCTTCTCGGCCGCAGGTGGATCCATTCCCCCACTGGCCGCATAGGATCCATTCCTCCGCCAGCCGCATAGGCTTGGTTTCCCGCCAGCCGCATGGACTCATATCTTCCCAGTCGCATAGGGTGCACCGGCTGAGCCGCATATGCCCCTCCCTTCCCACCGGCCGCATGGGGATTGGCTTCCTGGCCGTATGCGCCTTTGCACTTCCAGCCGCATGCACCCCTTGTCTTGGTCGCATGGGATCCAGTGACCCTGGTCGTATGTGCTCTCCTAATTGGGCCATATGTGCCTTACCCTTTGTCCTGAACTTGATATTCTTGAATTCATTTGATATGTTTGGAATTGATAATTGAGCATGACCTGATAGTGGCCCGTAGTGGTACACTCCTGACATAATAACCTGACATGACCTGATAGTGGCCTGTCGTGGCGCACTCCTGACTAGTACACTTGACATGATAACCTGACATGATTATCTCGAATAGCTGTTGCGACGGCTACCTGACATGACATGACCTGTATAATTAATCCTGGACACCGTGGACGATTGTGCTTGTACAAATAATCCAGTCCTGTCTTGCATCATGTCTAGGAGGGGACTCCTGAGTACCACGGTCAGGAGTACCCATTGAAATGGACTAAGGCTAATAACTAGATTAACACATTAGTCATGACGAGATCTTCCAGCTACAGGCAATTCCGTTACCTAGGCACGCCTTGGGATCTGTAGCCTGCCGTCGAGTAGGGCACATTTCCAGCACACTGTCATGTGTTGCACCCTTCAAGCTACCTAAGGGTACATTCGTTTTCTGGACGATGTACCCACCTGAATTCAACTCTAATTCTTTTAACCCGGGTAACCTGGATGGACTGCAGGGCTTGTGGCTGTGGAGTAATCTCACTGCATCTTGTTAGTAATTAGGCTTGTGACAACCCTAGTTAGTTAAAGTATCAAGCCGTAATTCTTGCTTGGCCATGAAGTGATTGGATGGAGTCTAACCAGTCTAGTCTTGTCCTGATCTTGTTCCAGATTATTAAATGACCAGAATGCTTGTATTTATTTTACCGATAAATGGTGAGAATTCTAAGTTCTGTTCAGACGAAGGGTTACAACCCCGGTCTTTGTTTGGTTTACGGGTTGTAACCTGGTTATCTGAATAGTTCCATGGTTATCTCGTCGTATATCATCCTGATGTATTTTCTTTATTTCCAGTTCTTACTTTTATTTATATCTTGTGCTGATTGCTGGTTTTAGTTCCTAAGTGAAGCTTCCTTTGTGGCACTTGCTCTTTCTGGGGTCTGACCCAGCTGGTTTTGTATGGCCAAATTTCGGAGCAGCTCCGGAGGATCTACCGACCTTCCAGCCAGATGGTGGCCACTAGACGGAACCCTGGCAACGAGTGGGTTTATTTTTAATCTCTCACTTTATTGTAAAAATATTCTTTTGAGGCGTTTAGCCGACGAGCACCTGTTTAGCTCGATTGCACTTTACTTACTATCTGCCTACGGGCTGTAACATGATTGACAGATCCTAGGGTTGATCATGTATGACTGAACTCTTGCTAGTCCTGACATCTTGTAACGACTAGCTTCATGATCAGCTGAATATATAATGTTTGGGACGTCTTACTATTGTATATTTAATGATCATACATCTTGTAACATTCTTTTACTTGCTTGTGATTGAGACACTAGGCTTGTTCATGACCATAGGAGACTGTTGGCTTTTAGTAAACCCTCATGTATCTAGACAGCCGTGACCATATAGCGAGATGGATTCCAATTCATATACGTAGCTGGCTATGTCTGCCCCCGCTCTCCATTATTCTGGTTCTGGGGCGTGACATATTTGAACTGATGCGCCAACATCAATTGAAAATGAACCCTACTAAGTCTTTCTTAGGGGTTTCCAGTGGCAAGTTTTTAGGATTTGTCATTACTTCTCAGGGTATCCATGTGGATCCTGATAAGGTTAAAGCAATTCTTGAAATGCGTCCTCCACGCAATTTAAAAGACCTCCGTGGCTTCCAAGGTCGCATTGCATATATCAGGAGATTCATATCCAATCTCTCTGGAAGATGCCAGCCTTTCTCCTGTCTATTAAAGAAGGGTGTATCATTTGTTTGGGATGAAGCATGTCAGAAAGCCTTCAATGACATCAAGCAATACCTTACAAATCCCCCTGTTTTGGTACCTCCAGTGATAGGAAGACCATTTTTGCTATATGTTCGAGCTTTAGATCATTCACTTGGTGCTCTCCTTGCACAAAAAAGTGATATAAGGCATGAACAAGCAATTTATTATCTTAGCCGAATGATGGTCGGAGCAGAACACATGTATACTCCTGTAGAAAAGGAATGTCGGGCCTTAGTTTTTGTTGTCCAAAAGACAAGACATTATGTGACAGGACAGACTATCCATGTCATCTCCAGAATAAATCCCATTCGGGTATTGATGAGAAAACCGAGCATTCTTAACTCTAGGTTAGCTACCTGGGCGATGTTGCTCACTCTTTATGACATGGTTTATATACCTCAAAAATCAGTGAAGGGCCAAGCATTAGCTGATTTCTTAGCTGCTCATCCTATACCTGAAACATCAAAGTTATATGAGGACATTCCAGATGAAGTTGTAGATTGCAATATGACTTTGAAAAATGACATTTGGCAATTATATTTTGACGGAGCATCACGGGTTGGACCTAAAGGTAATATTGTCTCTTGGGTAGGCATTGTCTTGGTTTCTCTTGACAAAATGGTCATATACCGTGCTTATTCTCTCAATGAACCATGCTCCAATAATGTAGCAGAATATAATGCTCTATTGATTGGTCTCCAAGTCGCAAAACAATTGGATATTGAATTCCTGGAAGCCTATGGAGATTTTCAGCTGATTGTTAATCAGGTTAGAGGGACTTATGAAGTCAGAAATCCTGATCTTATCCCTTATCATCAAGTGGTAGTCGGATTGGTCCTTTCATTCAAAGGATTCTTCATTGAATTCGTACCACGTTCTCAGAATGTGGAGGCTGATGCTCTTGCTAGCCTAGCTGCAGACTTGGCTGTTCCAATCCGAAGACAAAATACAATTACTTTGTTAGACCGAGATTTATTCTGTGTCAAGAATAATTTGTGTATTGAACAAGTTATACTACAGAATCAAGCTCTCAGCAAAGTGATTGGAGAACTCCATTTATTGATTACGCGGTTCATGGGATTTTATCTGAAGATCCAAAAGAAGCTGCGTCAATTAAAAGACGATCATTTCGATTCTATTATGATTCATCTTTACATATGTTATATCGTCGCTCATATGATGGACTCTTGCTGCGCTGTCTCTCAGAAAGTGAAGCTAAACTGATACTCCGTGAGGCTCATGATGGCGTCTGTGGTGCTCATCAACCGGATCCGAAATTACAGGATCGCATTCGAAGAGTGGGGTATTATTGGCCATCCATGATAGCAGATGCTGTGGATTACGCCAGAAGGTATAAAGCATGTCAGATTCATGCTGACTTTATTCACCAACCTTCTAAATTTCTACATCCTACAGCAGCTTGTTGGCCCTTCGAAGCTTGGGATATGGATGTCATTGGTCCTATTAACCCTCCTTCTGTTAAAGGACACCGGTTCATATTAGCTATAACCAATTACTTTTCTAAGTGGGCAGAAGCAGTCCTCCTTGCTGGCTTCATCAAACATCATATCATTTATCGCTTCGAGATTCCTCGACGAATAATTCATGATAACGGTCCACAATTTTCCAGTCAGGCATTTTATCGGTTCTGTGATAAGAATCAAATTCAAAATCTGGCTTCTACGGCTTATAATCCAGCTGCTAATGGTTTAGCCGAAGCCTTCAATAAGACTATCATTAAACTTCTCAAAAAGTTTGTCTCTTCTAATAAACGTGATTGGAATGAGAAACTTGGAGAATGTTTATGGGCTTATCAAACAACAGTCCGGACTCCTACTGGTTTTACACCATTTTTATTGGTTTATGGATGTGAAGCTGTTCTTCCCTTGGAAATCCAGATTCCATCTCTACGAATAGCTATTGCTAATACGCTAACTATAGAGAACAATGATCGCTTACGACTCCAAGAACTTGAAGGATTGGACGAGAAGCGTCTTCAAGCACAACAGCATATTGAGCTATATCAAGCCCGTATATCTCGAACTTTCAATCGTAAAGTTAAAGAGAGGGTATTCAAGATTGGCGAGTTGGTATTAGCCGTTCGAAGACCGATGATTATGACTCACAAAAGCAAAGAAAAATTCCAAGCGAAATGGGAAGGTCCTTATGTAATTGAGACCGTGTTTTCTAATGGCGCCTATCGGTTATCAAAGCCTAATGGAGATCTACTCATGATGCCGATCAATGGCAAATTTTTTAAGAAGTACTATGTATAAAAAAAGATAGAATGAAAATAATTTTTTTTTATTTTTATTTTTGTTCTGAATAACGGATTAAGGACGAGGACCACTGCCTTCCTTATTGAATACATTGTCAGCCAATGCTTCGAAGGCATCGTTGCCTGAGTTCATAAAAAACTTGCAGGCAGCCATCCTCAGCGCTTCTTCTTCAGGAGTTTTCCCTGGCTCTACTAAGAAAGCAAGGATGTCTTGTGGTGGCTTGGGATTAGAAGAGCTTTCGCCTACTTCGGTTGGGCCTGTCACAATTGGTTCAATGGGGCACGTCTCAATGATGTTCTCAACTTTCTTGGAGACTTCATTCTTTTGTTGTATATCCTTGGAAGACATTTCCAATAGAGGAGTGGAAATAAGAATAAAAAGTTACAAAGATTTCTCACCTATTTAATAGGAGAGATCTATTAATGAACCGGTCTTTGAAATTGAAAATAACCTTTCATTCCCGAAAAGGCCTGTCCGTTCATTACATCAGATTCATTCATTTACTTATGGAATTGAATTGTTCTTTCTTTTCTCGAAAGTTATGTCGGTTCATTTCATATTGGCATATATCCTCAATGACATCTGTCTTTTTAATCCCCAGCTACCAAGGTTTGGTTAAGCTGATTACTCATCTCTTTGGAGAGAAATTTTGATCTTCTATCTTATCCGTTGGTATAGAAAATTGGATTTATTATTTATCACGTTCTTATAACCTCTGAATAAATATTAAATCTGCTTGCTTTTCTTATCTATCAAATCCATTTGACCTCTGCATAGATATTAATCTACTTTTTCTTTGAGTTCTTACATGCTGTCATGTCCATAATACCTCTGATAGTATTGTATAATCTAAACAGAAAACAAGACTTTATTATCTATCATGTCCATATTACTTCTGGATAGATACAAATCATTGAGCATAGAAGACTTGTCATTTCCATTCTCATTTCATCATTGTCACGCCCCAGTACCGAAATACGGGGACGGACTAGGCCAGCTACTCCATATGAGGTACGTAACGTCATACGGCGATCGTGGCTGTCGAGAGACTAGGGGGTACATGCTACAATCAAGTCTCCTATGGTCCCACAGAGTTCTATGTCTCAATCAATTAAGTCAAATCAGCAATTAAATGAACATTAAAGATAAAGCAGTAAGGCGTCCCTGACGCTTCATCAAAATGATCATGAGAGACTAGCTTTATAATTTAGCTATCTCAGAGAGTCAGGAGTACAAAATTATACACAGCTGCAGTCTGTTTAGTTACAATTATGTACTGACACAAAATATCAAGTAATCCGGCTAACGGGTGCCGGTGGCTAAATGCCGCAAAAGTATAAGCCGGAGTGGTGGAGAAGAAACCCACTCGAGTCCCCGAACCGCCATGCTCCTAGTATGCACCATGGATGTCAGGGAGGAAGATCGTGTCCTCTGGCTCTGCTACGAGATCTGGCCAAACAAAACCAGCGGGGTCAGCCCCGAATAGCAAGTACCGCCAAAGGGGCACAAGAGTTAAGATTAAAAACCCAACTAATAGAATGACTGATAATAGTAATACTTATGCTACTATTATAGGGTAGCGCAACATCCTCGAACCCATATGGCACCCTTACAACCAAACAAGGACAAAAGGTGCCGCATGGAGTCGGGACGTGTCGTACTCTATAACTTTCACATAAGTTAAAAAGGTATAAACCATAAAATCTCCTGATCGTGACTTCAGTCGATAGCCTATCGCAGCACAATAACCAACCCAACAATCAAACAAGAACATGGGTTGGATCATGTACCATGATAGACCATGTTCCTCAGTCATTCACAGAAGTAGCACCTCACAACCAGAATAAGTCTTCCGTTCATAACTTCGGTCCACAGCCTGTCATAGCACGATAACCAACCCAACAATCAAACAAGAACATGGGTTGGATCACGCACCATGACAGTCCGCTTCCCTCAGTTATTCACGGAAGGTAAATAGGAAACATGCAAGTCGTTTTCACGGCCAATCAAGTCTACGAGTTTCTAGTGGAACGAGGTTATCCTCGCGTCATGTTATTAGAAAAATCCTCAGATCGTATCTTTCCAGCAAGGCTAGCCAACCCAGGGGTTCGCGTAGACCGGTGTCATGGAGCACAGGTCCCTCGTGAGGCCACCTTGCCAAGACATGTAATATATAGCAGAAATTAATCGGATACAGTCATCCACTCGTTGCGGATGACACAGTATCCTTGGAGACCAGCCGGCGCGCCAAGACAATATCTCAGGGCGACTGGTGTAATACGATCTCGGGACTCTGCCCTCCCCATGCATCTAGTATATTTCAGTTGCCTAGTTTAACCCTAGGTGAAATCTTGGACTCTCATGCTGTGGCATGCATGATTATCCTCCTAAAGTCGTAATTTAGTACGAGTACCCTAAGTGAGGATCCATGTCAATCAGTATGTCAACATGTGCTACCCTCCTTAGTGTAATGCATCATTACAAATATGCCACGTGGAGTTACGAGTCATTTGTCGAGCATGAACAAGAACTGGGACATTCAGGCACATGTATCAGGTAGGAACACTTTGTTCTCCGGGGTCACATCAGTGCTCATATCATGCTCGGGACAAAAGGCGTAAGGATATAAAATGGGCATATAATATCTAATAAAATATCAAAAGCATACGCACAACAAGGCAGCGTGCGTGAAAAGTCACGCAGGCTCAAGGAAAAGAGCAGCGTGAAAAGTCACGCAAGCTCAAGGGGAAAGAGCAGCGTGAAAAGTCATGCAAGCTCAAGGGAAAGAGCTGTGTGAAAAGTCATGCAGACTCAAGGGAAGAGCTGCGTGAAAAGTCACGCAAGCTCAAGGGAAGAGCTGCGTGAAAAGTCACGCAAGCTCAAGGAAAAGAGCTGTGTGAAAAGTCACGCAGACTCAAGGGAAGAGCTGCGTGAAAAGTCACGCAAGCTCAAGGGAAGAGCTGCGTGAAAAGTCACGCAAGCTCAAGGGAAGAGCTGCGTGAAAAGTCACGCAAGCTCAAGGGAAAGAGCAGCGTGAAAAGTCACGCAAGCTCAAGGGAGAGTGCTGCGTGAAAAGTCACGCAGACTCAAGGGAGACACGCTTCCAACAGGAAACGTACCTAAGTCTGCGTACGCCGCGCTAAAGAGCGCGCGTAGCTCAGTATGCGTGAGCTAAGAAGCTCTGTACACTGCTCACTGTCTTCTCCAAACAGCAAGAACACTATGGCAGAACCCAAAACTTCAAAAACAACATAACTTGGTCATCCGAACTCCAAATCCGGATTTCCAAAGTTCCAACTTGGGTGAAATGGAATTCTCTTCCACATGGAAGCATCAAAAACCTATAAAATCCAAGTAAAGTAGATCAAACCATGCAAAATCCGAAAATAATTAAAACTTAGATCTACAAAAATCAAAGCTTCCAAATAGAAATTTCCAAGTTCTAAACTAGTATAGATTGAGGAGAAGAACATGTTTTGGCAAATAGTTTTGTAAGAATCATTAACAAAATAATGGATCCTTCTCTTGAGCAAGTTGGTACTTGCCTTGGTTGGTGGAGGAAGTAAATGAGAAGAAGTAAATGAAAGGAGAGAGAAGGAGATGAGTTATTATATAGAATCTTGAACCCATGAGTTCATGATGAACCAAAGGGTCCATGATGAACCATGGGTGAACCAAGAATAGGTTACCCAAATGAGCCAAAACTGTAGGCCGAAATGCAGAAAATAAATTAGGAAATAATATTTTGTCGAATATTTTTTGGGAAATACATGAAGAAATACTGCATAATAAATATCGTATAAATTTAAGGTAAATACAATTTATGGGTTTACGTATTAAAATACGTATTCCAGGATTGGGGAGTGACATCTCTACCCTTCTTAGAAAAATTTCGTCCTCGGAATTCCAGCCAAGACAGGATAGTGAAATCAGGGCAAGCAAGGCACAATCATATATATAAGTTAACTATCATAGCAGTTATTATCATACATCACAAAGTACAAAATAAGCAGGTGCAAAAAAGCATGGAATCGTGTCAATAAGGTGCATAAATATACCTTATTAGTCAAACAAATACGGATAACGAGATCTGATCTCGTCCTCGCGCTCCCAGGTTGACTCTTCCGAAGAGTGATGGTTCCAAGAAACACAGACAAGGCTTATCGTCCGATTCTTGAGTACCTTCTCTCGCCGGTCCAAAATAGATACGGGTTGTTCCTCGTAAGTTAGGTCGGTACCAACGACTAACTCAGAATGATCGAGGACGTGACTCGGATCCGGGACATACCCACGTAATTGGGACACATGAAACACATCATGTATGCCAGTTAACGAAGACGAAAGGGCAAGTCGATAAGCCACATCGCCTACCTGAGCGAGAATCTTGAAAGGACCAACGTATCTTGGACTAAGCTTTCCCCGGGTTCCAAATCTGATGATACCTCGAGTAGGCAAAATTTGCAGAAACACTTGGTCGCCAACTCTGAACTCTAGAGGCCTACGATGCTGATCTGCCCAATGACGATGTCGGTCCTGTGCAACTCGAAGGTGCTCTCTGACTAACTTAACTATCTCCACAGTCTGCGTGATCATCTCTGGCCCCAACAACTTTCGTTCACCGACGTCGTCCCATGCCAAAGGGGACCTGCACTTCCTTCCGTACAATGCTTCGAACGGGGCCATCTGAATGCTAGCCTGATAGCTGTTGTTATAGGAGAACTCTACTCGATGAAGGTGATCCTTCCAAGATCCGCCAAAATCTAAAGTACATGTCCGTAGCATATCTTCTAATGTCTGAATGGTTCTTTCTGATTGCCCGTCAGTTTGTGGATGATAAGCAGTACTGAATCTTAACTTGGTTCCCAAACTTTGGTGCAAGCTCCGCCAAAAATGGGAAGTAAACCGTGTATCCCGATCTGATACTATACTAACTGGAACACCGTGCTGCCTTACTATCTGTTTCATGTACATTTCTGCTAGCTATTCAGTAGTCTGTCCAACTCGGAAAGAAAGGAAATGAGCGACCTTCGTGAGTCGATCTACTATTACCCAGACTGCATTCTTGCCAGCTGGGGATCTAGGTAAACCGGTCACAAAATCTATCGTGATGTGCTCCCATTTCCATTATGGGATAGAAAGCGGCTGTAGCAACCCTGCTGGTCTCTGCTGCTCGGCTTTCACCTGCTGACATACCAGACACTTGGATACAAATCTTGCTATCTCTCTTTTTATGCCATTCCACCAAAAGAACTGCCTGATATCTCGATACATCTTCGTTCCTCCTGGATGAATGGAGTAAATAGAACTATGAGCTTCGGACATAACTTCTTGCCGAAGGTCTCCACTCGGTACACAGAGTCTGTTTCCAAACCTGAGCGTACCATCTTCATGAATCACTAACTCCTTCCTACGGCTTGATTCACACTCCGACCGCAACTTCTGAATCTGTGGATCTTCTGCTTGTGCTGCCCTTATCCTCTCTACTAAGGCTGACTGAATCTGCATACTGGTCATTCTTCCTATATCCCTTGGCAAAACTACTTCGATTCCCATACTCTGAAGGTCTTCTAGAATATGCTTCTGCGAGGTCAAGATAAAGGCACTGTCTCTCCTACTCAGTGCATCTGCAACTACATTCGCCTTGCCTGGATGATACTGAAGATCTAAATCAAAATCCTTCAGCAGTTCTAACCATCTTCTTTGCCTCATGTTCAAATCTCGCTGCGTGAATATGTATTTCAAACTCTTATGATCAGTATAGATCTCTACCCGATCCCCGTATAAATAATGCCTCCACAACTTGAGTGAAAACACCACAGCTGCTAACTCCAAATCGTGAGTCGGGTAATTTTTCTCATGGTCTCGAAGCTGTCGAGACGCATATGCTATCACCTTTCCGTGCTGCATCAATACACATCCAAGACCCTTCCCAGATGCGTCACAATATACTGTAAAGCCTCCAGCTCCTACTGGAAGCATCAAGATCGGGGCTGAGATCAATCCCTTCTTCAATTCTTCAAATGATGCCTGACAGCTAGCTGACCAAACAAACTCTACGTCCTTGTGCGTCAAACGGGTTAAGGGCCCAGAGATCTTGGCAAAGTCCGCCACGAACCTTCTGTAGTAACCAGCTAATCCTAAGAAACTTCGCACTTCTGCAACCGTTCTCGGGACTGGCCAATGCTCTACGGCCTCAATCTTCTTCGGATCCACTGACACCCCTGCCCCAGAAATTATATGCCCCAGGAACAAAATATGATCTAACCAGAATTCACACTTGTCGAGCTTCGCATAAAGTTGATGCTCCCTCAATGTCTGCAAGACGGTCCTAAGATGTTTCTCATGCTCCTCTTCACTGCTGGAATAGACAAGGATATCATCTATGAACACCACCACAAATTTATCCAAGTACGGCAGAAAGATGCGGTTCATTAAATCCATGAATACTACGGGGGCGTTGGTTAATCCAAAGGGCATCACTAAAAACTTATAATGTCCATATCTAGATTTGAATGCTGTCTTTGGTATGTCTTGCTCCCGGACTCTTACTTGATAGTATCCTGACCTAAGATCGATCTTGGAAAAGACGCTGGCCTTGCTCAACTGGTCAAATAGGTCATCAATCCTTGGCAGCGGGTACTTATTCTTCACTGTTACTGCATTCAGCTTGCGGTAGTCGATGCACATCCTCGTCGACCCATCCTTCTTGGGAACTAGAATCACTGGTGCGGCCCAGGGCGATTTACTGTCTCAGATGAATCCCTTAGACTTCAACTCTTCTTCATGTTGATACAACTTATCCTGTTCTGACGACGACATTCTGTAAACTCTATCTGCAATAGGCCTCATTCCAGGGTTCAACTCAATGCTAAATTCTACCTCTCTGACTGGGGGTATCCCTGGGAGCTCATCAGGAAAGACGTCGAGAAAATCTTCGACCACTCTCGGAATCTGTCCTGGCTCTAACACTGCTGCTGAGATGACGCCTCCGGCCTGATTCTTCCAGGTTCGAGTAAAGATGAACTGCTCCATCCCTGGAACGCTGAATATGACCCTACCTCCTCTACAATCAATTGTCGCATGACTGTCTCTCAACCAGTCCATGCCAAGAACGACATCAAAATTCCCCATAGGGAATTCAATCAATGATGCGGGCAATAAATGCCCACACACCTCCACCGGACATGAAAATCGCACTCTGCTAACTTCTACGAGCCCATTGCCGGTGAGTATATCCATCCTCTCCGGCAATGCCTCAAACTCTAATCCAATCCGTGTAGCATATTGTGTAGAGATGAATGAATGAGTAGCACCTGAATCAAATAATGCTACAGCGAGAAATGAGGTGACGAGAATTTTATCTGCCACCACGTCACTAGACGCTAGAGCCTCTCCCAAGGTCAATGTGAGAGCCTGGCCCCGCGGAGCCCCTTGTTGCGGCCTTCCTCGACCATGTTGTTGCTGTCCCTGAGGGCCTTCGGCTTCCTGTGCCTGGCGGAACATCTGAGCCTGCGTTGGTAAGCGCTGGGCTAGGGGCCTTACTGCTAATACTGGCCCTCCACTCGGGGTTGCCACTGGAGCTGCCAATGCTGGAAACTGTTGAGCTGGCCCTCCTGGCCTCTGCATCATAGGACAAGTGGAAATACGGTGGTCTGCACGACCACACCTCAAACATAAGCCATTCGCTGACCGACACACCTCCCTCGTGTGCCCTGCCTTCCCACAGAAGGTACAGCCCTGGGGTGCTCCCTGACGCTGCTGCTGGTTCCTCGGCTGCTGATGCCGAACTAGCGTGGTATTAGTTGACACGGCCGTCCTCCGCGGCGCTCCTACATCATGAATACGTACACCGGGTGCTGGTGCCGAAGTTCGCTGCACTGCTCCTCCTCCAACCTGGGAATAGGATCTCTTCTGACCTCCTGTCCTTGATGCTAACCTCTGCTGGGTAAGATCGTGCCTCCGAGCGGCCATCAAAACAGCGTCAAACGTCTGGTAGTCGTGTCCTTCCACAAGCTGTAATAGTTCCAAATGAAGTCCCTGCTGGAACCTCATAGCTTTCTCTGGCTCCGTTGCCACCATTACTGGTACGAAATAGCACAATCTGCAAAACTCTGCTGCATACCCATCTACGGTCTTGCCTGCTTGCTTGAGACTGATAAACTTCTACTAGAGCTCATATCGAGCTACTACGCCAAAATACTTGGCCTTGAATCTTTCACTGAAGGTGGTCCAACGAACAGGGCATCTTATACCAACTACTTCTGATGCCCACCAGTCGCGGGCAAGATCCTGAAGTACTAATTTGACTCTCATCATCTGGAACCTTGGCTGCCACAAGAATGGCTTCAATGTCTTGAATCCATGCATCCGCAGTGATGGCATCCTCCATGCCATTAAAATACCTCGGGTTCAAGCGACGGAACCTTCCTGATGCTCCCGAGTCAACCCCGGCACTCCTCTTAAGAGCTAACTGAATCCCCTGGTTCAGCAACACGTTCTGCTCCTGCTGCCGAGTCTGTTGCTGTTGGTGAGTGACAAGAATCCCTCGGACGATCTCCAGGAGTGCTACGGCATCTGGTACTGCCGTCGCTGCTGGTGCTGCAGGAGTTTCAATAACCTGCGGCTGTACTGCCTCTGGTTCCACTTCTGCTTGCGCCTGCCCTCGGGAAGGTTCTCTCCCCTGTTGCTGCCCAGTCGAGCCATGCTCTTGCTGCTCTTCCTCATGGGCCTCACCCGCTACTGAGAATGAAGCACCCCTATAGAGAAAGATATAAGATTATCAAGTCCGGACAAGAAAGATTTCGAGGATACAAGTCAGGTTAGAGATCAAGGCAAGGACAGAGAATTCGAAACAGAATTTTAAGGGGAACAAGTTTTGATTGAGACTCCTAATAATTCGCAATACCCCATAAGTCTGAAAATCAGAGACCTGCATGGGCCACCACTAAAACCTTGTCACGCCCCAGTACCGAAATACGGGGACGGACTAGGCCAGCTACTCCATATGAGGTACGTAACGTCATACGGCGATCGTGGCTGTCGAGAGACTAGGGGGTACATGCTACAATCAAGTCTCCTATGGTCCCACAGAGTTCTATGTCTCAATCAATTAAGTCAAATCAGCAATTAAATGAACATTAAAAATAAAGCAGTAAGGCGTCCCTGACGCTTCATCAAAATGATCATGAGAGACTAGCTTTATAATTTAGCTATCTCAGAGAGTCAGGAGTACAAAATTATACACAGCTGCAGTCTGTTTAGTTACAATTATGTACTGACACAAAATATCAAGTAATCCGGCTAACGGGTGCCGGTGGCTAAATGCCGCAAAAGTATAAGCCGGAGTGGTGGAGAAGAAACCCACTCGAGTCCCCGAACCGCCATGCTCCTAGTATGCACCATGGATGTCAGGGAGGAAGATCGTGTCCTCTGGCTCTGCTACGAGATCTGGCCAAACAAAACCAGCGGGGTCAGCCCCGAATAGCAAGTACCGCCAAAGGGGCACAAGAGTTAAGATTAAAAACCCAACTAATAGAATGACTGATAATAGTAATACTTATGCTACTATTATAGGGTAGCGCAACATCCTCGAACCTATATGGCACCCTTACAACCAAACAAGGACAAAAGGTGCCGCATGGAGTCGGGACGTGTCGTACTCTATAACTTTCACATAAGTTAAAAAGGTATAAACCATAAAATCTCCTGATCGTGACTTCGGTCGATAGCCTATCGCAGCACAATAACCAACCCAACAATCAAACAAGAACATGGGTTGGATCATGTACCATGATAGACCATGTTCCTCAGTCATTCACAGAAGTAGCACCTCACAACCAGAATAAGTCTTCCGTTCATAACTTCGGTCCACAGCCTGTCATAGCACGATAACCAACCCAACAATCAAACAAGAACATGGGTTGGATCACGCACCATGACAGTCCGCTTCCCTCAGTTATTTACGGAAGGTAAATAGGAAACATACAAGTCGTTTTCACGGCCAATCAAGTCTACGAGTTTCTAGTGGAACGAGGTTATCCTCGCGTCATGTTATTAGAAAAATCCTCAGATCGTATCTTTCCAGCAAGGCTAGCCAACCCAGGGGTTCGCGTAGACAGGTGTCATGGAGCACAGGTCCCTCGTGAGGCCACCTTGCCAAGACATGTAATATATAGCAGGAATTAATCGGATACAGTCATCCACTCGTTGCGGATGACACAGTATCCTTGGAGACCAGCCGGCGCGCCAAGACAATATCTCAGGGCGACTGGTGTAACACGATCTCGGGACTCTGCCCTCCCCATGCATCTAGTATATTTCAGTTGCCTAGTTTAACCCTAGGTGAAATCTTGGACTCTCATGCTGTGTCCTGCATGATTATCCTTCTAAAGTCGTACTTTAGTACGAGTACCCTAAGTGAGGATCCATGTCAATCAGTATATCAACATGTGCTACCCTCCTTAGTGTAATGCATCATTACAAATACGCCACGTGGAGTTACGAGTCATTTGTCGAGCATGAACAAGAACTGGAACATTCAGGCACATGTATCAGGTAGGAACACTTTGTTCTCCGGGGTCACATCAGTGCTCATATCATGCTCGGGACAAAAGGCGTAAGAATATAAAATGGACATATAATATCTAATAAAATATCAAAAGCATACGCACAACAAGGCAGCGTGCGTGAAAAGTCACGCAGGCTCAAGGGAAAGAGCAGCGTGAAAAGTCAGGCAAGCTCAAGGGGAAAGAGCAGCGTGAAAAGTCACGCAAGCTCAAGGGAAAGAGCTGTGTGAAAAGTCACGCAGACTCAAGGGAAGAGCTGCGTGAAAAGTCACGCAAGCTCAAGGAAAGAGCTGCGTGAAAAGTCACGCAAGCTCAAGGAAAAGAGCTGTGTGAAAAGTCACGCAGACTCAAGGGAAAAGCTGCGTGAAAAGTCACGCAAGCTCAAGGAAAGAGCTGCGTGAAAAGTCACGCAAGCTCAAGGGAAGAGCTGCGTGAAAAGTCACGCAAGCTCAAGGGAAAGAGCAGCGTGAAAAGTCACGCAAGCTCAAGGGAGAGTGCTGCGTGAAAAGTCACGCAGACTCAAGGGAGATACGCTTCCAACAGGAAACGTACCTAAGTCTGCGTACGCCGCACTAAAGAGCGCGCGTAGCTCAGTATGCGTGAGCTAAGAAGCTCTGCACACTGCTCACTGTCTTCTCCAAACAGCAAGAACACTATGGCAGAACCCAAAACTTCAAAAACAACATAACTTGGTCATCCGAACTCCAAATCCGGATTTCCAAAGTTCCAACTTGGGTGAAATAGAATTCTCTTCCACATGGAAGCATCAAAAACCCATAAAATCCAACTAAAGTAGATCAAATCATACAAAATCCGAAAATGATTACAACTTAGATCTACAAAAATCAAAGCTTCCAAATAGAAATTTCCAAGTTCTAAACTAGTATAGATTGAGGAGAAGAACATGTTTTGGCAAATAGTTTTGTAAGAATCATTAACAAAATAATGGATCCTTCTCTTGAGCAAGTTGGTACTTGCCTTGGTTGGTGGAGGAAGTAAATGAGAAGAAGTAAATGAGAGGAGAGAGAAGGAGATGAGTTATTATATAGAATCTTGAACCCATGAGTTCATGATGAACCAAAGGGTCCATGATGAACCATGGGTGAACCAAGAATAGGTTACCCAAATGAACCAAAACTGTAGGCCCAAATGCAGAAAATAAATTAGGAAATAATATTTTATCGAATATTTTTTGGGAAATACATGAAGAAATATTGCATAATAAATATCGTATAAATTTAAGGTAAATACAATTTATGGGTTTACGTATTAAAATACGTATTCCAGGATTGGGGAGTGACAATCATAAAAGTCTATTATATTTCTTAGACTTTCTTATAAATCATAATGGAAATCTATTACATTTTGGATTTTCATTCTATACAACAATGATGACCTAATCGAGATCTATTTTCTTCTTTGGATCTTCTTCATCGGGTTCGTTGTTGGTGTCAATTCCTTACTGTCTGAGCCTCAATGGCGACCAGAACAGCAGGAATCAAACTCTGGTCTTCTCTCTAAGACGAGAGGAGAATCCTAGAGTATGGCAGCCCGAAGACGTGTTGCTGCCAATACAATTGGTGGAGAAGTGGCGGCCTTTCATAGGAGATAGGAATGTATCCAGCATTGGAATACGATTCCTAGTCCTGTCGTGAAAGGAACTCTACTACCCAATTTCTCGGGATAGAGTTGACTCCACCATCCAACTTTCCGTGTATAAAGGCTCTTCCTACCATCTGAGGAAGACCCTTTTATCCTACAAAAAGTTCTGAGTTGTCTGATTTGCACGTCAAAAGCGCATGAGCTCCCTGATGCTGATGTCAGAAGAATACTCCTCACAGCGCCAAAGTTGCCAATACCGGTTCTGGAAAAGTTCTTCAGCCAAGCTTCTGCAGAAAACAACAGAAATTTTTTTATCATCAGCTACTTACTGATCAATTAAAGACTGATGCTCGCGCACCTTACTCAACAAGGTTTTTACGCCCGTGTCTCATGTGCACTCTATTCAACAAGGCTTTTTACGCCATTGTTTCATATGCACCTCATTCAACAAGGCTTTTACGCTAATGTTTCATGAGCGTATTATTCAACAAGGTTTAACGCCCGTGCATCTTACCTATAAGATTCTACGTCTGTCAAGGATTTACACTCATGGGCATCTGTTTTCGAAAAAAAAAGTTCAAAGGCAGACGATTATTTTACGAATTAAACTTACCATTGAGGTCAGATGATTCGGCTCTGAGAATTGTTGAATCAACGTCTGTCGACCGGGCGTACAGAGGAACAACATCAGAAAGCATCATCATTTGTTGAATAATGAAATCTTGCAAAGAGCTACCGGGCGTACAGAGAGACAGCATCGGAAAGCATCATCATTTGCTAGAAGCTATCTTCGAAAGAATGAGAATGAGAATACATAAAACATTCTTTAACTCAGCTATTTATAAGGGTTGAGGAAACGGTTGGCATGAGTCTATTTCGGGAAAGATCCTACTAAAAAGGCGCTCGTGACCACAAGGTAGATGCCACGTGTTGTTTTGTTTCTCTTGAGAATAAACAACCATAAATGCAGTTAAAGAAGTGTTGAACGATTCTATGTACCAATAGATGAGATTAATATCAAGATTTTATTTATAAAAAGGGGGGAGTAGACCCCTACAGATAAAAGAGTCACAATACATAGACGACACTTCTACATAAAATATTATTTTTTTCTCTCCTTCGTTGGGATGACGAAGGAAGGCATCTAAGTCGTGCATGTTGCGAATCCCGGAGCGACGCATCAGATTAAGAAACGCTTCTGCATCTCCTGATCCCTCATACGCAGTTGAGGGACCACCATTGATACGACTAAAGACTGCTGGAGTCACTCCGAAGCACTCTATAAAGTTGCGTGCCCGCTCAAAATCAATCCTGGAGCTCGGAGCCTCTTTGTTGTTAATCTCTTTCTTTGGTGCCATGACAATATGAGGATGAGTAGCAAGGATGAAGAATTTCTCCTTATTTATACAATCAAATCAACTTTTCATATTCCTTATGGGAAATTGCTCATTATTAATACAAGCTCGGGAAGATGAAGAAGCATTCAAAAGTTTCGAGAAGAAAATTCATCATGACGGTTAAGTATTGACCGGAACCATTTCTTGATTTTTACGCCGACTGTTGGATATCCCTACTTTTACGGAGATGACTGTTGAGTATTCCAAATTTTACGCTGACTGGTCAAATCTCGACTTTTACGCTTCTGTTCAAAGTGTTTCAAATTTTGAGGATATTTAAAAACTTTAAAGGGGGTCTTGTAGGAGCGTAAAAAGTGCTTCATAAGAATGAGTCAAAGAGATGGATCATTCCATTCAAATTGATCCACTTTACGCCTAAAGCAGGCTAATCATTTTACGCCCGGGTCAAAGCTAATGGTTTTACGCCTAAGACAGGCTAGCCACTTTTACGCTGGACAAAGCTGTCAAGTCTTGCATTTAATGCAAAGTCTGACATAAAGATTTAATGATGTCAAGTCTTGCATTCTAGCAGTGATCTTCATCATCATCGTATGGTCCAAGGAACAAAGTGATCATTTACAGATCAGACTTCCATAGCAATACTTTCCAGAATCAAATTTGTACTTCTTGTACTTTTTTTTGTTTTATTTTTAAAATCCGATTTCCAGGCATTTTGTTAAGTGAAACAGTAGGACCGTGCTTGGAATGACTTAGGTCAACCACTATCACTTTGTCTAACTTAATCAAGCCTACAACTTAATCTAAGGAACGAACAAAGACTATGCCAAGCCTTGCATTACGGAAACATGCATAATTTATCGAGCATTTACGCGGGCGACGTCTATGACTTAGGCTACGTTCATACTTCGCCTACTCAACCAACTTTCCTTCTCCCAAGCCACGGGACGAAGGATCGAGTATCATTTTCAAAGCACGCCGTGCACCAACTCTAAGCCGACCATTGGAGCTTTCCATATTCTAACTTAATTCGACCGTCGGGATTATTCCCTTTCAGCTATGTGGATTCCTCACTTTTATTATCAAGCCTACTTGTGCAAGTTAAAAACATGCAATTTATTATGTGAAGGCAAAGATGAGGCAAGTTCACCGAAACTACCCCATCTGAGCGTGCGATCGCCTCGACCGAGCGATGTCTTCAAGCAGCCGTTGCAAGGCTAAGTTCGAATGCCGTCGGCGTTTCGATCCCTCCGATTGACTGAATGGGACAGGGCACTACATCATACACCACTCAGAAAAAGTTTCGTCCTCGAAACGAACTGAGTACTTACTTATTGACTTATTACTCAACATTCAAGAACTCTCGCACACGCTACGCCTGTGCGTTTCTCAAATCCGAGCTACGCTCGTGCTACCCTCAATCCTTTCTTCAAAACTTATGATCTCAAAATCCTCGACACTTCCCTGTTTCTCAAGTCTCACTTAATTCAACGTATCACTTAGTATGGATCGTGCACATATTCCAGGCGTCCCTAAAATACATGTATTTCAACCAGGCCTCATGATAGCGAATTCCGCTATCACCACTCGAGTCGGATCGTGCACGTATTCAAGCGTCCTTGATATACATGCATGTCAACAGATACTCGCGAGTAGTGCCTCCACAATTCCTACCACTTCGCACTCGGACGTCTGCCTAACTACTAGGCTATGTCTCTCCGTCAGTATTGGAATCATGGTTTCCAAACAACAATATCAACACTGACCCCATCCCAAGGTCAAACCAAATTGATGGTACGGGGTCTTTCTACCCAAGCTCGTATCACTCCGATTTCTAAACTTTGAGCATAGATTGCCTACACACATCCCAACATTTTGTCGTACGGGGTCCGAGTCATTCAGCAAAGCCATCCTACGAAAACTCACATTCAACCAATTTCACGACGTATCCAAATCGCTCATTTAATAAGAAATCTTGTATAGTCTATCCCTTCAAATACATTCGATATAGTTTGCCTATCAATCTTTCCAAGTCAAGCACGCTACGACACAATTTATCACTAAACCATAATTCATATTTCACATTCCCTAAGTCATCTATTCCAATTTACGTAATCGATCACAAGGTCGTCTGACTTAACAATATGTTACGCCCCGATCTCACGTGAGTCAGATTATCCACGGTGGGCATGAATCACCATGCACGCTCCCACAGGATAATTATCCTCATTGGGATGTAACTCTTATTTTGCGTCTAGACTAATTCATTTTCGATGCGCGGATTGGACCTACTCAATCCTCAAGTTTATTTCATTCACCAATCGCAAGTCCTAACATCTTCATATTTTCTTTCGCATCAAACCGACAAGTCGAGACAATCAAAGTTGCCGCATCCTGATTTTTCGAGTTCGATCATTCCCACGACATGAATCACCATGTCAATGCTCACGCGAAACGATCGCCCAAAATCCGACGCGATGCACGTACGAGGCTAGAGTTGCGCTCGCACAAGACAAGATCGTCGACTTTGTGGTTATCCGCGTAACCATCAAAACAAGATAACTTTCATCCAACATTCCCTTCAATCAAAATTCTAAGTATTTCATCCAACCGAACAATAACACTTGCACGATCGTCATTCGTCGAGTCAGAGTACCCCCGAGTTATCGCATATCGATCTTTGATACGCCTTAATACCATCGACGATATGCATAACCTGACGATCTTCCTTTGTAACCAAATTTTGAGTCGTACGAACGATGCTATCGTCCGACTGGATAATCTCCTTGACATTTAAAATCAATTTCGATCATTATCGCTCGAATCATTCACAACATCAATTTTCTCAAATCCAAATTCGCGTATTATTCATCCGTCTATCTTAAGTCATCGACCAACGTTTTTCTCTAAATCATATCATTCCTTTGCTAACTCAAAACATCGAAAAACATTGAATCCAATCCTTAGAGTCATTGCGTAACTTCAAAATTCAACTTTTTATGCATGCTATCTTCTCGTCGTGCTAACTTTTCGTATACGATCCGCATCAATTTCCTCGATTAAGTCATCTATTCGTACACCCTAACTTTTTCCTCTATTCGATTTCACCTACTCAATCATTTTACATTTCACACTCACGCGATCCTCAATCCCGTACACGTTTCGTGCGCGTCGATTTCTAAGTTGTTCGAATCGACTCATCAAAATCTTCAAGACTATATTTTGCTCAATCATATTCAATCTAAGGCTTTGCATCCACGCGATGCTTGCTGATAGACTCGTCGATACCCCACATCCTCAATCGATCGATCAACATCCCTGTGGCTATCGCATATACCACTCAGGGATGAAGTCATTCAATAAATCCTCAAAACTATCATTCGATTCAAAACCGACTTCTTCAAATTTTTTCGTTCGAACCATTCCTCAATTTCCAAGCACGCTCACCTATATCGCACCGACGTTATCGTCGCTCGATAGCACCCCTATCGATAGTCATCTCACTTTACTTAATCGAGTTCAACTCATTCTTGCTCGACACTATTCAATTCCCGCACTCGACTTTTCTAAGGTCGACGCAATCCTTAGTGTATATGCCCAGTCCAGCTTAGCCAACCGTGCTTACACGAACCATCTTTTTATTTTTGTCAAAAACTATTTTCTTATGTTTTGCAAAATAATTAGACTTATTGTATGGACATCCCATGGGACAATTGAGAGAGAGCGCACCAACGATATCAACTTTGTGGAAGCAACGATTCAGAGTTTGCGGAAACAACGGAGTTAAAGAATTCAATCCATAGTCCAAGGACGTAAAGTCGTGCTCTGATACCATTATGTCACGCCCCGCTCCCGTAGGAGCGATCGTCCTCGCTAAGGCGTGATGCCGCACGAGCCTAGATTGCGCTCGTGCAAGACAGGTTCCATAACGGCCGATTTCAGCGGCTGCGACGGGATCGTCGCACAGAAGTCCCATGTAGAGACATTTGAATAATAGTAGCGGAAATTAGAACGAAAATGCAAGTTACTCAAAAGAACTCTTTATTGATATTGAACAACGGTTATATTGGGGGCACAAGGCCAAGATTACAATCACTTAAGCTCACTCATCTCACATTACAAGTTCACTCTGCTCTCTCTCATCTCTCGATACAACGCTTGAGCCAGCGAAAGCTTCGGAAGGCGACGTCCATACATTATGTCCCATATAAGTCTTTGACTCCATGCGGCCGTACACTTCGAATCGCCAAGGAACTCCGTGCCTCGACGCATCCAAGCGAGCTCTGCGCCACGAGCTTCTACCTGTGCCTGCACATAAAAACTATGTGGGTGTCAGTACTCAACTGTACTGGTGGAATGAGCTCCTCGCCCACCCATACAACACCAACACGTTTGATTTACTTTTGTGCAACATAGTCCCCTTTATAATTGTCTTTCTGCTCTTGCCTTAGGATCAGCTTTAGGACCGAAGCCTTGGCCTATTTCGTGTCTCTAGACCATCCCATGCTTGCAACATCAACGTTAACCTATCAAGTAGTGTTTGCCTTACGGCCCAAAATCAAAGACGCAACTACGCGGTAGTACCCAATTTCCTTACGACCGTGCTACAAATCCTTTGTGCCGTGCCTCGCAACTCAGTGCGACTCAACCATATCGCCGCCTCGCGGCCCTTTGCTACTAAATCGTCAACTGACCCAATCATGACTTGTGGGTTAAGTGTCACTCGACCAACTTTGCCTTGCGGCCTTTCCTGACTTAGACTCAGGACAACTCAACCATAACTATGCAACTTATATGCCGACAACATAAAACTCGATGCCACATTTCGTGCCGAAGCACGACGCCTACGTTGAAACCAAATCTTAGGTCCAACGTTGTGTTCTAACTATACATATACATTCAACTCAACTCAGTCCAAAGGCACACATGCGGATTGCCGCCATGCCGACTCATCTATATAAATTTGGTCACTGACTCCCAGAGCCATCGTGGACTCCTTTAGCTTGTTAGGCGGCCGCCCTTGCCAGCGCGAGTAGCTAGCTCCACTGGCAAGCCTCTGCGCTAACTTGTGCGGTCATCCAGCACGTGCTAATGCTGCTTCTCAAGAACTGGTCCCCTTCCGTTGGGCTACCGTTCGAGGAAACTCTACCTTGTCGACAAGTTGTCTATGACCATACAAGACTCGACTCAACTGACGTCTCACACAGTCATTCCACCTCTAGTGTTATCGTCTCTTTCAGGGCCAAGTTCAATACTTCTCACATCTGAGATCTTGCCTCGATGACCCGTAGTCACGTGCATTCTTCTTTCTTACCTTATCATTTTACTCAACTCAAGAACAACTATTCGCAACACTTTTCAAACTCAATGAATCAACCGCGACCCGTGCCTGAAAACACTAAGTCCGTGACATCGTGCCTTAAACCAACTTGAACTCTACGCGACGCCACCGCCCAAGACATACTCTATATGACAGGCTTGAAACCGTAAGACTAAGTTGTCATACCCAGTCGTAGAACTCGTAGGACCGTGCTTGGAATGACTTAGGTCGACCACTATCACTTTGCCTAACTTAATCAAGCCTACAACTTAACCCAAGGGACGAGCAAAGACTATGCCAAGCCTTGCATTACGGAAACGTGCATGCTTTATCGAGTATTTACGCGGGCGACGCCTATGACTTAGGCTACGTTCATACTTCGCCTACTCAACCAACTTTCCTTCTCCCAAGCCACGGGACGATGGATCGAGTGTCATTTTCAAAGAACGCCGTGCACCAACTTGTTTTCCATAAATAAATTCACTTTATTTATTTTGTATCTGAGAAAATTACAACTGTAGGAATCTAATCTAGAAGACGATTACTTTATCCCTTGGACGATGCGATGAAGAATACTCGAACTTTGAAGAACTTGGACAGCAACTGGGCAATCTCTCTGTTCTCTCTGAAATTGTCTGTAGCGTCTGATGAAGATGAAGAAACTCTTTTTTATAGAGTTCAGGATAACTGTCCTTAAGCATACGCTCAGGTAGTTACTTGACGTGTGCATAACTGCAGGGACGCGTGGCAAATTCTGATGGAGACACATTAGCGTGCGGTTGAAAGTAGTGGAGCATGTTCAGGAGAGATTGATGGCCTGGATGCCACGTTGCATAACTTCTAGAGAAGTGGATAACTGGTACAGGACACGTGAGAACGTGTGTTGACTGTAATCCTGGATATGGTTGCTGTAATACGCTGCCTCGTTGAAGGAGAGTTATACGCTGACTTGGATGATGTAGAAACAAAATAAAGCTGATACGCTTACTGGAGAAGAAAGGAGTCGTACGCTCACTTGATGAGGAAGGAGTCGTATAGACTTCATACGCTCACTTGATGAGGAAGGAGTCGTATAGACTTCATACGCTCACTGAAGAAGGAAGGAGTCGTATAGACTTCATACGCTCAATGAAGAAGGAAGGAGTCGTATAGACTTCATACGCTCAATGAAGAAGGAAGGAGTCGTATAGACTTCATACGCTCACTGAAGAAATAGCCACGTGGCCATCATCAATCTTCTCTGATAAGCCATATCTTCAAATAACTGTCAAAAGATTTTCTCGAGCGTCGTGACTGCAGATATGACGGCTGACAGACTGTCAAAACTGACAGTAATGATGGCTTTGCATTAATGATCTGCTGAGCTGTCCTCGTAAAAGACAAAACCAACTCTTCGAATACATATACGACGGTTGCTCTTTTTATGACAACTATCTTTGCACGAAAAGACGAGACGTCAGATTCATTCTTCATTTAATATATGCCGTACTGTCATCCTAGAAAATAATAAAATATTCACTGAGCGTATGGCCTGTAGATGAGCGTATGGCCTTGAGCATAAGGATTTAAAATGACAGCGTGTCATAATTTTCCACATCCTACAAGACCCCTTCAAAGTTTTCGAACTTTATGAGTTTCAAAAGTTCGAAATTACTTTGAATAAAAAAGTGGGAATTAGTCTGGACACGCTGGCATTAAATCTGTTTATGCAAAAATGAATTTATTAAATGTCATGATGACTCTTCATTTTTCGAGACTGATTGAATCTGATTTATGAACCGCCAGCAAGCTTTGTTATATAAACTGAGAAAATTCAGTTTTTGACATTCATATTTCTTGTAACCATGACTCCAAAGGAAGCGGCTGAAGAAGAAGCACGAAAATTAGGTTTCTGTGCCCATGGTGACCCCACCTTTGGAGGCAAAGAACCGGAGCCCTTCGTCATCGAGTTCAAAGATGACCCCACGCAGTTAGCCAAGAATTTCTTGGGTTACTTCGGTCTGGACGGCACCTCTACTTCTGATGGGCGGAGCCTCGCAGAGAAGCGTGAAATGCTCGCTGCTCTGTTGCACCGCATGGGGGTCCGAAGCGTAGAAGAGTTAGGCGTCAAACTTAGCCGCTCTGGAAAATAGAGCGTGACTTTGTTGCACCCCTTTCTTTCCCTCTCTTTTTTGTTTTGTAAGGCCATCAGTGCCTTTAATGAAATGAATATTCAAGAATTCTCTGTTTAGTATAATTTTGTGTTGAAAACTAACATGCACCAATGAATAACTGTAGATTATGCTGTAGGTTACGCTGTCTTCCAATGTTTGTAAGTTACGCTGGATAGCGTACATCAATGAATAGCATGCACCAATAAATAGCTGTAGGTTACGCTATCTTCCAATGTTGTGGAAAGCACTCTTTGAATATTTCCAAGGCTATGCTGGTTTCCAAAGTACACGTGGCACTCATTGCATATTTTATGAGCGTTATTTGTGGATGAATTGTGGACATGATAGATAATAAAATCATCTTTTCTGTTTTTAGATTATATGATATTATCAGAGGTATTATGGACATGATAATATATAGAAACTCGAAAGAAAATAGATTGATTTCTATGCAGAGGTCAAAACATGACAAATGAGTAAGTAGATTCGGAATTGATTCAGAGGTTATAAAAACATGATAAATAACGAATCCCCACTTGATAAATTGATAGAAGATTATGAACGGACGAACCGTTTAGGAAATGATGAACGGATGAACCGTCGAATGAATGTAATAAATGAACGGATGAACCGTCAAGTATTAATGAATGTATGAATCGTCGAATGAATGTGAGAAATGAATGGATGAACTGAATCCCGGGAAAGAATACGTCCCTTCGATCTCTGTAACCATATGCCTATAAATAGAGCATATATTTGAGTAGAAGGATCATACATCATCCTCTTTTATCCACAATGTCTTCTGAAAAGAATACAAAGAAGACTGAAGTCGTCTCTGAAATTACTGAAGGTGCTAAAGAGCATCTACCTCCGCAGAAGAAGAAAATGGGCGAAAGCTCATCTACTCCCAAGCCGCCAAAAGATATCCTCGACTTCTTGGTCGAACCAGGAGAAACCGAAGAAGAAGAAGCAATGAGGCTGGCTGTCTGTCAGTTTTTGGTGCGGTCAGGAAAAGATGTATTAAATTCTTTTGCTGATTATGTATGTGGCCCTCGTCCCAAGTATGAGAGGGATGACAGTGATCTTCCATGATGATGTACTCTTTTTCTTGAAGAATTTTGTCAAAATAAACTCTGTTTAAGAAAACTTTGTTTACAATGTATCCTTCCCACTTTACATCAATTTTGCCTTTATTCACTGATCTTTAGACTCAGAAATCAAAAAGACTAAATATTTGAGATAGAAAATTCAGAGGTAATATGGACACTTTAAAACTACTGGGGATCTAATAAAACAAAATATCAAATTCTCTGGGAAGATGATACATGGTGGAATATCAATTTCCTCTGGGGATAATGATATCGAAATAACTTTTGTAGAGAAGAATTTTATATTTGCTGGGGAATGATGAAAATATTATACATAATATTTCTTTAAGAATTTGCCATTGATAGGCATCATCATGACTTTCCCATCCATAGAGGCAAGCTGGTATGCTCCATTAGAGAAGACTTTGTTCACTACGAATGGGCCTTCCCATTTCGCATCAAATTTGCCTTTGCTCATATGTGTCATGGTCATAGGACGTCTGACAGTAAGGACCAGTTCTCCCTTCTGATATGCTCTGACTTTGACTTTCCGGTTAAAAGCTTTGGAGATTCGGGCCTGATACAGCTCGATATTTTGTTGAGCATATAATCGTTTTTCATCTAGAGCTTCCAACTCTTGAAGTCGAAGACGATCATTGTTTTCTGTTGTCAGTTCATTGGAGATTGCAATTCTCAGAGAAGGAATCTGGATCTCAAGGGGAAGAACAGCTTCACACCCATATACTAAAGAGAAAGGTGTACATCCAGTCGCATTGCGAACTGTGGTGCGGTAGGCCCATAAACATTCACCAAGCTTCTCGCTCCAGTTGCGTTTGTTGGAAGAAACGAACTTTTTCAAGAGTTTGATGATTGTTTTATTGAAAGCTTCTGCCAATCCATTGGCTGCTGGATTATATGCTGTAGAAGCTAAATTATTAATCCGATGATCGTCGCAGAATCGAGTAAATTTCTGACTGACGAACTGCGGTCCGTTATCATGGATAATACGCCGAGGAACACCAAATCGATAGATAACATGATGTTTGACGAAGTTGATAACACTAGAAGTTTTAACTTCAGATAACGGGATTGCTTCAGCCCATTTGGAAAAGTAATCGGTTATTGCTAAAATAAACCGATGTCCTCTTGATGATGGTGGGTTGATGGGACCAATGACGTCCATGCCCCAAGCTTCAAAGGGCCATGATGCCACTGTTGGATGTAAGAACTCTGACGGTTGATGAATAAAGTCTGCATAGATTTGACAGGCTTTACATTTCTGAGCATATTGAATAGCGTCAGCCACCATCGTGGGCCAATAATAACCCATACGTCGGATACGATCTTAAAGTTTAGGACCTGGTTGATGAGCTCCGCAAACACCATCATATGCTTCACGAATTATCTGTTGTGTTTCTTCACCGGCAATGCATCGGAGGAGAAGACCGTCGTAAGATCGACGATATAATGTTTTCGTCGTATGATTATAATAGAATCTGAGAGATCGACGTCGAATAGACGCTGCTTCACTCGGATTATCAGGAAGTATATCATACAAAACAAAATCTATAAACGGGCGTCTCCAGTCTTCAATTATGGCTTCTGTTTCATTAGAAAAGACATATTCCATAGTAGAATCAGAGGAAGACGAGGGCATTTTGTCAAACTTTGATCCAGCATCAAGGTTGAAAGAATCTTTGTCTGGTTTGTGAGGGAAAGCCAAAGCCAAATTATTCTCAACACAGAATAGTTCTCGGTTATAAACTACTATTACTTGCTGACGTCTGATTGGTATAGCTAATACAGCAGCAAGATTAGCTAAAGCATCAGCTTCTGTATTATAGGCTCGTCGAACATGTTCAATAAAGAAGTCTTCAAAAGATGAGGCTATAGAGAGTGCTGCTCGATGATAAGGTATCAAATCCTGATGACGAACTTCATACGTTACTCTGATCTGATTGACAATAAGCTTGGAGTCTCCATAAACTTCCAAATATTGAATATCTAGATATTTAGCAAGTTGAAGACCAATAAGTAATGTATTGTATTCGGCTACATTGTTTGAACATGATTGATCTAGAGAATAAGCCCTCTGAATAGTTAGTCCTTTTGGGGATACAAGAACAATCCCAACTCCAGCGACAATATTGCCGTTAAGACCTATTCTAGATGCTCCATCAAAGAATAGACGCCAGGTAGGAACTTCTTCAGAAATCAGATTTGAATCCAAGACTTCATCAGGAATCTCATCATATAATTTAGAATCTTCTGGAATTGCATGAGCAGCCAGAAAATCAGCAAGAGCCTGTCCTTTAACCGACTTCTGAGGAATATAATGCATATCGTATTGAGCTAACAAGATTCCCCAATTAGCTAGTCTGGAGTTGAGAACACCAGGTTTCTTCATCATAATCCTGATGGGATTCACTCTGGAAATAACATGAATCGTTTGACCGATAATATAATGTCGTATTCTCTGAACAGCAAACAATAATGCTAAGCATTCTTTCTCGATTGGAGAATAACGCGGTTCAGCACCCGTCATTATGCGACTGAGATAATAAATAGCCTGTTCATGGCCATCTTTATTTTTCTGGGCAAGTAATGCACCAAGAGAATGATCCATGGCTCGAACATATAGAAGAAATGGTATCCCCGAGACGGGAGGTACCAAAACTGGAGGGTTCATGAGATACTGTTTAATATCGTCAAATACTTTTTGACATTCTTCGTTCCAGACAAAAGATACACCTTTCTTCAGAAGTTTGTTGAATGGTCTTCAGCGTCCTGATAAGTTGGAAATGAATCTCCTGATATAAGTAATTCTTCCTTGAAATCCTCGTAGCTCTTTTAAGGTGCGTGGAGGACGCATCTCTTGAATGGCTTTGATCTTCTCGGGATCCACGTGTATACCTTTAGCGGTAATGACAAAGCCGAGAAATTTACCACTAGAGACGCCCAGGAAGGACTTAGTAGGGTTCATTTTAAGTTGATGCTAACGCATTAAATCAAAGATAGTCTTCAAATCTTGGATATGATCCTCCTTTTGTCGACTTTTGACTACAATATCATCAACATAGCATTCGACTATTTTTCGGAGATGTTCGCGGAATATAGTGCTCATTGCTCGCTGATATGTTGCTCCTACATTCTTGAGACCAAACGGCATCACTGTATAACAGTATGTACTGATCGGCGTTCTGAAGGAAGTGTGTTTTTCATCATCTGGGAACATTTTGATCTGGTTGTATCCCGAATACCCATCCATAAATGACATTCGTTCGAAACCACATGTGTTATCGATCATGACATCGGTAACTGGAAGAGGAAACTCGTCTTTAGGACAAGCCGCATTGAGATCGCGAAAGTCTATACAGACTCGGATCTTGCCAGTCTTTTTAAGGACAGGAACGATGTTAGCCACCCATTCAGGATGTTGTTCCTCTCGAATAAATCCAGAAGCCATAAGCTTGTTGACTTCAGCTTCAATTGCATCCATAATGTCTGGACGAAATTGTCGCTGTTGTTGTTTGACCGGTTTAGCATTTGGCATGATATTGAGTTTGTGCATTACAATCTTTGGATCTAGTCCTGGCATATCTTCGTAACTCCAGGCAAAGACATCGATATAATCACGAATAAGCTTGATCATGTCTTGCTTATCTGTTTCTGAAAGACTTTCACTGATGAATATTGGTTTAGGAGAACCTTCTTCACCAACATCAATTTGGATCAGTTTATCTTCGGTAGGAGGTTCTCTCTGCTCGAACCTGAATTCCCATTGATTATCTAATCTTTGAGCCCATTGTTCCGATTCGGGTGATATTTCAAAATTATCCTCATCTTCATCATTTTCCTGCGGGCCATCAACAGAGACCATATTGACGGACAAAATAGAACGATGAAGATCGCCAATACTCGTGTCAGAATCCCAAGAGAGAGAATCAGAAGACTCAGATCGTTCGTCTTCATCGGACTTTGAATCTTCATGGACTATGTTGATAAAGGAAGTAGGAGCAATGTAACCTAAACCACATTTTGTCCTTCCATATTTTAATGGAGGAATTCGAACAGGCATTCTTCTTCATTTTCCATTATTGAGACTGGTTCTAAAGTCATAACCCATATTCTTGATGATATTTTTGGATTGTTGACTGTAGCGACGCAGTTGTAACCTTCCAGTATCATCGTTTATGTCATCTTCTTCCAAGTTAGGAGGATTCTGCGGTCCTTTATAAAAGAAGATCAAATTTTCTCCCTTTTTTCTAGCAGGGACCACGAAGTATGATTTTTGTATAGATTCCAATAATACGTCTGTATGAAGAGTTTGAACAACCCCTATAGTTAATGACTCCAAGTTATCTAGCAATTATAAATAACTTTGTACATGATTACAGACATCAATATACTGCAAAGGAGATGCTTCATTAATATTAAATACTGTATTTACAACAGAAGGCTGAGCCTTATCAGACTTAGTCAAATTAATGACGAAAGGGTGAGAGGAAGAGCGATCAGAAGTTTTGTTTCGATTAAGATCGATAACAAAAGGCTCAGAAGAGGTGAGCTCCCTTGAAGAAGATCGTGGATAAGTAGTACGTCCACTGACTGGAATAACTAGAGTATCTGATCTAGCCTGAGAAGGTGGAGGGGGAGTAGTACGTCCACTGACAGGAATTATCAGTGAGCCTTGTGGAGCTTGGGAAGACGGTACAGTAGTACGTCCACTGACAGAAATTATCAGTGAACCTTGTGAAGCCTGAGCAGGTGATAAAGTAATACGTCCACTGACAGGAATTATCAGTGAGCCTTCTTCGGATGATCTAACAGACTGCGGAGGAGTGATACGCCCTTTTACAGGAATAACAAAAGTGCCAACTTTTGCTATCTCATCATCATTATCCATAGCTTGCAAGACTTTTGAGTATTCATCTTTGTACATGCGAGCGTCATTGAAGTAAGCTTCAACTCCTTTGAATGGATAGAGATCCGCAACTTCCTTTTGAACTTCTCCATTATCATCAACATATTTGAAACACTGATGAAGGGTCGAAGGAACGACATTATGTTCATGCAAGAATGGTCTTCCCAACAGAGCATTGTATGAGCATCCATGATTGTCGATGATGTAAAAAGTAACTTTAGTGCGAAGATCGCCTATTTGAAATTTGAGATGAATCTTGCCCAAAGGCTCACTTTTTTCTTGATTAAATCCCAAGATGGTAGTGATAGTGCTGGAAAGGCTATGTACAGGTATCTTCAGTGCGTCTAGCATAGCTTTTGGCATAATACTGAGAGCAGATCCTGGATCAATCAGGAGACGATCAACCTTCATAGAATCAATATATCCTGTATGATATAAAGGACGGTCATGTCGATTATCCTCTAGCAGCATATCGTCCTGCGTAAAGGTAATGTTTGGAATAAATTCCAATACATTATGGCAATGAGAAACAGGTTCTGTTTCCAATTTCTTGAGAAGAGTTAAGCAGGTTTCTGTGCTTCACTTAAAGTTTCTCGAGTCTCTTTAGAGAGGCGTAAGAGCTCGAAGATTGATAATTTAGCTGGGGTATTAGCTAGTTGAGCCAATATATCAAAATTATAAGGCTTTTTAAGTCCTGTAGGAGATGACTTCTTCAATGGTTTGTCGAAGCGGACTTGTTGTTTGCCTTTGTCAGCTGCTGTTGGTTTAGAAGAAACTGTCTCAACAGGAACATTTAAAGGCTCTTCAGTAGAGACTGGAGTTGAAGCTGTAACCGGAGAGACTTCAGAAGTTTCTTCAAGAACTTCAGCATAATCTTTCAGATATACTTTTCCTGACCGAGTTCCAGCATGAACTTCAACTTCAGATTCTGGTTCAAGGTCTATAGAAACCATGCTGCAATTCTTTATTTTGCTCTTGGTTCTTTTATGTTTGATGAGAGCTTCATTCCAGAAACCAAGGCCAACACGAGATTGATTATGTCTCATAGTGATGGCTAAAGGTGCTCGGAGTCCCTTGCCTGAGTTCAAACCCGGAGCAGTGGCTAGATCATAATCCATCTTCGCCATCAATTCACGAGATTGTGAACTATATAAATAAAAAGCAGGTTTGTACCTATCTTCAAATTGAGGTACAGATTTTATCTCCGTAGGGAGTGAATTTCCTGCTGAGATGAAAGTAGAGGTTAGATAAAAATCGGGTGTGAAACTAGAAGTCACATTGCATGACTTAGTCTTCCCGAGCGTCTTTTTAGATGAGGAAGTCTTCCAAGGAGAAGAGGAAGACGTTTCAAACTCCGTCATTAAATCCGAGTGAATCCACATGATCTCTCCCTTCTTAGTTGTGACAGGAACAAGTCCGTCATTCTGTGCTGGTGGGATGTTTATAACTTCGAGAGTTGCTTTGGGGATAGGAACAATCCTACTTTCTACCATTAAGGGAGGGAAGTCACCGAACTGCATTGAAATTACATTTGCTGTGACTGTTTTGTCTTTGGGTGTTAATGTCACAGCTCCTGATTTAATCATCTCTTGAATCTTCCCTTTTAATACATAGCAAGACCGGATTGTATGACCCAGCATTCTATGATATGGACAGTATTTTGGATGATCTGTCTTATTGGCTTCATCAGGCTTTTTAATTTCTGGCAATTGAATCTTATTACCTTTGAGTAAGCATTCAAAGATACCCTAAACATCATCATCATCGAAAGAATATTCTTCCTTCGGTCGAGGAGATCTCTGTTGTTGATTTGTTGGAGCTGAAGTAGCTTGGGTAGTCTTTACTTCTTGACTACTGCTTTGGAGATTGACTTCAAGAGCTTCTTTCCCTTTGCGATTGTTGGGTCGAGTACTATTGCTAGCACTCTGATTTGATTCTTTGGGAGCCATTTGTACCCCCAGACCCTTGAAGGTCTCAGCACTGACCTCGGCAGCCTTGGCACTGACAATGAAAGAAGGCCAATCTTGGAACTGAGTGGACCCTGTCCACATGCTGATAATTGGTAAAAGATTCGACTTGCAAGTGTCGATGGTAACAGCATCGGGAGTTCCGAGAGGCATTTTGAGGGCTTCTCTTCTGAATCTTTCAATGAAGCCCTCGGTGGTTTCGTTATTTTTCTGTTTAATTCTTATGAGGGCTGACATGGTCATGTCGTTGAGCCCTTCATAGAATCGTTCAAGAAACATTTGCTTGAAACCGGCAAATGAGGTAATGCACCCATCAGGGAGACTTCTAAACCATTCATAAGCCGTTCCTTTGAGACATCCAATGAACACCCGAGTAAGGAGGGCGTCACTTGGTTGCAGTTGATCAGTCATTACTTCAAAATGATTAATGAACTGACTTGGGAAGGTTGTCCCATCATAGAAAGAGATGGTCGGAGGTTTGTATTTTGGTGGATACGATACCTGCTTCCATTCTATCGGGTAAGGTTGCTTGATACCTAACCTTTGCAAACCATCCTTTTGTTTGAATGCCTCGAATTGAGTTCGGAGATTCTTTAACTCTTCAGAAACAATTCCAGAAGATTGGGGAGTTGTAACTTGTTGAGTGTAATTAGGAGGAGGGACTGCAGCATATGTACCACCCCCAGCTCCAGACTGACTTGGAGTGGGTTGTTCAGGAACATTAGATTGTACCCCCGGAATAGTAGAGGGTTCCGGGTTTGGAACAACAGGAGTATTTAATATAACTGGAGGAGCTGTCTGTTGGACTTGCTGAGTTTGATGCTGAGATTGCATAAGAGTGTGCATAGCATTCAACGTATCTGCCATAGCTCGCAACTGTTGTTCTAAGGAAGAAATCCTTTGTTCGTGAGCTTCGGTGTTAGTTGAGGGTTCATGATCGCCCTCTGCCATGTAAGTGGTAATCATTCGAGGAATAGATGATGAAACAGTCTGTTCTGAATCATCACTGTGTGAATCAGTATCTTTCCCAGGGCTTTTTACAGGAGTCAATACTGGAAAATTGGACTCTCCAAGGAAGTCTTCTGTGATCTCCGGATTACCACTTGGATGAGAAGAAGAAGAGGCTCTGGTCAAGGCTCCGGTCCTGGATCGAGTGCCAAGATAAACACCATTTTCAGAGTCTGATATAGCATCAGACCGTATGCTACCCCCAATATTTCTGGAAGTCATGTTGACAGAAGCATAAAGAGGTTCATCTTCATCCAACATTGGTTCATATTGAATCCGTTCGAAAACAGATTATCTTTTTGGTGAACAACAACATTGAATTACAACTCGAGGTTGGAAGTTGCAACCATGTTTTTCATGGCAAATATGAGCAATATCATAGCCTGATGGAGTGTCAATTCTCTGTTTATTTTACAAATATTCCCGGAGATCTGTAGGAACAGATTGGGAAGTATTTGAAGATAGTTTCTGTGTAGAAACTTGTCTTTTGTTCTTCTGTCTTCTTGGTTCCTAAGTGTATAAAGACTGATTAATTTGAGCCACATAGTTCTTGGCATATTCTGCATCAGGGTCTAATATACTTGTCTCAGTAGAACCGAACCGATTCTGATTAAGCTTATTACGAAGATCCGTAGGAGATTTGACTTTGATATCAGTCTTGGATACTTGTAATTTGCCTTTTTCAGACCGAGAAATTTTGAGAGAAGGAAGATGAGTATTATTCCGACTAGGAGTCGGTAATAATCCATCTTTGGAGGAATTAGCCAAAAGGCATTTTCCATTGTTTGATCTAGTAAGAGTACTAGTCAAATTAACTCCAGAGGTAAAGACCTTAGGAGTAGAGGAGTTGACTAAAGAGTCTTTCTCCTTGGTTGGCACAAGATGTGCAAGTTGAGGGGGAATCATTTGTATGTTCTGTGGAAGAGAACCCCCAATCTGATTTTGAGAAACAGTCAAAGGACTGTATTTGTTAGCATACGCTGACTTCAGTTTGGACTTCTAGTCATACGCTGCCTTTTTATTAGCATACACTGGCTTTAGCTCAGCGTACGCTGCCTGATGTTGGCTTTTGTATGCTGGCTTTGCCGTACACTGCCCTTTGAATGCCATACGCTCAGAGTCATCAATGGCTAAAGAGCCGACTGCTATCGTAAGAATAGAGGGAGAAGGGACCTTGACATGTCCAGAGATGGTTTTCCTTGTACACGCTGACTTGGTTAAAGAACCAACTTTGTCAGTGTGACTAGGAGAAGCCACTGTTGCCGTGTTCCGAGAAGCCGAAGTGTGCTTCATGGAAGTTGAAGACGTGTTCTTGTCAGCATGAGAAGTGACAGAAGCGTCTCGGACTGCTGCAGAAGACTTAGGGACATAGATGGAGTGTCCCTTCTTCTTGGCAGCAGAAAGAGCGGAGGAAGCAGTGCGGCCCTCCTTCGCCTTGAGCATTTCTTCATAAGCCGATTGGTCGAATTGTACAACCATCGTCTTCTTCGTCAAGCCGATCGACGAAGTATCGCATTGAGTTGTTGCTATCTCATTGGAGGAGACAGCTTTCCCCAGCAGAGTCGCCAATTTGTTTTCCATAAATAAATTCACTTTATTTATTTTGTATCTGAGAAAATTACAACTGTAGAAATCTAATCTAGAAGACGATTACTTTATCCCTTGGACGATGCGATGAAGAATACTCGAACTTTGAAGAACTTGGACAGCAACTGGGCAATCTCTATGTTCTCTATGAAATTGTCTGTAGCGTCTGATGAAGATGAAGAAACTCTTTTTTATAGAGTTCAGGATAACTGTCCTTAAGCATACGCTCAGGTAGTTACTTGACGTGTGCATAACTGCAGGGACGCGTGGCGAATTCTGATGGAGACACATTAGCGTGCGGTTGAAAGTAGTGGAGCATGTTCAGGAGAGATTGATGGCCTGGATGCCACGTTGCATAACTTCTAGAGAAGTGGATAACTAGTACAGGACACGTGAGAACGTGTGTTGACTGTAATCCTGGATATGGTTGCTGTAATACGCTGCCTCGTTGAAGGAGAGTTATACGCTGACTTGGATGATGTAGAAACAAAATAAAGCTGATACGCTTACTGGAGAAGAAAGGAGTCGTACGCTCACTTGATAAGGAAGGAGTCGTATAGACTTCATACGCTCACTTGATGAGGAAGGAGTCGTATAGACTTCATACGCTCACTGAAGAAGGAAGGAGTCGTATAGACTTCATACGCTCAATGAAGAAGGAAGGAGTCGTATAGACTTCATACGCTCAATGAAGAAGGAAGGAGTCGTATAGACTTCATACGCTCACTGAAGAAATAGCCACGTGGCCATCATCAATCTTCTCTGATAAGCCATATCTTCAAATAACTGTCAAAAGATTTTCTCGAGCGTCGTGACTGCAGATATGACGGCTGACAGACTGTCAAAACTGACAGTAATGATGGCTTTGCATTAATGATCTGCTGAGCTGTCCTCGTAAAAGACAAAACCAACTCTTCGAATACATATACGACGGTTGCTCTTTTCATGACAACTATCTTTGCACGAAAAGACGAGACGTCAGATTCATTCTTCATTTAATATATGCCGTACTGTCATCCCAGAAAATAATAAAATATTCACTGAGCGTATGGCCTGTAGATGAGCGTATGGCCTTGAGCGTAAGGATTTAAAATGACAGCGTGTCATAATTTTCCACATCCTACACAACTCTAGGTCGACCATTGGACCTTTCCATATTCTAACTCAATTCGACCGTCGGGATTATTTCCTTTTAGCTATGTGGATTTGTCACTTTTATTATCAAGCCTACTTGTGCAAGTTAAAAACATGCAATTTATTATGTGAAGGCAAAGATGAGGCAAGTTCACCGAAACTACCCTACCTGGGCATGCGATCGCCTCGACCGAGCTATGTCTTTAAGCAGCCGTTGCAAGGCTAAGTTCGAACGCCGTCGGCATTTCGATCCCTCCGATTGACTGAGCGGGACGGGGCACTACATAAGTACATATCTGAAAGATGTCAAGAGTAGTACTTCTTTAGGAACTTGCCTTTGGTGGGCATCATAAACAAGTCCCCGTTTGATCGAGCGAGGCGGTAAGCACCGTTTGAGTATACGTCTCTATGATGAAATGTCCCTCCCATTTGGGCTCGAACTTTCCTAGTGTTTTGTGAGCCAACACCATCGGCCTCCTGACTGCCAGAACCAGGTCGCCTACTTGGAAATTTCTTCGCTTGACCTTCTTGTTGAAAGCCTGTGATATACGAGCTTGATAGAGTTCGATGCGCTACTGAGCTAGGAGACGTTTTTCGTCAAGTACCTCCAATTCTTGCAGACGGCGACGTTGATTGTCTTCTTCTGTTAGTTGATTTGTGATCGCTACACGGAGTGAGGGTATCTGGATCTCGAGAGGTAGTACCAGTTCGCTTCCGTAGACTAAGGAGAATGGTGTGTTGCCCATCAGAGTCCGTACTGTTGTGCGGTAGGCCCAAAGGCATTCGTCGAGCTTTTCGTCCTAGTCGCATTTGTTGGATGACACAACCTTTTTGAGTAGCTTGACGATAGTCTTGTTAAAAGCCTCGACCAATCCGTTTGCTGCCGGATTGTAGGCGGTTGATGCCACGTTCTGAATACGGTTCTTGTCACAGAATCTGCTGAAGATATGGCTGATAAACTGAGAATCGTTATCGTGGATAATCCTCCGAAGTACCTCGAAACGGTAGATGACATGGTGCTTAATGAAGCTGATCACCCTATAGCTCTTCACTTTCGCCAGTGGAACTGCTTCTGCCCATTTAGAGAAGTAGTCAGTGATAGCTAGGATGAAGCGGTGTCCCCTCGATAAAGGAGGGGTGATAGGTCCCACAATGTCCATGCCCCAAGCTTCAAAGGGCCAGGAGGCGACCGTAGGATGTAGTGGTTCCGACGGTGTATGGATAAAGTCGGCGTGGAGCTGGCACGCATGGCACTTTTTGGCATATTCGACAGCGTCGGCTGCCATAGTTAGCCAGTAGTAACCCATGCGTCGCAGTCGATCCTGCAACTTAGGCCCAGGTTGATGAGCCCCGTAAGTTTCGTCATGAGCTTCTCGAAGGGCTTCGGCTGCTTCTTCGTTGGACATGCATCGAAGGAGAAGTCCATCGTAGGAGCGTCGGTACAGTATTTTAGAAGCTGTATCATAATAGAATCGAAGGGAACGCCTCCTGACTGAGACGGCTTCTTTCGGGTCTTCTGGGAGAATTCTGTAGACAGTAAAGTCGATAAACGGGAACTTCCAGTCTCGGACATCAACACCAGCACTTGTTGACATGGTATGGGCCATTTGTGAGCATAGGTTGTTTTTAGGACAGACCAAGTCTCGACCAACTATCGTGACGTAGTGTTAAGTCCCGAGGAGTGCTGCCAATGAGGCTGTGAGGCCAGCCTGTCATGACCCGCACCCACTGTGAGGGTACGAACACGTGACAACGCCCAGTCTACGCTGCAGTGTCGGCGGTAGAACGCTGTCCTAGGTCAAACATCTAATAATATAAAGGTACCTGTACAGTATATACACTCCGAATGGAGGTGACATAACGAATACAGTCTCAATCACATCTAAGGTAGAGCATGATAAAAGATAGATAGGTGGATAAGAACAGAATGAATCCACATAGTAATACAATCCAGAAAACATCTAAGTGCCTAAGATAAATACATATCCAGAAACATCTCATGAAATAAACTTCCAGTATATATACAATAATGTATCAATGAGAAGACAGGGTAAGAGTCTAAGCTAGCAGTCTAAATCACTGGTGGTAGATCCTCTACTACAAGTGGGTCCAAGTCACAAGTGTTGTCTAAAGCTGCACCATAAGAGGTAGACACCAGAGCCTCATCATTCACTGTAAAATTTTCAACAGGTCCAATCAGGACATGAGCGAGCACAGTACATCTCAACAAATCATAACAGGTTAGGAAATATAAACATGCTAGAGAGTAAGATACAGGAAACTGAAAGAATAATCATGATGAAAAAGGAAGACTGTAAGTAAATAGATACAATATATAGGGAACTAACAGTGACTAGTGATTCAGAGCACAAGATGGTTATGTAAACGGCACGATGTTGTACACGAGTAATCTAAAGAGGGCATACATGAGTAATCTACTGGATTGATTACATAAACACTTCTACTCCCCCGCCCCAATCAATACACAAGGATCTAGCCAAGTTATGTTATTGTACATGAAGGTCATGTGAATACATGAATATACATGATTTCACACGTTTCGTACACGAATGTCACGAATACACGGAGTACACGATGCTCACGATAAAGTACACGAACACGAAATACCCGATGTATCCGCTAAGGGGATAACATCGCAAGACAAGATCCATATAGTACTAATCCGTGTTTTCAACGTGTCAGCATCATGTAAAGTAATCTAAAGCAGGAAATATAATCCTAAACAAGATATGAAATGATCAGAGAATGTACTCGCCTGTATCCTGAGTATCTGTAGAGTATCTACTGTCCGAGGAGTGGTTTCTGTCTCCTATAGAACAGTACAAGTCACTATAAGTCTAAAATGATAATAAGATGCATTACAATGCATTCTATATGAATCTAGGTCAATCTAGACTAAAGTCAACTCTCGGTCAACTCTAGTCAAATAAACTAGTCAAACTAGGTCAAATCTAAGCCAGACAAGTCTCACTAGGCCTAACTAGTCTATTCTAGCAAGCACACACCATTTCTAGACTATACAAGTCAACTAGACTCTATACTGGCATTCAAACCACATACCCAGGCTATGAGCCATAGGTATAGGCCCATAGGCAATATCATGCCTATATACCAAACACATTTCTACATATACACATATTAACACATATATCTAATTAATATAATACACACATATTATAATATATAGGGTGCATGATAATATATGTACCATATATATATATATGGGTAAAGTGCATTTAAACCCTCCTTAGATGCACGAAAATGCAAATAAAGACTCGCTGATCCGAAAAACCCAACTAGATACGAAAATGCTCAAATCATCCCCTCCGCTAACTTTTCTGTTTACGGGTGTTAAAATGGGGTTGTTTTGACCATTTTACCCTTGGGCTATCTAATATTAACTTGTTAAAAACGGTTAGTTCTAAAATTATTTTGTTAAAAACGGTTACGTAAAAATACTTGTTAAAAAGTAGATAAATATTAACAAAGGAAAAATGGTCTTTGCTAGTAAAATTATTTATTAAAATTATTTTAATTAGTATTAACTTGTTAAAAGCGGTTAGTTTCGTCAAAAAAAATGGATAAATATTATTTAAAATTATTTTGTCATAAATTATTTTTTATTTAACAAATATATAAATATTTTTGGGAAAAATAAAACTGATAAATACAAAAAAAAATCAATTCTTAAAAAATAGAAATGATGAAAAACTGGAAAACAAAACCAAATAAAAAACAAAAAATACTATTAAAATATGGAAAAAAAAATAGACAAAATATTCCAAAAAACCAAAAAATGAGGATAAATCTTAAACAATGAAAAAAGACAAAAACAAAAACTATACAAATTTGAAAATAAAAGTCACTCTTAAAAAACTAGAAAAGATTATTAAAAAGATGAAAAAATAAAAATAAAATAAGAACTAAAAAAATGGAAACAAAAAACAAAATATTAAAAAGATTATTAAACAAAAATCAATTCTCATGCTTGACGTCATTTTCGAAAATAAATGTTTATAATCTAAATAGTAGGTTTTCATCTTAAATTTTTTCTGGAAAAAAAAATATTTTAACAAATGTCCGGTTAGTCCTGAACTTGTATCGTAATTATTTATTAGTCATGACTATTATCGTAATTATTTATTTATTAATTCTAGAAAAGATTATTAAAAAGATGAAAAAAAAATATGAAATAAGAAATAAAAAAATGGAAACAAAAAACAAAATATTAAAAAGATTATTAAACAAAAATTAATTCTCATGCTTGACGTCATTTTCGAAAATAAATGTTTATAATCTAAATAGTAGGTTTTCATCTTAAATTTTTTCTAGAAAAAAAAATCTTTTAACAAATGTCCGATTAGTCCTGAACTTGTATCGTAATTATTTATTAGTCATGACTATTATCGTAATTATTTATTTATTAATTCTAACTGAAATTGTAAATCTTGGTACAAATTTATTTTCATCACATGTATTACTTAAACAAATAACTTAAATATTACTAAACGTGTCAAAAATCAAAAAATAAATTGTAAAACATGTATGTCGAAGCATGGTCCGGGTTCAGTGGCTGCCACCGCCTTTGTCAATTATCTACGAATAGGCTTCCATAATTTCTATTTGGACGTCTTGAAAAAAAAGGAATAAGTAAAAAAAAGCTTCAAACATTAAATTAGAGCAAATAAGTAAAAAAAAAAAAAGAGAATATAAAAAAAATTTGCAGTTGGATTTGAGATCTGTAGGTAAGAAAAAGTTTCAATATATTAAATGAGAGCAAATAAATAAAAAAAAGAAATATAAAAAAATATATTATTTTTCCTTCCAACCAACCGATCAAAAAATAGAAAATATAAAGTTTAGGTTTTATGTTTCAAACAAACATTGTCTTATACATAGAGAATGAAAGAGAGCCAACAGCCAAATGTAAGCATTAGGGGTATTTTGGGAAGTCCACTTTTTTTTTAATCAAAAAATGGCCTCTAACGGCTGTTCTAACGTCAATTTGACGGAAAGGGATATTCTGCACAAAACAGGGTTTACGGGAGGTGCAAACTGCTTTAAGTTTTCTAAAAGGTCTTATTTTGCGAACGAGGCAACTCTAAGGAGGGTTTAAATGCACTTTACCCATATATATATATATATATATATATATATATATATATATATATATATATATATATATATATATATATATATATATATATATATATGTATATAATATATGTACCATATATATATATATATATATATATATATATATATATATATATATATATATATATATATATATATATATTTTTTTTTTTTTTTTTTTTATATATATATATATATATATATATATATATATATATATATATATATATATATATATATATATATATTATTTTTAAATATATATATATATATTTTTAAATATATATATATATTTTTTTAAAAATATATATATATATATATATATATATATATATATATATATATAAATATATATATATATATATATATATATATATATATATATATATATATATATATATATATATATATATACATATGTATATATGCATATGCATTGAAGGATAGGAAAGGCAATGTGCATTTGTGTTCATGTGTGTGTGTGGGGGGGGGGGGGGGGGGGGGTTGAGAGACATGAGAGTGTCAATGTAAATTAGAGAGTGTGTGTGTGTGTATCATGGAACAGTGAGGGTGTCATGAGAGTGTGATGATATTAGCATGTGTGTGTACATGGTATCATGTGTCAATAGGAAACAGTGTGGCAAAATTCCTGGAAAACAGTGAGGGTATAGGAAATCACATGACAGTTCAATAAAAAAATTTCAAACCATTTCACATAAATGAATCTAATTCCCTCTTGACAGTTAACTAATTGACAGTTAACATAACCCTTCAACCAATTATCGAATTCAAAATAAAGGGAAGGAAATCAACTCTCAGGTTTTGGAATCATGTGACAGTGATGATATTGAACAATTGGCAGTGAACCAACCCATTTGTATTCGGTTACCCATGGATCAATAATCAGTGAATTAATACATGAGAATTTAGTCATGGCAACTAACTTTCAAAATAGTTTAAAACTGGAAAACAGTAGGGTTTAAACCTGAAAACAGGGAGTGAAACATAGTGTAGTGTAATCCTGGAAAAATCAGTGAGGGTCACACAACATTGAATCAATCAGTGAATAGGAGTATCATTCAATTAACATGGCTAATAACATTCGATTAGTTTAAAGGGAAGGAATTCATTTCTCAGATTTTGATGAGAACTATTGACAGTTCTTTAATAAACCAATTCACCATTCAATAATGAAAACAAAACCCATACAAGTATAAGAATTAACATTCAAATTTCAGTTAAGGAAGGAAAGGAAAACCAATTCTCAGCTATGGGATTCCTGTGACAGTTTACAATATGAAATAAATCATTCAATTAGTTTAAAAATCTGGAAATCAAATAGACAGTTCTAAAGGAAATCAAATTCAGTGAGGAATTCTCAGTTTATATGTGGGTTTCCTCATTCAAATCCCAGTTCAATAGAAATCTGAATCTCAGTTGAGAATAGGAATTAAAGCTAGAATGTAAACTCAGGAAATGTGTATTCAGTCAATCTCAATTCAGCCCATTCCTATTCGAAACCCCTTAACATGATAACAACCACTAACATGAACTAACCAATGCATAAGAATTAACATTCAAATTTTAGTTCCAGGAAAGGAAATGGGAATCAATTATCAGGTATTAATAATTCCTGTGACAGTGTATAGGGAAATAGGAGTTGACAGTTCATTTACATATCATTCAACATTCAAAACTGAAATCAAAACCCAATGAGCCTAATACCAGTTAATAACCAACATGTAGTGATCTAATACACATGTGCAGATGATTCTAATGTATCAGTAAACTTCAAAATCAGTTTAAATAGAAATTGAAAGTTCAGGGAATTAAAACTGAAGCTATGTATCAGTCAATACAATAAATAGTCCAATCCCATTGTTCGAAATCCCATTTCAGAAATTTGAAACCAAAACCTCAATGCAAACCTAACCATCAGTAGCTAATACATATGTTTAGGTGAATAATCATGGCATTTAAACAGGAAAAGTCGGTTTAAAAAAATGGAATTAAACTCACAGAAATCTCAAAACTGAAACACGTATCAGTCGGATAGGAGAAACCCAAATCGAAACCCAATACAAATGATAAACCCAAAATCAGTGTGTGCTGAGTGTTCCTCACATGAAGACATGTCAGGGGGGTGCATTCGTATCCAAAAACTGTGTCCAGAGGTGTCAAATAATGTGTCTAACCAAGCATCAGAGGACAGTGCATACACTGCATCGTGCTGATGTGTCGAGTGTCCCAGGACACGACACACGACACTAGAGAGCTCGGGCTCGTGTCTCTAGGTTCTCCAGGTGATGGCCTACCCAAACGTGTCCCTGAAACACCATCATGACATGTCCACGAAGGATACGAAGCCCGTATCGGACAGCACTTGCACGCTCGTGCAGTGCAGTATAAATCGTGTGCTCACGCGATTGCGTGTCCGATACGATACGAGTCCCTCTAAAACTTTGTGGGTGGCATGTCAGACATTACCCCTAGGTGCTGACCAAAAATGGTGGTGTCTCGTGCCGTGTCCAGTGAGATATGGCCCCCGAGTAGCAGGGGACTGCTACTCGCGTGCTGTGCGCATGGAAACAGCGTATTCACGTGTCCATTTAGACACGACACGACACAATGGTTACCTCAGTCCACTGGAAATCGATAAACAACATCAAACCCTAATTTTCTATTCAAACAAAAACAGAAACGAGAAAGAAATGCCTATTATGGCATTTTATCAAACACTTAGTATGCCCACTGATACGTGTCTGATACGGACACGTATTGGACACAAAAACTAACAATGCCTATACCAACAGTTAGGGTAGACCTACGGCTTCCTATTCATGCAATTAAAAATACTATTTTATGGAGAGGATAGGAATTTACCTAGGTGAGTAAAATGGCTTTAAAAGCTTCAAAGAGAGTTGTTCCTCAAGCTATCCAAACTCCTCCAAATTGCTCCTTCACTGAAATTTCTCACCATAGCCATCAATGCACAGAGATTAGAACCTATTGCAAGAAATTTGAAGGAAAAAGGAGTTGAAATGGAAAAGATAGGGATTGGAGAAGAATGGGGTTTACCTCTATTTCCAAACTTAAGAATGGGGTTTACCTCTATTTCCAAACTTGCTATTTCCTAAAGGAGGCTAGCCCTAAGTGGTAGAGACATTAAATAGGGGTGTAAAACTCTAGGTGGCTGGCCATAAATGCTAGGTTTAGGGTTTTGGTTTCACTAATTGGGTTATGGGCCTCTATGGGCCTTAAGCCATAAGTCATGTTTTATGAAATCACAAGTCATTAACCAACCTATTCATTATCTCTATTTCCCCAATTTAATACTAATGACTAGAGTATCATTAACTTAGGTTAAACTAGGGTTTCATAATCTAACCAAGTGGTGATGACTAGGGTTAGCTTGTAGGACAGTCTCTAACAAGTCACTATGAGTCAAAGTCAAGAATAGCACTAAATTAAATTATACTGAAAATCATTTAAATTCCAATAATTCTAATTAATACTAACTAACACTAACCATGTTTAGCTAAGACTAGCTATGACTAATCTGGGTTAGGTCCAAACTAAGTTAGGCTAATCATAATACATGACAATCAATTAATTAATATTAAAATCATACCATTCTTAATAATATATTTAAATTCCAAATAATATATATTAAATTCAATTAAATTTAAAATGACAAAAATACCCTCAAATTGGAATGATAAATGAAATACCCTAATCACATGGCTAGGCTTTAGGTCAAGCTGTCTCTAGTGTTACATTAGCAAAATACCAAAATTACAAGTCTTGGTTTAAATAGTTTAAAAATGATTAAAAATTACCAAAAATTATAATATAAAATAAATATCAATAAATAATAATTATAATTACAAATTTTCAAAATTATCCTCATCTGAAAAACTTCGTGTTACACAGCCAGAGCGTCAGCCTCCAGGTTTTGTAACCGAGGTACGTGATCTATGAAGAACTTGGTAAAGGTTGAAATAATGTTCAATGCAACTTCATGGCAAGGAACCAGATCTTTATGGCGAACTTTGTATTGCCCTCTGATCTGGTTAACGACGAGTTTTGAGTCACCGTAAGCTTCCAGATGATCCATCCCCAGCTGTTGCGCCAGCTGGAGTCCCATGATGAGAGCGTTGTACTCGACAACATTGTTGGAGCACGGCTTCGAAAGGGAGTAAGCACGTTGGATGACCAGCTGATCGGGGGAGACTAAGATTACCCCCACTCCGACGATGATTTGGCCTTTGGGGCCTGTTCTTGAAGCGCCATCAAAAAATATCTACCAGACGGAGATTTTTTCGGTGACATTTGATTCTTGGACCTCATCTGGGATGTCTTCATAGAGTCTGGAGGACTCTGGGATGGGGTGCGCAGCTAAAAAGTCGGCCAGAACTTGACCCTTGACGGCTTTTTGTGGAACGAATACCATGTTGTACGGCATCAACAGGATCGCCCATGTAGCTAGCCGAGAGTTCAATAATCCTGGCTTTGTCATGAGAACCCTGAGCGGATTGACTCGGAAGATGACATGAATTGTCTGGCCCGAGACATAATAGCGAGTTTTCTGGATGGCGAATACCAAAGCCAAACACTTCTTTTCAATGGGGTTGTACCGGTGTTCGGCCCCGATCACTGTCCTACTGAGGTAGTAGATAGCTTGCTCGTAGCTTGCATCGCTGTTCTGAGCCAACAGAGCGCCGAGGGAATGATCCATGGCACTGACGTAGAGGAGAAATGGTTTGCCTGCGACGGGTGCTACCAGAACTGGCAGGCTCGTCAAGTAAGCCTTGATATCATCGAAAGCTTTATGGTATTCCTCTGTCCAGACGTAGGAGACTCCCTTCTTCATGAGCTGGGTGAAGGGTTGACATTTTTCGGAAAGGTTTGCTATAAACCTTCGGATGTATGCAAGACACCCTTGCAGGCCTCGAAGTTCTCGGAGATTCTTCGGAGGGTCCATGTCGAGGATGGCCTTGGTCTTCTCGGGGTCGACATGAATGCCTTTTGTCATGATAATGAAGCCCAAGAACTTTCCGCTAGAAACCCTGAGGAAGGATTTAGCGGGATTCATCTTGAGTTGATGCGCTCGTATGAGATCAAAGACTGCCTTTAGGTCTTGTAGGTGATCACCTTGAGACGGCTCTTGACTGCGATGTCATCAACATAACATTCGACCATCTTGCGAAGATGTTGACGGAAGATGGTACTCATAGCTCGTTGGTATGTAGCACCAGCGTTCTTCAAGCCAAAGGGCATCACCGTGTAGCAGAAAACCCCTTTCGGTGTCCTGAATGACGTGTGCTTTGCGTCATTGGGGAGCATTTTGATTTGGTTGTAGCCTGAATACCCGTCCATGAAAGACATGCGTTCGAAGTCGCATGTATTATCGATCATTACGTCGGTGATCGGAAGTGGGAATTCATCTTTCGGACAAGCAGAATGAGATCTCTGAAGTCGATGCAGACCCATATCTTTCCATTCTTTTTTGTGACAGGAACGACGTTGGCCACCCAATTTGGGTGTTGTTCTTCATGGATAAACCCGCTGGTCAGAAGTTTGTCTACCTTTTGATCGATAGCGTTCATGATGTCAGGACGAAAATGTTGCTGTTGTTGCTTTATAGGCCTGGCATCAGGTAAGATGTTAAGCCTATACATCATGATCTGGGGATCAACTCCCGCATATCTTCGTAGCTCCAGGCGAAGACGATGATATATTCTTTAGCCAGTTGGATTAAAGATTCCCGGTCTGGTCCCTTTAGACTCTTGCTGATGAAGATGGGTTTTGAAGAAGATCCATCCCACAGGTCGATCTGCTCGACTTCGTCTTCGGTAGGGGGTTCGCGTAATTCAAAACAAGACTCCCATTGCGCTCCTAGGCGTTGAGCCCAAGGTTCTTCCTCGAAGAATTCCGACGTTTGGTCTTTGCCTTCATCTTCTTGAGATTGTGCCGATGTCATGTTGACTGATAGCACCTTCTTGAAGACTGAGCCGATACTGGTATCGGAAGCCCAGGTTGATGCTTCGAACGAATGAGAATATTCTACTTCTTCTGCCTCCGAACTCTCTGGAGTTGCCGGTGGCGTGACATAGCCCACCCCCCGTCGAGTTCGATGATAATAGTCCTGCGGCTTTCCTTTAGGTGTTAGGAGCCAGAGAGGAAGACGTCGACCCTTGTCGTAGTTCAGGCCTTTGTTGCTTTTTAGATCGTAACCCATCTTTTGGATGAGGTACTTTCCCTTGTCCGTGTACCGATAAACTTGTATTCTGTCGGTATCTGGTTCTTGTTCGAGTGGCAGGAGGTCTTGCTGATGCTCGACTTTGCCGAAGATGATGGATTCTTCGTCTCGATTTTACGGTGGGACTACGAAACAGACCCCTTGGGACGGGACTACTCGATTTACATGATTGACAGTCGTTATTTGTGTTTGCAATGACTGTAGAGCGTTATTTAATGTATACATGGCATTCTAATGTGGAAGACTAGAATAATTAAAAGATACTCTATTATTGATGAAATACGAGATTGTCCTGCGGGATTACATTGTCCAGAGAGGGTGCATCTACATCAGCAGATATGTATTCCCCTAGCTCTTCATCTGTGAGTACTGGGGTTGGTTCGGAAGAGTCCATTGCAGCTTTGACCTTGGGGTCCGACAGGGCTATGTGGGCCTTCTCAGGCAGCTTGGATGAGACGAATGATTGCGGAGGCTTGCCTTTAAGACGCACCTTCAGAGGTGCCTCAACTGCGCCTTCAGTGATTGGTACCTTCCCCTGTAGTTTTGCCACAAGGGGAGCCGATGTTTGAGACGGCTTTCCCTTGAGCCATATCTTTAAGGGAGCTTCAGTAAGTGCTCTTCCTAGAGAAATTGGTACTTTTCCAGGTAGCTTGATGGTCATGGGAGGCAGCATCTGAGGCGGTTTCCCTTTGAGTCAAATTTTTAAAGGAGCATCGGGAATCATCTCTGGCTCCATGTTCGGCTCTGCTGCCGTTTTCGTTTTATCGTCAGCATCATTGGCTTCCCCTTCGTCGGACAACTTGTACAGGGTAGAACCAGTGAAGTAGGCTTCGACCCCCTTGAAAGGGTCAATGTCCGCGAACTCTGTCCAGATGATGTCGTTGGTGGACACGTACTTCATACATTGGTGGAGTGTAGATGGCACCACCATGTACTCATGCAGCCACGGACAACCCAGTATGAGGTTGTAGTTGACGTCAGCATCCACGACATAGCAAGTCACCTCGGTTCGCAGGTTACCGATATGACATTTCAGCCATATTTTATCCAGCGGTTCACTTTTGCTAGCATTGAAACCGCTAATTGTAGTGTTGGAAGGCGCCAGACGGTACATTGGGATCCCCAGTGTTGATAGCAGCGTCTTCGGAATAATGTTGAAGGAAGACCCTGGATCGATCTGAATCTGCTTCACCTTGACAGAACCGACATACCCCGTATAATACAGTGGCCTGTTGTGTCGGTTGTGCTTGAGCAGCATGTCTTGTTGGGTGAAGGTTATGTTGGGGATAACTTTATCCGTACAATGGCAGTACGCACATGTGGTCGGGGTATCCTCAGGCTACTTGACCTGACTGATGAAGGATTCAGCATCCTTCAAGGCTTCACAGAGAGCTTCACGAGTGTCCTTGGAAAGACGAAGAAGCTCAAACAGAGATAGACGGGCAAGAGTACTGGCCAGTTGTGCCAGTATGTCAAAGTTGTGGGACTTGGCTAGCCCCGAAGCATTCTCCTTTCGCAAAGGCTTGTCGAAACGGGCCTCTACATGCTTCTGTTTATTGGCTGCTGGAGGCCTGGATGGGCCCTATTCCTGGGCAGCAGGGACGGAACAAGGAGGCACCACCTCGATGGCAGCTTCGTCAGGTTAGGCATTCTGATGTGAACGCGTCTGTACAGGAAGTGCCTCTTCTGCAGAGGAAGAGACCATACGGCAAGACTTAATCTTCTTGTCCTTGGTTTTGGAGACAGAGCATACCTCCAGTTGAGTAACTTCAGAGACGAGGTCAGGGTAAACCCATAAGACCTCTCCCCGGGATGTCGTGAGTGGGATGAGTCCACTCACGTTGTCGCGAGTAGGTGGTAGGTTAACCACCTCCATTGTCGCCTTTGGGATGGGGATGACTCCATCTTGTGTTATGGTTGGCGGCAAGGTGCAAAATTGGAGTGACACCAGGTTGGCCGAGACCGTTTTCTCCTCGTAGTCGACGGAGATAACATCCGCATTGATCATGCACTGGATGTAGTTCTTGAGGACGTAGCAGTCCTTAGTTGGATGTCTGATAAACCGATGGTAGTGACAATACCTCGGATTGTCCACTCTCCCAATCTCGTCAGGACACTTTGGGTCCGATGGCTTGATCTTGTCTCTCTGCTTCAATATCTCGAAGAGTTGCAAGGTGTCTTCATCGTTGAAAGAATAAACCTCCTTTGGCCTTGGTGCAAGTGGAGGCTTCTGAGTAGGTGCTGATGCACCTTTGGAGGCATTGACAGTCAACGCCTGCTTCTCCTTCGTCTCTCGTCCAGGGTTGTTGGCTGCAGGCCATTTTTTCTTGTCCTCAAAGGCAGGAAAACTGACTCCCATAAGACGAGCATTAGACGCCTTCTTTTTTGCTGCTTCGGCCTCGATGATCAATGAACTCCAGTCGAAAGGAGGAGTGGAGTTGAGCCGGAGTTTGATCACAGGCAGCATGTTCATGCTGCAGGAGACGAGGAGTACCTGTTCTGGCATGCCCAAGGGCAGTCTGAAGCAGGCTTGTCAGAACCGTTTGATGAATGCTCGAACTATTTCCTTTTCCTTCTGACGTATTTCTATGAGGGACGCTATTGTCATGTCCTTTCCTCCGTCGTAGAAACGATCGAAGAAGAGACGCATCAAGTCGTCGAAGGAAGATATGGAGTTGTCGGAGAGACTGCAGTACCAGTCGTAAGCCACTCCTTTCAGTGCCCCGACAAATATGCTGGTGAGTAGTGCGTCTTCCTTCAGAAGATGTCCCATTTGAGACTGGAAGTACGTCAGATAGCAGCGTGGAGAGTCCTTTCCGTCGTATTGCGTCAATGTTTGTGGTTTATACTTGGAAGGATAAACCACTTTATTCCATTCGAGGGGGTATGGTTGTGGGATCCCCATCTTCTAGCGCTCCTCTTGTCTGTTCTTGGACTCAAAGCGCTCGTGCAAGTCCCTGATCATCTCAACCACGTCTTCCGTGGAGCTGGGAGTCAGGGAATGTGGTACAGCCTGGAGTTGAGCATTTGATGGCTCCGACGTCCGAGGTGCTTCATGGCGATCTGTATCCATAGATACCCGTTGAAGGGGTACACTTGATTCTCCATTGGCCCCTGGGTCAGGACCGGTAGACGGTGCCCTGGACAAAGCTGACCGTATCTCAAACGCTGCTTGAGTCAGTGTTTGCATGGAGTCAGAGAGGGTTTTGAGTCCTCCTCCAAGGTAACCATGCGCTGGACGAGATCTGCTGGTGGCGCATCTGACTCCGCATCACCAACTCCCGTCATATACACCGTTTTGGCATGACTGGAAGTGGATGGATCGGTTGAGGCTTCGCTTTCGACCTCGCTCTCTTGTAGAAGAGGAACTTCTTTCGGAGCTTCATCTTGGCTACCCCTAGCTATGTTCTGGAGGACACCTTCGTCTTCGGGAGAAGTATCAGCAAGGGCCTGACTACCCCCACTTCTGTCTTGGAGGACTTCTTCGTATTCGAGACGTAGATTCACAGGGACTTGACTACCCCCATCTATGTCCGGGAGGCTGACTTCGTCTCCAGGATGAAGATCCACAGGGGCTTGACTACCCCAGCTATGTCCGGGAGGCTGACTTCGTCTCCAGGATGAAGATCCACAGGGGCTTGACTACCACCAGCTTCTTCTGAGATCTTCTTTCTCCCCCGAGTGCCCTCAAACACTCCTGAGGACGGGACAGTCGTCTTGGTCTTCCTCGGCTGGCTCTTAGATGAGGACAAAGTCGAGGAGCTGCCAGTCGCCTTCTGAATTGATAGAGAGTTGGAGACTACGTTACAAGAAGCAACCTGTAGTTCTGGCTCCACTTCAGTTGACACCTTCTTTCCGAGGCGATGTTGGAGAGGTGTTGATGATTACAGCCGTTGGAATACAGACTGCCTTAGTAGGATTGCTATTTCACAATAGTTGATGGTGACTACAGCACAGGTGTGCCCTGTGAGGGGCACATTGCGCTTGTCAGTCGACTCTCCTAATATGCGCTTGTGACTAATCACATTACGCAAATCATTGGAGGAGAGTGCCACCTTCGTACCCCCATTAAGCGCATGGCAAGGCCAAGCGCCGGGATTGTCAAGTGAGAGTGCCACCTTCACACCCCCATCAGGCGCATGGCAAGGCCAAGCGCCGGGGTGGTCAGGTGAATGTTGCGCCCCCTGAACCAACGCAGAAGATGCGTTCAGATCAGTAGTAGGGGTGCAACATTTACAGTGACTTGAACCAGCCACAGACGCACATCCTATATAGGCGCTGGGGTTCAAGACCATAGAATTTGCCTTGCTCGACTTGGTTGCGAACGCAACAGATGCGCCCAAGTGAGGCAAGGACTTTGAAGTTCGACTCATTTCTGGCACAGAAGCACCCGAGTCGTTTATACAGCTTACCATCAGCAGCGCGCATGATTGTAAGCGCATGCTTCTGGTTTGCTGCCGGCATAGCACGTTTGAGGTGCATGGCTCGTGCTGCCTTGGACTTCTTCGTAGCAGCCCGCTGGGGTGCATAGTACTCAGAGTCCAAATTCTCTACGCCATGACAACGAGTGAGTCTGTCAAAGACAGAAGCCTTCTGTGGCGCATCAAAGTTACTTCGCAGGGCGTTAGATGCGGCCCTGCTCCGTAGGCGCATCTTTCTTGTCTGAGAAGGATATGTCTGGGGAATGTGGTCAGCACCACGCTTTCCCGAGAGATGCGCTGCACTGGTGGGCGCATCCTGGCCGCTGAGGATGTCAGCGAGAAGGGTGGACTGCATTGGCACATCCCCTTCAGTGGTGGTGCCAGGGGCCTCGACCTTGCACACCCAGTCTTAGGCGAGTCTTCTTCGGCTTACCGCTTCGAAGGACTTGCGCTGCCTTCAGAGATGAACTCCTCATACGCCTGTTGATTGAGGCATACGACCAGCGTCTTGTGGGAGGAGCCTACCTTCACGTCGTCGGATTGCGACACAGCTTTCTCGATAGAGGAAAAAGAGGTCCCCAACAGAGTCGCCATCTTGTTTGCCATTAAAATCTTTTTATTGCAATTTCAATTACAAATAGAACAGTGTTACAATGTAGGACTTAGATGTAGTCCTAGGAGAACACTTTTATTTATCAGGGTCCCTGTGTCGATGGAGTGAGTGGTAATGTGTTGACTCCGTTGACGATCTGACGATGGTTCTCGATTCTCTGAAGGTCTGAGTTGCTCTAGGTACTGGAGCTTACGGAGAGGAAGAAGACTTTGAGTGTCTGTATCTGTCTCTTTTACTGTGTATGTAGGTCTCTGTCCATAGGTGTGTGTGGAAATAGGAAATGATCCCTCTATTTATAGCTTGCAGGCTGGCTGCTCATGCGCGGATATGTAGGATGCGCCTGTATATGGGGATGCCACATGGTTGAAGCTGCGGGAGGCGCATGGATGATGCACCATTATTTGTGGGTTGAATCCTTCATGCTGTATTTGTGAGTCGACATGTAGCAGAGGAAAGGATCTTTTTGTTGCTCAGATCTTGGGTGATTAGCACCCCTTCATAGGCTGAATTGAGTCAAAGGATACGTGTCGTAGGTCCATGGCTCAAAGATCTCAGATTTGGTGGAGAGTGATCTGATAGGATGCGCCTGGGATCGGGTGCATGAGAAGACTTTGGCTCACAACCTTCAGGAGTCACAAACCAGTCTGGGCGTACGGCTTTTGAGGCGTATGCGAGTCTTTAGGCGCATGGCCGCTGAGGCGCATGCGAGTGGTTTAGTCTAACCCAGGACAAGAGCACTGGACTACCGTAAAGCATATTTTGAAGTACCTGAAAAGGACTAAAGAGTATATGCTAGTTTACCAGGCAGATAGTTTAGTTTCCTTGGGGTATACAGACTCAGATTTTTATTTAGATAGGGATTCCAGAAAATCTACCTCAGGTTATGTATTTACTTTGGGAGGTGGAGCCATTGTGTGGAGGAGTATCAAGCAAAAATATATTGCTGATTCCACCATAGAAGCCGAGTATGTGGCAGCCTCTGAGGCAGCCAAAGAAGCGGTTTGGCTCAAAAACTTTCTGTTGGACTTGGATGTGGTACCTAGTTTGCCTAAGTCTATTATACTTTATTGTGATAATAGTGGTACAGTTACAAACTCGAAGGAATCACGAGCCCATAATACAGGCAAACACATTGAGCGCAAGTACCACCTAATATGAAATTTCGTAAAGAACGAAAAACTTGCTGTGATCAAGATAGCATCAGCAGACAACCTAGCTGATCCCTTTACAAAGAGCTTACCAGCTAAGGCTTTTGATAGTCATGTTGAGGGAATGGGAGTCAGATGTGTAGCAGTATGGCTTTAAGTATAAGTGGGAGATTTGTAACAGTATACTGAAAAGCAATGCTTTGAGTATAAGTGGGAGATTGTTAGGGTTATATACTAAAAGCATCACTTTTGTAGTAACCTTATTTCCTTAAATTTTGAATGAGAATCATATGGGCAAATGTTTGCATATTGTATTTGCTGCAAGTGTTAATGCAAATGTCTGATATTCTATATTGTAGATAATATGGTTACTACAAAAGTGATGCTTTTAGTATATAACCCTAACAATCTCCCACACATACAAAGGCCAGAAGAGACACTCAACGTCCGTTTTTCCTCGCAACGCTCTGACATCCAGAGCAACCCAGACCTTCAGAGAGTTTGAGATCGTCGTCAGATCGTCAGCGGAGTCAATGTATTACCACTCGCTCCATCGGTACCGTACCCAGATAAAATAAAAGTGTACTCCTAGGACTACGTCTAAGTCCTATATTGTACTATGTTCTGTTTGTAATTAAAAATATCAATCACCGAAGAGTTTTAATGGCAAACAACCACCACTACCGTACACTCGGACCCATATCCGCCAGCCGACTGGCCACCTCCGGCGCCCGACGCCGCCGTGGCTCCCGGTCGCCCCTTTCTTCCGACGTCGACCTCCAACATTTCCTTCAACTCCTCCTCCATCTCCTTTCAGTTAGGTATGAGTTTCTCCCCTAAACTTTCTCCCAAAATTCAAACCTAGGTCAATTTTAATTTTCAAATTTTCGAATAGGAAAATTTTAGATTTGGGGAAGAAACATCCTATGTTTGGCTCACGACAAAGGCAAGCCATCTCCCAACCCTTCTCATTTAATTCAATTTTACTTAATTACCTAGTTCATTTATAATTATTTCGTTTAAAAATGAATTTAGAGAGAATATATATATATATATATATATATATATATATATATATATATATATATATATATATATATATATATATATATATAACTCTCAGCGCGTTTCAGCGCTCCCCTTCTCCTTCGCCAACCCCCTTCTCCCCCGATGCCTCCGCCCCAGCCTAGGCCGGCGGCCTCCTCCTCCCCTCACCCATTCCCACCTTATGGCCGCCCCTGCCCCACCTGGCCCCGCCTTCCATAGCATCGCCTCTCCACCTCTCCTCCTTCCCTCCTCGTCCGTCTCCGTCTCTCTTCGCTCCGCCCTCCCCCCGCCCCCGGGATCCCCCGATCCCCCATCGTCCACCCTCCCCCCTCGAAGGCCGTGTCTGCCCCTCTCCTACCAGCGCCCTCCTCCTCTCCTCTCATCGCCCATGTCGGGGCACAGGCCTTCTCCAATCTCGGGGACGTCGGGCAGTTCTCTTCTTGCACCGCAGCGACCTATCCCTCTCCGCATGTCGCTTCATCCGGATCGGCCTCCCACCAACTCCGCTCAGGAGTGGTGCGCGCGGAAGAATTCAAAATTTTGAATTTGAATATTCATTTTTCTCCTCATTCTGGTACGTTCTTCCAGCCGGGAAAGTGCCGTCATGCGCCTTCGAACGCATGGGCGCATATGCTGGCCCTTCGGTGGGCGTATATGGCATCCCCTCTTGCATTGGCACATACCTGTCCATCCCCGCCTCGGGCGCAGATGGATGCCCGCGGGCGCATACTCCCCTGGTTGTATCGGGCGCATATGGTTGGTCTCCGGGGGGCACAGGTGGCGTAGCCTTCCCCGCGGGCGCATATGGCAGCCATGCGCCCTTAGCCACAGGCGCATGCGGCTTCCACCCATTGGGCGCATTCGACCTCCCACCCCCTTCAGTTGGAGGTTTTGGAAGCCCCGGTTTTGCCGCACCTTCAGCGGGCGCATACTCCGTCTCTACTCCTCCAGTCGCGGCTGCACTCGGATCCCAGCTCCAGGGCACATATGTCCAGTCGTCCACATACATGGGTACATATGGCACCCCCCTCCTCTCCTCTTCGGATGCTTTATGGGTCGCCCCTTCCCTGGTTGCATCTGGCTATTGCGATTCCTTATTTGACGCCACTCTCCCTGGCCGGGACCCCCCCACCCCCTCAGCCATCCCCCTCTCCCCCCTCCTCACCCCCTCCATCTTCCAATCTTTCTGATGCGAGTGGTTCGTCCGCTCAGCCTGGATCCATTTCCATAGTTTCCTCCGTCGCACCTGGCCAGAGCGGCAGTGTCGCACCATGCCCCTCCCCCACTTTGACCCCTTCCCCACCCCCTCTAGTGGCCCACCTCCAGACGACCTCATCGCTATCTTCTCCAGCTTCGTCCAGGCCTCTCGACCGGCGGTCTCCCCATCCCTCTCTGTGCGGCCTGTCATCTGCCTGGCTCGGGGTCCGCCTCAACCGTTGGCTACTCCTTCTACTTCATTCGCAGACAAGCTCCAACCCGACAGAGCCCCCAAGCAAGGACTCCTGTTCCCTGACGTCCCTCTCCCGGAAGTAGAGTACTCGCCAGCATCTCCCCTGTCCACAGTGCCTTTCACCGAACTGGAACTATCCTTCATGGCAAACTCCTTTCCTCACTCCTTCATTCTCAAATTTTCCTCTTGCTGCCCTAAACTAGCACGGGTTCAAGAGGTCATTGCGAGTTGGCGACTGTCGATAGATTACCGAGTGGCCCCCTCGATCCGGGGCACATCCTGCTCCATCTATCCTCCGATCATAACTACAGGACCGTCTGGTCCAAAGGCACCAGTAGGGTTGATTCCTATCTGATGAAGATAATCAAGTGGTCACCAAGCTTTAACACCAAGGAAGACTCAGCTACGGTTGCTGCCTGGGTGACTCTTTCCAATCTTCCTCTAATTTCCTTTATTCCTGCGGCTCTCAGGCGTATAGCCAACTCGTTCGGGACATATGTAGCCACTACAGCTGAAACCAACAACCTGACCAAAGCCCACTACGCCAAGATCTGTGTGGAACTAGACCTCTCCACCGAACCCCCCAACCATATTCTCATTGAACTTGGCAACCACACCCACACCCAGCAAATCCAATACGATAATCACATCATATTCTGCTCACACTGCCATTTGCATGGCCATCTCCCCAAGCACTGCTCTCGTCTTTATCCAGAACTCAAGAAGAGACCAGCGCGAAAACAATCCCACCCCATCGGAGAAAAGAATGCCCAACCCCCACTTCTTCCTCTACCGAACTCCTACATCAGATTCAACTCCAGCGAAAGCAAGTCAGGCAGAGGGCCCCCCTTCGACAGAGCTATTATCCCCTACCACTCACCAAATCTACCTCTTTCCAACCAATTCTATGCCCTCGCTTAAGAAGCGGACGATCCAACTCATGAGTCTTGTCCTGCAGAATCGGTTGTAGCTCCCGAGCCGACTTTAGAGGACTTCAGCGACCCCCCCCCCCCTCACGTACCAAAGAGAAGAACCTCCTAGAACCTCAAATTAACACAGACCAAGTTAGAGATGGGGCAGAAGCTGCCCTTTCTATTCTAGAGCCAGAGCAGGCCCTGGCTATTCTTGGGCTAGAGCAGGCTCTTAGAGGACTTCAGGTCCTTGTCGCTGGTTTCCATCTCCAGTCGGAAGGAGACCAGATTGGTACCATCGACGAAACCATTCTCATTCCCCCTCAGGAAACCGATCTTAACTCCACCGAAGAATTGGTCGACCTCCATGCTGACACTCTCCTTAACACACCAGAGGATTCCACCGACGGCACTTCCACCTCGAAGGCGGGAGAGGACACCATCTCATCCAGGAAACATGAAAAGAAAGGGACAGCAGTGTCCCCGGCCATGCACACAAGGTCCACAGCCAAGCGGACCAACCAACCACCCCCAAGCTCCATTAATGCTGAACATTCTCTCTTGGAATGTCTGCGGTCTGGTGAACAAACCAACCTTGAGGAGAATCAGCAGCCTGAAGAAGATCGACATCTTAATCATCCTTGAACCCAAAATTCCTTACAAGAGACTCAAATCCATTCAACTGCAGTTAGGCTTTCATAAGGCCATAGCTGGCAGACATGACATTTGGATCCTTTGCTCGGAGGACATCAAGATCGGAGTCATTCAAGACTCCAGGCAAGCCCTAACTTGCTGGATGGAAAACCATTTAATCCCCAAGCGTGTCATCCTCTCCGCGGTTCATGGCAGCTGTGACATCGCCAATCGCAGATACATATGGAATGACCTTCTAGACATTCACCGCCTCCACCATAACCTCCCATGGATTTGCATTGGGGACTTTAATGCCATCACTTGCAGAGAAAAGAAGACTGGTGGATGCCCCCCTTCTCAGTCGGCCATGCTAGATTTCAACAACTTCATCTTCAACTCCCACTTATCCCCCCAACTGTTTACCGGCAACGCCTTCACCTGGTGCAACATGCAGGAAGGAGACCGACGGCAATACTCTCGCCTAGACAGGGCCCTAATGAACGTCCACTGGCAAGGTATGGGGAGATCCTCTAAGCTTTTCCACCTCAATGCCACCGAATCGGACCACGCGGTATTACCAGCAACACCAGCCAGTCTAAGAAGAGTTTTCGATTCCTGAACTTCTGTAGCGAGCACCCCCAATTCTTGGGCGTTGTTACAGAAGCCTAGAACCGGAAGGACCACCCAGAGCCCCTCATTCGGGTTGCCAACAAGCTCAAGGTCACGAGGAAAGCCCTTGCGGTCTGGAGCAAGCAAGCTTATGGGAACATTTTTCAAGCCATTCGGGAGGCTGAGGATGACGTGACTCGTACCGAGGTCATGTATATAAACGATCGTTTGCCAGCAACAAGGAATACCCTTAACCTCACCAAAGCTATCCTCAAATTCAGGTTGAAGGTTGAAACCGATTTTTGGAAGCAAAAAGCGAGACTTAAATGGGACAGCGAGGGGGACAAGAACTCAAGTTACTTCCATGCTTGCGTCAATGGTCGTAGATAGAAACTCACTCTCCATCAGATTGCCGATGACGACGGGGTCAGCATCAGCGATCAAAAGAGTATCCAAGCGGCGGTCGCGCAGTTCTACTCTCGGCTCTTCTCTAAGGAATCGGTTCTCAGAGACGACACATTCCTGAATGAGGTTCCCCAGCTTATTAACGACAACGACAATATCATGTTAGATCAGCCTCCTTCTGAGCAAGAGGTAAAAGACGCAGTCTGGGCCCTCGACGCACACAGTGCGCCCGGCCCAGACGGATTCTCAGGGGCATTTTTTTGCTCTTGCTGGAATATTATCAAGGTGGATATCCACCAGAAAATTTTTACATTCCTCCAGGGAGCGACTTACCCAAGAGCCATCTCGAGCACTAATCTGATCCTTATCCCAAAGAAAGACAACTCGGAGACTTTCCGCAATTTTTGCCCCATCAGTCTTTGTACCTTCACCAACAAGATAATTTCCATGGTCATCGCATCCCGCATGTCTGGCCTTCTATCCACAATCATCTCGGAGGAGCATAGTGGCTTTGTCCAAGGGAAGAATATCCAAGATAACATCATGTTGGCACAGGAGTTAATTACCGGCATGAAGCTTCCAGTTAGAGGGAGCAACATAGCCATCAAATTGGGCATGGAGAAAGCTTATGACATACTAGATTGGCAATTCATGATCTGGGTTTTCAGAGCCTTCGAATTTTCTAAAACCTGGACCAACACCATTTGGAGATCGATCAGCAACTCCTAGTTTTCCACGGTCATCAACGGTCAGACCGACGGGTTCTTCAAATCTAGCCACGGTGTCAGGCAAGGAGATCCTCTATCGTCCACCATCTTCATTATAATGGCAGACGCTTTGAGTAGAAATCTTAACAAGATGGCTAGCACCCCCAACTTCTAGCACTATCATACCGCCAGCGGATGCCCTATTGTCACCCACCGTACCTTCGCTGATGACATCCTCATTTTCTCTTCCGAAGATGCTGGATCGGTGAGGGTTGTCCACAACATGCTTCAGAGATATGCAAGGTGCTCGGGCCAGAAGGTCAATCCAAACAAAAGTGTTATCTACACCCACCACAAATTCAAGAGAGATAACTTGGCGGGCCTCTCCAACATCACCCCCTTCCCTATCAAGCATCCCCCATTACACTACCTCGGGTGCCCCCTGGTGTACGGTAAATCTAATGTAGGGATTTTTGAAGATCTAATCAAACGCATCAAAAGAAAACTCTAAGGGTGGCACAACTCTACCCTATCTCCTGGAGGCAAGATGATCCTTATCAATCACGTCCTCACATCCATTCCCGTCTACATCCTGGCCGTTTGTTCCCCTCCTAAGAAAGTACTATCTTCGATCGAAAGTATCTTTAGCAACGTCCTCTGGGGACATAGCGGCGACAACGATAAGCACCATTGGGCTAGGTGGGATACCATGGCTTGTCCTACCGAGGCAGAGGGGCTGGGATTCACCAAGCTATCCCACATCGTCAACGCCTTCTCGATGAAATTTTGGTGGAAGCTTTGATCGAGTCACAACCTCTGGACTAGGTTCATGAAGGCCAGATACTTCAAGCACATCCACCCAACGATAGCCATCGCCAACAGCAGATCCTCTACGGCTTGGCATCGCATTCTCTGAGGTCTGTCTCTCGCAGAACCAGAGATTCGCCTTCAGTTAGGCGGTGGCAATTCATCGCCATTCATGGAATATTGTGTTGGAGACTCTTTGCTACCTAACCTTTCTGGCGCTCCTAGGAACAGCACCATCAACGACTTGTGGGACCCCTCAGACAACAGTTAGAATTGGAACAAGATCAGAGTATGGGCTGGACCAGAGATGGTAGACTGCATTCGTCGTAGCGGACTGACGATTGGATCGGGAGCCGATGTGCTCCGGTGGTCGCCCGAAGTATCCGAATCATTCTCGGTTAAATCAGGCAGAAAAGTCATCCTTGGCAGTCTGACGCCCCATTCCACCATTTCAGCCTTCCAGCAGACTTGCATTCCGAAGAAGTGGTCTTTCCTCATGTGGAGAGCCCTGCGCAACATCCTTCCAACCGACGACACCCTCAACACTATCGGGTTCAGCCTCGCGTCCACATGCACTTGTTGCTCTGAACGTCAGTCGGAAAATGTCAACCACATCCTTTGTCAGGGGGACCTTCCTGACAAGGTTTAGAGAGTTCTGTCCCACCGTTGTAGGATGGCTCTTAGGGGCGACAGCTTCTCCGATCTAGTTGCGGGCTGGGCCTCCAGGTCACATGGCCACCAGATTGTAGCTGCCGCCGCTACTTGGGTTATCTGAAAAAATTGCAATAAGGCGAGATACGAAGGCCACCAGTACAACGCAGACCAGCTCATTTGGGAGACTATCCGGCAATGCCGCAAGCGTGCTTCCCTCTACAAACACAGCCAATCGGGCTTCTGGAACTCTGTCCTATCCCCAGCTTAGCCGTTTTGCTTCCGGTTTCCTTCTTTTGTTAGTATACGTGTATAGGCTTCGGCATTTTGTGCCTACTGGTATAGTTGTACAGTTTAGGCTTTCATGGCCTTCTTGAATAAAATGGTAGTGTTTCCTAAAAAAATAAAAAAATTATATATATATATATATATATATATATATATATATATATATATATATATATATATGTGGAAGCGGATCAAAAGCCCCACTTAGAAAACCTCCTAAAAAAACCCCTCACTCTAATCCGTAATATTAATGATAATATTAATGTTAATATTAACATTAAATACTAAAATTAACATTAAACTTAACATTAAAATTAATATTAACATTAACATTAATATATAAAAAAATAAAAAAATTAATATTAACATTAACATTAACATTAATATTAACATTAATATTAAATTAATATTAACATTAATATTACGAATTGGAGTGAGGGTGGTTTTTAGGAGGTTTTCTAAGGGGGGCTTTTGATCCGCTCCATATATATATATATATATATATATATATATATATATATATATATATACCAGATCGTCGCAGCGGCCGCTACATGGGCGATTTGGAAGAATCGCAACAAAGCTAGATACGAAGGCCACCAATACTCTGCCGACCAGCTCACTCGGGAAGTCTATCGCCAATGCCGTAAGCGGAGCGCACTGTGCTCCCTCAGCTCATCAGCATTCTGGTCCACGCTGTTTCCTTAAGTAGCTTTGCCTCCCTTTTGGTCCCTTTTGTTGGTATACTTGTATAGGCTTCTTTTTGGCTTGTATACGTCTCGGACTTCGACATTTTGAGCCTTGATCAATAAATAGGGAGGTTTGTTTATATATATATATATATATATATATATATATATATATATATATATATATATATATATTATGAAGTTATGAACGGACACGTGGATACGGTTATTAGGAATAATTGTTTGGACACACAAGTTGGGTATGATTTAGACATGTCAAAATGGTTATATTTGGAATTATAACACGGACAAGCATATTGGTAAGATTTTGAGTGCTTCGACATAGAACTAGGACACCATACATATACTTTGGTATTAAGCGGTATCAAAATTTTGTGATGATTATATATATATATATATATATATATATATATATATATATATATATATATATATATATATATATATATATATATATATATATATATATATATATAGTGTTTAACAGACATGGGTATGTAAAGCTTAGAGTTTAACCTCATTTGAAACTCTACTTTGAAATTTGTGTTTTCATTTCATAACAGGAATAGAAAATATTGCTAATGCAGTCCGAAAAAAGAATTGAGCCTAAAATAAATGCCATTGTCCGACTTGAACATAAATTATGGACAATAGATATTTGGGTAGGTGTAGGATGGATTTTTGGATATAAAAATATTATGTCAAATTTGGTTGTTGGCCTCGAGATTAGGGGGTTAATTATTATTTAGGATTTGCTATAGCCATTTACATAAGTATAAGTCCCTACAGATGGAAATCTATGGAATTATCAGTATGTACATTTAGTATAAGGAGAATAGACCGAATTGGGTCACTTTTGAACTTGAAAAATTCAAAAGTTGTCGGTTAAAATATAAATTCAGCGTATGGCTGAAATAGAAATATAAGTTTGCAAGAATTAAGCCAAGGAAACCTAGTACTCTAGTAAATGTATAGTTGGTCTAATAAACCTAGGTACAAATAGTTCAAATTGAACACCGAGACTCCGAAAATAGTTATTATAGTCAATCTTAGATTAATATTTGGAGTTTGGAAGTTTTAAATTGTTTTCTGTAAACAGGAATTATATATTAAGATTTTAGAGATCAAACCTTCATCTTGAAATATATATATACATTCAAGGTTATTTATTAATTAATTTATCCTAGAGTTGAAATGACTAATATCTTACAAATTGAATACTATTATTGTATATGCTTGTACATAGGTTTATGATTGTAGGTTTGACGCTATGAGTTAATTTCAATAAATAGCATGGTTCTCATAAATCCATACGGTTTGCTAATTAAACAAGTGTGATTATTAGAATTATTAAAGGTAAAGGCGCTTGGTAAGGAATTTTCTATCTTTAAAGTTTATGTTACTGTCAATATTAACTGCATGGGATTTCCGGTGTTAAGGGTTGCTCCACCGAAGGGGTCAGCAAACCCGGGTTTATATTTCATATTATTGTCTCTTGTGAAATTCCCGGAGTCAATAAATATAAAGGAGACTCTGCCACAATTTTCAAAAATTGTAAAGAATTAGCCAAATTTTGGAAAGTCGAAATGGTTGATTTCTAGTACAATTCTAATCATGAAATCCTTGAAAGTGTTACCTTAGGCACACAAATTCTAGTTTGACATTATTTTTGCTAAAGATGGAAATCTCCTGCTTAACTTTATTTTTGTTTTATGTGTGTTCCTATCATACTAAGAACAAAATAAAATTTATATTTAAACCATAACTTAGAGTACAATGTAGATTAGAATTGCATCGGGATGGAAGAGAAACCTTTGGATCACACCTTCAAAATCTTTGTAATATTATAATTACAAAACTGATCAGTTCTTGTTATTGGCATTCGTACGGCTATACGATGTTCGAGGTGAGACTTAGCTCACTTTCCTATTTACTATTTTCTATTAGATTTCGAATTCCCGAATTCGGCCATGTAATGTCTAATGTAGCTTGGTTCCGATATTCTTGAAAAAATTTAAGTCATACGACAATTGTTACACTTGATTCCGATAACTCGGAAAATAACTCATGTGTTATCCTAATTATATCACATTATGTGATTTCTGATACTAATAGGATGGATAAATCTAAGCACCGTCGCCCATTAATTATAAACCTGATCCCAGGTAAATGGTATTAAATAGAAGTTGTGTGATCCAAAAGTGTTTATCTAAATATTTGCATTTGCATATAAGATTTGTCTGAGGTTTACGCATTTATACCTGACACCTGAATTCTTTTGGGAAAAGATGCTAATACTATAAGAAATTTCTTATTAAGCAAATCTACTTTTAAAATTATCCTTTCCTCCAGTTCAATTTTGTAAAACCCAAAACAAAATTTTCAATAAATTTTAAGATTTCCTTTTTAGTTCAATTAACAGTTAATTATTATTTTCTTGAAATTTCAAAACAAAGCATGTATATATATACATATTAAAATTTTTAATAATTAATTGAAAAGAAATTATTTTAACTTGAATATATATATTTTAAAAGAAGCTATAAGAGTAAAGAAAATAATTTTTACTAATAATTTAGAAATAAAAGAAATTATTTCTTTAAATTGATTTATTGGTTTATTGGTAAAAATAAGAATAAAAAAAAATAGATGTTACTCCTAAGATTTGAACCCTCAACCTTCCCAACCAAGTCATAGGACACAACCACTACACCACCAAGTGTTGGTTGTCATAAAAGAATAGATTTGTTTGTTATAGTATTTAGGGATGAAACCCTTTACAAAATTAGAACGGATGAAACCATCCATTCTTCTTCCTCATCGGTTCCTTTCCGAAAGGAAAACCGTAAGAGTTATTTCTCCATCAATGGAGACTCTAGGGTTTCCATAACCCCATTCTCTCCCAATATAAATCCTCTCCCTCTCCATCTTTCTCCTGCACTACTCTCCCAAACTCAAATCCCCAAACCCTAGCCAGCCCGACTCCAGCGATTTCTCGGCCGACCGCACCCGCGGATTCGCCCCCAGCGCGTCCCTCTCCACTCGCCACGCCCACTGTCCCGCCGGCGCCCTCGGCCAACCGCCGACCCGCCTTTGTGCGGCCGCCCCGACGCCCCGACAGCGCCGTCCGCCTCTGGCCCGCGCCCCGTGCGGCCTCTTCCCCGCCGAGCTCCCTTCGACAACCACCTCGCGAATTTGTCCTAGCTCCTGTGCCGCGTGCTGTTTCTGTTGGCAGCCCTGTGCCCGGCCAGCGTCCAGCTTGTGCTCTTCGATGTTGTTCGATTTCGTGTTCGGTTCCATTTCTGGATTCCGTTGTCAATTGGATAACTTCTAATCCAGTAGTTTTCCCATTATTTTTAGTAATCTATGATCATATCTGGTCCAAACCAAATTTTTCGGAAATTCGGGATTTCGATAACGTAGTAGTTACGTTGCCGTTTCAGTTTTTCCGAAGTCTCTTCGAAAATATGGTTGCTGTTGATTTCTGGTTCTGAAATAATTTGGATTTTTGGACAGAACTAAGTTTTGTGCCTATTCTCGGGTTTTTCGAGAATGCTGAGAAATAATTCTGTTGGTTAGAGTTTTTTTGGCACTTGGCTTTTGAAGAATTTTATGGCTATTTTCGGGAATTCTGGGAATTAGTTCTGTTGCGGAATTTCCGAACATTTCGGAAATGATCCTGTGGTTTCCGATGTGTTTTCGGGAATTCCGAGTCTGTTTCAGGAATTCTGATATTATTCCGGATTTTTGATTTGGCTTAGGAAAATTATTTCTGTGGTTGTTTTATATAAATATTTTTGGGTATCCCTGGTTTGGGATTGTTTTTGCAGGTTGTAGCACATTTTCCCAGTTTTTGGGTTGACAAAAAATAGAGGAAGTGCTGCCAGAATTTTTATAAAATTATAAAAATGATTTTAAAATAATTTTCGGAAATGATATTATTTTAGGACGACGACCTTATCGGTCAATGGGCCCCAGTGAAATGCAAACGCACCGGTCTGTCCGGACGTAGGGGGAAATGATATTATTTTTAAATTAGAAATTATTAGTTATTATTATTATGTAATTTTGTAGGTAATTTACAAGACTAACATTTTCTTTCCCTTATTTTAATTCATGGAAATGTAAGGGCATAAGCTCATTTATTTATTTTTGTAAATTTGTAATAAATAGGAATTAGCTGTGGTTTTTCTGAGATTGTGAACGCGTAGGATTAATTAATATTAATATAAATTATTAGTTAGAAATTCATAATTTTCTCATTTAAAGAAAAGAAAATATATTTATATATATAATTATAAAATACTAATTTTTTCCAATAAATTGATAAAAACAAGTTTTCCGAAATAAAATATAAATTTAACACACTAGAAAAACGTGTTTTTAATTGTGTTAATACAAGACTAAAAATTAATTAGGAGACAAAATCTAGAGATTGTAACTAGGTAATTCTAGAGTTATGGTTTCTGAGACAAATTCCCGGAATGTAGGATTTCAAGGAAGAGTGTGACTGTTCAAATCCCGAAGTACCAGTCTCGTCCAACTTGAGAAGTTTAAGGCAAGTACATTTATGTAAATTTACGATTATTTTAACAATCATTTCACTGCAATTTTAAACCACTGTTCTAACACGGACTCTTTCGGGAGTATTGACTGTACTGTTGGGGACTGGGGGAGTAGAGTAGTGGATATGACCAAATCCAAAATTAGGATAACTGACTGTATTAGCTTTTCCCTCTTCACACGGGGACAAGCCATACCGTATCTCTAGGATACTACTGTAACCCAATCCGGTCATATTCATTACCTATTCACATCACTGTACTGTATTGTTTCAAAACTGTTCATCTTCAAACTATTTAAAAGTGCATGATATTAATTGTCATTTTAATTGTTAAAATTTGCATGAATTGTACTTTGCTCCTTTCCTGACTGGATCCCCGTAGGTACTACTGATGACCTGGAGATGCTGATCAATAGCTACTATGATCCTGATTTGTACCCGGCGGTACTTCCACCTGAGGAGGATGTTGTGGTGTCTCCATAGATGCTACTTTAGTTTGAGAGTTTAGTTGTTTTATGTTATTTCTAGTTTATGAATCCTTGTAACAGAACAAGTTTTAAATTATCGTTTAAATAAATGTTGTGGCAAACTTAGTTTCAAATGTTGTTGATCACCTGTATATGGATTACAGCTTACTGCCGTCGTCTCATCAACGGTGCAGGTTGGGCATGATCCGATTCGACCCAAGTATTTGGGGACCGGGTCGTGACATGTTTTTAGTGGTGGCCCATGCAGGTCGATCAATCAACAACTTAGGAAAACCTAGGAAACGGTTAGAACACTAGAACATCAAATTGCCACAACATAGGACCGATATATATATGTTAAATATTTTTGCTTGATTATAGACGGGTAGGCTACCTTGCTTATGTTTATATCCTAAACCTTCCAGAGAATGGCCACTGACAATACCAATCCTGCTGGCGATGGGGTATCTTCACCCTATCATACCCCACCTCCCCAATCAAGTCCGGATCCTACACCTCGGCAGCTGGCCGACCGTCCCCATAATACAACGACGGATCCATCATCTTTTCGGACAGAGATGTAGCCCCCTATGGTTTCGCCCACTCCAGCTGCCCCACCGGTGCCTGTGGACTCCACTGACCTCATAGGTCTGCTAAGAGGAGTGCTAGAAGCCCAGAGAACTCAAGCTGAAGCTCATCGCGAGCAGACGGCAATTATGAGAGAAGGCATGGAGAATGCCCATAGCGTGGCAATGGCTGCACTGGAAAGAGGAGAAGCAGCTCAACAGGAACCAAGGCCTGCCAAGGTAAACATAAATTTAAGGATTAATTTATATAAAATTAAGGCCATTTAATTAATGGAAATCATATTGCCAAGGTGGGCGATATTGAGAGTTTCAAGAAGCAGAACCCTCGACCCTTCAAGGGAACCGAGGGAATTGTCTATGCTGACGAATGGCTCGATAGTATGGAGCGTCTCCTGAGCGTCGCTCGACTTCCAGAAGATCTCAAGGCCGAAGCAGTGGGACTCCAACTGCAAAATATAGCAAGCACCTGGTATCGGAATGAACCCCGACTCCAGGACAGGCAGATTGACTGGGACACCTTCAAGAGGTTATTCCAGAGGAAGTTCTTCCCAACTTCAGAGTTGCGAGAGATGGAGCGACAATTCCAGAACCTGAAGCAGGGTAACATGACTGTGGGAGAGTATGCTGCTGAATTCGGCCAGCTCAGCCAATTTGCCAAGAACCTGGTGGCTGATCCTGACGATCGTGCTGAAAGGTTCAGATATGGACTAAGAGAAGAGATCTGCACCCATGTGATCTCAGGCGGTGCTAAGACTTATGAAAAGATCCTGGAACGAGCTCAAGACATAGAGAAGAGCCAACCTGCCCGCTCGAAGAGAGATTATCCTGGAACTAACAACTTCCAGGGTAATCAGAAGAAGCCCAACAACAACAGCAACAACAACAACCGTTCTCCCTACCAGCAGGCAAGGAACAATGACAAGGCGCCTCAGAGGCAGATTCCCGTCTGCAATTTTTGTAAGAGGCCGGGACATCTGGCAAACATCTGCAGGAAGAGGCTAGGGCACTGCCTAGTTTGTGGGTCTTCTACCCATCAAGTGAGGGACTGCCCTTTGTCGACTAACCGGACTGGAGCAACTCCGCAGAAAGGACCTCTGCCCACTCAGCAACAACAGTTTGGGCAACATCAACAGAAGACGGGGCGAGCTTTTGCCCTGACAGTAGAGGAACCAGAGCCAGCTCAGGAACCTGTAGCGGATGTCATATCAGGTTCTATCTATGTGCATTCCTACCCTGCCTTAGCTTTATTTGATTCGGAAGCATCACATAGTTTCATATCCACTAAATTCATATCTGTACACCATATAGTTACTGGCTTTAGCAAGAAGATCTGTAGAGTTATGACTGGAGGAGGACCCCTACCCATCACTGAGACCTGTAATTGCCCTATCACCATAGCTGGTCATAACTTTATAGCACCTTTGCTTGTCATGCCCTTACCTAACTATGATGTAGTCCTAGGGATGGACTGGTTGAGTAAGCAGTATGCGCTGATAGATTGTCATCGATGATGTGTAGTCTTCAGCCCACCTGGAGAACCGGAGTTTGAAATCTCTCGAACTTCGGAGGAGATGGAATGTGTTACCTATACCTCTATCACTGAAGAATTCGGACCTCCCCATCCTATCATAGCAGAATTTATGGATGTTTTCCCTGATAGTCTTCCCGGGTTACCTCCAGACCGAGACATAGAGTTCATCATTGACCTAGTCCCCGGCTCTTCCCCTATTTCTAAGGGATGCTACAGAGTCAACCCGAAGGAGGCCAAGAAGATGAAAGATCAGATTAATGAACTGAAGGCTTTGGGATTTATCCGAGACGGAGCTTCACCCTGGGGAGCACCTGTCTTGTTTGTGCCCAAGAAGGATGGAACTGTGAGGATGTGCATCGACTACCGGACGCTGAACAATATCACCATCAAGAACAAGTACCCTTTGCCCCGGATCGATGACCTGTTTGATCAACTCAGTAGAGCCAAGGTGTTCTCGAAGATTGATCTCAGATCTGGCTACCATCGGATCAAGGTCAGGAAGGAGGACATTCTCAAGACGGCGTTCAACACCAAGTATGGGCAGTTTGAATTTTTGGTCATGCCGTTTGGACTGACAAATGCTCCGGCTGTATTCATGAACCTTATGAACAAGGTTTTCCATGAATACTTAGATTAATTTGTTGTTGTCTTCATTGATGACATTTTGATCTATTCGAAGACTGAAGAGGAGCATGAGGAGCACCTCAGGAAAGTTCTGGGAACTTTGAGGAAAGAGAAGTTGTATGGTAAGCTATCCAAATGTGAATTCTTTCTAGACAAGGTAGATTTTCTTGGCCATGTTGTCACAGGAGAAGGAATTTCGGTGGATCCCAAGAAGATAGCTGCTGTGGAGAAGTGGTCTACCCCAAGCTCAGTGGCTGAAATCAGGAGTTTCTTGGGTTTGGCGGGATACTACCGAAAGTTCGTGAAGGACTTTGCCAGAATTATTGAACCGATAACGAAGCTTACATGGAAGAATGAAGAGTTCATCTGGACGGAAGATTGCCAAGCTGCATTCGAGGAGCTGAAGAAGAGGCTTACCACTGCACCAATCCTTGCGCTACCCGCAGGATCCGGTGGTTTCACAATCTACAGTGATGCCTCTGGAAAAGGACTGGAATGTGTTCTTCAACAAAATGGTAAAGTGATTGCTTATGCATCTAGGCAATTACGGAACCATGAGAAGAATTACCCCACACATGACCTGGAGCTGGCGGCAGTTATCTTTGCGTTGAAGCTATGGAAGCACTATCTGTATAGAGAGAGAGTGGAGATATACACAGACCACAAAAGTCTGAAGTATGTTTTCACTCAGAAAGAGTTGAACATGAGGCAAAGAAGATGGTTAGAGCTAATGAAGGACTTTGACATCGACCTGCAATACCACCCGGGTAAGGCTAATGTGGTCGCTGATGCACTTAGTCGATACCCAGTGGCGATGTTCTTGACCAAGGAGCGGCATCTGCTAGAGGACATCGAGAAGCTTGGATTAGAGATCATATTACCTGGAGATAGAAGGATGGAGCTGGATGTTGATTCAGTACTGATGAAGTTGCAAGTGAGCTCGTATCTGATAGACAAGATCAAGGAGACTCAATTTCAAGACGAGGCACTTTGCAAACTGAGAGACCAAGTGTTGGCAAGAACACTTGAGGGTTTCTCAATCGCCAACGATGGAGCTTTGAAGAATGCTACGAGGCTTTGTGTACCATCTGGCGAACTGAAGAATGAACTGATGAAGGAAGCGCACCAGTCGCAGTATTCTATACATCCTGGAGCTAATAAGATGTATCGGGATATGCGCACTACTGTTTGGTGGTATGGAATGAAGAAAGATGTGTCCAGATTCGTGGTAAGATGTTTGATCTGTCAGCAAGTGAAGGCCAGTAGACAGAGACCCGCAGGACTTCTACAACCGCTGGACATTCCGGAGTGGAAGTGGGAGCACATCACAATGGACTTCGTGTCAGGTTTGCCTCGTTCCCAAGGAGGGAAGGATGCCATCTGGGTTATAGTGGACCGACTAACCAAGTCAGCTCACTTTATTCCCTTCAAGGTTGGTTTATCCACCGAGAAGTTGGCTGCATTATACATGCGATACATCTACCGGATTCATGGAGTACCGATAAGTATTGTATCTGATCGAGACACTCGTTTTACCTCTCACTTTTGAAAAAGTTTGCATGACAGCCTGGGGACACAGTTGAAGTTCAGCACTGCCTATCACCCCCAGACAGATGGTCAATCAGAGAGGACGATTCAGACACTGGAGGATATGCTGAGATCGTGTGTCTTGGAGTTCGGAGGATCGTGGAAAGACCATTTGCACTTGGTAGAGTTTTCTTATAATAACAGCTACCAAGCCAGCATTGGTATGACCCCATTTGAGGCTCTGTATGGACGTCGTTGTCGTACACCATTGGCATAGGACGACGTAGGAGAAAGAGTACTGCTGGGCCCAGAGATGGTGACCGACGCAGCAGAGAAGGTGAAGCTAATCAGAGACAAGCTCAGAATTGCCCAGGACAGACAGAAGCATTGGACAGACAGCAGTCGTCGACCACTGGAGTTTGAAGAAGGAGATAAAGTCTTTGTGAAGATTTCTCCTACCAGAGGTACAATCAGCTTTGGCAGAGCTGGAAAGCTGAGTCCCAGGTACATTGGACCATTTGAAGTTCTGAGCCGGATTGGAGAAGTGGCGTATAGGTTAGCTCTACCAGCTAATCTAGAGGGCGTGCACAACATTTTCCACGTCTCACAGCTCAGAGGCTACGTCCCTGATGAGAATCACATCTTAGACCACTCAGAGCTGGAGATTGGACCGAGCCTCACTATGCCTGAGAAGCCAGTGACGATTTTAGACCGAGGCGAGAAGAAGACCAGGACCTCGGTGACTCCGATAGTTCGAGTAATGTGGAGGCATTATTTTCCAGGCGAGTCTACCTGGGAACGAGAGGATGAGATACGGAAGAAGTACCCGTATTTGTTTGAGACCTGAGGTAATTTCTAACCCAACTCTTTTAAATTTTGAGGACGAAATTTTCTAAGGAGAGAAGCTTGTAAAACCCAAAATAAAATTTTCAATAAATTTTAAGATTTCCTTTTTAGTTCAATTAACAGTTAATTATTATTTTCTTGAAATTTCAAAACAAAGCATGTATATATATACATATTAAAAATTTTAATAATTAATTGAAAAGAAATTATTTTAACTTGAATATATATATTTTAAAAGAAGCTATAAGAGTAAAAAAAATAATTTTTACTAATAATTTAGAAATAAAAGAAATTATTTCTTTAAATTGATTTATTGGTTTATTGGTAAAAATAAGAATAAAAAAATAGATGTTACTCCTAAGATTTGAACCCTCAAGCTTCCCAACCAAGTCATAGGACACAACCACTACACCACCAAGTGTTGGTTGTCATAAAAGAATAGATTTGTTTGTTATAGTATTTAGAGATGAAACCCTTTACAAAATTAGAACGGATGAAACCATCCATTCTTCTTCCTCATCGGTTCCTTTCCGAAAGGACAATCGTAAGAGTTATTTCTCCATCAATGGAGACTCTAGGGTTTCCATAACCCCATTCTCTCCCTATATAAATCCTCTCCCTCTCCATCTTTCTCCTCCACCACTCTCCCAAACTCAAATCCCCAAACCCTAGCCAGCCCGACTCCGACGATTTCTCGGTAGACCGCACCCGCGGATTCGCCCCCAGCGCGCCCCTCTCCACTCGCCGCGCCCACTGTCCCGCCGGCACCCTCGGCCAACCGCCGACCCGCCCTTGTGCGGCCGCCTCGACGCCCCGACAGCGCCGTCCGCCTCTGGCCCGCGCCCCATGCGGCCTCCTCCCCGCCGAGCTCCCTTCGGCAACCACCACGCGGATCTGTCCTAGCTCCTGTGCCGCGCGCTGTTTCCGTTGGCAGCCCTGTGCCCGGCCAGCGTCCAGCTTGTGCTCTTCGACGTTGTTCAATTTCGTGTTCGGTTCCATTTCTGGATTTCCGTTGTCAATTGGGTAACTTCTAATCCAGTAGTTTTCCTATTATTTTTATTAGTCCATGATGATATCTGGTCCAAACCAAATTTTTCGGGAATTCGGGATTTCGATAACGTAGTAGTTACGTTGCCGTTTCGGTTTTTTCCGAAGTCTCTTCGGAAATATGGTTGCTGTTGATTTCTGGTTCTGAAATAATTTAGATTTTCGGACAGAACTAAGTTCTGTGCCTATTCTCGGGTTTTCCAAGAATGCTGAGAAATAATTCTGTTGGTTAGAGTTTTTTTTGGCACTTAGCTTTTGAAGAATTTTTTGGCTATTTTCGGGAATTCTGGGAATTAGTTCTGTTGCGGAATTTTCGAACATTTCGAAAATGATCCTGTGGTTTCCGATGTGTTTTCGGGAATTCCGAGTCTGTTTCAGGAATTCTGATATTATTCTGGGTTTCCGATTTGGCTTAGGAAAATTATTTCTGTGGTTGTTTTATATAAATATTTTTGGGTATCCCTGGTTTGGGATTGTTTTTGCAGGTTGTAGCACACTTTTCCAGTTTTTGGGTTGACCAAAAATAGAGGAAGTGCTGCCGGAATTTTTATAAAATTATAAAAATGATTTTAAAATAATTTTCGAAAATGATATTATTTTAGGGCGACGACCTTATCGGTCAATGGGCCCCAGTGAAATGCAAACGCACCGGTCTGTCCGGACGTTGAGGCAGAGTAGCTGTAAGTGAAGATTGGACCAGTTCTGAGACTCATACTATTTTATTTTTAAATTAGAAATTATTAGTTATTACTATTATGTAATTTTGTAGGTAATTTACAAGACTAACATTTTCTTTCTCTTATTTTAATTCATGGAAATGTAAGGGCATAAGCTCATTTATTTATTTTTGTAAATTTGTAATAAGTAGGAATTAGCTGTGAATTTTCTGAGATTGTGAACGTGTAGGATTAATTAATATTAATATAAATTATTAGTTAGAAATTCATGATTTTCTCATTTAAAGAAAAGAAAATATACTTATATATATAATTATAAAATACTAATTTTTCCCAATAAATTGATAAAAACAAGTTTTCCGAAATAAAATATAAATTTAACACACTAGAAAAACGTGTTTTTAATTGTGTTAATACAAGACTAAAAATTAATTAGGAGACAAAATCTAGAGATTGTAACTAGGTAATTCTAGAGTTATGGTTTCTGAGACAAATTTCCGGAATGTAGGATTTCAAGGAAGAGTGTGACTGTTCAAATCCCGAAGTACCAGTCTCGTCCAACTTGAGAAGTTTAAGGCAAGTACATTTATGTAAATTTACGATTATTTTAATAATTATTTTACTGCAATTTTAAACCACTGTTCTAACACGGACTCTTTCGGGAGTATTGACTGTAATGTTGGGGACTGGAGGAGTAGAGTAGTGGATATGACCAAATCCAAAATTAGGATAACTGACTGTATTAGCTTTCCCCTCTTCATACGGGGACAAGCCATACCGTATCGCTAGGATACTACTGTAACCCAATCCGGTCATATTCATTACCTATTCATATCACTGTACTGTATTGTTTCAAAACTGTTCATCTTCAAACTATTTAAAAGTGCATGATATTAATTGTCATTTTAATTGTTAAAATTTGCATGAATTATACTTTGCTCCTTTCCTGACTGTATCCCCGTAGGTACTACTGATGACCTGGAGATGCTGATCAATAGCTACTATGATCCTGATTTGTCCCCTACGGTACTTCCACCTGAGGAGGATGTTGTGGCGTCTCCATAGATGCTACTTTAGTTTGAGAGTTTAGTTGTTTTATGTTATTTCTAGTTTATGAATCCTTGTAACAGAACAAGTTTTAAATTATCGTTTAAATAAATGTTGTGGCAAACTTAGTTTTAAATGTTGTTGATCACCTGCATATGGATTACAGCTTACTGCCGCCGTCTCATCAACGGTGCAGGCTGGGCATGATCCGATTCGACCCAAGTATTTGGGGACCGGGTCGTGACAAATTTTGATAATTTTATCATCTTACTTTACCTTCCTTATCCTTGACTGAGGGCTTGCTCGTCGTATTGACGACCTAGTTTGTTCACTATTTTGATGAATGTCATGAGGGAATGCCAATGTACATTGAAGAGGAGCTTAATGAATAAGACAAAAGGAGGTCAAACCTTGGGCATCAGCTAGTAGTATTTTGTAGCTGGTTATGTATTATATGTATTGGATTAATGGTTGTAATGGGGTAGAATAACAAAATTTCTATTTATAGTTTAGAATATCCTTTAATCAAACTGTTATTTATTATTTTATGTATCATGTGACTTGTGATCAACCTATACTAGAACCTTACGGACGACAATCGCGAATATGGGCACTGGAGTATTCATATATCACATAGCCTGGGGATGATGTTACGTACTCGGCTCATTGTATTTTAGGAGCGGGGAGTGACACGTCTTTTTAGTGGTGGCCCATGCAGGTCTCGAAAAATAGAAAACCTAGGATAGGATTGAAGCCCAGCTTTAAGTAGACCTATATAGGTTAAGCTATAGAACCTAAGATACATTCTTAGGAAAAGTCTACAAAGAACCGTAGGTTAGGGAATACTCTACAAGTTTCATCCATCGACTGTGTTTCATTACGTTCATCCTATAGATCCTTACCTAATGGATATCCTATCGTGATTTTATATATTTAAGAATCCTAACCTAAGATTGTCATTAAGGATGTAGATAATATTGGGAAGTCATGGGTAGTATAAGGATAATACTCGAAGTTTAGGTCAACTAATTCATAGATAATTAGACAAGTTTTCTGATTACAGTGCCTTGGTGTAGGAGCTAGAAAATTCCTTAAGGATCTTATACTTGATATCCTTAGTAAATTCAGGGGTCAGTTTTATTTAGAACTGTATATAGTTAAAAATAGTAAAGGAAATAAAGACTACCTAGATAATAGAGCAATTGCATCAAAAGGTGCATATGGACTTCATGCATGTGTAGGATTTCACAGAACTCGAACTGGTTGCGTGTGAGCGACGAATTTGAGGCGTATCCGTCAAAAACTCCCGTACCAGTGATTTTTCAAATTAATCAATTACTTCGTGCATGCTCATCACATCACGACGAAACTTGTGCCATTGGACTGTATCATTTTTATGGTCTTGTGAGCCAATTTTGGTTTAATTCTGAGACAATTGACCGGATCGTCATTTTGCGGGTCCTACGATCCGATTCAATGGACATTTTTGTGCAAAGTTCGTCAGAATTTAAAATTGGACATATCGTTAAGTTCGTATATGAAAAGTGGACCTGTAGACATATAGTTTGTTGAATTTAGAGACCACAGATTTGGCACACTTTTTGGTACAATACGTGTCCAAAGACGGACATCGTTTTGACCTAAAATTATCGTTTGGCCCAAAATTGGACTTATGGATAGTCTATCTTAGTCATTTTTCTTATTTTGGAAACATTGTTGATGTTTATTTTAGCATCCGAAGGCGTTTATGAAAGTTCCATTTTTGTTGCTTTCTTGGCTTAGCGAGTTCGCTTGTTGGACGTCGCCAAATCATCGCAAAATCTCCAAGCAAGATACGTTGCCATATTTACTATCTATTTACTTTTAATTCATCATGTTGCGGTCATGTTAATTATTTATTATTTATTTTATTGTATATAAATTGTGCTTTCAATTCTTCCTAGGATGAAGACAGCTGAGTTAGTCGTGTTCATGGATTTTATTTCTTTTATGCATATGGACCTAGAGTTAAGAGACAACCTATTGTTTATGAAGTATTTTATGTCCTCAATGGCCCTGACACTTGTGTACTATGGATTGTGAGTCCCATATAGATCTTGGACTCGCGTATCGACTGGCCAACGATATGTACGAGTCATGTGTTAGGAATAACTGCTAATAGAGTTGCATGTTAGAAGACTTAACAGTTATTAGAGGTATATGTTATGGATACAACATAGTTAGGTGCATGGGTGGGGAGGACAGTTGCTTAGATGGGCCACGTTGCACTTTTCCTTTGTAATCCAGAATCTCCGCTAGAGATACGGATGAGATTATCCCTACTATTACTGATTGCCTCTGACGTTAGAGGAGCGTTATGCATGTAGGCCCCCTGGTGCCTAGAGAGGATCAGACTGTGCCAATTCCATATAGCCAGAGTGTCCATGCGTTGAAGATTTTTTTCTTAACTATATTTTTCATAATAGAATAGTTAGGTGACCATTATTGATGTTTTATCACACTTAGTTCCGATCATGGCATAGGATAATGTTTCATCATGGGATAGTGTGCCATCTCTTGTCCTTGTTTGGTTGTAGAGGTTATCCACTATTTTGATGATAAAATACTGGATTATGTTGTGATCCAGAATAATCTATTTTACCTATGACTATATGACATATTTTATATTCAGTTTATATGGCATATTTTCTATATCTTGTTACGTTCCTCTAAGGACCTGATAATCTCTCCAAGGATAGATATTCGTGACTTTTTGCAGGAGTATCAGCCAAGATCATGTTCTTTTCTCTATCGAAGAGGTCTTGTCTTTGGATCATCCTTTGATGCTTGTGACGAATACTTTATTTTGCTATTTATTTCTTTCCAGTTTAGTCGCTTGGTAGTGGATTTGTCTCCACTCATCACTTTATTCATAAATACATTTTCATATTTGATTAAATGATACCTTTGGTATATTATTTCCTTTATTTTTGTGGATGAGATATAGTGAGCCCATGATTATCTATTTACTGCATTTACATCTTACGCATATTTATTATACGACTGGCGTGTTATGTATTCCTAGTCCTACGTATATTGGGACTGAGACGTTACAGATACCATATATAGGAATAAGATGTATACCTAGAACGGGGAGTGACTATGTGTGTGGGGAGGGGGGATAGAGAAAGAGAGAGATTGGGGGTTGGCCACGTAAGAGAGTTATGAGAGGGGATTGGTGCTCGCTAGAGTTTACAAAGGGGGTGAGTCATGTAAGATAGAAGAAAAAGAGGAGGAGGTGCTGGTTGTGGTGGAGAAACAAGGGGGCGGTGATCTTTGGGCATGATCAGGAGATAGCGAAATAGGGAAAGAAAATAGGGTTTATAAGGGGTAATTTGGTCCAAAATAACACCATTTTTTGGATTGAAAATAAATTGCTGACTAACGGAGGGTATCGACGTGAAACTTCTCAATATTTTTAGGATATTTAGTGGTATAACATTGAGTATCAAGTTGAAAAACTTGAATAGTTGAGGGTATTAATTAAAATTTAGCCCTATAAATAATAAAATGGACATTCTATTTATAATAATAATAATAATAATAATAATAATAATAATAATAATAATAACACAAAATAATCGACAATAATAATAACCTAGTAATAATTAATTTTGATTAAAAAAATTAGGGGGTTACAATATGTATGATTTTTCTAAAACAATATTTTGTGAATTTTTTATTTCAAGCATTTATATCCATATTTATTTTTTCAAAAACAACAAGCCCAACTTTGGATTGGCTCATTTACAATAAAAATGGTCCACTTACAAATAATTGAACGAACCAGTAACAATTTTGGTTCAGTTTTGATCGGTTGTGGTAAATCTTCGTTTGGTCTTGGTTACTGTTTTTCCTATTAAATTTGGTTTTATTCGGTTTTGAAAAGTAGCTACGGTTGAAACCGAGTAAACCAAATGCTCACCCATAGATAAAATTGATCCATTTGCAAGGGTTGTGACAAAGACTGCATGTTTGAGCAAACAAAATTATAAATCCAAGTTTTAGTCTTATAGTCTTATATTGAATATACAACGAGAGTTTGGTAGGTTTATATATGAATGATTTTTCTCGTGGTTAAAGTGCTAAAAACTATTTATACAAATAGTCAAGTGAAGATGCAAATTACGGTCTATTTACATGACACGACTTAGTAGTCTCATCGGCTATGATGGGACAAGAGTGCCTTTAAAGCATGTCGAAAGGAAAAAAAAAATCTCTCTCTCAGACACAAAGTTCTCAACCAAATCTAGATGATTAAACATTCTATCTAGCACAATATCAAACTCAACAAGGTTAGATACAATTGGTGACCCATACCTAGCTAGACAAACAAGGTACCAAGTTAGATTTTCAATCCAATCTAAACACAAATTGGGGTCATGGTTGTGGGAGAGACATGATCCCTACATGGAATAGGTCAAGAAGCAAATCTTTGGTAGGTGCACATCAAAATCCCCCACTTCCCATGGAATCCATGGAGAGAAAAGAGACCAAACCCCTCCCTTTCATGTGGGCCAGGACCGGAATTATGTATTCACAACCCCCCATGTTCTTGTGGACAGGAATAGTCCAGTTGTGGGGGGTTTCTGGAACAATTGTTGTTTTCTGGTGGGAGGACACGTGTCGAGATGAGAGGGGCGGGGCGGCAAGTGGGACGGATGACGTGGCAAAAAGCAAAAAAGAGAAAAAGCTCACCTGACTCTATCTGCTGCCTCTCAGCTGTAATCCACAGCTATTGGTCAAGAGCAGCTGTCTTCTATCTATTGTAAATGGCTCTAGATATTTTCTTGATTTTTTTTTTCTCTACGGATGTATAGTACTTTTATATTATTTTTTTCTATTTATGGTACAGCATATGAATTTGGAGTGGGTTTTTTTTTGCATGTAACCCCCTTGATAATTGGAATGTTGCAGTCAATTTGTTTTCTTGTGTGCTATATATATATCTACATGTGTGGACAGAGATTTTCTTTTTCTTTTCTTTTTTTGATAAAATTGTGTTTCCTAACAATTAACGGATCTATAACTATTGTATTTTAAACACGGATGTTTTGTGCCTAACATGTGAGCCAAAAATAAGATCAAAAAAGTGTGTATATTTCACTTGATCCACCTGTCAGGTACATAACGTGCGTACAGTACATATATATTACGTGTTCATAGGGGTGAATGTTCGATTTGTTCGGTTTAAACCGAACCAAAATAGTCAAAACAGAATAAACCAAAATTCTAAAAATCTAAAATCGAAACTGAACCGAAATTAGCCAAAATCGAAACCGAACCGAACCGAATAACAATTCGATTTGTTGGGTTGGACTATTTCTGTTATATAATGGGTATGGTCCAATATTGAAATCATGGTTAGATGATATTAAAAATTATAATTTTTATATACACATTGTGTCCAAAGTTAGACTAGTTGTTAAATTACCAAAGTTTGGTTTCAAAATACATAAATAGAATTGTTAATATACACATTTTAATTACAACGTATGCATAGAATTGAGGATATTTATATAATTGTACAAGTCTTATTCGATTTTCGGTTTTGAATCGAAATCGAAACCGAAACCGAAACTGAAATCGAAATCAAATAAAAAATTTAGTATTTTCAAAACCGATACCGAACTGAATTTTTTTCAAACCGAACCAGAACTCTTATTCGGTTCAGTTCGATTTTCGATCCAAAATCGAATAATACTCACCACTACGTGTTCAGAAAGCATTGCTATTATTGAAATCTTTCAATTTTATTGGCATTTATTTCAAACTATGATCATGACAAAATTGTAATATTGTGAAGTGGAGTCCCATGGTTTGGCGATGCATAATAAGTCAATTTTTATCCAAATTTTTATTATCGTGTGCCATTATTATGTGGGATATTTTAGCAAATGTTTCCATTCAAAAGAAAGAAACTAATATATACCTCCACTTTTTTAAAAAAATTATCAAATGTCTATAGTCTTTTGTATGAAACAAATAAAATTTTAAGACATACGATTTAACCAAATTTTGGCTAGTCCACAAAGGAATAGAGGTATTTACTAATTTTTTTTAAATAGTAGAAAATATACTAATTTCTTTATTTTGAATGAAAATATTTGCTAAAATATCTCTTATTACGTCCAATGTTAGTTGCTTTGTAATCCTGGAAAGTTTTCTTATCACACACAAATTATCTTACATTTTAAAAATAGAATTTCACAATAATACATTGCCCAATATTTTTTATCATGTATCGATGGATGAAAAAAACAGTAGAACGTTTGTAACCTAAAGTCTTGTTATAAATCATTTTAGTACGTGAATGGTGATATAGATTTTGTCTAAATATCAATCTAATCGACGTAGCATAAATATGTACTCTTACAAAATAAATCATATATGTTGGATTCAACTGCTTCAAAATTTGTCCGCAAATTTACTTTATATATAGGAAAAATTTATGAAATGCCCAAAAATTTAAAAAGTTTTATGAAAAACCCACCCCAAAATAAACTTTCATCGCATGCCCAGCATAAACTTAAAAATTAAAAAAAGGGCACGGTATGACCCTTTTGCCCTTCTAATTTATTAAGAATATCAACAAACCCAGCAAGTTTTATGAAAAACGGTTCGATTCCAGAAGCTTGAGAATTAAATACAAAACCAAACGACTCTTCAAAAAAGTGTCTCTATCGCTCTCTCCTCTTCCATACTCTGTTCGGTTGCGATTTTAGGTCATCTCCTCCAAAAATCTTAGAAATTTCTTACAAGAAATCGCCAGCGAATCTCCATCACAATGTCGCAATCATCAGCAATGGATGTAGACCAAGTTAGAGAAGAAGGAGAAGAAGTAGTTGTTGGAAAGCAAACGAAAGGAGGGATGAAAGTTAAGAGGGTTGCTCGTAGACGAACCGCTCCAAAAGAAAAAGAAGTGCAAGAACCAGTAGAAGAACAAGAACAAGAAGTAGCAGGGGAGGAAGAAGAAGATCAAGAAGAAGGGAAGAAAAAAGGTAAAACTTTGTGACCTGTTCATTCTCCGTTTATATTGACGCGGCAAATGAAAATGATCATTCTCCGTCTATAAAATACACGGAGGATGTCCTTTCTGTGTCATTTGAACTAGAAATGGCCATTCTCCGTCTATTTTGAGACGGAGAATGGCATTCTCCGTCTATTTTGAGACGGAGAATGGCATTCTCCGTGTTTAAACACACGGAGAATGGCATTTTCTGTGTTTTTGACCTAAAGAACGAGCATTCTCCGCCTAATATGAGACGGAGAATGCCATTCTCCGTTATAAAATAGACGGAGAATGAACTTTCTTCTTGCATTAACCTAGAGAAATTAACATTCTCCGTCTTACTGACACGCGAAGAATGCCATTTTCCGTCTATTTTATAACGGAGAATGACATTCTCTGTCTATTTGGACACGGAGAATGGCATTCTCCTTGTATTTTGACCTAAAGAATGCCATTCTCCGCCTTATTGAGACGGAGAATGTCATTCTCTGGGTCAAAATAAAGGCAGAATGCCATTCCCCGTGTTAATACAAAACGGAGAATGACATTCTCCGTCTATTTTAAAACGGAGAATGTCATTTTCCGTTTTGTATTAACACGGAGAATGTCATTCTCCCTTTATTTTGATCTTAAGAACGAGCATTCTCCACCTAATATGAGACGGAGAATGGCATTCTCCGTATTAAAACACGCGGAGAATGTCATTCTCTTTGTATTTTGACCTAAAGAATGTCATTCTCTGCCTTATTGAGACGGAGAATGTCATTCTCTGGGTCAAAATAAAGGGAGAATGCCATTCTCCGTGTTAATACAAAACGGAGAATGGCATTCTCCGTCTATTTTAAAACGGAGAATGTCATTCTCCGTCTATTTTGACACGAAAAATGGCATTCTCCCTTTATTTTGATCTTAAGAACGAGCATTCTCCGCCTAATATGAGACGGAGAATGGCATTCTCCGTATTAAAACACGCGGAGAATGGCATTCTCTTTGTATTTTGACCTAAAGAATGCCATTCTCCGCCTTATTGACACGGAAAATGTCATTCTTTGGGTCAAAATAAAGGGAGAATGCCATTCCCCGTGTTAATACAAAACGGAGAATGACATTCTCCGTCTATTTTAATACGGAGAATGTCATTCTCCGTCTATTTTGACACGGAGAATGGCATTCTCCCTTTATTTTGATCTAAAGAACGAGCATTCTCCGTCTAATATGAGTCGCAGAATGTCATTCTCCGCCTTACTGAGACGGAGAATGCTCATTCTCCGGGTCAAAAGAGACGAAGAATGCCATTCTCCTTGTATTTTGACCTAGAGAATGACCATTCTCCGTCTTTCTGAAGCGGAGAATGAGCATTCTCCGTCTTGCTAACGCGGAGAATGGTATTCTCCGTTTTAAAACACGCGGAGAATACCATTCCCCGTGTTAATACAAAACGGAGAATGCCATTCTCCGTGTCAAAATAGACGGAGAATGATATTCTCCGTCTATTTTAACACGGAGAATGGCATTCTCCGTGTGAATACAAAACGGAGAATGTCATTCTCCGTCTTCTTTGACACGGAGAATGACATTCTCCGTCTAATATTAGACGAAGAATGGCTTTCTCCTTATTATAATAAAGAAGAATGTTGACGTACACCTAATTGTTGTTGTTTTTAGAAAAAAAACTGTCAGGAACAGAGAAGAAAGACTTTTCCGTGCAATATTCATCCCAATACTCTCTCTCATGGATGAGGTGAAGGAAAAGTTTTGTCATTTGCCTGAAGCAGTTGTTGAAAGCTTGAAGAATGTAGGATTCTACAACTTCGTAGATGTATTCTACAGAACTAAGGTGAAAAAATCAGAACTATCTAAAGTCATCCAAGGTCTGGAGAAGTTGATGGGGACTTATTTGGAAGAAGATGGAATTGGATATTTCCAATTGAGCAGCAGTGTCAAAGTAGCACCAACTGCTGATGAGATGGCAACCATTTTCGGTCTGCCAATGAATGATGACACTAAAGTTGATGAGAAGTATTTGAAGATCATCACTGAAAAGCAGAAGACCCCCCCACCAGCAGACTCATTCAGCATGTGTACAAAACACTTCACAAGATTGCTGAAAAATTCCAAGGGCAAAAATGCTGAAGTCTCAAATGCAGAAGTTAGGAAAAGGATATTAGAGCTGCTGGGGGGCGAAAATGCAAGTCCTGATGAATTAGCCAAGTTAATAGTATTCAACTTGTGCCAAACAGCATTCTTCACCAGAATGGGGGGGTCGAACTTGCCATACAAGTTCTTCGCTCTGGTGGAGAGCACAGATGTTATAAAAAGCATCTGTTGGCCTCGGATTATACTGGAGTATGTCATGGACAGCATAAAGAGGGCTGTCACAAAATCTGAAGATGGTGATGTTGATATATCGTACAAGAAGATTGAAGGTTGTACGATATACTTCTTGTATTGGTTTGCAGAGCACAGTCGACTGGTAGAGAGGAAGTGCAAACCAACAGTCGCATCTCCGAGATTCAATACATGGGATGGGAATAGAATCTCGATATTCCTAAAAAATGAATATCAAGGTGCTCAAATGGATTCGGATTTGATATTCAAGGATCTTGTTGCATTGAATGTTGATGAACTTGAAGAAGTCCCAGCAGAGCAGCAATGTATAGACGGTGGAGATAATTCTGTTGATGAAGAAGAACCACAAGCTGAAGCTCAAGCACCAGCACCCTCTACAGCTGACAATGTAGATATGTTGCGTGTCTTGCAGGAGAAATCTCAGCTTATCGCTGAGAATGAGCAACTCCAGGAAAGAGCCCAGCAACTAGCGGCAGATGTAGCCCAACAACGTGCTGTGGGGCTCGTTACTGATGGCTTGGAGAAGGAGTTAGACTCTTTAAGGAACGAGAAATCGCTCCTTATTGATGATAATAAGAAACTCCTTAAGCGAGTTGAAGAACTGGAGGCACAGGGGTCGGAACTAGACTCCCTGAGAAAGCAGAAGTCTGAGCTTACTGCTGATAATGAGAAGCTTCGTCAACGTGTTGAGGAGCTACTTCTAAAAGGTAAGATTTTATATTTTTTGTCTATTTTAATCTGTAATTACATGTATCTAACAAGGAGAATGACCATTCTCCGTGTCAAAGTACACGGAGAATGAAGTTTTCTGTTTGTTTTGACCTATAAAATGTCATTCTCCGTGTCAATTTAGACGGAGAATGTCATTCTCCGTATTAAAACACACTTAGAATGACATTCTCCGTCTATTTTGACACGGAGAATGACATTCTCCGCTAGTATTTTAACACGGAGAATGACATTTTCTATATTTTGACATAGAAATGACCATTCTCCGTCTGTTTTGACACGGAGAATGCCATTCTCCGTGTCAATTTAGACAGAGAATGCCATTCTCCGTCTAAATTGACCCAGAGAATGACATTCTCCGTCTCAATAAGGCGGAGAATGACATTCTCCGTCTAAATTGACACGGAGAATGACATTCTCTGTCTAATTTTTACGCAGAGAATGACATTCTCCGTCTATTTTGACACGGAGAATGACATTCTCCAGATTAAAGTAAACGGATAATAATATTTTTCATTGTTTTTAAAAAGAAGATTATATAATATTGACATCATACCTCTTGTTGTTGTTTGTTTTTATATCAGTGAAAATGACAGAGGATCTGAAAAAAGAGAATAAAAAGCTAAATAATGATAATAACAGACTTCTAGAGGAAGTTGCATCGTTGAATGACGAAGTCAAGAATAAGAACGAAACAATCGTTAACCTTGAAGCAATAGCTAGAGCAATGGAAAGAGGGGATACTCAAGCAGTTCCCCAAAAGCATTACACAAGATCAAATGAACCTGCTGGAAAAAAAAAAATAATCAAATGCTGCAGATGAGGATGATTTTACTACATTGCCTGGTCGGAAAAGAAAAGATCCTTCCAGTCCCAGAAAGATAGTAGCTCCTGCTGGGAAAAAAAAAGCTCCTTCCAGCCCCGAGAAGGTAGACAATAAAAAGGAGATGTCAGCTCCTGAAGAACCTGAGGAAGAATCTCCTCAAACAGCAAAGCATGTTAAAGAGGGAAAAATGCTGATGCAATGTCCGAAGCTCAGACTTTGGAACCATGCAGACGATGAGCTGAAGCAAGTATACAGGAGCATCGTATACCCAAGAAGGATGTCTCCAACGTAAGTATTCTAAACTTGAACCAATTTCTGTACAATTCACAAGGGAGAATGATCATTCTCCGTCTCATTTAAAACGGAGAATGACATTCTCCGTCCAATTTATAAACGGAGAATGATCATTCTCCGTTTATATTGACGCGGCAAATGAAAATGATCATTCTCCGTCTATAAAATACACGGAGGATGCCCTTTCTGTGTCATTTGAACTAGAAATGGCCATTCTCCGTCTATTTTGAGACGGAGAATGGCATTCTCCGTGTTTAAACACACGGAGAATGGCATTTTCTATGTTTTTGACCTAAAGAACGAGCATTCTCCGCTTAATATGAGACGGAGAATGTCATTCTCCGTTATAAAATAGACGGAGAATGACCTTTCTTCTTGCATTAACCTAGAGAAATGAACATTCTCCGTCTCACTGACACGGAGAATGACATTCTCTGTCTATTTCGACACGGAGAATGGCATTCTCCTTGTATTTTGACCTAGAGAATGAGCATTCTCCGCCTTATTGAGACGGAGAATGTCATTCTCTGGGTCAAAATAAAGGGAGAATGCCATTCTCCGTCTATTTTAAAACGGAGAATGATCATTCTCCGTCCCGTTTAAAACGGAGAATGACATTTTTCGTCCAATTCATAACGGAGAATGACATTCTCCGTCCATTTCATAACGGAGAATGATCATTCTCTATTGGGGTTATTTTTTATGCAATTTTATTATTAGCCTATATTATTATCATAATCGAAACTAAATTTATGTGCAGTGATTATGTATACATGTACGTTCCAAATGCTCCAGAAGAATGTAAAATAAGAAGAAGAAACAATGATGTCAGCATGTTGTTAAATGCTAAAGATTTTCAAGACATAATAAATGAGGCGGATATAGAAGCCGGTGTTATGAACTACTTAATAAAGCTTATGAACGAAGTTCAAGCTGAATTAAGGCATAACATTCAGTCAAGCTCGCAGGGTGCACAATGTAACTGGTTTACAATCATGATGCCCCATTCATTGGTAAGAATCGAAACTGAAAAATAAATATTAATGTGTACAGCTACTAATAGTGTTGTAAAAAACTAACTCATGATATTATTTTTTGTTTTTTTTTTCTTCTGGAAAACAGAGTACTGCCCGGTATGTCGATAAAAAAAATCCAACACCTGGAGCAGTGTATAATTTCAAAGTTGATATAGAAGATTTTATCATGGAGCTGGAAGATGACATTGAATGGCTATTCGTGCCACTCTTCCGCGAGGAGAATAAACACTATACGCTGCTGGCATTCAACTTCAGCTCCTATGTTTGGACGCACTACAACTCATTGCGGAAAAACACGGGCACTAAGGGAATCCAGGATGCAAAATACATGATGAATAAAATCGAGCCAATTATAATAAAGAAGATTACATTGATGAGGAATAAAAGCCCAGCAATCTAGGAATACGAAACAACAGAGCTCAAGGTTTGCAAAGAATGTCCACAGCAACTATCACCCAGCTGCCTGCTGTATGTTACATATTATATTGAAAAGTTGTCGAGATCTCCATTTGATTTACAGAAGAAAACAAACAAAGAAGTTCACAATACTATTGTAAAGAGAAGGCTAAATTTGGCTAAGGCTTTGCTTATGAGTGAATGTGCACTTCCTTTTGTACAATAAAAGAAAATGACAATGTAAATTGGCTAACAAATTCATTGTATATATTCTGTTTGTCAGGTTTCTTTTGTAATGTATTTGTTTTTCTTTGTAATGAAATTCAATTTTTCGACTAATTTACATTGTTCTATATATGTAAATCTGTTTTGTTAAAGTTCTGTTGTTTGATTCAAACCTATAATGTCATTATCTGTGTTAATACAAACCTATAATGTGTGCATTTGGAACTTAGAAATGTCATTCTCCGTGTCAAAATAGACGGAGAATATCATTCTCCGTGTCAAAAGAGACGGAGAATGCCATTCTTCTTGTATTTTGACCTAGAGAATGAGCATTCTCCGTCTTACTGACGCGAAGAATGGCATTCTCCGTTTTAAAACACGCGGAGAATGATTATTCTTTGTATTTTTGACCTAGAAAGGAACATTGTCCGTCTTAGTGACGCGGAGAATGGCCATTCTCCGTGTCAAAATAGACGGAGAATGTCATTTTCCGGGTCAAAAGAGACGGAGAATGCCATTCTCCTTATATTTTGACCTAGAGAATGAGCATTCTCCGTCTTACTGACGCGGAGAATGGCATTCTCCGTTTTAAAACACGTGGAGAATGATTATTCTTTGTATTTTTGACCTAGAAAGGAACATTGTCCGTCTTAGTGACGCGGAGAATGGCCATTCTCCGTTTCGTATGAGACGGAGAATGTCATTCTCCGTGTCAAAAGAGACGGAGAATGTCATTCTCCTTGTATTTTGACCTAGAGAATGAGCATTCTCCGTTTTACTGACGCGGAGAATGGCATTCTCCGTTTTAAAACACGCGGAGAATGATTATTCTTTGTATTTTTGACCTAGAAAGCAACATTATCCGTCTTAGGGACGCGGAGAATGCCATTCTCCGTGTCAAAATAGACGGAGAATGTCATTCTCCGGGTCAAAAGAGACGGAGAATGCCATTCTGCTTGTATTTTGACCTAGAGAATGAGCATTCTCCGTCTTACTGACGCGGAGAATGGCATTCTCCGTTTTAAAACACGCGGAGAATGATTATTCTCCTTGTATTTTTGACCTAGAAAGGAACATTGTCCGTCTTAGTGACGCGGAGAATGGCCATTCTCCGTTTCGTATGAGACGGAGAATGTCATTCTCCGGGTCAAAAGAGACGGAGAATGCCATTCTGCTTGTATTTTGACCTAGAGAATAAGCATTCTCCGTCTTACTGACGCGGAGAATGGCATTCTCCGTTTTAAAACACGCGGAGAATGATTATTCTTTATATTTTTGACCTAGAAAGCAACATTATCCGTCTTAGGGATGCGGAGAATGCTATTCTCCGTGTCAAAATAGACGGAGAATGTCATTCTCCGGGTCAAAAGAGACGGAGAATGCCATTCTGCTTGTATTTTGACCTAGAGAATGAGCATTCTCCGTCTTACTGACGCGGAGAATGGCATTCTCCGTTTTAAAACACGCGGAGAATGATTATTCTCCTTGTATTTTGACTTATAAATGGCCATTCTCCGTGTATCTAAAACGAAGAATGATTATTCTCCGTGTTAAAACACACGGAGAATGGTCATTCAATACATTATAAAGTCAGAGAGTATAAAGGAGAATAAGTTCTTATGCTGTTAATATATATGTGAAACATCAAATATGCAGAATTCAAACTATTACCATTGATATCAAAAAATGTAAGATATGTATTCAAAAAACAATTTCCAGTTATATAAAAGAAGGAATATATGTGTATGTATTAACGAGGGGGCGCTGCCCCCTGGACCACCGTAGCAGCACGTGGAGGCAGAGGACAAGTGCTCCGATTGTGATTGCATAATTCAAAACAATTATGGCACCTTATCTTTCTCTTCTCTTTTCTCTTGTTCTCATATTTGCTCTTGTAACGGTCCGCTTTTGGTCGTCCAGGACCCCGTTTTGGAACAGGGGGTAGAACAACATCAGTGGGATTATTTTTAAACTGTTTTTCGCAATCTGGAACTGGACGAATGGCACATGAATATAACTTCTGGTAATAATCTGATGTCCAATACTGCTCCACAAAGTCGTAAACAGATTTATCTGAACCAACTCTGATGCATTGTATTGCATGGCTGCATGGGAATCCATATACCTTCCATCTACGACAACTACAATGACAATCAAGAAGATTCACCATATGGGAGAAAGTATCTGCGATCACCTCAAATTCGAAATCACCGGACCGATATACCCTATAACACATGCCATCATCTGTAAGCTGCTTCAGCATATCCTCAGCGTATGGAGTCAATTTGCTATTCAAACCAATTGCATCCTTGTGACGATCCGAAATCATCTTCATCATCTTCACACGGATGACATTTACAATTGCTGATATAGGCAATTTCTTCTCAGCCTTTATCCATGCATTGAATGACTCTGCACAACTAGAAGCAACCTCACCGTATCTACATCCCGGAAAGAATGCGTTTGACCAGTGTTCAGGTTTTTGTTTATTCATCCAATTCACAACATGACCACAATTCAGATCATAAATCTTCTTGATTGCTTGTCTATACCCACCTTTATACAGAAAAACAAATAAGTAATAAAGAATTAGGTCAATTCACAAAATTATGAAAAAATAAGTGCATTCTCATAAGGATAATAGTCATTCTCCGTTCAAAAGCTAACGGAGAATGATATTCTCCGTTCTATGCAAGACGGAGAATGGCCATTCTCCGTTTTAAAACACACGGAGAATGACTATTCTCCGTCTTACTGACGCGGAGAATGGTCATTTTCCTTGTTAAATTAAGGGAAAATGCATAGAAAATGTGCATATATCTGTCTCATTAACACACCTGGAGTTAGAGCATATACTGCTTGCCTCCAAGCTTCAAGTACATGCGGATACACTCTTTCATTTCCTTTCTCTTTCAGCGGTATGTTATTCTTCATGTGATAATAGCAATAGCTATGATAATCATTAGGAAACACTTTAGGGACTTCAGAAACTAGACCGGTGCCTTGATCCGAAAGAAAAATAATACGCCTACTACATCCAACAACATTCTTTAGATTTCTAAGGAACCATTCCCAATTATCGCCATCTTCGCCTGAGACTATACCGTATGCAATAGGGTAGAACTGTTGGTTACCATTCTTCGCTGTAGCAGACATCAAACATCCTCTAAACCTCCCTGTAAGGAAAGTGGCATCCAAATATAGCATCGGACGACAATATTGAAAGCCTTCTACGCAAGCCCCATATGAAAGAAAAAGCCGCTCAAACCTCATTGATGAATCATCTTTCTGGAAGTCGATAACGGAACCATTATTGGTTTCCTTTACCTTGTTCACATACCAACACAAGTCACTGTAAGATCTAACATCATCTCCGTACATTTCCTGGTGCACCAGCCTAATTCCGTGGTATGCCTGTCCATATGTAACAGATAAGCCATAGTCGACCTTGAAATCATCGACAACAGATTTTGCGGACTTTTTAGGATGCATCCGAACAATGTCACTAACCAAACTTTTCACAAACTTTGCTGGAACAACCAGATTACCTTTATCCATATAGCCAGCTCCACAATTATGTTCTCCCACATACCTCCTCACCTCAAAAATTTGATTATCTTTCGAAATAGATATAGCATGGAAGCTCCACAAACAAGCATGTGTCTTATAATTCTTGCAACAAACAGTATACCTCTCCGGCTCAGATTTCAAAATGTGGAATGGATGACGAGATTCAAAACAAACCTTTCTAACAGCATTCCTAACTTCTTCAACACCATTTAGAAAAATCTCACCAACACCAGTAATTGATCCAGGCCACATATCCGATTTCCTCTTCTTCACTGTCTCAGTTGAGCCCTCATAAAATTGTACTACTCGTTTGTCCTTTACAGTAGGAGAACATCTACTCAAAGAACTAGAAGAGGAAGACGAAGGTCTCATGTGAAAGCTTTGACAAGGAAAAGATGTTGATGAAGAACATGGAGAGTGTATTTGCTCCACATATAGATCAAAACTCACATCATGAGTACCGTTAAAACCACCAACCAATGAGCGAAGCCAAAAATTACTTTCAACATACAGTTCAGTCCCATCAGAGTGCAAAAACCTGAAACGAAAGGAAAGTGGATCCAAAGAACTCCATCGATCGCACACTTTATTCTTTAAAAAATCCACGGTACTTTCATGTGTGACACGGCAGGAAACTATGTCTCCCTTGAAACAAATGTTAACTAAACAACTTGATTCCATATCTTCCCCCCCTGATAACATAAAAACATAAGAGGCCACAAATAGAACAATAAAATTCTCATCTAATAATGATCATTCTCCGTCTAAAAATAACGGAGAATAAATATCCTCAGTTGGAACTAACTTATAATGATCATTCTCCGTCTAAAGTAAAACGGAGAATGTCATTCTCCGTCCTAACTAAGACGGATAATGTCATTCTCCGTTCAAATTAAGACGAAGAATGACATTCTCCGTCCTAATTAAGACGGAGAATGGCATTCTCCGTCCTAAAAACATACGGATAATGATCTTTATAAGAAGTAATTGTCATTCTCCTTTAAAATATAACGGAGAATGCTATTAGCATAAAATAACAAGATTAAATATCTCACTAACATTTTCTAAGTTAATAATCTTCATAACAAAATCAAATTCAGCATAAATTTCGAGAGATACGAAGCTGATGGATGAATTTCTACAGATCTGAACTCTCACCTTGTTTTAAGATCTATAAAAAGAAAAGAAGATCTTCTATCCACAATTGACCTAATCGTCGGAAACCACGAAGATGATGTTGATGATGATGATGATCGATGATGATGAAGGATGATCGACGTTCGACTGACGAAAACCACAGTGAACTACGAACGATTCTGCGATCTCTAATAAAGATTATATCAATGGATTTCAAATTTCTCGTGAAGAAGAAGAAGAATACGAATTTCTCAATCCAAATCTGAGTTTGCAAATTCATAATTATATATAGATGTCCAAATTTACGCGAAGGGGTATTTTTGGAATTATGATAATGGCAAATTTTGTAAATACATAGCAACTAGAGAGAATCTTGAAATATTTAACGTGTAAAAACTTAATTCTGGGCATTTCATAAAAATAATCCAGCGGGTGGGCATTTCATAAAAGCCCACCCCGAAATTGGGCTTCTCAGCAATTTCCAGTTATATATATCTATTCTACTATATAATATGAAAAGTAAGCTTTATCGTAAAATAATTTCCCTCAAAGATACCCTTCAATATGTATACTAATTAAAAAGAATAGATGTAATAAATTTTACTGACAACCATTTAAAAGATATATTCTAGAGGAATTAATATATTAAGGAAATCAAATGGTTCATGCTACTTGCTAAGTCTTCTATGTTGTTATCACGAAATTCGAAGGGTTGAACTCATAACCTATATAATAAAAAGTAAAAGAGTTAAACCAATTCATCAACATCATCCACTCCAAATATTTTTTAATATTCCTAATTATAATCTACGAATAATAAATATGTATAACGCACATACATATACTAGTATATAAAATAAGTAAATATTATTAAACAAATTTTATTGTTACTCCTAAAAATATGCATAAATAGCTTTGGTGGGTTCATGACACAAACACATACCAATTTGGATGTGCTCATGCCTCTATCTCAAACAAAATATTACAAAAATCGGACCAAGATAGACAATATCAGGACACTGGGTTGGATCAAATCGGACCAACCAATGAGTTAATTCTTTTTGAACTAGTTATATAGACTTACAATCTTACATTGGATATATTGCATAGTACAGAAGTACATATATACTACTTAGTAACTATGCATGTTTATCATAGTAGAATTAGTCAAGAATCAAGTATATTAACTTTGATTGCATGTAAAATCTAAACTAAAGTCAGGGTGAAATAGCTTCGAAACTCAACTGGATCCTACGTTGGTTTGACCGGTTGGATCGACCGGGTTGACTAGATTTTTGAAAAAAGAAAAAAAAAACAGTTGATCAAAATTAAACTAGTCCAAAAAAGTTAGTGGTACACTGGTTGACCAGTTCAACGACCGGTTTAGTTCGATTTTAAAACACTATCAAACAAGTCAAAAAAATTGAGCATACTTGAAAATTGAAATAGAACAAAAAGTAGAGGGTCCATTTTTGTTCACCCATAAAAACTAGAGTGGATGTTTATCCTTCCACTCAGAAATTGCCACTTGTCAAATAGTTGACAAAACTAGTATGTGGATGTTCACAACACTCCCAAAATAATTTTAAGTTGAATGAAATTAACACACAAAGCCGGCTCAACCATGTTATTATTTAGGCTTGTGCCTAAGGTTCCATAATTTAAGGGGCCTTCATATTTTTATAATATATATTTGTGTGTGGAGCAAAAAGAAAATAAATGATATCCTTAATTATTTAATTTACAGAGGGTCTTATAATTTAAGAGAAACAACAATCATTTTTTTTAATTATTTAAGGGTGCTGCATTAGTACTCCTAAAATGTTATTCGGCACTCTTCTTTAATTTTTTAAGATTTAAATTCTAAATTTACCCTTACATTAACATTATTGACACTCCTAAAATGTCATCCTACACTCCTCCCTCCATACATGTACAAATTAATGCTATATTTAATGCATGGATAGATCTGTAATTTGAACGTTAAAAAAAGTAAAGAGGATTGCTGAATGACATTTTAGGAGTGCTAATAGGAGCACCCTTATTTAATTGATCTATAGTCCCATAATTTTAAGGAAAAGAGTAATAGTCTACTTTTTTTAAACAATAATGCTAAGTTTACAACTACTTGTATTTGTAAACTTCTACAATCGCCTACAAGACGGATGTTAATTGGTTCCTCTCCCCTCACCCCCACACCCCTCTACTTTGCATGGAAATAGTGAACCAATTGGTAACCATTACGAACCAATTGGTAACCATTACATGACGGTTATAAAAGATTACAACTGCAAATAGTTGTAATTCTAGCATTGTCCTTTCTTTAATTTATTTAGGGCTCCCAAATGTCTTGTGACGGCTATGTGGATAAACGAAAACTCCTAAGTGGAAGGTGAACATCCATCATAATTTCAATGGATGAGACTGAAAAGTAGAACTGTAGAAGGGTCCATCTGAAAAGTGCATACTCACACACACCAAAATACCACAAACGTTAACAATTATTTTTCTTTCCTTTTTATCTTTTCAACATTGAAAAAGTGCACACAAATATATGGCCAGCAATCACCAGCCCCCATTGCCCCCCTCCTTAATTAGGCAGAAAGGCGATGCGCGCACACACACACACCACCTCGTCGGAGTGGGATTAGTGGGTCCGGAGTGGGTTAATCACCGGCATTTGCTCTTAATCCCCACGATTAATCTAAAAGGTCCGTGGTGCCACGTGGGACGGCCCCCGTGGATTGTCAGCCACAAGATTCCTCTCCGTCTCTCGAACTTTCCCCGTCCGACGTGGCACCCGTCCCTGCCCTTTTTCTCCCCCCCCCTACCCATCTCCTAATTCCTCCTCCCCTCCTCCATCCATCTCCACTTCTTGTTTCTATCTGGTTCTTGTTTTTTTTTTTTCCAAAATATCTATAAAAATTTAGATTCGAATATTTGTTTATTTTTTGTTGGATCGATTGATTTTGAAGAAGCAGCGAAGACTAGAGTCAAATGGGGATCCAGGTATAAAAATTTATAAAATTTTTTTTTTTTCAGTTTAATTAGTTTGAGTTGGAATTGAAGGATTTATAGTGTTTTTTTACGAATGAGATCAGAGTTATTGACTCAATTTTAGAAGTTGACCCGAAATGAAACAAACAGAAGCAGCTGTTACTTACCAAATAGGTTTTTGTTTTCCTGCTGCTTTCTCCAAAAAAAAAAAAAAGGGAAGAAGAAAAGAAAAGTAGAAGCAGCCAAAATAAGCAATACCAAACTGGAGAGTTATGACGAGGTTATATATATTTATATTGTTATGAATAAGCAGGTCGGATGATCATTTCATTGACATAGCTATATTCGTACATCAGTTTTTTTTTTTAACCAGATCTGTTTAAATTAAAAGAGCTTAGCTAAAATGAGAAGGATTAGTTGGACGAGTGGTATTAAAGTTGGAGATGACGAAAATGAAGGACAAGATGAGGGAAAATCGTGTAGTTGTACGTCTGCAACGTAAGACCAGGACACTGGTCACTAGGAGGTTAGTACGTAGTAGGAGCAATAAGACACTAGTTAAAGGCACCCCTAGAATTAGGGGTAGGCTATGTTGCCGGAACACGGATGCGGCGTGGTTAGAACACAATGACATGGACACAAGATTTCTTTTGGTGTCCTAGTGTGTTTTGGATGCCCGGTTTGCGTCAAGTACATGTCCATTCGACATGACTCGGCCAAGATTTTTGGAGTCTTCGTGCTTCCTAGGGGGTAGGCCAGAACTAACCTAGGTCTAAACGAAAGAAGGAAATCACTTTTGTTAACGTTATGGAGGACAATGGCCTTTAGTGGAGGTAATGTGCGAAAATGATTCAAATAGCTGACCTGAAAATTTGTGACGAAGGCTTTGTTAGTTGATAGATAATCACTTTGTCAAACTCCTCCGTGGCTCGTCGGAGACTCAGAATTCATTATGGTTCAGTTGATTTATACTGGAATTAGGACCTTAATATAAACCACAAATCTTGCAATTTGATGGTAATGTCTTGATAATATTTCCTTGCTACTAGTTTTGGCGTAATATGGATTTGGAGCTATTTTGATCGTATGTTATGGTTGTTACAGGACCAAACTGGAATCATAAATCCGAATCCTCCTTCGGTACCTAGTAACCAAATGCAAGTGGGTGTCGGAACTTCCTCTGCTAATGGTGGAGACAAACACATCCTAAAGGTTTCACCAGAAAACCAACTCTACTCTGTTCGTAATAGGCAAAGCTTTATTGAGAACTTTGGAGCTTATTTTTGCTACCTTTCCTTTATCCCTTCAATTAGGTTCGGAAACCCTACACAATCACAAAGCAGAGAGAGAAGTGGGCCGAGGAAGAGCACAGGAAATTTGTAGAAGCCATCCAGTTGTACGGACGAGCATGGCGCCGCATTGAAGGTATAACATATGGTCTTAGAGAGATCGTCTCGTTAGTCCTGTATAATTCTATGCGTTTGGTCGATTTTGATTTGGAACTATTTGGAATTTTATTGCAGAACACATTGGCACAAAGACAGCAGTCCAGATACGAAGCCATGCTCAGAAGTTCTTTTCTAAGGTCCTTTTATCCTCTATCACTAAGTATTTCACTGAATCACTGCCTTATTGCTATTCTCTTGGGTGGTCTTTACTTCATATAGAGTAAGTAAAATCGTTCATAGACAAGACCCATGGAAAATCTTCCCAGATTTTTGTCCAGTGTCAGTGCCTATTGCTATCCTTTCCCTCACTTGTTTGTGTCGGTGGATAGGTGGTCCGAGAGTCGGCTGAGGACAGCACGGACAACGTGAAGCCCATTGAGATCCCTCCTCCCCGACCTAAGAGGAAGCCGACTCATCCGTATCCTCGTAAATTGGGGAACACTTGCAGCAACGTAGGCCTAAGTATAAGCAAACTAGAAAGATCTTTCTCGCCAGTTAAATCCGCCTTTGAGGGAGAGAACGGATCGCCAACGTCAGTGTTATCCGGATTTGGATCCGATACCCTTGGTTCGTTATTGTCGAACCTCCAGAATAGTTGCACGTCACCCGTGACTTCTGCTGCCGGATCAAATGAACAAGATACATCAATCGAGGAAGAGAACAATCTTCCATTATCTCGTCAAACAAGTGCCGGGTTAAAGACACATGATGAATCAGCAATGGTAGGTTTCAACTAGGCACCGAAATGTCTATGCAAATTCCAATTATTGTTGGTTTTTGTATAATATTTCTTTCGTTGCGTGCACAGGAATTGGATATGGGCAGCAATGGCAATGTTCCTTCGAAAGAGGCTTCTCTATTGGAAGAGCAAGTTCCATGTCTTAAGCTATTTGGCAAGACGGTTATGATGACCGATAAGCATGAACCATCTTCTCCTGGTGCCGGGAACACGACACAGGATCCAGATTCGCTGCCTACTCTGAGCATTGGAATCCAAGAAAGAAGCGCACCGTCTCAAAACTTCGTTCAAGGTTCATCGATCCACGGAGATTTTCCGCTAGGTCTAGGCAAGAGCGCTTGGAGCCCATGGCATGGGAGCGTCTTGCCTATGTTTTATTATCCTTTGCCATCACCTACTTACGGAGATAACGCAAGTCCTTCGGAGGCTAGAACCATTCCTCTGCCGTGGTGGGGGATGAACCAGGAAGAAATTAGAAGGCAAGTCACGAGTCGACCTCTTGCAGAGGTCCCTAGCGATAAAGAGGGGCAGAAAGAGTGTTCGGGGACAGGTTCCGACGCTAGTACCTCTGTAAGTGACGGGGCGAACACAGGTTGCTCGCAGAGTGCTGCAAACGCTGTACAGTGTGAGAGGGCTGGCTCTGGCGCCTCTGCGAGGGGGTTTGTGCCTTATAGAAGATGTGTAGTAGAGAAAGAAGTGCAGCAGAATTCTCGTAGGATGGCTGACGATGGCGAGGGTCAATCGGTAGGGCTGTGTTTGTAAACCAAATATCGAAAGTGTAAGTGTATGTATGTATGTACTGTACTGATATTTTGCTGCAGTTCTGAGAACTGCAGCGGGAGAGGATGCAGACCTTGTCTGTTGCTTACTGAAGCCAAGGATGGCACTCCCCAAAGATTTGGGCGTTGGCCAAAAATATTGTAAGAATTTTTTTGGCTTTTAGTCTTTTTAGCAGCATTGTTGTACTACTGTAACATTATCGACCCTGATGTTTTTCCGAGATTTTGCAAATGTAACTGTTCAACCTGTGACAGTAATGGAAGTTATTTAAAGTTCACTACTAATCTGTTAGTTTTCTGGTATTAATTGCTCTGCAGGTTTCTCATAAAACTGCTCTTGGTTCTTTCTTTTTCTTCTTATGTTAGAATGATGTGGTCTTCTTGATAGCTAAAGAAAATTAGCCAAATCTTAAGAAAATTCTTGGTTTACAATATTCAACCATAGAAGGGGTCATAGTTCATAAATTCATTGATGTGATACTAGACCACAACATTGCCTGGAACTGCAGATTCCGCGGATATCCAACTTTATTTTGAGGATCATGATAATCTCGGCCTGGAACTGAGACTAATCAAGTACGGAAAAAAAAAATGGAGGTCAATTCTCATATATATATATATAAAATTAGAAATTAAATTATCCAAAATTAACATCAACTAAAAGAAATTCAATATCTTTCAATTGTATTAATATTCAACTAGAAGGGATGGAGTAAAACTAAACAAACAAACATATTTCGCCATCTTCACATTAAGAACAATCTTCTAGCATTCCTAGCTGCAAAATCATCAATCAATAGTTCATAATCAACATCTACCAATTGTTGGAATTATTCAATAATTAAGGGACCATACATGTAAAATTAATTGTGTTTAGGCTATCTAAATAATTAAGCCAAATTAAAGTGGTCTATTTGGAAATTGGCTTAAGGGTATAATTGTCATGGAATTAATGTGTAGATGCCGGAGATAATTATAATTTGATGAGGGGCCAAATTAGAAATGTCAAAACATATAAATATATGTGTTTATTAGGGTTATGGTCCCCAACTTATACGGCCACCAAAAGAGAGGTTTTCTCTTTTTCTCTTCTGCATCCCCATCAACAGAAAGAGGGACAAGGGATTCGGGTTCTTTTTGTCATTAAGGGTCGTAGCAAGTTGGAAGATCGAACCCAATAAAGAGACGTTCGCTTCAAGATCCATCAAGTCTAGCAATGGATTCAGGTATGCTTCCGCAATTTATATTTGGTCTTCATCTCATGAATCAACAGGCTTAATTTCTAACAAGTGGTATCAGAGCCTTCCTGTTTGATTTATGAGGTTGAAGTTTCAGAATCAAACATGTTGGAACAGTTGTTTATGTACGGAAACAACTCAGAAGTAGAAGACAAGATCCCAATAGTTGTTCTCTTTATTTAGCCATCTAGTACAACACTAAGAAAATATATAAATTATATTCTACCATAAATTATAACCCACCATGTGTATTACTGCCAGCAATTTTGATCAAACAACACAAACATAAGTGCATAATTTATTTATTTTATTTTGTGCATACATGGTTCTCCATTGCTTACAAGTACATTGATTTGCTGTCAATCCTTCGTTGATTTGATCGTCATATTAAGAAAATCTTGATAGAATTCATAATTTATGTACAAAAATGATCTCTCAGTTCATGCTTAAATATTAGATATGGACGCATGTGATAATGACCGTAGAAATTCTCCATTATATTAAATATGCATGAATATGCTTATTGCTGGACATGTGATAATATGGAATGTCGGTTAGATTCCAATTACTCATGCTGATAGATATTTGGTGTTACTCAATTTAGAGTGTTTTCCAATCTAAGTTGGTCATTGGAGGACAAATTGGAATCAAATATAGACAATTTTATGTTTGGCATAAATTTAGTTTCCAATAAATTTATGTTCTAAGTTATATATTTGATGTAATCTATTGACGTACATATCTTCAGCAGATTATTTTAATATAATCTTTATGGGTTATTTGAAGCAATCTATTGGTCCATATCTTCAGTAAAATATTACGTGAATTTTATTATGTTGACAATGCTCAGTTTAGTCAAATTAAGAATATTTGTTTGAATCATGTAAAGAGATTCACATGCTTATGATTATCTTATTTGAGTTATAATATTTTAATTATGCATGTACATAAAGTTTTGGACATGATTCGATTTTGTAAAATTTAGTCAACATTCAATTTTTTTTTGTGCCTTTTGTGACTAGCAATAGTCGTCTAATATTCTAAATAGACCCATTGAAACAAGATGTCTCCAAAGTTACCTCTCTTGCGTAGATAGTCTATGAGGGATGTTAGATGTTTATGTGTATAAATTTATGCAAGTATTAGCCGGCCCAAAGGAAGGTTAATACTTGGCCGAATTGCACACATACTTGTGGTGATAAATGTGTGACAATTATACGGTTTACATGTGAATAATAACCCGATCCAAAGATAGGCTTATTATTTGACATGACTTATTGTCAACGTTTGATCATTACACCAAGAATACCACTTGCAGTTAATATCACTGTCCAAAGATTTGATATTAATGATGTACTAGGTATCTTGAGATAGGGTTCACCATTATTTGAATTTGTTTGACTATATTTTACGTTTTGGTTATTTGTTAGAGCATGTTTGTTTTTTGTTGCTTTGTTCTCTTTACAGTTAATGTTGTTAAAATATCTGCCAATAAGATTTTAATTTTCATGTTTAATGGGATAAACTTTAAGGGCAAAAAGAAATGAATATAGTAGCTGCTAAGGGTCAAGATCAAAAGAAACAACAATATAAAACTAAGGGTTGTTCTTTTGTGATAAGACATGACACATAAGGAAGAAATGTACAAAGTACCACGCATGACGTATAAAGAAAAGTACATTTCTAAATTTGATCTGTTCTGAGGTTAATTTAGATTTAGTACCTGTCACGACCCGATCCCAAACAATTGGGTCGAACTGGATCATGCCCAGCCTGCACCGTTGTTGAGACGGCGGCAGTAAGCTGTTCCATTAGCAGGTATTCACAACAACATCTATATACATTTGTCACAACTCAATATTCGGGAATTTAAAACTTTATTCAACAATTGAAAAGTACAACCGGAATAGAAAGACTGAAATAAAATGCTGAATTCAAATTATCAAAATTCTAAAACAACCGATCTGGAAACAGAAAAAAAATCTAGCTAAGCGATCGGCTCATCGGCCTCAGGTCCTGCGTCCTCAAAAGGGGACTCTGGCAACACCACAGGGTACAGAACCGGGTCATAATAACTGTTGTATAACAGCTCAGCATCCTCAAAATTCCCTAAAAATGTTATCTCCAGTCAGGAGGGAGCAAAGTACAATTCATGATAATCTAACAATTGAAATAATAATAGAATCATGCACTTTTAAACAATTTGAAAATAAACAGTTCTCCAGCAGTTAAAACATTGTGATGTGAATAGGCAATGAATATGACCGGCTTGGGTTGTACAGTGAATGATATGGCTTATCCCCGTGTGTATGAGGGGTAAGCTAATACAGTTCTAAATTATTACTTTGGATGTGGTCATACTCATTACACTACTCTTCCAGTCCCCAAACAGTTACAGTAGTTACAGTCAGTACTCTCAGAGAGAGTTCCGTGTTACATCGTGGTTTAAACTTGCAATAAAATGATTATTAAATAATTGTAAACTAACACAAAATGTACTTGTCTTTGTTTACGACTGGAAACGGTGTTGGTTCCGGGAAGATGCTAGGTTCGTCTCTGAGATCCTATAGTTGGAGAACTTGACTTAGAACCATTGTGAAACCAAGCTAGGTGTGCTAGTTACAATCTCTAGTAGCAGGTCCTAGTCAGATTTTAAGTTTGTTTATTCTACTGGTAACGGTTTACGATGCGTACTACGATGGTTCTCATTAAGTTGGATAGCCAGTTTTTGGTTTTACTTGGAAAAATTGTCGTTACCGGTTAATTTGGCAAAAACTTGTATTTTGTAATATTATATATAAAACTACTATTTTTCTTTCAAATGAGAAAAACGTGGATTTTTGTTAACTATCAATATTTTAATCAAGTTATTTTATCGTGAGAAATCCTTATTAATTTATACAAAATATTTATCAGTCATTTTGTTACGAAGCGCCTAATAATATAAATGATAAAACCATCCAGAAAATTAAAGCAAAAACAACCCAGAAAATAAAAGAAAAACCTAGACTACGCAATATAGGGGCACAGCTGACAGAATAGGAATCTGGGCTTATGCCCTTACAAACTTTACATAAATTAAAATAAGAAAAAATTAGTTAGCTCTGACTAATATCCTGTATTTTAAATATCGAAAATGAAATTAAAAATAAAATAAATAAAATCCTATGAGTCTCAGACGTGGTCCAATCGTCACTATTAGCTAATGTCTCAACGTCCGGGTAAAACCGGTTTCGTTTGCATTTCGCTAGGGCCCATTGACCAATACAGTCGTCGCCCAAAATCCAAAATAATATTCTTTTTCGAAAAACTATTTTAAAATTATATAATTAAATTTTATAGAAAAAAATCCGGCAGCACTTCCTCTATTTTTGGTCAACCCAAAAACTGGAAAGTGTGCCATAATCACCATTTATAAATCCCAACCATAATTTACATAATAATATCACAATCCCAGTCCACAGAACCTTCCGAAAACTGATTTGAAATTCATTTATAAAACTTTATAAAAATTTGGACAGCATTTCCTCTATTTTCGGGACAACCCAAAACTAGAAAAATGCACCATAACGCCCATAATAAAAGTCCCAAACCAGGAAACACCCAGAAATAACTTCCAAACCATTTTACACCAAAATTAAATTCACAGAATAATTCCCGAAGCTTAATCGAAAATCCGAAATATAGTTTCGAGAATTTCCGAAATGAATTCGGAAACCACAGCGCCCAAAATCCAGAAAACATATTTCAGAAAAGTCCGAAATAAACACAAAACATCACAGAAACACCTCCGGAAAATCCGAAGTCACTACGTCGCTCTAAAATCGAATTCCCGGGAGGGAATCGAGGACCAATCTCATCATTGACTACCGAAAATGGGACGGGACAAAGGAGTTATACCTTGGGTTGCTCGGCTAGAGCTCTCAGATGCAAATTAAAGAAATAATAGAAATCCGAGCAGCAACGTAAACCCGGGACAGCGTCCGAAATTGGAAATTACCTTCTGACCGGGAACGGGAAGCCACGGGAAGGTGCAGCACTTCCAAGGGAAGTAACCGAGAGATACGGAGCGCTGGAACAGAGCGGGGTCGCCGCTGCGGGTGGAACGGGGAGGCGCGCAGGCGCTGCGGCCTGGGTGGTCAAGCCGAGGGGTGGCGTCGGACAGGGAGGTCGGGCGCGGGAAGGTGCGCCGGGGGAATCGGGCCGACACCGGACGAGAGGGGGCGCCGGAGCTAGGTCGACGGAGGAGAGATCGCCGGTGGGGTTGCCTAGGGCACGGCCGGCCAAGGGGGTCGCCGGGCTCGGCGCCGGAGGGAGCCGCGGGTGCGGGGTTGGGGAAAGCTCGGTGGAGAGAGAGCTTTGGGAGGAAGATGGGAAATGAGAGTGTTGGTGGTGGGTTTGGTGCTGGTGCTATTAAGGAAGAGTGAGGAAAAGATGTATGGAGGAGAGGGAGTTGTGGGAGGAAAGTAGGGGGTGGGTTTGGTACGTGGGATGGGGTGAGGGTCTGTGGGTTTGTATTTCTTTCTTCATCTTTTTTTTAAACAAAAGGGTATATATATATATACATCTATAGAAATTTATTAATGGGTTTTCATAAGACTTCGGGACGGAACCCAGGTTAGGTTCAGGCTCAAAAAATGGGATCTGGGTACGGACTCGGGGTCGGAGTTGGACCCTGGACACGGAATCGGGACGGGACAATCAATCAAAGATCCTAGTCAAAAAATTAAAAATAATAATTTTCCTATTCTGACTATAATAATAATAGTAATAATAATAAATTATTAGGATTTTAAAAGATAAAAAGGGTTGGTTTGGAAAGGAATTGGGTTTCGGGAAAAATGGTCCAGGCTCGGGTCAGGTCAGCAACCAAAAACCAATTATTATTTTGAAAAATAATTTTGAACTCATTAAATAATAACAATAATAGCAATAATATTATATTTTAATAATAATAAAATTACAAATCCTAAAACTGGGTTTCACAATCTTTTCTCCTTAGAAAATTTCGTCCTCGAAATTTAAAGAGTAGGGTAGGAATCATCTCAGGTCAAGTTGGTACGAGTACTGCACCCGTAACTCAGGTCCAACAATAAGAATTTCTAAGGCAGTCGTGGATGAGACGGTTTAGGGACAAGTTTCATTTATGATATCATCCATGCAGAAAAATACAAAAACGAACCAAAGTACACGAGGTTGATCAGACCATCATGCACCGGTCCTGATTATACAATATATTAGTGGGTGCACCCAATAAAATACTGTCATGATCAAGCTTGATAAAGAAATAGCTTGCAAAACTAGGCTAACTTAGCAGCATCAGTCAAGTTTAGAACGAAAAGATAAGAAATAGGAGTTATGTGATGGCTCAAAATTTCTGATCTTCTTCTCACCTCTGACTATGCTTGCTACTGGTTTCTCTGGCACTGAAAGGTTGAGTCCAATCTTCAGCTCTGAATTATCCAAAATATGACTCGGATCTGGAATGTAGCGTCTGAGCTGTGATACGTAGAAGACGTTGTGCACACTCTCAAGATTAGCTGGTAGAGCTAACCGGTACGCTACTTTTCTAACTCATCTTAAAACTTCAAATGGCCTGATGTACCTGGCCTCAATTTCCCAGCTCCGTCAAAACTGATCGTTCCTCTGGTAGGAGAAAACTTCACAGAAACGCTATCTCCTTCTTCAAACTCCACTGGTCGACGACTACTATCAACCCAATGCTTCTGTCTGTCTTGGGCAATCCTGAGCTTACATTCACCTTCTCTACTGCGTCAGTCACCATCTCTGGACCCAGCAGTACTCTTTCTCCTACGTCATCCCATGCAAGTGGTGTACGACAACGACGTCCATAGAGAGTTTTAAATGGGATCATACCAATGCTGGCTTGGTAGCTGTTGTTGTAAGAGGACTCTACCAAGTGCAAATGATCTTCCCAAGACCCTCCAAACTCCAAGACGCAAAATCTCGGCATGTCTTCAGGCGTCTGGATTGTCCTCTCTGATTGTCCATCTGTCTGGGAGTGATAGGCAGTACTGAACTTCAATTGTGTCCCCAGGCTGTCATACAAACTTTTTCAAGAGTGAGAGGTAAAACGAGTGTATCGGTCAGATACAATGCTTACCGGTACTCCATGAATCCGGTAGATATGTCGCATGTATAGTACCGCCAACTTCTCAGTAGATAAACCAACTTTGAAGGGGATAAAGTGAGCTGACTTGGTCAGTCGGTCCACTATAACCCAAATAGCGTCCTTCCCTCCTTGGGAACGAGGCAGTCCTGACACGAAGTCCATTGTGATGTGCTCCCACTTCCACTCCGGAATGTCCAGTGGCTGTAGAAGTCCTGCGGGTCTCTGTCTGCTAGCCTTCACTTGTTGACAAATTAAACATCTAGCAACATACCTGGCCACGTCTTTCTTCATTCCAAACCACCAAACAATGGTACGCATATCCTGATACATCTTGTTAGCTCCAGGATGTATGGAATATTACGACTGGTGTGCTTCCTTCATCAGCTCGTTCCTCAGTTCGCCAGATGCTACGCAGAGCCTCATACCATTCTTCAGTGCTCTGTCGCTGGCGATTGAGAAACCCTCAAGTGTTCCTGCCAACACTTGATCTCTAAGTTTGCAAAGTGTCTCGTCTTGAAACTGCGTCTCTTTGATTTTGTCCATCAGACTCGAGCTCACTTGCAACTTCATCAATAATGAATCAGCATCCAGCTTTTTCCTTCTAGGCAGTATAATCTCCAGTCCAAGCTTCTCGATGTCCTCTAGTAGGTGCCGCTCCTTGGTCAAAAAAAAAACATCGCCATAGGGTATCGACTAAGTGCATCTGCGACCACATTAGCCTTACCCGGGTGGTACTGTAGATCGATGTCAAAATCCTTCATCAGCTCCAGCCATCTTCTTTGCCTCATGTTCAGCTTCTTCTGAGTGAAAACATACTTCAGACTTTTGTGGTCTGTATATATTTCCACTCTCTCTCCATATAGATAATGCTTCCATAGCTTCAAAGCAAAGATGACTGCCGCAAGCTCCAGATCATGTGTGGGATAGTTCTTCTCATGAGTCCGTAATTGCCTAGATGCATAAGCAATCACTTTTCCATGTTGTTGAAGAACGCAACCCAGTCCTTTACCTGAGGCATCACTGTAGATTGAGAAACCACCAGTTCCTACGGGTAGCGCAAGGATTGGTGCAGTTGTAAGTCTCTTCTTCAGCTCCTCAAATGAATGCCTGGCAATCTTCCGTCCAGATGAACTCTTCATTCTTCCGAGTGAGCTTCGTCATCGGCTCAGCAATTCTGGCAAAATCCTTCACGAACTTCCGGTAGTAGTCAGCCAAGCCCAAAAAACTCCTGATTTCAGCAACTGAGCTTGGGGTAGACCACTTCTCAACAGCGGCTATCTTCTTCGGATCCACCAAAATTCCTTCTCCTGTGACAACATGGCCAAGAAAATTCAACTTGTCTAGAAAGAATTCACATTTGGAAAGCTTACCATACAGCTTCTCCTTCCTCAAAGTTTCCAGAACTTTCCTGAGGTGCTCTTCGTGCTCCTCTTCCGTCTTTGAATAGATCAGAATGTCATCGATGAAGACAACGACAATTTGATCTAGGTATTCATGGAAAACCTTGTTCATAAGGTTCATAAACACCGCATGAGCATTCGTCAGTCTAAACGGCATGACCAAGAATTCAAACTGCCCATACTTGGTGTTGAATGCCGTCTTGGGAATATCTTCCTTCCTGATCCTGATCTGATGGTAGTCAGATCTAAGATCAATCTTCGAAAATACCTTGGCTCCTCTCAATTAATCAAATAGGTCATCGATCCGGGACAGAGGGTACTTGTTCTTGATGGTGATATTGTTCAGCGCCCGGTAGTCGATGCACATCCGTACTGTTCCGTCCTTCTTGGGCACAAACAAGACAGGTGCTCCCCAGGGTGAAGCTCTGTCTCGAATGAATCCCAGAGCCTTCAGTTCATTGATCTGGTCCTTCATCTCCTTGGCCTCCTTCTGGTTGACTCTGTAGCATCCCTTAGAAATAGAGGGAGAGCCGGGGACTAGGTCAATGGTGAACTCTATGTCTCGATCTGGGGAGGTAATCTGAAAAGACTATCAGGGAAGATATCTACCATAAAGGTGTAACTAAAATTTTTATTCATGTGGAGAATTACAGCAAAAACTCTCATGATTGATCTAAGGACATCCAGTTACAACTTCTTATAATAATAGATAATGCTATTTAGCAGTCCTAGGTTCTATTCTTCATGGTTCTGGCTTTTGCATGAGCAGTCTCCAACTGCTTCATCTTCTATGAACCTCGAGTCTGTATCATGCCTTATTATAGGAGGCAAGGTCTGCTGGATAGGAAAAGAGTCCCTAGATTGTGGCCTAACAGGTGTTGCTGGTATATGTGCTCTGGTTTGATGGAAAGATAAGGGGCTGTCCTTTACCCGATGTTCAGCAGATCCACATGCCAAACATTTTTCCAATCTCTTGCGACAAATATTGGCTTAGTGACCAAGCCCTTTACAGTAGTCACAAACCAATAGCTTCTTATGATATGACTTCCGGATAGGGCTCAAATATCTTCTAGATTCAGGGGTATCCCTTCTAGGACAAGGTTCCGCTCCAACTTGGTTTAAGATAGCTAAGGCTACATCATTGACGTTCTTCATAACTTCTCTCGTAATATTCATCTGTTCCTGCTGGGCTTCAGCTTGAGCCTTCTGGAACTCCAGGATTTCTTGAAATAGGGCAACCATTTGGGAGGTGTTTGCTGGTACTGGTGGAGCAACATGAATGGGTACTTCACCAAGGAAATGCAACTCAGTTTGAGAAGAGGTAGGAATCGCCAGTGTAGCAAAAACTTCACTGGATGCATTATGGGGACGGTCAATCAGCTGCGAGGGAATAAACCCTGAACTTGGTTGAGAAGATGGGGTATGATCCGGAGATGACACCTCATCGCCAGCAGGATTGGTCTTGTCAATAGCCATTCTCTGGAAGGTTTAGGATGCAAACATAAGCAAGGTATCCTACCAGTCTATAATCAAACAAAAATATTTATGTATATAATTCGGACCTATGTTGTGACAAATCAATATTCTAGTGTTATAATTGTTTCTAGGTATGTTTTCCTAAGTTGTTGAGACCTGCATGGGCCACCACTAAAAACATGTCACGACCCGATTCCAAACAATTGGGTCGAACCGGATCATGCCCAGCCTGCACCGTTGTTGAGACGGCGACAGTAAGCTGTTCCATTAGCAGGTATTCACAACAACATCTATATACATTTGTCACAACTCAATATTCGGGAATTTAAAACTTTATTCAACAATTGAAAAGTACAACCGGAATAGAAAGACTGAAATAAAATGCTGAATTCAAATTATCAAAATTCTAAAACAACCGATCTGGAAACAGAAAAAAATCTAGCTAAGCGATCGGCTCATCGGCCTCAGGTCCTGCATCCTCAAAAGGGGACTCTGGCAACACCACAGGGTACAGAACCGGGTCATAATAACTGTTGTATAACAGCTCAGCATCCTCAAAATCCCCTAAAAATGTTATCTCCAGTCAGGAGGAAGCAAAGTACAATTCATGATAATCTAACAATTGAAATAATAATAGAATCATGCACTTTTAAACAATTTGAAAATAAACAGTTCTCCAGCAGTTAAAACATTGTGATGTGAATAGGCAATGAATATGACCGGCTTGGGTTGTACAATGAATGATATGACTTATCTCCGTGTGTATGAGGGGTAAGCTAATACAGTTCTAAATTATTACTTTGGATGTGGTCATACTCATTACACTACTCTCCCAGTCTCCAAACAGTTACAGTAGTTACAGTAGTTACAGTCAGTGCTCTCAGAGAGAGTTCCGTGTTGCATCGTGGTTTAAACTTGCAATAAAACGATTATTAAATAATTGTAAAGTAACACAAAATGTACTTGCCTTTGTTTACAACTGGAAACGGTATTGGTTCCGTAAAGATGCTAGGTTTTTCGAGATCCTATAGTTGGAAAACTTGACTTAGAACCATTGTGAAACCAAGCTAGGTGTGCTAGTTACAATCTCTAGCAGCAGGTCCTAGTCAGATTTTAAGTTTGTTTATTCTACTGGTAACGGTTTACGACGCGTACTACGATGGTTCTCATTTAGTTGGATAGTCAGTTTCTGGTTTTACTTGAAAAAATTGTCGTTACCGGTTAATTTGGCAAAAACTTGTATTTTGTAATATTATATATAAAACTACTATTTTTCTTTCAAATGAGAAAAACTTGGATTTTTGTTAACTATCAATATTTTAATCAAGTTATTTTATCGTGAGAAATCCTTATTAATTTATACAAAATATTTATCAGTCATTTTGTTACGAAGCGCCTAATAATATAAATGATAAAACCATCCAGAAAATTAAAGCAAAAACAACCCAGAAAATAAAAGAAAAACCTAGACTACGCAATACATGGGCACAGCTGACAGAATAGGAATCTGGGCTTATGCCCTTACAAACTTTACATAAATTAAAATAAGAAAAAATTAGTTAGCTCTGACTAATATCCTGTATTTTAAATATCGAAAACGAAATTAAAAATAAAATAAATAAAATCCTATGAGTCTCAAACTTGGTCCAATCGTCACTATTAGCTAATGCCTCAACGTCCGGGTAAAACCGGTTTCGTTTGCATTTCGCTAGGGCCCATTGACCAATACGGTCGTCGCCCAAAATCCAAAATAATATTATTTTTCGAAAAACCATTTTAAAATTATATAATTAAATTTTATAGAAAAAAATCCGGCAGCACTTTCTCTATTTTCGGTCAACCCAAAAACTGGAAAGTTTGCCATAATCACCATTTATAAATCCCAACCATAATTTACATAATAATATCACAATCCCAGTCCACAGAACCTTCCGAAAACCGATTTAAAATTTATTTATAAAACTTTATAAAAATTTGGGCAGCATTTCCTCTATTATCGGGACAACCCAAAACTGGGAAAATGCACCATAACGCCCATAATAAAAGTCCTAAACTAGGGAACACCCAGAAATAACTTCCAAACCATTTTACACCAAAATTAAATTCACAGAATAATTTCCGAAGCTTAATCGGAAACCCGAAATATAGTTTCGGGAATTTCCGAAATGAATTCGGAAACCACAGCGCCCAAAATCCAGAAAACATATTTCGGAAAAGTCTGAAATAAACACAAAACATCACAGAAACACCTCCGAAAAATCCGAAGTCACTACGTCGCTCTAAAACCGAATTCCCGGGAGGGAATCGGGGACCAATCTCATCATTGACTACCGAAAATGGGACGAGACAAAGGAGTTATACCTTGGGTTGCTCGGCTAGATCTCTCAGATGCAAATTAAAGAAATAATAGAAATCCGAGCAGCAACGTAAACCCGGGACAACGTCCGAAATTGGAAATTACCTTCTGACCGGGAACGGGAAGCCACGGGAAGGTGCAACACTTCCAAGGGAAGTAACCGAGATATACGGAGCGCTGGAACAGAGCGGGGTCGCCGCTGCCGGTGGAACGGGGAGGCGCGCAGGCGCTGCGGCCTGGGTGGTCAGGCCGAGGGGTGGCGCCGGACAGGGAGGTCGGGCGCGGGAAGGTGCGCCGGGGGAATCGGGCCGACGCCGGACGAGAGGGGCGCCGGAGCTAGGTCGGCAGAGGGGAGATCGCTGGTGGGGTTGCCTAGGGCACGGCCGGCCAAGGGGGTCGCCGGGCTCGGCGCCGGAGGGAGCCGCGGGTGCGGGGTTGGGGAAAGCTCGGTGGAGAGAGAGCTTTGGGAGGGAGATAGGAAATGAGAGTGTTGGTGGTGGGTTTGGTGCTGGTGCTATTAAGGAAGAGTGAGGAAAAGATGTATGGAGGAGGGGGAGTTGTGGGAGGAAAGTAGGGGGTGGGTTTGGTACGCGGATGGGGTGAGGGTCTGTGGGTTTGTATTTCTTTCTTCATCTTTTTTTTTTAAACAAAAGGGTATATATATATATATATATATATATATATATATATATATATATATATATATATATAGAAATTTATTAATGGGTTTTCATAAGACTTCGGGACGGAACCCAGGTCAGGTTCGGGCTTAGAAAATGGGATCTGGGTACGGACTCGGGATCGGAGTTGGACCCTGGACACGGAATCGGGACGGGGCAATCAATCAAAGATCCTAGTCCAAAAATTAAAAATAATAATTTTCCTATTCTGACTATAATAATAATAGTAATAATAATAAATTATCAGGATTTTAAAAGATAAAAAGGGTTGGTTTGGAAAGGAATTGGGTTTCGGGAAAAATGGTCCAGGCTCGGGTCATGTCAGCAACCAAAAACCTATTATTATTTTGAAAAATGATTTAGAACTCATTAAATAATAACAATAATAGCAATAATATTATATTTTAATAATAATAAAATTACAAATCCTAAAACTGGGTTTCACAGTACCAAAAAACTCATGGTAGTTAGATTCTGGTGGGACTACCCACATTAATGTTCTAGGCAAGGTTGTCTGAGTTACCGAAAGTCAATTGATGGTGAAAGATACATCTATGTGGGTGACGGCAATTCGGTAGAAGTGAAAGCAATAGGACATTTTAGGTTATTTTTAGGAACCGATTATTATTTGGATTTGATAGACACTTTTATTGTACCGTCTTTTAGACGAAATTCAGTTTCAGTTTCCTTAATGGACAAATCTGGTTATCATTGTTCATTTGGAAACAATAAGTTTAGTCTATCTTTAAATTTAAATATTATTGGTAACGGTTCCCTTAAGGTTTATGACAACCTATATTCAGTTAAAATTATTGCATCTTATAATGAAACCTTGCAAGTGAAGTCATATGGTACTAAACGCAAAATTAACAATATTTTTTTTTTAGCCTCATTATGACATAAGCATTAGGTCACTTCTCTAGAAATAGAGTTGAACGATTTGTGTCTGATGAGATTTGGATTCCATTGACTTTATAGACTTTAATGTTTATATTGAATGTGTAATAGGAAGACAGACCAAAGTCAAATTATAAGCAGCTACTTTATTGGTTATGCTACAGATCAAGGGGTTGATAATTATACAATCACACACTAAGAAAAAAAATTGAGACGAGAAGTGTAATATTTTTTTAGGATGTTGAGTTTAGGGGAGAAATAAAGTCTGGATCATTGTCTTTGAGAAGGAATCAATTACGATTCCTACTATCACTTTTGACGATGTGCAGGATTCTATACATGTCATGATCAAGAAGTAAATTCGGAGTCTCAATAAGACAATGTCGAATTACCTCTATAAGTCGTTGTTGAGATACCTTAACAATGACAACGTAGCGGCACCCCATTCAAGATAAGGTAATTATTCCTAAGGAACAAACTCAACAACCTCAAGAATCAGTAATATTAAGATGGTCCACCAGAGAAAGGAGAAATATAATTTTGGATAATATTGTCATATTTCTCTAGGAACGTGAGGAAGACTGTGGATACTGGAAGACGATCTAATCAACTTCCGTCAGGCCATGGAAAGTTCCAGTTCTCAAAGTGGATTGATACAATAAATAAGGAGTATAAGCTTATGCAAGACAATAAAGTTTAAGAACTTGTCTCATTACCAAAAGGTATGAAATTTATTGGTTGCAAATGGACATTTAGAACCAAGAAGGATTCGAATGGTCATGTGGAGAAGTATAAAGTATGTCTTGTAACTAGTGACTTTACTCAAAATTTTGGGATTAATTTTAAAGAGTTTTTCTCTTTGGTATCTTTGAAAAACTCCTTTAAAACAATCATAGCACATGTTGCACATTTTGATCTTGAGTTACATCAAATGGATGTCAAAACGGCATTTCTCAATGGTAATATTGACGAAACTATTTATATGGTGCAGCCAGATAACTTTGTGTCGAAAGATCCAAATAATATGGTTTACAAATTAACAAAATCCATTTATGGACTTAAGCAAGCTTCTCGTCAGTGGTACTATAAATTTTACCAAGTTGTTACCTCATTTGATTTTGAGGTTAACGTTGTTGAAGATTGTGTGTATCACAAATTCAGTGGGAGTAAAATTATTTTTTTTGGTTTTGTATATTGATGACATACTACTTGCCACAAATGATATAGGCATATTCCATGACACTAAGAAATTTCTATCAAATAACTTTGAGATGAAAGATCTTGGTGACGCCTCTTTTGTATTAGGAATTCAAATACACCGAGATCGTTCTCGAGGTATTCTTGGATTATCACAAAAGAGCTATATCGATAAAGTGCTTAAAAGATTTGGCATGCAGGAATGCAAACCAGGTGATACCCCAGTCGCTAAAGGAGATAAGTTCAGTCTCAATCTGTGCCCTAAGAATAGCCTTGAAATTAAAAAAATACAATAGATTTTTCCTTCATGATCAGTTGTAGGGAGTCTAATGTATGCTCAAGTATGTACGCGTCAGGATATTGCGTACATATTAGGATGTTAGGCAGATATTTAAGCAAATATGGATGGATCATTGGGTAGCAGCCAAACTACTTAAGTAATTAATAGAGAACAAGAAATTATATGCTCTTTGTAGGAGATCGGATAATTCTGGAGATCATAAGGTATTTCGACTCCGATTTTGTTGGATTCCAACACAGTAGGAGATCCACATCAGGTTATGCTGACTAATGGAGATATATTTTGGATGAGTGTCAAACATGCACTCATAATTTTTTCCACCATGGTAGCAAGGTTTATAACATGCTATAGGGCATCTATTCAGAGAATATGGTTGCGAAATTTTGTCACAAGGTTGCGCCTACAGTACGGTGTTGAAAGACCATTTAAATTATGGTGTGACAATAAATCAGCAATAATGTATTCCAATAACAACATAAACTTGTATAAGTCAAGGATATTGACATAAAGTTTCTAGTTGTGAAGGAAAGAATTCAGAATGGTTAAAGTGTCCATATAGCACATTATGACAAACTCTATTTTAGCGGATCCGCTCACAAAGGCATTATCACCCAGGGTCTTTTATGAGCATACTGCTCATATGGGTGTTATCTCAATCAAGTATATGGCAATATAGTGGGAGTTTGTATTTTATGTATTTGGGTACTATTTGATTTTGGACACATTTATTTATTAAAGTATTTTGGATATTTATCTGATCAGATATATGAAAATTCAGTTCATTCTGTTTTCATCTGTTTTTATTATGTTAAAGTATTGATCTCATTAAAGTTAAGGAGGACTAGTTGAAAATAGACATGTATTGATCACATTGGGTGTAATTTCTATGCTACGCATCCATGATTGATCTATGTCGTTTAGCTATATTGGTATATGTGACCATTGATTGTTTAGTTACGCTATATGTGACGAAGGCCGCTTTGATCCTATGTTGATATGGTTAATGGACGGAATTGTCCGGATATACTCTAAGGATTAAGATAGCAATTTATGAGCTCACTAAGATTAACACAATTATAAGGTTACATATGTGGCCCAGTGGGAGATTGTTGAAATTATTCAATAATTAAGGGACCACACATGTAAAATTAATTGTGTTTAGGCTATCTAAATAATTAAGCCAAATTAAAGTGGTATATTTGGAAATTGGCCTAAGGGTATAATTGTCTTGGAATTAATGTGTAGATGTCGGAGATAATTCTAATTTGATGAGGGGCCAAATTAGAAATGTCAAAACATAAAAATATATGTATTTATTAGGGTTATGGTCCCCAACTTATACGGCCACCAAAAGAGATGTTTTCTCTTTTTCTCTTATACATCCCCATCAACAGAAAGAGAGGGATAAGGGATTCGGGTTCTCTTTGTCATTAAGGGTCGTAGCAAGTTGGAAGATCGAACCCAATAAAGAGACGTTCGCTTCAAGATCCATCAAGTTTAGCAATGGATTCAGGTACGCTTCTGCAATTTATATTTGGTCTTCATCTCATGAATCAACATGCATAATTTCTAACACCAATAACTCATTTTCTATATATAATTATATATGAATAAATGTAAAATATATAACATATACATATAAAAAAATAGATGCCTATGAATTCAAGAGGGTTAGTGCGATCGCACCCATTAGATTCCCTGCTACAAAATTTTGGTGGTCGTTGGTCATGCTAACCATGCACTACATCAACCACAATGGGTACATACTACTACTTTGCAAGAATGTGGACACAAATATAAGGACACAATATGGATACTTACATGTACAATAAATAGTCATGTGTTACCAAATAGGGACGTAGTTACAGGTACAATCACGATATCAATACGACACCTCCTATGTGGTGCAACATAGGGTACATACCCACAATCCAAATGCCAAAATACAACAGATACGAAATTCTGGAGAAACAAGATGGCAACCAGAAAGGGTTTTTTTTTTACCTCCACTTTGCAAGATCGATCCAGGGACTCTACTACTCCAAATTCATTTAAAAAATAGACAACTTAATAACAGCTTGATGTCTTGAGTATATATTTAAAAAAAAACACACACACACACATGATTGAGATTAAAATATGTAGACCCCATCATCTTTTAATCTTATCTATTCAATTTCAATCCAACTCATGTAACATATGGTGATTCCAGCATATATATGTAGAAGCATGGAATTTCAGGACCAGAAATCCTATGCGCCAGACACTACATGCGCCAGAGCTCGGACAGAGTACTTCACAGCAAAAATATCGAATATAGACATTGAAAATGGACTTTTTATTACATATAAAGTCTATTACATGTCTAAGAAAAGATTGTACAAAGGAGAATTTCTACAAAGAAAAGATCCTAAAGTCTACAGCCAGCAGCCATCATGCGCCCTCAAATAGGCGCAGCGATCACCATGCGCCCCCAGTTAGGCGCATCCCACCATGCGCCCTCAGCAAGGCGCATCCTTTCAGCAGCTCAGTTATGTGCATCCCTTTGGCAGCTCAGTTATGTGCATCCCTTCAGCAGCCCAGTTATGTGCCGCTCTTCCAGCCAGGCACACCGCCGTCTAAATGCTTCGACTAATAAAGCATTTATTGAGCAGAACGAGGGTGGCAATCAACCCTCTAGCCGAGGAAGGAAAAAGAACCACAAGCCAACCTGTGGCCAGGGGAGGCTTCGAAAGAGCCTCCAAACACCAAGGAAGACCGTGATCGAAACCGCGGCTAAAGGAGCAGCTTTCAACACAACCAGAATGGGCTACACCCATTTTGAAGGAAGAAAGAGCCACCAAAGCCGTAGCACCGTAATTCCGATCTACGGCTCTTCCTGCACAACGAAGATGAGGCTCGAGCATCCCTATCTTTGGATGCAACAGGCACCTTCCGCCTGCATCGGAAGCCCTCGACTCCAACTTTTGGATGTAACAGTCACCTTCAAGTGCATCAATGAAGACATTACGTCGCATCTTCACCCTCGGGAGCATCTCATTAATAGAATACATCCGAGTAAACGAATTCATATCGAAAGGACGTGAGAGAACGAGAAACAAACTCTCTCCATGCCACTATTTATAGGCCGAGCAAATCAAACCCATGCGCCAAGTGGATGGCTCTCCGAATTTCGTGCAATGAATTTGCATTAAATGGATGAACCGGACGCTTCGAATTCAGCTAAGTCAAAACAGCTATTTAAAGCACTCGAAGATCGTAACAGTCGTACCATTAAAGATGTGTCACGAAGCAGATGCGCCGGCCAGACTGTGCATCACACAGACGTGCCCTTCAGTACCAAGCACATCACAGGGATGCGCCCCCCATGCGTCCCCATACGCCTAGTGGAACGCCAACCGACGTACCCACTCAGCTGTCCATCGAATGTCACAAACATTAAATGCTGAACTGACAGAGTTGGCAGCACGCCTCCCGAAGTCTGAACAGTTCAGAAGACGAAGCGTCGCCAACGTCAGCATCATCATTACTTTCCTCCGACGACTACTGCCACGTGGCCACCCAACTGCTTGCATGCGCCTCTACAGCCATGCGCCAAATCTGCATGCGCCTCAAAAGTCATGCGTCTTAGACTTTTTACTGATCCCTAAAGATAAAAGGAAAGTCACCATTAAAGCTCTGCATGCGCCTCAAAAGCCATACGCCTCAGACTGCTCTATGATCCCAAAAGACAGGAGTTAAGTCACTTCTGAAGCCTCACATGCGCCTCAAAAGCTATGCTCCTCGAATGGTTCGTGACTCCTAAAGGTTACGAGCCAAAGCCTCCTCATGCGCCAAATCTTAGGCGCATCCTACCAGATCATTCCCCACCAAATCAGAGATCTCCGAGCCATGGGTCGATGACACGTGTCCTTAGACTCGACTCATCCAAGATCTCAGCAACAGAAAGATCTTCTCCTCTGCTACGTGCCGGTCCACAACAGCAGCATGAAGAATTCAACCCCTCGATCAGGGCACATCGTTCATATGCCTCCATTAGCAATCAACACGTGGCGTCCCCGTATACAGGCGCATCCTACATGCGCGCATGAGCAGCCAGCCTACAAAGCTATAAATAGAGGGATCATTTCCTTTTTCCAAAACGGAGACACCTATCTACCTACACACGAACAGAACACACAACCACCAGAGAGGCAGATACAGACACTCAACGTCTTCCTCCTCTCAGCAAGCTCCAGCACCCAGAGCAATCCAAGTCTTCAGAGAACCGATAACCGTCGTCAGATCGTCAACGGAGTCAACGTATTACCACTCGCTCCATCGGCACAAGGGACCCAGATAAACAAAAGTGTACTCCTAGGACTACGTCTAAGTCCTATATTGTAACACTGTTCTGTTTGTATTAAAATTTGTAATAAAAGAATTTTAATGGCAAACAAGCTGGCGACTCTGCTGGGGACCTCTTTCTTCTCCACCGAGAAAGCTGTGTCACAATCTGACGATGTGAAGGTGGGCTCCTCCCACAAGACGCTGGTCGTACGCCTCAATCAACAGGCGTATGAGGAGTTCATCTCTGAAGGCAGTGCGAGTCCTTTGAAGCGGCTGCCGAAGCCGAAGAAGACCCGCCGAGTCTGGGTACGCAAGGTTGACGCCTCGGGCACCACCACCGAAGGGGATGTGCCGATCCAGCCTTCCCTTCCTGCTGACGTCCTCAGCAACCAAGATGCGCCCGCTGGTACAGCGCATCTCTCAGGAAAATGTACGGCTAACTACGTTCCCCAGCCATCTCCCTCTCAGGCGAGGAAGATGCGTCGACGGAACAGGGGCGCAGCCAATACCCCGTGCATCACCTCTGATGCGCCACAGAAGGTCTCTGTCTTTGACAGACTCACTCGCTGTAATGGCGAAAAGAATTTAGATTCTGAGTACTATGCGCCCCAGCGGCCTGGTACGAAGAAATCCAAGGCAGTACGGGCCATGCGTCCCAAACGTGCTATGCCAGCAGCAAGCCAGAAGCATGCGCTCACAATCATGCGTGCTGATGATGGTAAGCTGTACAAGGTCGACTCGAGTGCCGTGGCGCCAGAAACGAGCCGACCTTCAAAGTCCTTATCTCACTTGGGCGCGTCTATTGTGTGCACAACCAAGTCGAGTAAGGCAAATCCAGTGGTCTTGAACTCCCGTGCCTCCTCTGGTTGTGCGTTTGAGGTTCGTTCAAGTCACTTCAAATGCTGTGGTCCCCCCACTACTGATCGGGATGCCTGTTTGGCATTAGATCAGGGGGTGCAGCACTCACTTGACCACCCCGGCGCTTGGCCTTGCCATGCACCTGAAGGGGGTGTGAAGGTGGCACTCTCCTCCAACGATCTGCGTAACGTGATCACTCACAAGCGCCAATCAGGAGAGTCGACTGACAAGCACGATGTGCCTCTCACGGGGCATACTTGTGCTGTGGTCACTATCAACTGCTGTTGCAAAACGGCAGTCCCACCCAGGCAGTCGGTGTTCTAGCGGCTGCAATCATCGACACCCCTCCGACGTCGCCTTGGAAAGAGGGTGTCAACAGAAGAAGAGCCAAGGGTTGCTTCATGCAATGTGATCTCCAACTCCTCGTCAGTCCGAAGGGCGACCGACAGTTCCTCTTCCTCGTCCAAAAGCCAGCCGAGGAAAACCAAGATAGCTGTCGCGTCCTCCGGAGAGTTCGAAGGCACTCAGAGGAGGAAGAAGATCTAGGAAGAAGCTGGGGGTAGTCAGACCCTTGTCGAGTCCGAAGACGAGGGTGTCCAAAGCACATTTAGGGCGGATCCTGTCAGCCTCCCAGAAGATGAGGATATCCCCCAGAACATAGCTGGGGGTAGTCTAGCATCTGCGGACCCGAGTTCCGGAGACGCAGTGGCCCTTCAAGACGAAGCTGAGGGTAATCAGGCCCTTGCCAAGGCGCCCGTGGCGAATGTTCTCCCGAACATAGCCGGGGGTAGCCAAGACGAGGCTCCAGGAGAGGCAACTCCCCCACAAGAGAGTGAGGCCGAGAGTGAAGCCTCAACCCATCCATCCACTTCCGGCCGCGTCATGACAGTAAACGTGACTGGGGCTGATATCGAGTCTGATGCGCCGCCAGCAGACCTCGTCCAGCGCATGGATACCCTGGAAGGAGGACTCAAAACCCTCTCTGCCTCCATGCAAACACTGACTCAAGCAGTGTTTGAGATACGGTCTGCTTTGGCGAAGACACCTTCTACCGGTCCCGACCCAGGGGCCAATAGAGAATCGAGTGTACCCCTTCAATGGGTATCCTCGGACATAGATCGCCGCGAAGCACCTCGGACGTCGGAGCCCTCAAATGCTCAACTCCCGGTGGTACCACCTTCCCCGACTCCCAGCTCCACAGAAGACGTGGTCGAGATGATCAGGGACTTGTGCGAGCGCTTCGAGTCCAAGATAAGACAAGAGGAGCGCCAAAAGATGGGCATCCCCCAACCTTATCCCCTCGAATGGAATAAGGTGGTTTATCCTCCTAAGTATAAACCACAAACACTGACGCCATACGACGGAAAGGACTCTCCGTGTCGCTATCTGACGTATTTCCAGTCTCAGACGGGACATCTTCCGAAGGAGAACGCACTACTTACCAGCATATTTGTTGGGGCACTGAAAGGAGTGGCGTACGACTGGTACTGCAGCCTCCCCGACAATTCAATATCTTCCTTCGACGACCTGACGTGTCTTTTTCTTGACCGTTTCTACGACGGCGGAAAGGACATGACAAGGCGTCCCTTATAGAGATACGCCAAAAGGAGAAGGAAACAGTCCGAGTGTCCATCGAACGCTTCCGACAGGCCTGCTTCAGACTGCCTCGGGCATGCCAGAACATGCGCTTCTCTCCTCCTACAGCATAAACATGCTGTCTGCAGTCAAACTCTGGCTTAACTCTACTCCTCCTCCCGACTGGAGCTCCTTGATCATTGAAGCAGAAGCCGCAGAGAAGAAGGCGGCCAATGCTCGTCTTCTGGGAGTCAGTTTTCCTGCCTTCGAGGACAAGGGGAAACGGCCTGCATCCAACAACCCCGGACGAGAGACAAAGGAAAAATAGGCATTGACTGTCAATGCCTCAAAAGGAGCGTCAGCACCTGCTCAGAAACCTCCACTTGCACCAAGGCTAAAGGAGGTTTATTCGTTCAACGACGAAGACACCCTGCAACTCTTTGAGATACTGAAGCAGGGCGACAAGATCAAGCTTCCGGACCCTAAGCGTCCTGATGAGGTTGGGAAAGTGGACAACCCGAGGTACTGTCACGATAATCGGTTTGTCGGACACCCAACCAAGGACTGCTATGTCCTCAAGAATTACATCCAGCGCATGATCAATGCGGATGTAATCTCCGTCGACTACGAAGAGAAGACGGTGTCAGCCAACGTGGTGTCACTCCAGTTTGGCACCCTGCCGCCGACTACAACACAAGATGGCGTCGTTCCCATCCCTAAGGCGACAATGGAGGTGGTTAACCTACCACCTACCCGTGACAACGTGAGTGGACTCATCCCACTCACCACATCTCGGGGAGAGATCCTCTGGGTTCACCCCGATCTCGTCTCCGAGGTGATTCAACTGGAGGTACACCCTACCTCCAAATCCAAAGGCAGGAAGATCAAGTCTTGCCGCACGGTCTCTTCTTCAGCGGAAGAGGCACTTCCTATGCAGACGCGTTCACAACAGAACGTCCAACCCGACGAAGCTGCCATCGAGGTGGTGCCTCCTGGCACCGTCCCTGCTGTCCAGGACGAGGGCCCGTCTAAGCCCCCAGCAGCCAATAAGCAGAAGCAGATAGAGGTCCGCTTCGACAGGCCTCTACGAAAGAAGAATACTTCGGGGCTAGCCAAGCCCCACAACTTCGACATACTGGCACAACTGGCCAGTACTCCTGTCCGCCTATCGCTGTTCGAGCTCCTTCGTCTTTCCAAAGACTCCCGAGAAGCTCTCTGTGAAGCTCTGAAGGATGCTAAATCCTTTCTCAGTCAGGTCAAGCAGCCTGAAGATCTCCCGACTGTGTGTACACACTGTCATTATGCGGATGAGGTTATCCCCAATATAACCTTCACCCAACAAGACATGCTGCTCAAACACAACCGACACAACAGGTCGCTGTACTACACGGGGTATATCGGTTCAGTCAAGGTGAAGCGGATTCAGATCGATCCGGGGTCTTCCTTCAGCATCATCTCGAAGACGCTGCTCTTAACATTGGGGATCCCAATGTACCGGTTGGCGCCCTCCAACACAACAATCAGTGGCTTCAACGCCAGCAAAAGCGAACCACTGGGCAAAATACGATTAAAGTGCCATATCGGTAACCTCAGAACCGAGGTCACTTGTTATGTCGTGGACGCTGAAGTCAACTATAACCTTCTGTTGGGTCGCCCATGGCTGCATGAGTACATGGTGGTGCCGTCCATGCTCCACCAATGTATGAAGTACGTGTCCACCAACAACGTCATCCGTACGGAGTTCGCGGACATCGACCCTTTCAAAGGTATTGAAGCCTACTTCACCGATGCTGACTTATACAAATCACTTGACGGGGAGGAAGCCAATGATGCTGACGACGAAGCAAAAACAGCAGCAGGGCCGGACATGGAGCCTGAGGTCACCCCCAACGCTCCTTTGAAGATCCGACTCAAAGGCAAACCGCCTCAGAAGTTGCCTTCCATGAGCATTAAGCTACCCGGGAAAGCACCAGCTGCTCCTGAAGCTCCCCTGAAGATACGGCTCAAGGGAAAGCCGCCTCAAACATCGGCTCCCCTCGTGGCAAAACTATAGGGGAAGGTGCCAATCACTGGAGCTACAGTGGAGGCACCTCTGAAGGTGCGTCTTAAGGGCAAGCCGTCGCCATCTCAGCCGCCAAAGAAGGCTCACGTAGTCCTCTCGGACTCCAAAGCCAACGCTGTGGTGGACTCTCCCGATCCTACTCCAGTGCTTACAGATGAAGAGTTGGGGGAATATATCTCGGCTGATGTAGATGCCCCTTCTCTAGACAATGTAATCCTGCGGGATAAAATCTTATATTTTATCAATAACAGAGTATCTTTTAATTATTCTAGTCTTCCACATTGGAATGCCATATATACATTAGATAACGCTCTACGGTCGTTGCAAACACAAATAACGACCGTCCATCATGTAAATCGAGTAGTCCCGTCCCAAGGGGTCTGTTACATAGTCCCACCACGGAGTCGAGATGAAAAATCCATCATCTTCGGCAAGGTTGAGCGTCATCAAGACCTCCCGCCACTCGAGCCAGAACCAGATGCTGGCAGAATACAACTCTATCGGTACACGGACAAGGCAAAGTACCTCATCCAAAAGATGGGTTACGACCTAAAAAGCGACAAAGACCTGAACTACGGCAAGGGTCGACGTCTCCCTCTCCAGCTTCCAACACCTAAAGGAAAGCCGCAGGACTATTACAATCGAACTCGACGGGTTGTAGGCTACGTCACGCCGCCGTCAACTCCAGAGAGTTCAGATGCGGAAGAAGTAGAACATTCTCACTCGTCTGAAGCATCAACGTGGGACTTCGATACCAGTATCGGCTCAGTCTTCAAGAGGGTGCTGTCAGCCAACATGACGTCTGTACAATCTCAAGAGGAAGAAAACAAAGACCAAGTGCCGGAATCCTTCGAAGAGGAACCCTGGGCTCAACGCCTAGGACAACAATGGGAGTCTCATTTTGAATTGCGTGAACCTCCCACCGAAGACGAAGTCGAGCAGATCGACCTTGGGGATGGATCTTCTTCCAAACCCATCTTCATCAGCAAAAGCCTAAAAGGACAAGACCGAGAATCTTTAATCCAGCTGGCTAAAGATTATATCGATGTCTTCGCCTGCAGCTACGAAGATATGCCGGGACTTGATCCCCAGATCGCGATGCATAGGCTGAACATCTTACCTGATGCTAAGCCTATCAAACAACAACAGCGGCGCTTCCGTCCGGACATCATGAACGCCATCGATCAGGAGATAGACAAACTCTTGACCAGCGGCTTTATCCGTGAAGAGCAACACCCAGATTGGGTAGCCAACGTCGTCCCCGTCACCAAGAAGAATGGGAAGATACGAGTCTGTATTGACTTCAGGGACCTCAACTCGGCTTGCCCAAAGGACGAATTCCCGCTTCCAATCACCGACGTGATGATCGACAACACATGTGGCTTCGAGCGCATGTCTTTCATGGACGGGTATTCGGGCTACAACCAGATCAAGATGTTCCCTGATAATGCAAAATACACGTCATTCAGGACTCCAAAGGGCATTTTCTGCTACACAGTGATGCCCTTCGGCTTGAAGAACGCTGGTGCGACATACCAACGAGCTATGAGTACCATTTTTCGTCAACACCTTCGCAAGACAGTCGAATGCTATGTTGACGACATCGTAGTCAAGAGCCGTCTCAAAGGAGATCACCTGCAAGACCTCAAGACAGTCTTCGTTCTCATGCGGGCGCATCAACTCAAGATGAACCTCGCTAAATCCTTCTTAGGGGTTTCTAGCGGAAAGTTTTTGGGCTTCATCATCACGGTGAAAGGCATTCATGTCGATCTCGAGAAGACCAAAGCTATCCTTGATATGGACCCTCCGAAGAATCTTCGAGAACTTCGAGGCCTACAGGGGCGTCTGGCATACATTCGGAGGTTCATAGCAAACCTTTCCGGCAAATGTCGACCCTTCACTCAGCTCATGAAGAAAGGAGTCTCTTACGTCTGGACAGAGAAATGCCAGAAAGCTTTCGATGACATCAAAGCTTACTTGACAAGCCCGCCAGTCCTGGTGGCACCAGTCGCCGACAAACCATTCCTCCTCTACGTCCGTGCCATGGATCATTCCCTCGGCGCCCTGCTAGCTCAGAACAGTGACACAGGCTATGAACAAGCAATCTACTACCTCAGTCGAACTCTAATCGGGGCCGAATACCGGTACAACCCCGTTGAAAAGGAGTGCTTAGCTTTGGTATTTGCCATCCAAAAGACTCGACATTATGTCTCAGGACAGACAATTCATGTCGTTTTCCGAGTCAATCCGCTCAGGGTCCTTATGACGAAGCCAGGATCATTGAACTCCCGGCTAGCCACATGGGCAATCTTGCTAACACCATACAACATGGTGTTCGTTCCACAAAAAGCTGTTAAGGGTCAAGCTCTGGCCGACTTTTTCGCTGTACACCCCATTCCAGGATCCTCAAGACTCTATGAAGACATCCCGGATGAGGTCCAAGAATCAAACGTCACCAAAGAAGGCTCCGTCTGGCGGATGTTTTTCGATGGCGCTTCAAGAACAGGCCCCAAAGGCTAAATCATCGCTGGAGTGGGGGTGATATCAGTCTCTCCCGATCAGCTGGTCATCCAGCGTGCTTACTTCCTTTCAAAGTCGTGCTCCAACAATGTTGCTAAGTACAACGCGCTCATTATGGGACTCCAGCTGGCACAACAGCTGGGGATGAATCATCTGGAAGCCTACGGTGACTCAAAACTCGTCGTAAACCAGATCAGAGGACAATACGAGGTTCGCCATAAAGATCTGATCCCCTACCATGAAGTTGCATTGAACATCATTTCAATCTTCACAGGGTTCTTCGTCGAACACGTACCTCGTCTACAAAATCTAGAGGCTGATGCTCTGGCCGGCCTCGCAGCCTCATTAGCGGCACCCCTTGAAAGTCAACACTACGTCACGGTAGTGGATCGAGACCTGGTCTGCCCTAAAAATAACCTGTGCTCACAAGTGGCCCATACCATGTCAACGAGTATTGGTGTTAACGTCCGAGACTGGAGATTCCCATTCATCGACTTCGCTGTCTACGGAATTCTTCCAGAGGACCCGAAAGAAGCCGTCTCAGTCAGGAGGTGCTCTCTTCGATTCTACTACGATACGGCTACTAAAATGCTGTACCGACGCTCCTACGATGGACTTCTCCTTTGATGTTTGTCCAACGAAGAAGCAGTCGAAGCCCTTCGAGAAGCTCACGATGGAACCTGCGGGGCCCATCAACCTGGTCCTAAGTTGCAAGACCGACTGCGACGCATGGGCTACTACTGGCCAACCATGGCCGCTGACGCTGTCGAATATGGTAAGAAGTGTCATGCGTGCCAGCTTCACGCAGACTTTATTCATACACCGTCAGAACCACTCCATCCTACAGTCGCCTCCTGGCCCTTCGAAGCTTGGGGCATGGACATTGTGGGACCGATCACCCCTCCTTCATCGAGAGGGCACCGCTTCATCCTAGCAATCACCGACTACTTCTCCAAATGGACAGAAGCAGTTCCGCTGGCAGAAATGAAAAGCTCCAGGGTGATCAGCTTCATCAAGCACCACGTCATCTACCGTTTCGGAGTACCCCGGAGGATCATCTACGACAATGGTCCTCAGTTCATTAGCCATGTTTTCAGCAGATTCTGTGACAAAAATCACATTCAAAATGTGGCATCAACCGTCTACAATCCGACAGCAAACGGATTGGCCGAGTTGTTCAACAAAACTATCGTCAGGCTACTTAAAAAGGTCGTATCATCTAACAAACGCGACTGGGACGAAAAGCTCGACGAATGCCTTTGGGCCTACCGCACAACGGTACGGACCCCGACAGGCAACACACCATTCTCCTTGGTCTACGAGAGCGAAGCGGTACTGCCTCTCGAGATCCAGATACCCTCACTCCGCGTAGCAATCACAAATCAACTCACAGAAGAGGACAATCAACGTCGTCGTCCGCGGGAACTGGAGGCACTTGACGAAAAGCGTCTCCTAGCTCAACAATGCATCGAACTCTACCAAGCCCGTATATCACAGGCTTTCAACAAGAAGGTCAAGCAGAGGACTTTCCAAGTTGGTGACCTGGTTCTGGCAGTCAGGAGGCTGATGGTGTTGACTCACAAGACACCAGGAAAGTTTGAGCCCAAATGGGAAGGACCTTTCATCATAGAGACGGTATACTCAAACGGTGCTTACCGCCTCGCCAAATCCAATGAGGACTTGTTCATGATGCCCATCAACGGCAAGTTCCTAAAGAAGTACTACTCTTGACATCTCTCAGACATGTGCTTCCACCCGGTGATCTGTGGACCCAATCATCAGGACTCACAGACAATTCCCTTTCACAAAATCATACGCTTCCGGAACCCAGCTGTTCCTTAGCATCCTCCAGTAGAAGGACAACCACGTCCACATCACCTCTGAGTTGTCCCCCTATACCCTACAAAGCAGAATCTTATATCCCATAAGACTACGCTACCCACCATGTTTACCACGTCCACATTACCTCTGAGTAAACATCCCGTACAAACAACCCTTGCATTGTCTTACATTGATCGCAGAACTTCCACGTCCACATTACCTCTGAGTAGTTTCGCGTATCCCCCAGGATCATTCCTACCACGTCCATAACACCTCTGAGTAGGGAGATTCCACCACTTGAATCCCATATTTGCCATGTCCATATCACCTCTGAACAAACATGAGGGTTCTCTCAAACTTATTATCTGTACCTAAAAACCAAGGTACGCAAAAGATAATAGGTCTACACAAATCATCAAGTTCATGACAGCAAAAATGAACACACCACAAAAAACTTTATATTCTTTATTTTTAAATAGAGAGTAAAAGTTTACATCCCCAGCAAGAGTTGCAAAAATACAAAAAAAAAGACCACAATCCCTAAACATCCCCAGGGTTGGCTGAAAGCTCTTCAATCCGACGCCTCAAGTCTGCCGCTCGAGTCTCCATAGTCGCCAGGACTCGACGTTCAGCTTCTTGACGCATCGCTTCAATAGCCTCAGGAGAAGTATCGTTCTTATGCTTCTCATCCAGCTGCTGCCGCTGCTGAGCCAGGGTAAGAGCCCGGTGAGTGAAAGCTGCTTCCTCCTTCTTGAATGCTACGTGTTCAGCCTGGATACGTTCGGCGTCTAAGAGGAGTCGGGCCCGCTGGTCCTCAAGGCGGCGGATCTAGGCATCAATCTCCGTGATATTAGCGTCCAATGCAGCTCGCGCCTCCACTATCTCCCCCGTAGACTGAGACAACCGCTCTACTGCATCTTAAGTCTCAGCCACTTCACGTTCGCAGACACTCACAGTGGCCTGATAGGAAGACTCAATCTCGACGATCAGCTTCTCCTTCTCCGCATCTATCAGGACGGAAAGGTCATTTCGCTGGATGCACTATAATTCGGAAAGCCGCTGGTCCAACTCAGCCACCGTGGCTTCCAGAATGACGACCATATGATCGTGGCCCTGGTGAAGACGGATCAGGTTGATATAAGGTAGTGCCAGAGTTCTTGCCATCGCAAAGCTCCCGTTGGCATCCATCACTGCCGATACCCCCCTCTGCAGCATTTTATACACTGCCTCGACGATGAATTTCACATATTCATCTGCATCCGCCAGCACCTGCGGCGTCATGGCAGGAGTCGGAGGAGCTGCTCTAGTTAGCGGACCGGAAGAAGATCCGTCGACCTCAACCTGCGAGGCTGGAACCTCGACATCAACAGGCTCTTCATCAACAGGAGCTTGACTACTAGCCCGAGGAGCCACAGGAACAGAAGAAGCCGAAACAGGCATCGAGATAGTACCCCAGGTGGAAGGAGCAACAGAGGGTTCCATCACACCCTTATCCTTCCTAAACTCGGAAGAACCACCGACGTTAGTGGCCGCCTCTTCAGCCCCCAACGTCCTATCAGCAGCCAGTACCTCTCCTGGCAGAACGGAGAGATCAACACTTGCCTCATGACTCATCCCTGAAGTCAGGACCGCCAGACGAGTCTCCTCATCAAATTCCTCTACAGGGACAGGATTTGTCGCTACCTCCTAATCGGTAGCCACCTCAGCTTCTGCTGCTGAGTCTGGGGTAGGGCTCGGCAATGATACAACCGACCTCCCCTCATCGTGACAATGAGGGGAATCAACTCTCTCCTCTGTTCCAACCATATCTGTTGCCCCCGCAACAGACTCTTGTAACTCTGGATCAATGTCATCTGAAGACGACGAACTCTACTCCACTTCATCATCACGAGGCCCTGTGTCTGCTGGACCCTCAGCGTCCAAGGCTTCCACGGCAGCTGGCACCACCCCGGAAGTGGCTGCAACCTCCGCATCTCTTTTAACAAAGTCTGGAGATACTAAAACCTCCGCAGGAACATCTTCTGGATTCTCCTCCAGTGGAGACATTACCATCGGAGGAATGCGCTCGTCAGAAGAGCTTGCCACCTCCTTCGGTTTACTGACACCCGATTTCGAAACACGGGTCCTTTTCTTCGGTGATCCCTACAAGAAGAAAAGTACAAGTCACCAAAATGACAAAATGAGCCAAAATTACGGAGGACTCTTTACCTCGGCAAGAGCTGATTCTACTGGCGTTACAGACGGCATTCCCGTAGCCTTTAGAGGCGTGGCTTTTCTCGGCCTTTTTGGTACAGACGAACCAGCTTCTGCGTCGGCCCGTCTCTTTCCAACAGAGGGATCTCTAACTGATGCTGCAGCAGCGGCCCAATATCCCGCCAATTCTGGTGGACGATATGACCGAGTCGCTATCAACATATTCGTCGTGGCCTCCAGCTAAGTTTCAATGATGAAACTAGTCTCTCTATCATAACCTGGAGACGCAGTATTCATTGTACAATACAGCTTAGCTGCCGAATACAGGATCTGTGGCCGAGGGTTGCGAACGGGCGTAGTAAACTGAACACCAGTACACCCGGCATTGTAATATTGCCAGCCCCGGGCTCCATCCAGCAAACTCCCGACGAACCCCAGACTGTTACTGGGATTCCGTAGCATTAGCTGGGTATAGCCAAACTGGCGAGCAAATCGGCTGGGCAGATACGGCTCCAGATAATACCTATTCTGGTTCCGGTAGACCAAGTGAGAAAGCCGAATACTTTGCAACCAACGAAAACCCTATTTCGATAGAGTAATCGCGTCTTCACCAGAGTCGACTAAATCTTGGTCAGCCTCTAAATCTTTGAAGATGGGGCCAACCTTGACAATCTCCCACCCCTGAAGGTAGGACAAAACTCTCCTGCAAACGGGGACGCCAGTGTGTAACCACTTCCTCTTGTAGAAGCGGCGGATAAAGGCATCTCCTTCAACATGATCCTCCTCCGGACCTGGACTCATCACATTCGGATGATGCAGAATAAACCATCCCATAAGATAATGGAATGGTAGTTCGGCTTGGGGAAAGTTGTTATTTCTACCGCTCCCATGGATCACATCATCAGCAAAGGTCCTCAAACCCCACAACAGGTTACACACCATCGCGGGGAGGAGAGCTAAAGGACGTCCAAAGACCAATTTCACGGCGGGCAAAATGAGGTTCTGATGTACCCTCTCCACTGCACCAGATCCGCCCGCAAACACACAATCCCGGAGCCATATCATCAAGTATGCCGTCAGCACCGCCTTAGACGACATCCGGTGAGCACAGTGCCAGAAGCAACTATACGCGTTCTCGCCGCTCTCATTGGAACGAAGGGTCCTCTCTTCCAGCCGGCTTATTTCAGAAGTCACTTCCGTGGGTTTCAACCCTTGCGGAGTCGTAAACCGGATCCTCGAGGAATCCACCAAATCCTGCTTGAAGACGTAATCCCTCCAAGCAGTCACATGAGGCTGGGTCTTGCCTTTGTCCTTCCGGTGCATCAGATAATGATGGCTCGCCACCTCTTTGAAAATAGCCATCATCTCCGGGTCCTTATTTTCCAGAACCTGGATCTCTTCATTTGAGGGAAAATATTTCTCGTACGGTTTGGAGCCCCAAGGAAGCTTGGACACTTCGTACATCTCATGAAGAGCCAACTCCAACTCCCCCACTGGAGTAAAGAAGGTTCCAGTCTGGGCATTGAACAATTCCAAGAGTGCAAGGAACATAGGCTTATTGAGGTCCACGCCAGCCTGCGTGGCACGGATAGCGGCTGTCAGCCCAATCTCCTTAAGCTCAACCTTGAACTTCGAAAGCACCCAAATGGTCAACTCGTCCCACTTCGGCTTGTGATGACACCAACCTTCAACTCTAAAGCCACCTTTCGGATATGTGACCCTCGATGTCAGCATCCGACTTGCAAAGGTTGAGGCGCTAAAGGCAAAAGTGTCATTAGGGACTTCACTGTAGAGGCTCCCAGGACGCAAAGTTCGGAAACTAAACGAGGGACCGGTTCGTGAAGCGGCCAGGATATCCCTCTGATTCGAGGTAGCATCAATCAAAAGAGCACCTCCCAAGGCCCCTCCTTGAGAAGGAGTAAGCTCCCAGGGCATCCTTCTCTTGGAAGCTAAACGATAGAAGGCCGTCAGCGGCAACTGGCGGTCAAGTTGTCGCATGTACAGCACCATGCCTTTTGCAGAGAAGGACCTCATTCAGTAAAGGAATTGTCATCGATACTGGCACAACGAAAATAAAAAGTCAGGCAAAAAGACAAAGTGTGTCAAAGCAACCTGGCACATCATCAGGGTGTCAACCCATGCGCCTCAGTAAAAGCTTCGGCGCATCAGTAGGGTGTAAACCCATGTGCGTCAGCAGAAGCTTCAGCGCATCATTAGGGTGTAAACCCATGCGCGTCAGCAGAGGCTTCGGTGCATCATCAGGGTGTAAACCCATGCACGTCAGCAGAGGCTTCGGCGCATCATCAGGGTGTGAACCCATACGCGTCGGCAGAGGCTTCGGCGTATCATCAGGGTGTAAACCCATGCGCGTCAGCAGTTAAAACCTCGGTGCATGATAAAGGCCTAAACCTATGCACGTCGGCAGGACAAAATCTCGGCGCATCCATACGCGCTGACAGCAGAGAGTTAGGGCACGCCAACTCAGCCGCATGATCCAAAGTTCGTCTGAACAAAGAAAATAGTGGAAGAAAAGATACCCACCCGTCACCACGGGTCGAACGTCGGCCGGAGTCACAATGGTGACAGGAGCATCCTCCTCGGCAAATTCCACAGCAGCCTCTACAGGCTATTTTCCTTTGCCTCGTCCAGCACCGCTACGAGGAGTCTTGGGAGACATTGCTTGAGAGAAGAAAGTTAGGGTTTTTGTGAAAAAGAACTCTAAAAAGCAAAAGTAAGGAGAAGAAGAACTCTCTCTCTCTCCATCTCACGCCTATTTATAGGCTTGGTCGCACGCGTGAACCGATGAAGTGTGACCTCAGTCGTCGCCTCGGGTTCTGTGAAGAGATAACCGCAAATAAAACCAAAAAGATCATCATTAAATTTTTTTGGTTATCGAGGCGCCATCATTTGCATTAACTGAGCGGAGCATGCGCCCCATCACTGATGCACAGAGTACCTATGCGCCCCGACAGTCGTGCGCCTCTACCACCATGCTTCTTATTCAAAGTATTCCAAAACTTATCCAAAAGTTTTGAAAACTTTGAAGGGGGTCTTATAGAAGCATGGAATTTCAGGACCAGAAATCCTATGCGCTAGACACTACATGCGCCAGAGCTCGGACAGAGTACTTCACAGCAAAAACATCGAATATAGACATTAAAAATGGACTTTTTATTACATATAAAAGTCTATTACATGTCTAAGAAAAGATTTTACAAAGGAGAATTTCTACAAAGAAAAGATCCTAAAGTCTACAGCCAGCAGCCATCATGCGCCCTCAAATAGGCGCAGCGATCACCATGCGCCCCCAGTTAGGCGCATCCCACCATGCGCCTTCAGCAAGGCGCATCCTTTCAGCAGCTCAGTTATGTGCATCCCTTTGGCAGCTCAGTTATGTGCATCCCTTCAGCAGCCCAGTTATGTGCCGCTCTTCCAGCCAGGCTCACCGCCGTCTAAATGCTTCGACTAATGAAGCATTTATTGAGCAGAACGAGGGTGGAAATCAATCCTCTAGCCGAGGAAGGGAAAAGAACCACAAGCCAACCTGTGGCCAGGGGAGGCTTCGAAAGAGCCTCCAAACACCAAGGAAGATCGTGATCGAAACTGCGGCAAAAGGAGCAGCTTTCAACACAACCAGAATGGGCTACACCCATTTTGAAGGAAGAAAGAGCCACCAAAGCCGCAGTACCGCAATTTCGATCTACGGCTCTTCCTGCACAACGAAGACGAGGCTCGAGCATCCCTATCTTTGGATGCAACAGGCACCTTCCACCTGCCTCGGAAGCCCTCGACTCTGACTTTTGGATGTAACAGTCACCTTCAAGTGCATCAATGAAGACATTACGTCGCATCTTCACCCTCGGGAGCATCTCATCAACAGAATGCATCCGAGTAAACGAATTCATGTCGGAAGGACATGAGAGAACGAGAAACAAACTCTCTCCATGCCACTATTTATAGGCCGGACAAATCAAACCCATGCGCCAAGTGGATGGCTCTCCGAATTTCGTGCAATGAATTTGTATTAAATGGATGAACCGGACGCTTCGAATTCAGCTAAGTCAAAACAGCTATTTAAAGACTCGAAGATCGTAACAGTCGCACCATTAAAGACTTGTCACGAAGCAGATGCGACGGCCAGACCGTGTATCACACAGACGCGTCCTTCAGTACCAAGCACATCACAGGGATGCGCCCCCTATGCGTCCCCATACGCCTAGTGGAACGCCAACCGACGCGCCCACTCAGCTGTCCATCGAATGTCACAAACATTAAATGCTGAACTGACAGAGTTGGCAGCACGCCTCCCAAAGTCTGAACAGTTTAGAAGACGAAGCATCGCCAACGTCAGTATCATCATTACTTTCCTCCGACGGCTACTGCCACGTGGCCACCCAACTGCTTGCATGCGCCTCTACAGCCATGCGCCCAAATCTGCATACGCCTCAAAAGCCATGCATCTCAGACTTTTTACTGATCCCTAAAGACCGAAAGAAAGTCACCATTAAAGCTCTGCATGCGCCTCAAAAGCCATACGCCCCGAATGGTTCGTGACTCCTAAAGGTTACGAGCCAAAGCCTCCTCATGCGCCAAATCCTAGGCGCATCCTACCAGATCATACCCCACCAAATCAGAGATCTCCGAGCCATGGGTCGATGACACGTGTCCTTTGACTCGACTCACCCAAGATCTCAGCAACAGAAAGATCTTCTCCTCTGCTACATGCCGGTCCACAACAGTAGCATGAAGAATTCAACCCCTCGATCAGGGTGCATCGTTCATACGCCTCCATCAGCAATCAATACGTGGCGTCCCCGTGTACAGGCGCATCCTACATGCGCACATGAGCAGCCAGCCTGTAAAGCTATAAATAGAGGGTTCATTTCCTTCTTCCAAAACGGAGACACCTATCTACCTACACACGGACAGAACACACAACCACCAGAGAGGCAGATACAGACACTCAACGTCTTCCTCCTCTCAGCAAGCTCCAACACCCAGAGCAATCCAAGTCTTCAGAGAACCGATAACCGTCATCAGATCGTCAACGGAGTCAACGTATTACCACTCGCTCCATCGGCACAAGGGACCCAGATAAACAAAAGTGTACTCCTAGGACTACATCTAAGTTCTATATTATAATACTATTCTGTTTGTATTAAAATTTGCAATAAAAGAATTTTAATGGCAAACAAGCTGGCGACTCTGCTGGGGACCTCTTTCTCCTCCACCGAGAAAGTTGTGTCGCAATCCGACGATGTGAAGGTGGGCTCCTCCTATAAGACGCTGGTCGTACGCCTCAATCAACAGGCGTATGAGGTGTTCATCTCTGAAGGCAGTACGAGTCCTTCGAAGCGGCTGTCGAAGCCGAAGAAGACCCGCCGAGTCTGGGTGCGCAAGGTCGTCGCCTCGGGCACCACCACCGAAGGGGATGTGCCGATCCAGCCTTCCCTTCCTGCTGACGTCCTCAGCAACCAAGATGCGCCCGCTGGTGCAGCACATCTCTAGAGGAAACGTACGGCTAACCACGTTCCCCAGCCATCTCCCTCTCAGGCGAGGAAGATGCGTCGACGGAGCAGGGGTACAGCCAATGCCCCGCGCATCACCTCTGATGTGCCACAGAAGGTCTTTGTCTTTGACAGACTCACTCGCTGTAATGGAGAGAAGAATTTGGATTCTGAGTACTATACGCCCCAGCGGCCTGGTACGAAGAAATCCAAAGCAGCACGGGCCATGCGCCCCAAACGTGCTATGCCAGTAGCAAGCCAGAAGCATGCGCTCACAATCATGCGCACTGCTGATGGTAAGCTGTACAAGGTCGACTTGAGTGTCGCGGCGCCAGAAACGAGTCGGCCTTCAAAGTTCTTGTCTCACTTGGGTGCGTCTATTGCGTGCACAACCAAGTCGAGTAAGGCAAATCCAGCGGTCTTGAACTCCCGTGCCTCCTCTGGTTGTGCGTTTGAGGTCCGTTCAAGTCACTTCAAATGCTGTGGTCCCCCCACTACTGATCGGGATGCCTGTTTGGCATTAGATCAGGGGACGCAGCACTCACTTGACCACCCCGGCGCTTGGCCTTGCCATGCACCTGAAGGGGGTGTAAAGGTGGCACTCTCCTCCAACGATCTGCGTAACATGATCACTCACAAGCGTCGATCAGGAGAGTCGACTGACAAGCACGATGCGCTTCTCACGGGGCATACTTGTGCTGTGGTCACCATCAACTGCTGTTGCAAAGCGGCAGTCCCACCCAGGCAGTCGGTGTTCCAGCGGCTGCAATCATCGACACCCCTCCGACGTCACCTCGGGAAGAGGGTATCAACAGAAGAAGAGCCAAGGGTTGCTTCATGCAACGTGATCTCCAACTCCTCGTCAGTCCGAAGGGCGACCGGCAGTTCCTCTTCCTCGTCCAAAAGCCAGTCGAGGAAAACCAAGACAGCTGTCGCGTCCTCCGGAGTGTTCGAAGGCACTCGGAGGAGGAAGAAGATCTTGGAAATGACCTCTAACCTAATGGTTAAGAGAGATACATGTGGCCCAAGTGGTCGGGAGTTCGAGCCCCAGTGGAGGCGATTTAACCACAATTATCCATTGCTTCAAATATATATATATATATATATATATATATATATATATATATATATATATATATATATATATATATATAAAGAGAGAGAGAGAGAGAGAGAGAGAGAGAGAGAGAGAGAGAGTGCCTATCCAACGAGCACACCTACTAAATGAGTACATTTATTTCTAACCATAGGATGGTAGCTAACTTAAATCTAATGGTTGAAAGTATCAATTTGTATTTAAGGAAGATTGACAATAAAAGGATTTCAAATCTTTTAAATTTTAATAAATCTTAGTGAGTTATTTATTCACATAACAATCCGGTTATAGGTTCGGTTTTCGGTTTGGAGATTTAAAATTTTGAAATATCGGTTCGGTTTTCAACTTTTTGTCCGAGTAACCGAATCGAATCGAAAGCTGACTTAGATTTAATAATTTATCAAACTACCCTCAATTTATATATACCAATGTTTTCGCTAACCCTATCTGAGGGCACTCTCTCTTTCCATTCTATGTTGCCATTTGCCATCGCATCTTTGAACGCTCTTTCTCTATCTTAATATATATTAACTAATATTTTTCACTCTATGTAATTGTAATTCATAATTGCAACAGTGTCAGAAGATTAGTTATTTAAATTGGCCCATTTGCTATAATGTGAAGGTCTGACCCATTGGTCCATGAAATCGAACAAACCGAATTTGGTTCGGTTGTGTTCGACCTTCGGTTTTGAAAAATACGATTTACATATAGCAAAAAAATTATATACGGTTTACGATTATTTCGATTTTTATATATTCGGTTTGGTTTGAACCGAATCGAAACGTAGCTCACCCCTAGTTATGAGCGATAAGAGGACAGCTAGCACCCACACGACTAAATTTTCGTCAAAGTGGATTTATACAATAAAAAAGTGTTGCTATTGAAAAAAATATTTAGTTCATCGAAAGTAGTAATATTTTGGGCTAATTAGCATTTAGATTATGAATTTAGCAGTTCAGTGTTTAATTCCTGAGAAATCCAATTGAAAAGTTTAGACTGTAGTTTTTTGTTTTTTTTTTACTTTTTTTCATTGTATCCTTAACATGAATACAATGACAACAACCAACATATGGTAGAAATAAGGGTATAATGGAAAAATAAAAATATAGGATCCAAACTTTTCAACTCGACATATTAGGGCTTAAACCGTAAGATGTTATAAAATCCAGGTTCTAAACGACCATTTTTTATAATTAGAAAGTTTGTTTGGACTTTTTTTTGTTAAATAAGATGGTACCAACATAATAAAATATTATATCGAAAAATAATATATATTTTTAAATTAGTTTGATGATATGTTATCTTTGCGATATAAAATTGTATCAACATTTGTAGCGTGTATCAGGACTCAAGGTGTTAATTGGGACGGGCTGGGCCGATTCAGACCCGCTTTTGATCGGGTTTGATCGGGTTTGGGCAAGGTCGGGCTCAGCCTGGTTTGGCAGACGAGTCGGTCCGGGCCATCCCGGGTCTGCGTACCCTAAACCCAGCCCGGACCCACGACCCGGTATACAACGAGCCGGGCTGAACCGGACTTGGACCGACCAGCCCGATTTTTTAAAAAAAATTAGAAATAATGGGAAAAAAAACTCTAAAAAGTTTTAAAAATGCAGAAAAAAATTTAGAAAGTAAAAGTTAATATACAACATTAGAAGTATTTTTTTCATAAAAAAATAGAAAGTAAAAATATTTTATTAATGTCAAGATAATTTATTGTACAACATTATTCTTCCATTAAATTTGTAAAAGTTATAAATTGATATTTTATTTCTAAATGAATTGTAAAAAAATGTACAAGTATTTTTTTGTCGTCTGTTATTCGTCGTCCTTCGTCCGTCTCTATTGCTTAGCTCCTCCTTCAGTAGTGTCCTCCAAGGTAAGAGACTGAAAGTCCAGCTCACTGATGTCGGCACTTTCATCTCTTGAGTTTTGGGTTCGTTCTTCCGCACGAACCCAATCTTGAATGCAGACGGAAACTTCCAAAATATCCAGCAGCATCTTGCTCCTCTTCTTGCTCAGTACCCTTGAACTTGCACTAAAACAAGATTCTGATGCTACCCTGGACACCAGGACCATTAGTATATCGCGTGCTATAGAAGAAAGTATAGGTATGTTTTTTGTGTCTTTTCCACCATTCTAAAATGAAAAAAATAAGTTGGAGTTTCATCATATTTTTCATAAGAATTTAAATATAACGACAGTTCATGAGTTGGTAGGGAAGATTGGTTTTGGTTCTTCCTTTGCAGTACGATGGCAGCATGTGATAATTTAGACATAAGACCAGAGCTGCTACTACCAACTTGAAAGGTCGTACCGGGTCGGGTCGATCAACTCGTTCATCATACAAAGTAATTAAAGAATCTAAAAAATCTTTAATCTCTACTTTTAAGTTACTTACATCTACATTCATATTTTCATGAAAACTATCTAGCAATATGAATACGCCACCTAATCTTTGGATCAAAAACCGAAGCTAAACAATATAAAATATGTATTTCACCCCAATATTTTCGAAATTTTGTTTCCATTTTGGAAACAACATAATCAAAACCAGGAACATTTCTATATTTACAAAATAAATAAGACATGTTAATAATTTCTGTTAACGCTAGTGGAGAAGTTGGATAATAAACGCCAGATAAAATACATGTAGCATTGCAAAATAATTCAAAAAATTCAAAAAGAGAAATAGCAATTAAGCAATCATTTTCAGTAACCTGATAATCAAAACCTGGATTAACATTACAATAATGAGTAATAATATCTTTAAATCTAGTGCAAGATTTCAATATTAAATATGTAAAATTTTATCTATCCGGTGCATCCTTAACAAATCTTCTAAAAGTTATACCATATTGTGCACATAAAATTTTGAAAGCTTAATGTCTACTTGCAGAAGTGTTCAAACTTATTAGACATAATCTAAGAGTTTCTAAATTTGCATAAAAAATTGAACACATTCTTGTACAACTAAATTAATAATATGACAAGCACATCTAAAAATTGAAGACATTCTTATAATACCGAACACCCTCACCGAATGTGAAAGGTTGTTCATCACAAATAAGAAATTTGGTTAGCTTGATTTTGTTACGAGCATCAGAATAAGTGAAATTACCTACAGAAGATCCTTGATGACCGATGCTTATTTGTGACTGCCTAGCTTGCAGTGTGTCTTTACCATAACAAGTGTCATAGTGTCTTTTCAATGTGTTCGTGCCCTCATTCTTTTTCCACTTAAATATTTTCTTACATTTCTTACACTGTGCACCTTTAGCAATTGGTTTTTGATTTTTGGGATCTAAATTCGGTGCACCCTCACTATCAGTGACATATATTTTTTCAAAATATTGCCATACAACTGATTTATCCCTATTTACAATATTTGTAGTCATGCTCCTAACTCCAAGATGTGACATTTGTGACGGTGGCACAGAATATGAAATATGATTATTTTTAAATAAATCAGTGTAATAAGCAAAATTTTGTTCCGAATCACATCCATAAGGTTGGTTAGAACCAGTAGTATCCATTTTTAAAATTTATTTTTTAGAAAAAGAAGAAGAAGCAAAAAAAAATATTATCTACCAAAAAGAGAGAGAGAGAAAGGGAAAAAAAATCCAAAAAAAATATTCTCTAAAATTAAAGTTACTTGGAAGGTCAACTTCAGGGAAGAGACGTTCAACTCCAAGAATTTTTGCAGAATTTGAAACCTCAAGAACATTGCACTTCGGCCTCCAGAAAGTTGCACTTCAAAGCACAGAAACTTCTTGTTCAATCTTCATAGAATTGCTTAACTTGAATATTTTGTAAGAGAGGAAAGAAATGGTTGTCATGACCCGCTTCTGAATAATCGGACACGAGTCGGACACGCCCAGCCTTTGTCGTTAGACACGACAAAGTAAGCTGTACCAATCTAAGGAAATCTAACCAGATAATCAGAAACAAGTATGAAATCACAGCATCTATAAATGTATCCCAAACCCAGAGTAAAGTACAAGTCTCAGAATTTATTACATTCCAGCAAAATGAAAGATAGAGTCTACTAGTCTCAAATACAAGGAAAATGTAAAGTGCTAATGGTAAAGCTCTAGGCTTCTGCAGCCTCTAAGTCAAGAGCAACTCCAGCTAGCTCTCCTGCATCAACTGGCTCTCGGCCATAATATGTATCGCAAAAGGCCTCCAACTCCCCTGCAACATATCCTATTCAGGAGCGGAGCAAAGTACAGTTCTAGGTAATGAACAAGACATCATAATATGAAAGTACAAGGGAATATGGTATATAAAGTACAAGAAAGAACATGGTGTATAAGCACATGAAAGAACATGGTATGTAAGAACATGAAAGAACATGGTATCTCAGGAATCACAGGAACTAAGTACAAGATATATCTCCTGAACATGTGTGCACAATATCTGAAATATAACTAAGTATGTGACCGGCTAGGGGTAAGCACATGAAGCACATGAAAGCACATGAATGGTGCGGCTTAGGACCCGCGTGCACGATGCGGGGTCTAAGCTAAACACACCTGAGTTGTTTCTTGGGTTTGGTCACATAAATAGTATATTTTCCCTCCCCAGGTACAAGTAATAAGAACAAGGAACATGAGCACCAGAAAAAATATGTCGTGTCGCAGTATGTCAATCAAGGAAGCACATGATATAATAAAATGTACAAGACCATAGAATGTACTTGCCTTGCTCCAGGAAAGTACGAGTGAAGATCGGAGCAAGATGTCCTCATGTATTTAATAATGAGTACAAGTTGGTTATTATCTACACGAGCTCTAAGTTGGTATCTTGCAGTTCTATAATTATGATATTTGGTTAAGCCCAAATATCAGCTACTCAATATTAAACTCCTTACAATTATACTTAAAACCATTAGTTAAACTATTCATTAGAATCTAAAGATAACTAACACGGTTTGAAATATAGGCCTACAATGCCAACCATGCCACTACCTAACCTTGAATTTGTCTAAAGGAATACTTAATCCATAATGTGTTGAATTTACATGCAGGTAGATTCATATAAGGTCACTCCATTTGTCATATACTCCCTAACCATAATCCTACATCACTTATAAAGCCTGCTCTTAAAGTGTCTTATGACTGATGTTACTACAGAGTTTATAGAGAAAACATAGCCTAAGTTCTAGACTAAACTGGGGACTGATCCCTCAGTCAAGCCCAACATCTAGCTGTAGTCAAAACCAAAATACAACATTGCAAATGTAGGTCAGGTATTCAGGTTCTCAGTTTACACTGAGATTGATCTCAGGTTTAACTGAGATTGATCTCTCAGGTTTACTGAGATTGATCTCTCAGGTTTACTGAGATTCATCTCTCAAGTCACCCAAAGGACCAGGACAATGAGTGAGCCACAATACTGTACCTGAGGTCCCAGGTAATACATCATCAAGAATTAATTTCCAAATGCATCAAACAACTCAGAGTCAATACATCTCAGGATTAAATCAGCAGACATATAATACTGGAATTTCAGGCCTGGATGCCATCAGTACCATTCACTGAACTCAAAAAAATGGACAACTTCACTAAGGAAGGTTGCCTAATAACAAATTCATAGTTCAGTCCTATAACAGTTTAGATACAATCTATATGAGTTCAATATACAGTCCATGCCTTAGTCTAATACCAGGACATGCTACAATCTAATGTATAAACAGATATCAGTCCCAATACAACCCTAAATACCAGCTACTGATATTCTCATTCCACACTAGGACATATCCAATCCTATCTGTTCAATATCCCATTCAATAGTTCATACAACATTAGCCTTAGAATACCCTTCCTGTTTCCAACCATGAACCTGACACCATTCCTTTTTAGTCATTAAGGGGACATCCAATCTCAGATTACTGAGATGGCAAAATTCAGTGCAATGCAACATCATATGGCATTTGGAACCAAACTCAATTTGAAAAGTGAAAATAACCTGAACATGACATGAAACTAATTCCAGCTACCTAACTAGAGAGTTGTAGTTCAACTCAAAACATCCATCCTTTCATCAGTTGAGCTGACCACAGTTCAGTTTCATTAAGAAACTAATATTCACTATAGTTAAAACATGTCATTCCTAAACAGTCCTGAACATGAAAATGATGCAAGGCTATATATCATAACTGAATAGAATTACAGGTAATCTCAAGTTCAAAGAATGAACCAACAACACATATAAAATTCCATACTTACTTGAACCAACTACATCTAAACCCAGGTTGATCGTTTGGAATCAAACGCTGCTATAGAAAACAATTCAGCAATCAAACTAATCCCTAGCTACCAGGATTAATTTCCTCTCCTGTGCTCAGTTAGTAAGGTTTCCTAAATCATCTACTATGGTATCTTGGCACTGAGATATGGATCCCAATTCATTATTTGAACTAAGACATGGGTTTACAGACCCAGGTTCTTCACTAGCTAAGCATGAATGTGAAGATTCAGTTTAGGGACAACACTGATACAACATGTCAGCTTACCCAACTACAAATGAAGTCGACTGAAACAATACTGCAGAGGCAGTCTTAGTTTCAATCAACCACCCAACCCAAATACCCTGTTCAGTTACCAATAAACTCCCAATCTACAGAATTAACATATGAAAGCTATAGGTAAACAGGAACCCACAGCATGGTCTCATTTCTAGGTTCTATGTCATCCCATTGGTACATCCAATTTACTCTTTAAAACTCGAAATCCTGAATTGATGATATCTAGTTCAAAGACGTAATTTAAAGTGATATCCAATTAGTACTACAATGGCACACTTATATCTTAAACATGAATTCTAAACTATTCTATAGGTATACACATGAGCTTGTTAATTTCAACTTGAGGTAAACATATTCAATTTAGAGCTGATAGCAGCTATCAATCCTAGCACGCATCATGGTATTAAACCTAGGACTGAACCTAACTACCAGGATATAAACTGAATCATTTTATATAAAGTACTTCTAAAATCTGAACTGTAGAGTCCCATCATTCACAATAAATATCCTGATTTATCTTACAATCATCTTATGCTCATGATTTCAAAACAACTTGCATTCCAATTCAGAGATCACAACACCACTTCTCTAACACACATCAATTAACCAGGAAAATCGAACTAATATTTAAGGATTTAACTAGATGGGTTTCAGACATTACCTGAAGAATTTAATTTGGAAAATAGCTCTTGACACAACCTCGCGTAACCCAACTCTTGAGTCCTGATCCGATCCAACCCAAGATTATAAAGAATTAATTGATCCTTCACCATAGCTGAACAATAAAAATTCATAACTAAAACTCCAAGAAATGATTGGTCGATCAACTGTTTGATTCAAAAATAGAGTACCATAAAATACTAAACTAACTCTGATCCATCACTAGATCGACTCTCGAGTTTTAATCCTCAACTAAATAACTTAAAAGAAACTCTCTAATCACAGCTTACCTAAACCGAGGCTTGATGGGAGCAACAAATAGATCGGATCAATCTCTGACCTAAAATTCTCAGATCTGAACATTTGAAGAGAAAAATCAAATGGATCAATCAATTTTGTTCAGATGGAGATCGATCATAAATTGAGGAAATCGATCGAATCTAGGAATTGATGGCAATACTCACCTCAATCTCGTGATGGTCCTGATTGATGAATCAAAACAGGAAAAGCTCTTCACGCTGTCTCCACCAACTGATGGCTGCCTGCACCGCTCGCCGGGCTAAGGAGGAGATTCGCCATGGCCAATCAACAGCTTCGCCGGAAAGAAGAAGGAACAGAAGAATTTGCAGCACTCCCTTGCAATTAATTTCTATAATGGATTAAATGAAAGAAACTTCGATTATATAGAGATGGAGGGGGATCAATACTTGGAGAGAGGGAAAGAATTAGGCGGGAAGAATTGGGGATCGTGGGTTGCACATGGCAGTTGCAACCGCCTCTCCTCTGAGAATTTCGAACAGAAATTCGAACGTTTGGTTTGAAGAGGAAAATAAATGACAGGTTAAACCTATTTCTAAGAATGGATCATGGGCTCAGGCTTGGGCTTTCAACCAAGGGTTGAAACCAAATGGAAAACCCATTGAAAAGAATAATATTTATATACAACAATTTACTTCACAATAATTTTTAAAGTATGTAACAAATTCTAAATTGTTTATTCAATATAATATAAAGATTTAAAAATTTTCAAATTTTACGAAGGTGGAGTTACAATGGTTGTGTATAATTTTCATAAATTTTGGTCTACTTATAATTTTTTTGGGTGCAAAATGACCAATTTTATCCCCAAAAAAGAGTTGTTATAAGGATATTTTTGGTCATTTTCAGCAAAATGACAAAACTACCCTTCAAACGGTCTAAAAATATCAACTAAAATGAGGGTAAAAGGGTCTTTGGCCTCCAATGGTCAAAAAAAAAATCGGCCGAACCAGGTCCAAACCGAGCTTGGACCGGGTCGGTCCGGGCTGGCCAGATCGGGTTTTGCGGGTTTGACTGACCCGGACCATCAATCAAATCGTGCCGGGCAGTTCGGACTTGCGGGTTCAGAGGTGCAACCTAGCCCGAACCAGCTGGGTTAACGGGTCGGGCCGGTCCGGATCGTTGACTGGACTCAGGCCAGTCTAGACAGATTTTGATCGTGCCTGGCCCGAGCCGGGGACCGGGCTGCCCAGCCCAAGTTGTACCTTGAGTCAGGGCACTAGTGTTATATAAAATAATAATTACATTAAAAGGTTTATTTCCACTTTTCCACCTGTCAGTCCCTACAATATTATTAGGCTTTTTATATGGGCACAACCAAATATGATCATGGCTAGCCCAGATTGTGGCTAGCCCAAATTTTTTTATTTTTCACAAGGCTAGCCCAAATTTTTTATCATGGCTATCCCAAATCCCCCCCTCCCAAACCCATTTTTTCCCTTCATTTGCAAAATCCCTTCTCTCTCTTCCAAAATCCTCACCCCTCTCTTCTTCTTCTTCTTCCTCTTGTCACGACCCGATCCCAAATAATTAGGTCGAACCGGATAATGCCCAGCCTGCACCGTTGTTGAGACGGCGGCAGTAAGCTGTTCCATTAGCAGGTAACTATAACAACAACATCTATATTTGTCACAACTCTTTATTCGGGAAATGAAACTTTATTAAACATTTGAAATAAATACAACTGGAATTTAAAAGTACTGAAATAAATTGCTGGATTCAAATAAACAGAGTTTTCAAATGAAACAACAAAACTGGAAAAGAAAAATCTATCTAAACATTTGGCTCTTCGGCCTCAGTCCCTGCGTCCTCCAAAGGGGACTCTGGCAGCACTACGGGGTACAGAACATGGTCGTAGTAGCTGCTGATTAACAGCTCAGCATCCTCAATATCCCCTAAAAATGTATCTCCAGTCAGGAGGGAGCAAAGTACAATTTATGCCAATTTAAATAGTTAAAATAAATAATAGAATCATGCACTTTTAAACAGTTTAGAAATGAACAGTTTTCTAGCAGTAAAACAGTGTGATTTGAATAGGCAATGAATATGACCGGCTTAGGTTGTACAGTTGTATCCTATTGATACGATACGGCTTATACCCGTGTGTATGAGGGGTAAGCTAATACAGTTCTAAGTTATCAGTTGGATGTGGTCATAAATATTACACTATTTCCCCAGTTCCCAACAGTCAATCAGTCAGTGCTCTCAGAGAGAGTTCCGTGTTGCATCGTGGTTTAAACTTGCAGTAAAACGATTATTAAAATAACTGTAAACTAACACAAACTGTACTTGCCTCAAATGAACTGGACTGGAAAGTTGGAGACTTCGAGATGGGAATTTAGGATCGTCCTCGAATTCCTACATTCGAGAAATTGACTCAAAAATCCAGGGTTGCCAATCTAACTACGCTAGTTGAAATCTCTAATTGTGTCCTAATCAATTTTAATTCTTTATTAACAAAACACGATTATTGGTGCGTTGAATTAATAACGAGGGAAAGATCGTTTAAACTTTGTATTTTGGGAAAAACTCGTCGATACCAAATTAATTGATTAAAACTTTGTATTTTCATATTTATACATATAAAACTAAATTTCTTATTTTAATGAGAAATACATGATCATTGTCAATTATTAAAACTTGTAAATTTTAATGTGAAAAAGCTTAATTAATTTTTATATGAAAATAACTATCTTTTTTTTGATTTACGCGTACGCTACAAAAACTCGCAAAACCAGCAAATAACAGAAAATCCTACGCTACCAAATTACAAGTCACAGAGCCAACAACCAGCTGGGCTTAAGCCCATTACAATTTATTTCCATAAATTGAACTAAGACAAAATGGTCATTAGTTCTAAAACTTTCTATAATTTAATTATGAATAAAATAAATAATAAGGATAAATTAAATAATAACGAGTCTCAGACTTTGGTCCAATCATCATATAGGCTAATGCCTCAACGTCCGGGCCAAGCCGGTTTCGTTTGCACTTAACCAGGGCCCATTGACCGATACGGTCGTCGCCCAAAAATTCCAAAATACTAATTATTTTTCCGAAATTCATTTAAAAATCATTTTTAAAATATAATTAAATTTTACGGGAAAATTCGGCAGCATTTCCTCTATTTTTGGTCAACCCAAAAACTGGAAAATATGCCAATATTTTCCTGCAAATCCCAAACCAGGGAATCCAAAAATATATATATATATATATAAATAACCACAAATGTTCCAAATATTAAATCGGGACGACCCGAAACAAATTCGGGAGTCCGAAACTACGCCTAAAATCGTCACAGCACAATATCGAAAAAATCCGAAAACCAAAACATCCAGAAAAACCATTTCCAAAAGTTTCAGAAATAATGAAAACCACTAACAGAAGCTTTCCGACGTTTCTCGGAAAATCTCGGGAACGACGTTCACCCAAAATCGAATTTCCCAAAGGAAATTCGTGGACCAACTCATCATCGACACAGGAAGGGACGAACTACTGTGATTAACCAGGGATTACCCAAAATGACGGAATCCGAAGGGTTGTCTTGGACTCGGGACGCGCAAATCCATAGGTTAGACTCGAAATCCAGCGAAGAGTGCTGGACAGGAGCTGTCCAGAACAGCGGACAGCCTCGGGGTGCGCCGGGGTACTGGTCGGGCACGGGACAGCATGCGGGGTCAGTGCTGGGTCACGGCGGTGGAGCGCCGGGCTGCGGGAGGTGCGCCGGGCTGGGCGCGTGCGGGGAACGGCCGGGAAAGCGCCGGGGAGCCGGGGGTCCGGGGGTCCGGGGGCGCGGATGCTGGCTGGAGAAGGCCGGCGGAAGGCCGGCGAAGGGGTCGGGCGCGCTGGAGGCCGGGGGTTGGGCCGACGGGAGCTCGGCGAGGCGTCGGAGTGTTCGGGTCGGGGAGCTCGGGATGCTCGGGAGAGGGTGCTTGAGGGGTTTGAGTGAAAGAGGGTTTGGGGAAGGGAAGTGTGGGGATTGTTCTCTTCTAGAGGGAGTGGGAGTGGTGAGTTATTGAGAGAGGAGTAGGTGGTGATGAGGACTTAAAAGAGAGAGTGGAGGAGAAAATAAGGAGTTGGGTTCTGGCTATGAGTAAATCGTGGGAAGAAAAGTGTGGGAACAAAAGAACGTGGGGTTAGGGAGGAGAGGGATCTGGTCCAATTTGGACCAGCTCCAAAGTAATTTTTTTTTTAAAGAATAATCAGAATTCAAAGAAAAGAGTAGGACCGGGTCTGGGTTCGAAAATCGGGTCCGGCTCGGGTCAGGTCAGCACTCCAAAAATCTATTTTAAATTTTTGAAATTAATTTCCAAGCCAAATAATAATAATAATAATAGTAATAATATTTCACATACAAAAACTGGGTTTCACAATCTTTCCTCCTTAGAAAATTTCGTCCTCGAAATTAAAGGCAGGGTACTAATAGAAAATGATCAAAATCTCTACATGCAGTCCAAAGCTTCCTTTACTGTCTCTAGTAATGTGGACCACCTCTAGATAGTCTAATTTGATTAATTCATGCACTTCCTTCGAATTATCAGTCTTTCCTCCTTAGAAACACAGTCACAGTCTATAATTAAAATTTTGCTTCTATTTCTGAATTGTCAGCCACTGGAATGGTTGTGCGAACTTACTCTTGCATCCGTATCTATAATCTTCGGGTAGGATCTAAACTTCTTCATCTTGATAACTACTAAGCGATGCAATTCCATATTGCTTGCAACGTACGCTCCATCAATTACTTGTACGTCATAATTACTAGCTCTCACCAACATCCCCCTTTTTCCCAAATCATAAAATTCAAAAATCATCACCTTCTTTCATTCACCAAATCCAATACCCAAGTACTAATATGCTCCACTAATGATTCTTTCCTAAATGAACCACAATTTATAATTCCCTCTAGACTAACTTGCTTTTGTGCCTTGCCATGCTACCCTTTGGTACCCTTAACTATCTCATCTCATAGAATAAAATCGATCCCCTAAGTGTGCTTTTATCAGATTAATGTAATAAGGTTGCTAGGTGACTATCTAGGTTTTCCCCACAAATAACTATTAACCAACTTTATATAGCTGTAAAAATATATAACTACCCACAAAATATGCAACACCCTAAAAATGGAACCTTGAAAGGAATTGAGCCAATGGAGATTGATATGGTCCTAATAAGTTCTAGGAAAAATCAAGTAGAATCTTATAGGGAATCTTTTCTTTCTGGTTGTGACAAGAGATTTCTGGAAATGGAGACAACCGCTAGAAAACATAAATCCTCTAATCAGGCAAAAGTCAGAATGATTTGATGGTGCAAAAGACAACCATGGTATGAATATAGTCTGAATAATATTCGGAAACCAAATATGTTTAAAGTCACTTTGTCTCAAATTCATGCCTCACCAGAGTGCACCTGACTGCAGTGAATTTTTGACCCAATAACTTGAATAATTTTAGGTTATCGAGTACTCTTTCAACCTTATCCATTTCATGGCTAAGCAACATAGAAGATCAACATGGTGCATTTAGGACAGTTACAATAATATCCGAAAATCTATGAACACCCGAAATCACTTCAACTTTAGAGTCTTTTGCCTCGCCAGTGCGCAATTGGCTGCAGTAAACTCGCAGTTTCCATAATTCAGATAACGCAATGTGCGAAATCATATTAGGTCACGAAATATTTTCCCAAACTTTGTCCATAAGAATTTCAAAGGAGTTTCCAAAAAAATTCAAATGAGTTCTAAGGTTCTAGTTATGATAGGAAAAGATGTTGATGTAGGTTCTTTTGGTTTCAAGAAAATTTATCAGGATAAATATGTGTTCCAGTAGCTCTTGAGACTTAAAAGATTGATTTGAAGAACTTGATCAAACTTGAGTATGACCAATTGAGTTGGACACAGGATAAGGTAGAAGAATCAGATCTTTGAGTTGATTTGAAGAAGCCAGTGAGAATATTCCCGACAAATCACTTAAAGGATACAGACGTTCACCAAAATTATTTGAAGAAATAATTTCTTATCCAATGATAGTTTTGAGAATATGATAGGTAAGTAGGGTTGGCACAAAAGAAGTATGCCTTTATGAGTTCAAGGAAGTCAGGTTAAAATGGTTTAGCAAAGCCAACCAGGGGATAGTTCAACAATTCAATAGTTTTTCAATGACTAAAGAAAATTTAATAATATGATGGAATCAATTCTCTGATCGTTCGTGCTTCACGATACTCAATGTCACGCCCCAGAACCAGAATACTGGAGAGCGGGGGAATGACTCAGCCAGCTACGTATTACGGGTAGATGAATACCGTATAATATGATCAATGATGTCTAAAGACGAGGGGGTGCATACTACATAAAAGTCTCAATATGGTCACTTCACATCTATTATCTCAATCATTCAAACAAGAAACAGAAATAGAGAACATGTGAGATAAAGCAGTAAGGCGTCCCAAACGCTCAGTCAAAATGTTCTTGATATCTGACTTTACAAAACATAGCCAGATTGATGTAGCAAAAGTATACACAATTGTTATCAGCTGCAGCCTGACTTTAGTTACAATTATGTAAAAAGTAAGTACAAGACAATCCGACTAACATGTCGGTGCCAAACGGCAAAGTATAAAGTAGATAACAAAACGAGCGGGGAAGTAAGAAACCCACTCGAATCCTCCTGCGATCATCCCTCTAGTGTTGACCATCTTGGAGGTAGAAGTAAGCTGGATCCTCGGGGACTGGCTCTAAATCTGGCCATGCAAAACCAGAGAGGTTAGACCTCTAATAGCAAGTACCACAAGGGAGCACGACATGAGAACTAAAACCAGTAATGAGAAATATAATAATAGATCTCTGCTTTCCACTAGGATTCACATCACATCACGACACTTCGAACCAACCTCCCAACCAAACAAGGACAGAAGTTGGCCCGTCATGTCCTGACATTCTGATCATCCCAGTTAGGTAACAGAGTAGGTACAGTGCACAAACAAATCATCTTGAACGGCCAATCAAATCCTACGGCTTGCTATTTTGAGTCCCAAGTTATCCTGGAATTATGCAAATAGGGATTCCTCAGTTCTTACTATGTGCAAGCAAGGCTAGTCTATCCAATCAATCAATTGCGCCAATCATGTAGTTAGATGAGTCCCAGCGGGACGCCCGCCGTTAATATAGCATGTACAATAATATAAGCAGGTACTGTTCCCTGCCCGTGTGACAGATTTACAGTATCTGTGGGAACCAGCCGGCCCGTCGGGCACTTAATAGTCCCAAGGGGGCTGCCATGTAAGAACTCGGGAATCCATTCTCTCCATGCCATCATTATTTTATTTAACTTAATAGTCTCTACGTTGAGTGAAGTTCCATGCCGTGGATCATGGTCATTCAAATGAGTACTTTCGTACGGGATACGATATGCGCAACTCTACAACGATACCCGTGCGGCTAGGTTGTAGGTTTTACATAGCGTGATACAACAATCAAATCTGACCACGGAGTAATCATGCCTTGACCATAAAGTACACATGCTGTTTTTGTAAAATAAATAAATAATTTGAAGCCTGCATGTGCATGTATGCCAATATTCGGGATTGGCTAATCGAGTACAATAGTTCATTACATGAACGTGTCTCATTCATTTCATTCAATAAGACGACTAGCCAGTCTCTTAGTTCCAACTAGGAACGCATGATCAATTTTAGTCAAGATAACCATTATCATCAATGGTGACAAGGCATGAAAGTTAAATAGTATTCAGTGGAGTCGAGTCTACGACTCTCAGGGTTTAATTCCAGTCAATCGGGGTATCTATAACTCAATTCACGACACATGGTACATCTCACGTAACAATCTATATTTAACAGAAATATTAACATGTCATGATTATATCAAGTTTATGCAAAAAGGCGTAAGGATATAAAATGGACGTTAAACATCTAATAAGATATCAATATACAGGGCTATAGAAGATCCAGGGTAAGCAGGCTACTCTCCTGTCAGCCTACGCTCATGTCAGCGTACGCTCATGCCAGCGTACGCTCAGGTCAAGCTAGCGTATGAACTCCATACGACTCCTGACCATCCAAGTGAGCGTATGCAAGTCATACGCTCCCAAAAGGCAGCGTATGGACTCCATACGACTCCTGACCATTCAAGTCAGCGTATGCAAGTCATACGCTCCCAAAAGGTAGCGTATGAACTCCATACGACTCCTGACCATTCAAGTCAGCGTATGCAAGTCATACGCTCCCAAAAGGTAGCGTATGAACTCCATACGACTCCTGACCATTCAAGTCAGCGTATGCAAGTCATACGCTCCCAAAAGGTAGCGTATGAACTCCATACGACTCCTGACCATTCAAGTCAGCGTATGCAAGACATACGCTCCCAAAAGGTAGCGTATGAACTCCATACGACACACGCTTCCAAAAGGTAGCGTATGCAAGACATACGCTACCTAAAAAGGCAGCGTATGGACTCCATACTGTGCTGCGCTAAAGAGCACGCTCAGCTCAGTGACGCAAGCTAAAAAGCTAGCATACACTGCTCACTGTCTTCTCCAAACAGCAAGAACTCCATGGTTGCATCCCAAAGCTTCAAAAGTCCATAACTTGGTCAAAATAAGTCCGAATTCAACTTTCCAAAGGTCAAAATTGGGTAGGATAAACTTCTCTACAACATGGAACCATCAGAACTTGAAAACAAAGAAGTTTGATAGATCAAAACCACCAAACTCCGAAAGTAACTCATTTCTAGATCTACAAAAATTAAGACTTCGAAATGAAAAATGCCAAGTTCTAAACTTTCTTAGGATCTTGAGAGAAAGATAAATGAACTATAAAAACATGGGTTCTCATGTGGAGCAAGTTGTACTTGCCTACGATTTGGTAGGTGGAGAGAGTAATGAAGAAGAAGAAGAGGAGTAATGGTGAGAATGTGAGTTTATGAGGAGAGAGAAAGAGAGGGTGGCTTTAAATAGAAAAGGGGGTGGTAGGTGGGAGTTGGGCCGGGTCCAATGGGTCCAATGGGTCCAATGGGTCGGGTTGTAGGGGATCCAACCAAAGCCAACCCGAACTCAAAGCCTAGCTAAAGCAGAAATAAAGCAGGAATTAAAGTGCAGAAATAAAATTGCAGAAATATAATTGCAGGAAATAAATTAACATGAAAATTTAAAGAGCAGATTAATTAATTAACATAAAATTAAAGGAATTTAAATACAGAATAATACATGATAAATATTAAATAAATACATGATAAATACTAAATAAATACACATGAGTTGTACATGTATAAAAATACGCATTCTGGGATGGGGAGTGACATCTCTACCCTCCTTAGAAAAATTCTGTCCTCGGAATTTCAAATCCAAGCAGGATAGGAACGTCGGGGCTAAACTAATCTAAGTACAAGCAATTCAATCAAGCAATCATTTTACAATGTCCTTAGCAAGTAACATATCTATACTTAGCAATCTACGATATTAAGCAATTCTACCCATAAGGTGATAAGCATGAGGAATCATGACAATCATGGTACACAGAAAAAAATATACCTTGTGAGTCAAACAGATGTGGATACCGTGATCGGATATCATCCTCACGTTCCCACGTTGACTCTCCCAAAGAGTGATGACCCCAAGCAACCCGGACAAGGTTAATTATTCGGTTCTTGAGTATCTTCTCTCTTCGGTCCAAGATGGACACAGGCTGCTCCTCGTAAGACAGGTTGGTACCAACAACCAGTTCTAAATGATCGAGGATATAGCTGGGGTCCGATACATACCTTAGCAATTGAGATACATGAAACATGTCATGCACCTCTCGTAACGAAGGTGGAAGGGACAAACGATAAGCAACATCGCCTACCCTATCAAGAATAACAAATGGGCCTACGTATCGTGGGCTCAACTTCCCGCGAACGCCAAATCTAATGACCCCACGGGTAGGTGAGATCCGCAAGAACACGTGGTCCCCAACAGAAAACTCTAGCGGCCTACGATGCTGGTCCGCCCAATGACGATGCCGATCCTGTGCAACACGAAGTCGCTCTCTAATTCCCTTAATCACTTCAACCGTCTGAACAATCATTTCTGGGCCTAGCATCTTCCTTTCTCCGATATCATCCCATGCTAGTGGCGATCTACACTTCTTACCATATAGTGCTTCAAATGGCGCCATCTGGATATTGGCTTGATAACTGTTGTTGTATGAGAACTCAACTAAGTGCAGGTGGCTTTCCCAAGATCCTCCAAAATCTAGAGTGCAAGCTCGCAACATATCTTCCAAAGTCTGAATCGTCCTTTCTGATTGCCCGTCCGTCTGCGGATGGTAAGCCGTGCTAAATCTTAACTTGGTACCCAGACTATGATGTAAGCTCTTCCAGAAGTGTGACGTGAAACGGGTATCTCTGTCTGACATAATACTGACAGGGACTCCATGTTGCCTGACTATCTGCTGCATGTACAACTCTGCCAACTTTTCTGTAGATTGCCCTACTCTGAAAGGAAGAAAGTGTGCTACCTTTGTAAGCCGATCTACTATCACCCAAATAGCATCTTTACCACTTGGTGATCTCGGTAAACCGGTCACAAAGTCCATCGTAATGTATTCCCACTTCCATTCCGGGATAGGAAGCGATTGTAATAATCCAGCTGGCCTCTGCTGTTCTGCCTTTACTTGCTGACATATCAAGCAACGGGAAATAAACCTAGCTACCTCCCTCTTCATCCCGTTCCACCAGAAGTGCTGCTTGATATCTTGGTACATCTTGGTCCCTCCAGGATGTATAGAATACTGAGAACTGTGAGCTTCTGCCATTACTTCCTGTCTGATATCTCCACTAGGTACACATAGACGTGATCCAAACCTAAGCGTACCATCTTCATGAATTTGCATCTCTTTTCTGAGCCCTGACTCACATTCTGCCCTAAGCTTCTGAATCCTTGGGTCCTGTGCCTGAGCTGCCTTGATCCTGCCTACCAAGTCGGATTGAACTTGTAGACTCGCCAGAATTCCTACATCACTAGGAAGTATAATTTCAATGCCCATCTCCTGAAGGTCTTCTAAGATGTGCTTCTGCGTTGTCAACATAAATGCGCCGTCTCTTCTGCTAAGAGTGTCTGCTACCACATTAGCCTTGCCTGGATGATACTGAAGCTCCGCGTCATAATCCTTGATCAACTCCAACCATCTTCTCTGCCTCATGTTCAGCTCCTTCTGAGTAAAGATGTACTTCAGACTTTTATGATCTGTGTACATCTCCACTCGGTCACCATATAAGTAATGTCTCCAAAGCTTCAAAGCAAACACTACTGCTGCTAACTCCAAATCATGAGTTGGGTAATTCTTCTCGTGGTCCCGAAGCTGCCTAGATGCATACGCTATCACCTTCCCATGCTGCATAAGGACACATCCAAGTCCTTTACCTGATGCATCACAATATACAGTAAAACCTCCGGGTCCAACTGGCAATGTAAGAATGGGCGCTGATATCAACTTCTGCTTCAGATTCTCAAATGATGCCTGGCATTCTGCCGACCAGACGAATGGTACATCCTTCCGTGTCAAGCGGGTCATGGGTGCTGAAAGTCTTACAAAATCTGACACAAACCTTATGTAATATCCTGCCAATCCCAAGAAACTCCGTACATCAGCTACGGTCTTGGGTACTGGCCAACTCTCTACTGCTTCTACCTTCTTGGGATCCACTGCTACTCCAGCTCCTGATACAATATGACCCAAAAATGAAATGTGATCCGTCCAGAACTCACACTTGCTGAGCTTGGCATATAACTGGTTCTCTCTCAAAACCTGCAACACTTTCCTGAGGTGGTCTTCATGCTCCTCTTCACTAGCAGAGTACACAAGAATGTCGTCGAGAAATACTACGACAAACTGATCTAAGTACGGCATAAAGATACGGTTCATCAAATCCATGAATATAGCTGGAGCATTGGTCAAACCAAACGGCATTACCAAGAATTCATAATGTCCATACTTCGACCTGAATGCTGTCTTAGGAATATCTTCCTTCCGAACCCTCACCTGATGGTACCCTGAACGAAGATCTATCTTAGAGAAGACTCTGGCCCTGCTCAACTGATCAAATAAGTCGTCGATCCTGGGTAGTGGGTACTTGTTCTTTACTGTCGCCGTGTTAAGCTTCCTGTAGTCGATGCACAATCTGGATGACCCATCCTTCTTCCCCACAAGTACCACTGGTGCTGCCCATGGTGATATGCTAGCTTGGATGAACTTCTTCTCCTTCAATTCCTCTATGTACTGATATACCTTGGCCTGCTCCGAATCCGCCATTCTGTAAACTCGATCTGATATCGGTTTAGTTCCAGGTGCCAATTCTATGCTGAACTCAATATCTCTAACCGGTGGTAGACCTGGAAGTTCTTCGGGAAACACGTCTAGAAATTCTTCAACTACCTTCGGAACTTGAACTTCTTCCATTGCTGTTACTACTCCCTGCTCTTGCTGAGTTGCCTCTGACCTGACTAAGGTGAACCTCTTCATGCCTGGAATATCAAAAGATACACTCCCACTACGACAATCTATTGTCGCATGACTGTCTTTCAGCTAGTCCATGCCTAAGATAACGTCGAAATTTCCAACAGGAAATTCTATCAACTGGGCGGGTAAGGAATGCCCGTAAACTACAACACTACACGCTAGAATAACTCTACTAACTCCTACGAGCCCATTACCAGTGAGTATATTCAACCTCCCTGGCAATGCCTCGAACTCTATTCCTAGCCGTGTCGCAAATTGTGCAGATATAAATGAGTGTGATGCTCCCGAATCAAACAATGCTACTGCGGGATATGAGGCGACGAAAATGTTACCTGCCACAACATCTCCCGATGCTAATGCCTCCTCCAAGGACAGTGTGAATGCTTGCCCTCGACCTCCTTGCTGGTTCCCATACTGTGGCCTAGCCTGGTGCTGCTGCTGGCCCCTTCCTTGATGATGCTGGGGTGGTCTATGTTGGTGTTGCTGCATCGGCGGTCCCTGCTGTCGATACATCTGAGCCTGTGGATGCTGTGCCAACGGCCTTACTGCCACTGCTGGTCCTCGGTACTGTCCTGCCCCTAGTGCTGGCAGAGCAGGAAACTGCTGTCCTGGTCCTTCTGACCTCGAATTCATGGGACATGTGGTAACCCGATGGTCTGGATTTCCACATATCAGACACAGTCCATTCAATATCCGACACACATCTCTAGTGTGCCCCATCTTCCCACAATAAGTGCAGCCCACAGGGGGTTGCTGGTTCTTCCTCTGTTGCTGCTGCTGCCTGGGTGGTGGTGCTGGCCCCCGTATCGCTACATCGTGGATACGAATGCCAGTGGATGGTGCTGTTGTTCGGGGCGCTGCTCCCCCTCCTCCTTCAATCTGACTGTGGGATCTCTTCTGACCCCCAGTCCTTACTGTAAGCCTCTGAATGGTGATCTCATGCCTTCGAGTCGTCGTCAATATCTCATCAAAAGTCTGGTAATTGTGCCCTTCTATCAATTGCAAGAGTTCAAGATAAAACCCTTGTTGAAATCTCATAGCCCTCTGGCGCTCCGTCGCTACCATCTCTGGGGCAAATCTACTCAATCTGCAGAACTCCGCTGCATAAGCATCTACAGTCTTGCCAGCCTGCCTGAGGCTGATAAACTTCTGTTGTATCTCAAACTGCGCCACAACTCCATAGTACTTGGTCTTGAATCTTGCTGTAAAATCGTCCCAAGCAATAGGACGTCTGATGCCTATCTCCTCTGATTCCCACCAATCACGTGCGAGATCCTGAAGTAACAACTTCACTAGATCCACACGTTCTTCTGCCGGCACCTTAGCGGCTGTCAGAATAGCCTCGATATCCTTAAGCCATGCATCTGCTGAGATGGCATCCTCCGTGCCCTCGAAACGGCGGGGGTTGTACTTGTAAAACCGGGCTGACGCTCCTGAATCTGTCCTCGCCCCTCTTTCCAATGTCGTCTGTAATCCTTGGTTGAGTAGTACATTCTTCTCTTGCAACTGAGCGTGCATGCGCTGCTGGGCCAACATCTGGTGTTGCTGAGTAGCCATCATTCCTCCCATGATCTCCAGAAGGGCTGGTGTGTCCACTTGGGTAGGTGGAACTGTTGGTGGTGGTGGAACATCCGGATACTGCGATCCAGCTGCTGCTTCTACGATCACTTCTTCCTGAGTAGCCTCCTGAGTTAGTACCGGCTCTTGTTGCTGACCAACAGGGTCAGGTTGTCCATGTTGCTGTCCATGTTGTTGCTGTCCAGCTCTGACCGATGCGGACGAAGTGCCCCTAAGGAAAGGGACAAGAGAACAATCAAACGACCGGACATGAAGGATCAATGAAGTCAAAGGATACTGGAATGTCAAGCTAGAGTTGAGAATCGACGAATCATGAGATCAAGGGAAAACATGTGTGATTGAGACATCCTATTAAACACCCCACAAGTCTGAAATTAGACCTGCATGGGCCACCACTAAAACCTTGTCATGCCCCAGAACCAGAATACTAGAGAGCGGGGGAATGACTTAGCCAGCTACGTATTACGGGTAGATGAATACCGTATAAGACGATTAATGATGTCTAAAGACGAGGGGGTGCATACTACATGAAAGTCTCACTATGGTTACTTCACATCTATTGTCTCAATCATTCAAACAAGAAACAGAAATAGAGAACATGTGAGATAAAGCAGTAAGGCGTCCCAAACGCTCAGTCAAAATGTTCTTGATATCTGGCTTTACAAAACATAGCCAGATTGATGTAGCAAAAGTATACACAATTGTTATCAGCTGCAGCCTGACTTTAGTTACAATTATGTAAAAAGTAAGTACAAGACAATCCGACTAACATGTCGGTGCCAAACGGTAAAGTATAAAGTAGATAACAAAACGAGCGGGGAAGTAAGAAACCCACTCGAATCCTCCTGCGATCATCCCTCTAGTGTTGACCATCTTGGAGGTAGAAGTAAGCTGGATCCTCGGGGACTGGCTCTAAATCTGGCCATGCAAAACCAGAGAGGTTAGACCTCTAATAGCAAGTACCACAAGGGAGCACGACATGAGAACTAAAACCAGTAATGAGAAATATAATAATAGATCTCTGCTTTCCACTAGGATTCATATCACATCACGACACTTCGAACCAACCTCCCAACCAAACAAGGACAGAAGTTGGCCCGTCATGTCCTGACATTCTGATCATCCCAGTTAGGTAACAGAGTAGGTACAGTGCACAAACAAATCATCTTGAACGGCCAATCAAATCCTATGGCTTGCTATTTTGAGTCCCAAGTTATCCTGGAATTATGCAAATAGGGATTCCTCAGTTCTTACTATGTGCAAGCAAGGCTAGTCTATCCAATCAATCAATTGCGCCAATCATGTAGTTAGACGAGTCACAGCGGGACGCCCGCCGTTAATATAGCATGTACAATAATATAAGCAGATACTGTTCCCTGCCCGTGTGACAGATTTACAGTATCTGTGGGAACCAGCCGGCCCGTCGGGCACTTAATAGTCCCAAGGGGGCTGCCATGTAAGAACTCGGGAATCCATTCTCTCCATGCCATCATTATTTTATTTAACTTAATAGTCTCTACGTTGAGTGAAGTTCCATGCCGTGGATCATGGTCATTCAAATGAGTACTTTCGTACGGGGTACGATATGCGCAATTCTACAACGATACCCGTGCGGCTAGGTTGTAGGTTTTACATAGCGTGATACAACAATCAAATCTGACCACGGAGTAATCATGCCTTGACCATAAAGTACACATGCTGTTTTTGTAAAATAAATAAATAATTTGAAGCCTGCATGTGCCTGTATGCCAATATTCGGGATTGGCTAATCGAGTACAATAGTTCATTACATGAACGTGTCTCATTCTTTCATTCAATAAGACGACTAGCCAGTCTCTTAGTTCCAACTAGGAATGCATGATCAATTTTAGTCAAGATAACCATTATCATCAATGGTGACAATGCATGAAAGTTAAATAGTATTCAGTGGAGTCGAGTCTACGACTCTCAGGGTTTAATTCCAGTCAATCGGGGTATCTATAACTCAATTCACGACACATGGTACATCTCACGTAACAATCTATATTTAACAGAAATATTAACATGTCATGATTATATCAAGTTTATGCAAAAAGGCGTAAGGATATAAAATAGACGTTAAACATCTAATAAGATATCAATATACAGGGCTATAGAAGATCCAGGGTAAGCAGGCTACTCTCCTGTCAGTCTACGCTCATGTCAGCGTACGCTCAGCGTACGCTCAGGTCAAGCTAGCGTATGAACTCCATACGACTCCTGACCATCCAAGTGAGCGTATGCAAGTCATACGCTCCCAAAAGGCAGCGTATGGACTCCATACGACTCCTGACCATTCAAGTCAGCGTATGCAAGTCATACGCTCCCAAAAGGTAGCGTATGAACTCCATACGACTCCTGACCATTCAAGTCAGCGTATGCAAGTCATACGCTCCCAAAAGGTAGCGTATGAACTCCATACGACTCCTGACCATTCAAGTCAGCGTATGCAAGACATACGCTCCCAAAAGGTAGCGTATGAACTCCATACGACACACGCTTCCAAAAGGTAGCGTATGCAAGACACACGCTACCTAAAAAGGCAGCGTATGGACTCCATACTGTGCTGCACTAAAGAGTGCGCTCAGCTCAGTGACGCAAGCTAAAAAGCTAGCGTACACTGCTCACTGTCTTCTCCAAACAGCAAGAACTCCATGGTTGCATCCCAAAGCTTCAAAAGTCCATAACTTGGTCAAAATAAGTCCGAATCCAACTTTCCAAAGGTCAAAATTGGGTAGGATAAACTTCTCTACAACATGGAACCATCAGAACTTGAAAACAAAGAAGTTTGATAGATCAAAACCACCAAACTCCGAAAGTAACTCATTTCTAGATCTACAAAAATTAAGACTTCGAAATGAAAAATGCCAAGTTCTAAACTTTCTTAGGATCTTGAGAGAAAGATAAATGAACTATAAAAACATGGGTTCTCATGTGGAGCAAGTTGTACTTGCCTACGGTTTGGTAGGTGGAGAGAGTAATGAAGAAGAAGAAGAGGAGTAATGGTGAGAATGTGAGTTTATGAGGAGAGAGAAAGAGAGGGTGGCTTTAAATAGAAAAGGGGGTGGTAGGTGGGAGTTGGACCGGGTCCAATGGGTCCAATGGGTCGGGTTGTAGGGGATCCAACCAAAGCCAACCCGAACTCAAAGCCTAGCTAAAGCAGAAATAAAGCAGGAATTAAAGTGCAGAAATAAAATTGCAGAAATATAATTGCAGAAAATAAATTAACATGAAAATTTAAAGAGCAGATTAATTAATTAACATGAAATTAAAGGAATTTAAATACAGGATAATACATGATAAATATTAAATAAATACATGATAAATACTAAATAAATACACATGAGTTGTACATGTATAAAAATACGCATTCTGGGACGTGGAGTGACACTCAAGCATTGAGTTTAAAAGCTGTCTAGGCCTTGAATTGATCAAGAAGTTGCATAGAGAGTGTAGGATTTCGGGTTGAGTGGAGGGGATCAATATAAAATATTTGGAATAATCTAGGAGATATCAATCAGTATTTAAAGTATTTTTTTTTAAAAAAATCTTTTAGGGAAATCATGAACTAACTAAGCTGAACCAATTCTTTTAGTAATAATTAACCTTGAGGCTTTATAGTTCCAGAAAAATTTGGTCCAGGATTAGTTCCGAGAAAGTCAATAAAAATGAGGTTAAGGCGAATGGTTGGATAAGCTTGTCGTAGAAGTATTCGGATAGATAAGGGTTTATTAGATTTAGAAACTCTAGATGGCGAACGAGTCTGGATTCCAAATAAAGGTAGAGATAAGATTTGATCGACTAGTGGAGAAGTTTGAAAAATAGGTTTGCTGACGAAGGAGATTGAAGAGTTCTACTATTGGTCCATAAATAGCGAAAAAGTATAGATCCTAAAGGATGCTAAAATCTGTTTAAGATATGGAAAGGAAATAATTCCCGAAAATCATGGGGCGCTAAAAGATACAAAAACCTAGGAAAAATATGTAGTAACATATACCATCATATAGTCGGCCTAAACTGGTTAAGGTCAAAATTCACTCCTCATGTCACTATCACTCCCAATTGTTATAAGTACTAACTAATATCTGGGTATTCCAAAATTCTATTCTTCAAATTCTTAATCACCAATATATCCTTGATAAATATCGCCTTACATACCTTCTCATTAAGATTACAATTTTCAGAAATTGTATTGTAGGGGAAAGACTTTGAAAAAATATCTACCATAAAGGTGTAACCAAGAATTTTATTCATATTGGAGAATTACAGCAAGACTCTCATAATAATTCTAAGGACATCCTGTTACAACTTCTTATAACAAAAGATAATGCTACTCAGCAGTTCTAGGTGCTAGTCTTCATAGCTCTTGCTCTTGCACGAGCAGTCTCCAACTGCTTCATTTTCTTCTATGATCCTCGAGTCTGCATCATGCCTTTCTGCAATGGGTGTAGACGGCAAGGTCTGCTCGATAGGAAGAGAGTCCCTAGGTTGCGGCGTAGTAGGTGTTGCTGGGATTGGTGCTCTGGTACGATGGAAAGATAAGGGGCAGTCCTTTACCCGATGTTCAGCGGATCCACATGCCAAACATTGTCCCAATCTCTTGCGGCAACTAACGGCCTGATGACCAGGCCTCTTGCAGTAGTCACAAGCCAATAGCCTCTTACGACAAGACTGTCGGAAAGTAGAGTACTTGATGGGACCCAAATATCTTCTAGATTCTGGGGTACCCCTCCTAGGGTGAGGTTCCGCACCAACTTGGTTTAAGATAGCTAAGGCTACGTCATTGACATCCTTCATAACATCTCTTGTGATATCAATCTGTTTCTGCTGGGCCTCGGCTTGGGCCTTCTGGGACTCCAGGATTCCTTGAAGTAGGGCAACTATTTGGGAGGTGTCTGCTGGTACTGGTGGGGCGACAGGAGTAACTATCATAACAGGAGATGGTGAAATTGCCGTGGGCGGAATAGGTTCGGCTGTAGTATGAGCTGGGCTAGGGACTTGTGCAGCAAAGGGGGATTGATGAGCTGCAAAGGAGAAGGACTGGAACGGGCCTGAGAATGAGGGGTGTGGTCAGGAGTTATCACCTTGTTATCAGCAGGACTGGAACGGGTTGTCTTTCCTCTAGTCATAGTCTGAAAGGTTTAGGAGGCAAACATAAGCAAGGTATCCTACCAGGCTATAATCAAACAAAAATATTTATATATATAATTCGGACCTATGTTGTGACAAGTCAATGTTCTAGTGTTCTAATTGTTTCTAGGTATGTTTTTCTAAGTTGTTGTATGGACCTGCATGGGCCACCACTAAAAACATGTCACGACCTGATCCCAAATAATTGGGTCGAACCGGATCATGCCCAGCCTGCACCGTTGTTGAGACGGCGGCAGTAAACTGTTCCATTAGCAGGTAACCATAACAACAACATCTATATTTGTCACAACTCTTTATTCGGGAAATGAAACTTTATTAAACATTTGAAATAAATACAACTGGAATTTAAAAGTACTGAAATAAATTGCTGGATTCAAATAAACAGAGTTTTCAAATGAAACAACAAAACTGGAAAAGAAAAATCTATCTAAACATTTGGCTCTTCGGCCTCAGTCCCTGCGTCCTCTAAAGGGGACTCTGGCAGCACTACGGGGTACAGAACAGGGTCGTAGTAGCTGCTGATTAACAGCTCAGCATCCTCAATATCCCCTAAAAATGTATCTCCAGTCAGGAGGGAGCAAAGTACAATTCATGCTAATTTAAACAGTTAAAATAAATAATAGAATCATGCACTTTTAAACAGTTTAGAAATGAACAGTTTTCTAGCAGTAAAACAGTATGATTTGAATAGGCAATGAATATGACCGGCTTGGGTTGTACAGTTGTATCCTATTGATACGATACGGCTTATCCCCGTGTGTATGAGGGGTAAGCTAATACAGTTCTAAGTTATCAGTTGGATGTGGTCATAAACATTACACTATTCCCCCAGTTCCTAACAGTCAATCAGTCAGTGCTCTCAGAGAGAGTTCCGTGTTGCATCGTGGTTTAAACTTGCAGTAAAACGATTATTAAAATAACTGTAAACTAACACAAACTGTACTTGCCTCAAATGAACTGGACTGGAAAGTTGGAGACTTCGAGATGGAAATTTAGGATCGTCCTCGAATTCCTACATTCGAGAAATTGACTCAGAATCCAGGGTTACCAATCTAACTACGCTAGTTGAAATCTCTAATTGTGTCCTAATCAATTTTAATTCTTTATTAACAAAACACGAACAAAAACACGATTATTGGTGCGTTGAATTAATAACGAGGGAAAGATCGTTTAAACTTTGTATTTTGGGAAAAATTCGTCGATACCAAATTAATTGATTAAAACTTTGTATTTTCATATTTATACATATAAAACTAAATTTCTTATTTTAATGAGAAATACATGATCGTTGTCAATTATTAAAACTTGTAAATTTTAATGTGAAAAAGCTTAATTAATTTTTATATGAAAATAACTATCTTTTTTTTGATTTACGCGTACGCTACAAAAACTCGCAAAACCAGCAAATAACAGAAAATCATACGCTACCAAATTACAAGTCACAGAGCCAACAACCAGCTGGGCTTATGCCCATTACAATTTATTTACATAAATTAAAATAAGACGAAATGGTCGTTAGTTCTAAAACTTCCTATAATTTAATTATGAATAAATTAAATAATAAGGATAAATTAAATAATAACGAGTCTCAGACTTTGGTCCAATCATCATATAGGCTAATGCCTCAACGTCCGGGCGAAGCCGGTTTCGTTTGCACTTAGCCAGGGCCCATTGACCGATACGGTCGTCGCCCAAAAATTCCAAAATACTAATTATTTTTCCGAAATCCATTTAAAAATTATTTAAAAAATATAATTAAATTTTACGGGAAAATTCGGCAGCATTTCCTCTATTTTTGGTCAACCCAAAAACTGGGAAATATGCCAATATTTTCCTGCAAATCCCAAACCAGGGAATCCCAAAAAATATATATATAAAAATAACCACAAATGTTCCAAATATTAATTCGGGACGACCCGAAACAAATTCGGGAGTCCGAAACTACGCCTAAAATCGTCACAGCACAATATCGAAAAAATCCGAAAACCAAAACATCCAGAAAAACCATGTCCAAAAGTTTCGGAAATAATGAAAACCACTAACAGAAGCTTTCCGACGTTTCTCGGAAAATCCCGGGAACGACGTTCACCCAAAATCGAATTTCCCAAAGGAAATTCGTGGACCAACTCATCATCGACACGGGGAGGGACAAACTATGTGATTAACCAGGGATTACCCAAAATGACGGAATCCGAAGGGTTGCCTCGGACTCGGGACGCACAAATCCACAGGTCAGACTCGAAATCCAGCGAAGAGTGCTGGACAGGAGCTGTCCAGAACAGCGAACAGCCTCGGGGTGCGCCGGGGTGCTGGCCGGGCACGGGACAGCATGCGGGGTCAGCGCTGGATCGCGACGGTGGAGCGCCGGGCTGCGGGAGGTACGCCGGGCTGGGCGCTTACGGGAAAGCGCTGGGGAGCCGGGGGTCCGGGGGTCCGGGGGCGCGGATGCTGGCTGGAGAAGGCCGGCGGAAGGCCGGCGAAGGGGTCAGGCGCGCTGGAGGCCGGGGGTTGGGCCGACGGGAGCTCGGCGAGGCGTCGGGGTGTTCGGGTTGGGGAGCTCGGGATGCTCGGGAGAGGGTGCTAGAGGGGTTTGAGTGAAAGAGGGTTTGGGGAAGGGAAGTGTGGGGATTGTTCTCTTCTGGAGGGAGTGGGAGTGGTGAGTTATTGAGAGAGGAGTGGGTGGTGATGAGGACTTAAAAGAGAGAGTGAAGGAGAAAATAAGGAGTTGGGTTCTGGCTATGAGTAAATCGTGGGGAGAAAAGTGTGGGAACAAGAGAACGTGGGGTTAGGGAGGAGAGGGATCTGGTCCAATTTGGACCAGCTCCAAAGTAATTTTTTTTTAAAAGAATAATCAGAATTCAAAGAAAAGAGTAGGACCGGGTCTGGGTTCGGAAATCGGGTCCGGCTCGTGTCAGGCCAGCACTCCAAAAATCCATTTTAAATTTTTGAAATTAATTTCCAAGCCAAATAATAATAATAATAATAATAGTAATAATATTTCACATACAAAAACTGGGTTTCACACCTCTTCTCCTCCACCTCTCCTCAATCCCCAACATCTTCCTCTTCTCATCCACAACTCCTAAATTTTCAACATCTTCCACTTCTCCTCCACCATCCTCCTCTTTTGAAGAAATTAATTCAAGCACACAAATTCTTTCTCAATTTATGTCCAAAACCCTAGAAATTAATTTGAAAAATTCAAGCATCAATTACATTGTTTATTTCAATTCTTTGTAGCCCATTTGAATGAATTAAACTACATAAGGTGTAGAAAATTATCCATTTAAATTAAACCCAAGTATGAACGAACGAGAAAACTCCGCGTCGACAAGGACTGTCCAATTTTCTGACAGTCCTACAAACTGAATGGACTGCCAGAAGAATGGGCAGTCCAACTCACAACATGTGTAACTTTGGACTGCCCATTCTTCTAGCAGTCCAACATACAGTCTGGACTGCCAGATAGTTGGACAGTCCAAAGTTACACATGTTGTGAGTTGGATTGCCCATTCTTCTGGCAGTCCAACATACAGACTGGACTGCCAGATAGTTGGGCAGTCCAAAGTTACACATGTTGTGAGTTGGACTGCCCATTCTTCTGGCAGTCCAACATGCAGTAAGGATTGCCAGAAAAATGGGCAGTCCTTTGTTTCACATGCTGTGACTTAGGACTGTCCAGTTTTCTGGCAGTCCATTCAGTTTATAGGACTGCCAGAAAATTGGACAGTCCTTGTTTACACTAGTTGAACAACAATATTATGGTTTCCACAAATATTAGGGTTTGTGCATTATGAGGAGCCTTTGGGTGCCATCAAAATTGAAAATGAGAAGAAAATTAGGGTTTAATTTTTGGATGTTTTCTTCTCATTTTCTTGGTCTCCGTCGATTGAAAGTCGAAATTCGAAATGGGAAGAAAAGTAGGGTTTAAACCCCATTATACTTGGAGATAGTGAGAATGAGTTGAAAAAGAAAATTAGGGTTTAAACCCCATCAGAATTCTCATTTTTGTTGTTTTTGTTCTTCTTCTTCTTCCTCTTCTTCTTTTTCTTGTTCTTCTTGTTCTTCTTCTTCTTGGATGAGTTGAGGAAGAAGAACAAAATTAGAAAAATTGGCTTTTATACCAAAGAGTGGGATAGCCATGATAACTTTTTTCAATGGCAAACTTGTAGATAAATCAAAAAAAAATGGACTAGCCTTGATAACAATTGGATGTGCCCATATAAAAAGCCTATCATTATAGCAGCAAATAAAACAGCAGAAAATAGAGAGAGAAGAGGGAGAGAGAGTCGATCATAAAAATGGCGGAGGAGAAGAAAGCAGAGATATTCGAGCTCACCAACGGCACGATCACCGTGAGGATCAGCAACTGGGGAGCCACCATCACCTCCCTCCTCGTCCCCGACGCCAACGGTCAGTGCCGTGTCCGTGTCCCATCGTGTCTGGCACGACACGAAGACACGACGCAAAATGGACTAGGGCACGCCCAGATCGACGGCGTGTCCGCAGCGGACACGTACCGTTCGTATCGTCGTGTCTTGTTGGTGTCCGTGCCTCAACTAATTTTATGTTTTCTTTCTGGTTTTAGGGGTTGTCGACGACGTAGTCCTCGGCTTCGATTCGGTGGAACCGTACATTGTGAGCCCTCTCAAATCTCCAACTAAATCAAATGATTTCTTGATGATCATAATTTCAATGCTGTTCTCTTGATGAAGTATCTGTAGTTTTTTTTTGGATTTTTGTGATATTTTTCAGCAACTCAGTACAAATATTGTCGTATCGATCATGATTCGGAATGGTTTTCTCTTGTGAATGACAAAATTGTTGATAACTTGATGCGTTCCTCGGAAAATATCGTTTCTTGACAGACCCGGACGCTCCAAATTACACTAGTACACGCCAGGATCAATGCCGTTTCCGTGTCTCCATGTCACATTGTGTCATGTCATATCCGAAGCCTGTTCATGTATTTGTTGACACAGCAGATGATCCAAAACATTACTAGGGCACTCCAAAATCAATGTTGTGTCTGAGTAGGTATTCGTGTCCATGTCATCATAGATTCCTGTTCCTACCATTATAATCTGGAATGAGGGATACGTGCAATAACTTCCTATATTTGGGATAAAGCATATCCGATCTTCTGTATAGAAATATTGCTCAATGATCATAATTTGAAATTGGTTTCCTACAAATCTCTCTCTCTACTATTATAATGGGCTTCAAAACGGCTCCAAATTAAGCCGTGTAAGCCGTATGTATATCATCAACCATTTCATTTCAAAAAAATTACGGAAGATTATAATTTTAAACTATCTCTCATTTTCTTTTGCATAACGGAATACCCTCTTTTTTTATCCACATATATCCATAACAAATTATAATTAAAATTAATTATTTTATACAAATCTTAATATATATATATATATATATATATATATATATATATATATATATATATATATATATATAACAAATTTAAATTTAAATATTTAAATTATTTTTTGATAAGATTAGAAAGAAAAAGAAATAATTTTGTTGCACGTGCTTTTACTAGTAGAAATAACTCATTCCTGCATGAGCATAAGAGTCTGTGTACTTTCTTGCGATACATGCCATTTTTTCTTAGCTAAAATGATCCCAACTTTCGATGAAACTGATAGTCTACATGAAAATTTGATTCTCTTCATTATTCCTTGGACTTTGGAGTGTCGGTGCCATGGCACGACCCAGACATTCCAAACATCACTAGGACATGCCAAAATCAATGTAGTATCCATTTCGCTGTGTCCATATCATGTCATATTCATTTCCTGACGATATACATTCCTACTACGAAGAATCAGTGTATTTTTCTTCCAACATCTGTCATTTTTTAGATATATTAACTCCAACTCTCAGAATTATTGTCGTAACTTGGGATTGAATAAAATTTACTATTATAGGTACAAATAGTGTCTAAGCGACCAAACAATCTAAAATTGGGTTTACAGGATCCAACTCTTGTTATATTTCGAACCGTTGAATGTACTAACTCGTGAACAAATGAATGATGATAAAGGTTCTGTTGTTGTGTGTAGAAATATTCTCTTAATGATCATAATTTGACATTGGTTTTCCGTTCATAGAAATAATATGTTCCTGCCTTTGTGCCCCGAATGAAAGAATCTGTGTAGATACTTAAGATATGTGCTATTTTTTTCAGCTGAATTAATTCCAAGTTTCAGTTTGCAACTCATATTTCCACGACATATGGGGTCTCAGTTCTCTGGATTACTCCTTGGAATTTCTATATAGGGTAAAGGGTTGCTCTGCCAATTGCATTTTATTTTCAAAAAATATGTCAAACCTTATCATTTATGTCATTTTCATGATGAAACTCCAATGCCCAAATGACAAGAAGGTAATATTTCCTGAATTATACTAAGTTTATCATAGCATAAGAAGACATTATTGTGTCTCCCTTAGTCTGAAATGTTCATATAAGGTTTTCAATACCGTCCCTTATACCCATTTCCTCCATTTGCACTAGTTAATTAACCCAGATAAGAGAAATAGGCTTTCACCCTCCTATTTTCCCCCAAAAAAAATCTCCACATACTGTTGCTTCTTGTGTAGGAAGCATTTTTTTTTCCTCAACATTTTGTTGCTTCTCATGTAGGAAGCATGGATACTCCAAATTAGGGATATATTGTCTTGTCTCAGTATTCAATATGTATTGAACATGACACAGACACTTCAAAATAGACTAGGACAGGCCAAAATCAGTGTTGTATTCTTATCTCCGAGTTTGTATCGTGTTGTCATGTTTGTATCGGTGCAACGTAGCTTCTCGCCAATCTGATTTTTTATGTGAAATTATTGTTTTTTCTTTGTTTAATCGAACATATAGTGAGTTGATTTCACCAAATAATAGTCTGTACTGGTATAGTTGCTGTAGAGAGTTCTTAGACACAGTCTTTCTTGTTGAAGGATTGATACGTACGGATATTATTGTTCACTTGTTTGATATAAACTGATTTATTTCTTTTATCAGAAAGGTGCTGCACCTTTTTTTGGTTGCATTGTTGGTCGAGTGGCGAACAGAATCAAAGATGGGAAGTTTACTCTCAATGGCGTTGAGTATACTTTGCCTATCAACAAACCCCCCAACAGCCTTCATGGTAAAATTCATTATCGAATTTCTCCCTTAAAGTTTATTACTTGGATGTTACACATACTTCGTATCTAGCATTTGAGTACAAATATATATAAATCTATTTTAACTCCTATATCACAATATAAACATTAGTTGTTCAATGAGTTGAGAGTTTTATATCTAGCATAGGTTTATTTCAATGAGTGGCGGACAGTATGATAAGACTATGAGAAACAGTAATCAAAGCACAAATGCTGAATTGTCTCATTATCTTCTTCACAACAGAAAAACATGAAATCTGTGTTGTCGAGTGGACCATAGAAGCAATGTTTGCTTTTAATGGTAGTAGATATATGTGGGCTGCAATACATATGTTTTTTCTGGTGTTCCTTCAACTACTTTCCGATTTCTGCAAATCCGTATGTGGTTGGTGTGTATTACCCTCCGGATATTGCCCAGCCCCAGTACGATAGCATTGCTGTCCATGTTGTTGCTCTTGCTTGAGCCTACTTATGTTCCAGTCGCCGTTAGAAGCCAGATTTCATTTCCAGTAATTGATTTTGCTATTGTACTCCTGCATATTGCCCATGAGGACCAGGCTAGAGGCATCTCTCTTAGCCAACTATCATGCCAAAACGTACAAGTTCCACCCTCTTTTAGCATATGTACATGACCTTGTAGCCGTAACACATTTTTCTTTCTCAATTGATCTCCAATCTACTTTCTGATTTCGTTTTTTCATTCTTCTGGGATGTAGCAAGAGACGAGAGGCATAATAGTATAAACTCATGTTTATAGGTTTCTGAATAAGATTGACAGCTATAGTCTTGTGTGGAAAGTGCAGGAAGATATAATGTCTAATTGGTAATTTTGCTTACCATCACATATTTATCTTACATGGCCATCAAAAGCTAGAGAATACTCGACAAATTATTGTCTTTGGTTTCAATTAACCTCAAAATTCTAGGAGACATATAACATCTGCATTTTCCATGGTGAACTCCTAGTGAGAATTTCTCATAATTCCTTAGTGTTTTCCTGTTCAATAAATAAAACGAAAAGAAGCCTGTACAAGTCATGACAAGTTGAATATGTTAGTCCCGAGGCGTACCAAGATGAGAACAAGGGCTAGGAACAACAGAGCTTCATGCAAACTTTTCAGTATGCACTCTGTTTAATCCTGAAGAAGTCTAGGGATTCATGCAAGAGACTTGCACTCCGAACTTCACGAATCCAGCAAAGCCATGTTACAAGCAAACAAAGAATAAAATTCGTTCTTCCTTGCAAACACAGTTGCAATATAGACAAAATGTCCACAGTTAGAGAGGATGAAGAAGAAATAAACCAATTCGTTCTTCTCTTTATGTTCGCAGACCCTACAACGAGATAGAACGAAAACAACAAGAGAAAAGCATAAACCCTCTCCTTGCAAATAGATTTGCTCTCTGTTAGGATTTTGGAGATTCCGGCAAACAAGTTTGCTCTCCAAAAGACCCTTAGGATTATGGAGATTCTAGCAAACAAGTTTGCTCTCCAAATGATCCTTGGAATTTTGGATATTCTGGCAAACAAGTTTACTCTCCAAAAGACCATTAGGATTATGGAGATTCTGACAAACAAGTTTGCTCTCCAAAAAAATCTGATTTTCCAAAATATCCTGAAGCCACTGAATACTATCATTCTTTAGTTTACAACATCCTCTCTCAAATACCAAATAGAGGGAGAAGAAGAAATAATAATACATTATTATTTATTATTCTTGTTGGGATGGTAAACCACCGTTGCTCAAAGCAAATATTCGTCCGCCGCGATCTGCTTCTAGGAAGCAACAAGTTTACAAAGAACTTCTGTAACGCTCATAGTCAACTTTTTGTGACTCGAACGGACTTTCTGGACTCAATGGGCTCCCTATACTTTCTTTTTAGGTGCAACTTACAAATGAGGCAAGGGGGCTCTATATATGGAGTAGAGTGAGACTTCACTTATTCTCCTATCCGATGTAGGACTAAAATACTAATACTCAAAAATAGAGTTTGATATTTTAGATTATCCCGCAAGCAGCGTAGTCGTGTGTCAGTCCACGCCTACCCCCTCACACGCTCCCGTGCATGCACGAAGCATTCTTGAGCCCGTGTCCGAGTTCGAACGACAAAAAGCAACATGCTTTGTTGTTGGAGTTAATCATTTTTCCTTCTAGGAAAACACCCCCACATGGCACCCACATGTGCCCCACCATACCCTATGTGCACACCTCAACACATGAAAAAAACATTATATTGAGATACCCACTTGGTGGTGTAGCCGATGTGGGACTATTTTACACTAGTTCAAAGGCAAAAATACCAACAGAATATAATATGAATGTCATCAAGGTTTGCAGCCGGTGCAGCCTAGAGATAACATCAACTTGATGAATAAACATGGTTTCTCCAAGAAGGTGATGCAGTCTTCTTGTATCAATAACATTCTAGACATAAAACTATTGTCGCAACATAAGTGGATAGTGTCAGATTCTCACTAACTTTTGTTAGGTGTTTTGTATGTAAGTCCCCCAAATCTAGTGTTTCCTCCAAATCTCGTGAATTGATATTAAGTCCCCCATATCAGATTAAAAATAGAATTATGAGTCCCCTAAATTTTCATTATACTTAACGGTGATATTTATTTATGGACCATTATGTCCCCAATAATTGTTCAAATTTCTCAACTAACCCTCTCTTCCATTATCATCATCACCAACCTTCATTAGAACTCCTCCAACCCCTTTTCCTCCAAATTTTTCTCATCAAATATTCCTCCCCCCCCCCCCCCCCCCCCCCCCCCCGCTTCTCCCTCTCTTTTTCTTAATTTTCTTTTCCTCTCTCTTCTATTGGTCTTTCTCTGTTGCGTCCCCCTCCCTCTTTAAAAAATCACAATCCCACATCCATTTATCTTCTCTTATTCTTAAAAAAAAAATCAAATTGTTTGGAGTCCATGTAATATTCTTCAAGAAAACGCAAGCCTAAGTGGAAAACCTAACATTAAATGGGGAAATTCAAATTAGATTGGAGATCAATGTTATGTCGTTACTGCTTTGGTCAAATTAACCACCAAAATATACTCTAGGTGAGTATATGGATGATGTTGAAGGTATGATTGAGTGTAAAACCACATAATCATATAGCTTGGTTTGGGGGGAAGAATATTTTAGGGTTTCTTTAAGAATATGATGCTTAGAAATAGAAATGAGATGAAGGATTTTGATGGATTACTATAAACTAAGGGAAAAAAACGTTTATTGATTACCTTAACCCTTGGGCAGGGTTAAATAATCTTAAGGGAAACTTAGGGGGACTCATAACTCCATTTTTTGCTGATTTGGGGGACCTATTAGTAATTCGCGAGCTTTGGGGGATTTTATTAAAAATACACTAATTTGGGAGACGTATATGCAAAAAATCCTTTTTGTTATTATATGTTAGCGAAAATAACTTTCATGCTCCATCCAAATGTTTTCCTTCTTAGGGGGCGTTTGGTACGCAGTATTTTTTTTTATTTCCGGAAAAATTTAAGATGAGAATCTATTACCACGTTTGTTTGGCTTATAAAAAATTTATTCCCGGAAATTATAAATACCCGGGTAAATAGTTTACCCACAAAACATAGGAATTCTATCCCTTGAGAATAGGTGGGTATTTTTTTTTGGGCTTAATTGCAACTTGATACCCTCAACTATTTCACTTTTTCAAGTTGATACCCTAAACTTTTTTTGTAACAAATTGCTACCTCAACTAAAATTAGACTACTTAGTACCCTAACGACGTTAACGACAAAGGTAAAAAGACCAAAAATACATTAATCTCTTAAGGCTCATGTACAAATAGAAAGAGAATATGAGAAATTGAAATCTGGTTTAATCAAATTCCCAAAGAATCGGTCGCTCTCTCTCTCTCTCTCTCTCTCTCTCTCTCTCTCTGGAGATCACTGACATGACAAAAATATAAACTACATATAGGAATTGAGAGTAGATGAGAGATTATGTATACAGAAAATAAACTACAAAAAATTTAGGAGAAAAAACTGAAAGAGAATGGACTAGGGCATATAGGAATTGAGAGTAGATGAAACATAATGTAGAAAGAAAATAGACTACAAAAAATTAGGAGAAAAAAATGAAAGAGAATGCACTAGAGTTAGAGCTAGGGTATCACCAGGAAGCATAGGGGGAAAATAAATGCACTAGAGTTAGAGCTAGGGTATCACCAGGAAGCATAGGGGGAAAATAAGAAGTGTAAGTAGATCAAAATGATCTTTTTTTGAAAGAGAATGATCTTTTAAAAAATCAGGGTTATTCTCGTTCAAAAAAAGTAAAATTTTCGAGTGGAGACGAAAAAACTAACCCCTGGGTGACGGAGGGTACCAACTTAAACATATTGAATAGTTGAGGTAGCAATTTGTTACAAAAAAAGTTTATGGTATAAACTTGAAAAAGTGAAATAGTTGAGGGTATCAAGTTGCAATTAAGCCTTTTTTTTGCCCGGGCAAAAAAAAATTGTCTAATTTTTTTTTCTTCTTTTTTGATCAATTTTGATTAGTTTTGAACATTTTTTTTCCTTTTTTGTCGTTTTTATCGCTTTTTGTCGTTTTTTACCAATTTTTTGTCGTTTTAAGCAATTTTTTGTCGTTTTTACCCATTTTTTGTCACTTTTTAATTGTTTTTTGTCGTTTTTACCCATTTTTGTCCCTTTATCGCTTTTTTGTCATTTTTTGTCGTTTTACGCGATTTTTTGTCGTTTTTTAGTTTTTTTGTTGTTTTTACCGATTTTTAGTCGTTTTTGTTGCTTTTTGGTCATTTTTACTGATTTTATGTCGTTTTTTGTCATTTTTGTCGCTTTTACCGATTTTTTGTCGTTTTTGTCATTTTTGGTTATTTTTTGTCATTTTAACCGATTTTGTCGTTTTAATCGATTTTTTTGTCCTTTTAAGTCCTTTTTATCTTCTTTTTTTCGTTTTTGTCGCTTTTTGGTTATTTTTTGTCGTTTTAACCGATTTTTTGTTGTTTTAACCGATTTTTTGTTGTTTTAACCGATTTTTTTGTCGTTTTTAACTGATTTTTTGTCATTTTTGTCGTTTTAACCGATTTTTTGTTGTTTTTTGTCGTTTTTGTCGCATTTTGATTTTTTGTCGTTTTTACCGATTTTATGTCGTTTTTGTCATGTTTTGGTTATTTTTGTCGTTTTTACCCTTTTTTTGTTATTTTTTGTCGTTTATATATTTTTTGTCGCTTTTTGGTCATTTTTGTCGTTTAAACCGATTTTTTGTCGTTTTTCATCGTTTTTGTCGTTCTTTGTTATTTTGTCGTTTTTACCGATTTTTTCGTTTTTACCATTTTTTTTCGTTTTTACCGATTTTTTTGTCGTTTTTACCGGTTTTTTTTATTTGTTCATTTTTTTTCGTTATTATTATTTTTTGTTTTTTTTCCGGGAATATTTATATTGTCACCAAACATGGGAATGTAATTTTCCAGGGATTTTGATTCCTTGGAATTTGATTCCCGGGAATATAGAATTCCGGCTATATAGTATTCCGCATACCAAACGCCCCCTTAGTATCTCTATAAATATTTAAGGTTACTGTTACCTTCACTTATGTACTAATTGCAAGTGGTTGGGTTCAGAGAACCATCTACATTCCTTTGACCTCTGAAATCTTCCAATACATTAAAACCGACTTCTATTCTTCTATTATATTAGATTATTAGTCAGGGACATCAAGTAGATGATCTGATGCTTCTGTTATGTTTGTCATTTCCAGGCGGTCACAAGGGTTTCGACAAAGTAATCTGGGAGGTTGCAGAATATAACCATGGTGAAATTCCATCAATCACCTTCAAGTATCACAGCAAAGATGGAGAAGAAGGTAAGTACCGATTTTATCTGACAAGTAAAGAGTAAAGTTAGAAAGCAAACATTTATTGTGTGCTCACTTTAAAATTTGTCTTGGCCGTAACTACCTTTTTAAGGCCACGTAATGTTATGTTGATCGTCTAGAACCTCGAGGACCAGGATCTGTTAGCTTACCAGCAACCTTGGTTAGAATTATAGTGCTAGTTCCATTTGAAATGGCAAACAGTCCATTTCCAATGGCAAACACCAAATGGTGGCAAAGATGGAGAAGAAGGTAAGTACCGATTTTGTCTGACAAGTAAAGAGTAAAGTTAGAAAGCAAACATTTATTGTGTGCTCACTTTAAAATTTGTCTTGACCGTAACTACCTTTTTAAGGCCACGTAATGTTATGTTGATCGTCTAGAACCTCGAGGACCAGGATCTGTTAGCTTACCAGCAACCTTGGTTAGAATTACAGTGCTAGTTCCATTTGAAATGGCAAACAGTCCATTTCCAATGGCAAACACCAAATGGTGCTCTCATGAGCTTTCAGGGTTTGCTGCTTTCGGCCAATTTTGTATGGTGGAAAAGGCAAAAGCGAGAACAAAACAAGGTTCCATTTGCATTTTGGGAACGATGGTAGAAATGGCAAGCGACCCATGTCAAACGGAACCAAACTGGCCATAGTTCTTTATATCTCAGATGAAAATAATATGTGCATAGAGGATCCCTTTCTTGAAGTCTTGGAAGAAAGGGGATTCTCTCTTTCCCAGCTTTTTGATCCCTTTCTTTACATCTCAGCTGCAGTAGTGAGTCAGAAATCCCCTATGGAGATTACAGTGACTGGACACACAAAACAGGCCTGACTGATTGATACTTGGGCCTTGGCAAGTATGAAACTAAATCCCTTACTCTCAAATCACTCTCGAGCTTTGTTGCAGAGACTCTATAATCTTGGTGGAAATTATTTATTTTCTAGCACTCACCCACAGATTGAGCACTAACTTTTATAAGTAAAGTATAGTTACTTTTTCTTTTAAAGTCTCATGGTGCTATTGTTTTCAATCCACAGACTGCAATCTATGGCCTATCCAAACTGGTGAGTGGTGAACAATACCATATGTTCCTGCCACTAAGTTCGTTTTGTGGCAGGGGCGTATGTTGCCAGGGCCACCAAGTTTGCGTGCGGGCTTAGGACACAATTATAGTGCTGTTTCTTCAAAAAAGAATCAGCATTTTGAGAATTCGGGTCCCAACCTAAGAAAAGAGGTACTCGAAGTTCGGTTCTGTATCCTGCATCCCCACCATTACTCTAGAGCTTTTTGTTGTAGGGTTAGGGAGTGTAATATTTAAAGGCAAATGATAAGGGCACTACGAAAATTGGTAAGAACTATCCACTTTTGACAGTCCTACACATATCCAGGACTGTCAAAATTTTGGCAGCCCTGGTTATTATTTTTTTCAGGACTGTCAAAATTTTGGCAGTTATAGGACTGTCAAAAACTGTGATAGCCCCTAACAATTTTTATAGGGCCCTTATCATTTGCCTATTTAAATGTATATGAAACAACAGAGAAAAAAAGACAATATTCTTCGTCTCCTTTACCTTTATGACCAGGGGTTACCTAAATGCCACTATAGTGTGTAACAAGGATATACACTTACATAGGCAATTAGGATGGGTGTACTACAACTACTTTTTCAGGTGCAAAACGTAGGTTGCACGGGCACCAATACGACAGTATATGATATGGACACAATGACATGGATACGGCACCTATTGATGTGTCATAGTATATTTTGGAGTGTCTCAATATTCTGATCTCCTTCACCTTTATGACAAGGGATTATGTAAATGCCATTATAGTTTAACAAAGATACACTTACATACGCAATCAGGATGGGTGTACTACTAGTACTTTTTTCAGGTACAAAACATATAAGACCCAATATGATATGGACACAATGACATGGATACGACACCTATTGGTGTGTCCTAGTCTGATACGTGTCCGGCATGACACGATACGGACAATGCATTGAGTTTTGGAGTTTCTGTGTAAGATAACTACCAAAGAATCATCTTTCTAATATTTGGCGTGTTGTTTCGATTCATCTAATCACAGGTTACCCAGGAGATGTCAGGGTTACAGCAACATACTCTCTTCCTTCAGCCAAAACACTGAAACTCGACATGGAAGCCATTCCAGAGAACAAGGCCACTCCGATCAGCTTAGCCCAGCACACCTACTGGAACCTGGCCGGTCACAACTCCGGTAACATCCTGGACCACTCAATACAGATATGGGCTTCTCACATCACCCCCGTCGATCAGCATACTGTCCCCACGGGCGAAATAATGCCCGTCAGGGACACCCCGTTCGACTTCACAACGGAAAACAAGATCGGGAGTAGGATCCGTGAGGTTGGCCTCGGATACGATCACAATTATGTTCTGGACTGCGGGGAGGGGATGCCCGGGGGGCTGAGGCGTGCAGCGAAACTGAAGGATCCTTCGAGCTCGAGAGCTCTTAGCATCTCGACTGACGCGCCGGGCGTCCAGTTCTACACGGGGAACTATGTCAACGGCGTGGTGGGCAAGGGAGGGGCTGTGTATGGCAAACATGCAGGAGTGTGCCTGGAGACTCAGGGATTTCCAAATGCCATCAACCAGCCGAACTTCCCTTCGGTGGTGGTTCAACCTGGAGAGAAATACAAGCACACCATGGTGTTTGAATTCTCTTCAGAGTGATTCCAAATCATTTGTCACTGAATATGTAGTTGCTGGTAATAAAATGATGGGAATAATATGGTGTTCTAGAGTTGGCAATGTAGTGATGCTAGCATCAGTTGTTGGTAATAAAGGCTGGAAGTGTTTCAACTCTGATAAAAGGAATAAAATGGGTTTATGGAGGAATATTTGTTCTCTTCTTAATCTGTAAATCTTATCTATCATTTCCCTATTATGTTACGTGAAGGCAAAACTATATCAACAAGGGAGGCTTTTAATATATAAAATAATAGAATTTTATAATTTTATGTTTCCTGTAATCAAATTGTATGTAAAATAATTTTTTTAATATATAAATACTCCAGATTTTTTTTAAAAAAAGAATAAGAAAACTGGAAAAAAATATATATAATAAGATTAAAAAACTGAAAAAATGAAAATAAAGGTAAAAGAACGAAAGAACAAGAAAAATAATATATATATATATATATATATATATATATATATATATATATATATATATATATATATATATATAACATGGTTGAGATTAAATGACTTAAAAATGTGGTGGGGTCTATACCTTTTAATCTCAACCACTAAATTTCAATCCAATCCATACAATATAGGATGGTTCTATAATACAAAACCAACCGACTGATGCTCTAAAAACCAGTCGGTTGGTTTTGTATTATAGAATCAGTTGTATGGATTGGATTGGAATTTAGTGGTTGAAATTAAAAGGTGTAGACCCCACCACCTTTTAAAGTCATTTAATCTCAACCATGCTATTCAAATCCAACATGTATAACATAGGTTGGTTCTATAATACAAAACCAGCCGGTTGGTTCTAGAGCACTCATATATATATATATATATATATATATATATATATATATATATATATATATATATAACCAACCTATATATTTTCATTTTATCGGATTCTATATATATATATATATATATATATATATATATATATATATATATATATATATATATAATCTGATAAAATGAAAATATCCACCCATTCTTAAAGATAGGATTCAGATGTTTTTGTAGGAAAATTGATTATTAGGGTATATATTTACAATTCTCGAGAATAAATTTTTATAAACTAAATCAAATATGGAAATAAGTTTTCTAATATAAGTTTACCAATAAATAAAAAAAAAAAAACTGCATTCTAAACGCTTCCTAACTGTTACGAATACAAATAAAAAATCTTAGAAATTCTTCAGCTACGACAAGGGTATATCTTATTCAAGCATGTTGTGGAAGGTCTATTTTGGATAAAGAGCTAGATTTACGCAGTGGTATAATGTTTTAAAGTCCGTGTCAAAGTAGGTTCAAATCAAATCTGGATTACAGTGATGGTACCATGTTTTGTTGGATAACAGTGATGGTACATAAACGATGGTAGAGATGCTAATGAAATCATTAAAGATGAGGTTATGATGAGTTTAAGGACTTTTCTTTCACAAAGACAGTATAAAGGCAGGACGGCAAGCTAATAGGTTTTCTTGTTGGCTTATTATTTAAGGGTTATTTAGTTTTAGTTAATTACATTAGAAATATCATGCAACATATATTATTGTCATACATCATGTATATTACGATTAACTGATCGATAACCATTAGCTTTGTTGCCAGGGCCGGTCCTACACTTTATGGGGCCTAGGGCGTAATGTAAAAACGAGGCCTTTTTTTTTTCCACCTAAATAAAAATTTATTTTAGCATTTTTATGGACAAAATCATCAATTAAGCTATCATAATCAAAATTTTCTAATATATTACTTTTAATAGATACCATAGCTAGACCATTTAATCTTACTTTAAATACATTTCTAATTTATAATTTTTCTGACCTTTCTATGGTCTTCGTCCTTTGAAGTTTTGCTACTGTGCTCTAGCGGCTAACCTTCATAAAGTGTGGGGGTTTAGCGAGAGAAACTTGGTTAAAAAAATATTTTGTGTACATTTGCTTGCAAGTTGCAACCAAAGCTTAAAAAAAAATTTCCCTGCTCCAGACCCATCAGGCTATCACCCATGTGATGTGACGTACAGTATTGATTGCTAGTGCTACTATGACAAATTTGCAACCCGAAAAGAATCAATACGTAATAACTCTTCACTCTCTCTTCTTTCATAAATCATACCTGGTCACTGGTTTGGGGTCTCGTGGTTGCAGGAGAAGGTCGCCAACTCGTCGGCGATGTGTTACTCTGTATGATGTTCGATTGTTCGGTCCAGTCCAGAGAGAGAGAAGACAATAAAATATGTTGAATTTTCTGTTATATAAAAGAGGGGAAGAAGATGAATAGGTGGTGAGATTTAAATTTTTTGCAACCGTTTGAACGCACTTTCAGTTTTTTTTACCGTTTCGAAATTAGGGAAGTTTCAATTTTTTTTTTGAAGGTGAAGAGACGTACGTTTTATTTATTCTTTTCTTTCAGCATCTTCTTAGATCTGCTATCAATTTTGGGCTTTTCATTCCATTTTTTTTTTAAATTTGGTGCTGGTCTATTTACATTAGAATTATGGGGCCTTCAAAAATCGGAGGCCCTGGGCGGTTGCCCACCTCGCCCCTAGCCTGGGCCGGGCCTGTTTGTTGCTGTCATGGAGTATTGGACTTCGACGTGGTAATTGCATTATGATTGCATTCACTTGATCTCTTCCAAAAATAAAAATGTTGATGTAAATGGAGTTGTTGGGAACTTTGTGTGTTCCGGAATTTGCAACAATATGTCTTAAAATCGAATTTTTATGTAAGATCTGAACTAATTTTAAATATCTACACCTCATGAATTTACCTTCTATCCGACGTGGGACTAAACGAGATACAAATCAGCAGGAGTTACAATTAGAGATACAATCCAGCAAGAGTAATTACAATTATTTATAATGTAAGGGTCTTGTAACATTTTTTTTTCGTCTAAGTTAAATTTAGGTTTAAATTTACTTACTTCAATTTAAACAAATAACAACATACATTGATAAAACTAAGTTGGACTCCAGCCCACTAATTTTTATTTTTATTTTTAAGTATGTCTGTACTCTAAGACCATATTTGGTTCACGGATTTAAAGCATCAATAAAAAAAAATTGTTCTCTTCTTTATTTAGTAGTCACAAATTTGAGAATTATTTGAAAATAGAAAAAAAAAAGGATTTTTTTTCCAAATCTAGAATTGATTTTTCTTCTCAATTTTCCAATATTTATTATAAAAATTTAGAAGAACAACAATACTACTCAAATATATTATTGTTGTCTATTTTATTTATTATTCTTAGATTTTTATAATATAATTTTTATTTTAAAATATATAATATTATTGAAACATTGGATTTTTTTTAAGAATTCTATTTTTTATTATTCCTATAGAAAAGACAAAATAATTAATTTTTCTTCATAGATCAACTCGAATTTCTGTTCAGAAACAGTGATGTCCATCCAGATCATCAAGACACGTGTTGTGCAGCTTGCATGCAACTACCAACTCTCCTTTATCGTTTTGACTATATAGGACAATTTGAGAGAGTGGGCCAGCCAGAAGCAAAACTAGTGCTGCCAAAATGCCTGCCAGCGTCATGAGCCATTCCGAATTGGAGGCCACCTGCCAACTACTTGCACCAAACCATAGGTCAGGCCAACTAAAGTACACATCCAACAAACATGTTCTCATCTTTCTCTCTCTCTCTTTTTTTATCGAAAATAATATTTTGTCGCCAATTTATAATCACAAATATGACCGTCATCCGATGTGACGGTCAGTCATTGTTCTTCTGCTACTTCCGAGTTCCATCCGAACCAACGGACCAATAGCCGATCGTCATGTCGGACGATGGTCACGTCCGCAGTTACAAACCGCAGACAATGTAACAATTCTGTTTTTTTTATTCCTACCCACACACACCTATACGTCCTTATGTCTCATTTTGTCCGTGGAATCATAGAGTTGAAAAAAAAATAATATTACTTTTATATGTTTAGATGCTAAAAAATTAAGGAAAAAAATTGATTCTCAATAGAACAAGAATTAGGGAAAAAAAATATTTACATCCATTCAAATAATGATTCAATTTTTTACTTTTAAGTATTTACATTTTCTTTCCATTTTTTTGGCGTTTCCAAACACAAAAATATTTATAAAAAAAATCGATAGGAAAGAACCAAACGATACCTTAATAGTTAGAGGATTCGAATCATGTCGACCTGCCTAATATTCATACTGCTTTTCACATGAACTGAACTACAAGTCTACAAGCACTAGACCATTTTCTCATGCTTCCGAAACACAAAGCATTAACATAGTTTGTTTGGCATTTCCAAACACAAAAATATCCAAGAAACAACAATTTTTTTATAACACTTTTCTGTTGTCCATAAACAACAGATTAAAGTGAAAAAATAGTTTGTTTGGTTTTTTTTTGTTTCTTTTACGTGAGATTTAACTACCTAGCTAAAACTGGGAGCAGATCTACTGATCCAATTGTTGTGTTAAATTTGTTTCTTCTCTTATAAAAATGTAGATTCTATTAATTATATGTATTATTTTTTTAAATTTGTTTCTTCTCTTATAAAAATGTAGATTCTATTAATTATATGTATTATTTTTTTAAATAATCAGTGAATCCACATTTTTATAAAAAATAGAAGTACACAACAATTAGAAATAACAGTTTGCTCTGGATAGAAGATACTGATTGAAGTCATGGCAATATGGCTAAAGATTTGACACTAATATAGAATATTTATGTCTGGTTTTAATTGATATACTGAACTTTTTGGTTATTTATTTTATAATTTTTTTAATGCTTCATAGATCACGTCATTCTTATTTTGCATAGAAATAGATATACTAATCCGTATGTTTCACGAGTATTACAAGACTATTCTTATTCTGAAAATAATTACACTAACCACCCCTCTCAGGCCCGTCCTGAATTCATGAGGGCCCTAGACAAACTTTAAAAATGGAGTCCATATATAATATTAAAAAAAAATTAAAAATTTAAAACTAAAGTAAAAGTTTTAAAAAAAAATGTTGTTATAAGAATAGAACATAAGACCTCTACTGTACAAATCTAACATAATGACCGCTACACCATAATTATTTTATATTAAGGAGGGCATGGTACATAATAGTTCTATTCTAGATACAAGATTATTATTTTTTTGAAGAAGGGTAATTCTGTTTCTTTAGTAAAACTTACGACTTACATCCCTAGATCAGCATCCGGCCTTATTGTCGCTCTCATTACTGATACATCATGTTCTATATTATAAATAATGCCTTTGTGAGACGTCTTCATCCTCTCGAAAATTTGTGTGTTCCACTCTCTCCAGATATGCCAAACTGTAGCCGCAAACATAATACGAGCATCATTAAACCAGCTTTTTCCTCTACTCCGGTTCCATTTAGCTCCCCATCCGTGCTTGTCACGCCCCAGTACCATGCTCCTAGTATGCACCATGGATGTCAGGGAGGAAGATCGTGTCCTCTGGCTCTGCTACGAGATCTGGCCAAACAAAACCAGCGGGGTCAGCCCCGAATAGCAAGAACCGCCAAAGGGGCACAAGAGTTAAGATTAAAAACCCAGATAATAGAATGTTTGATAATAGTCATACTTATGCTACTATTACAGGGTAGCGCAACATCCTCGAACCCATATGGCACCCTTACAACCAAACAAGGACAAAAGGTGCCGCATAGAGTCGGGACGTGTCGTACTCTATAACTTTCACATAAGTTAAAAGGTATAAACAAGAAGATCTCCTGATCGTGACTTTGATCGATAGCCTATCGCAGCACAATATCCAACCCAACAATCAAACAAGAACATGGGTTGGATCTTGTACCATGATAGACCATGTTCCTCAGTCATTCACAGAAGTAACACTTCACAACCAGAATAAGTCTTCCGTTCATAACTTCGGTCCACAGCCTGTCATAGTACGATAACCAACCCAACAATCAAACAAGAACATGGGTTGGATCACGTACCACAACAGTCCGCTTCCCTCGGTTATTCGCGGAAGGTAATAGGATACAAGCAAGTCGTTTTCACGGCCAATCAAGCCTACGAGTTTCTAGTGGGACGAGGTTATCCTCGCATCATGTTATTTAGAAAATTCTCAGATCGTATCTTTCCAGCAAGGCTAGCCAACCCAGGGGTTCGCGTAGACAGGTATGATTGAGCACAGGTCCCTCGTAAGGCCACCTTGCTAAAACATATAATATATAGCAGGAATTAATCGGATACAGTCATCCACTCGTTGCAGATGACACAGTATCCGTGGAGACCAGCCGGCGCATCGAGACAATATCTCAAGGCGGCTGGTGTAACACAATCTCAGGATTTTTTCCTCCCCATGCATCTAGTATGTTTAGTTGCCTAATTTAACCCTAGGTGAAATCTTGGACTCACATGCTGTGGCCTGCATGATTATCCTCATAAAGTCGTACTTGTAGGAACGATATAGTAAAGCGTAATACTCTAGAGGGAGGGTGAATAGAGTTGGCAGCGGAATAATGCTAATTAAAAAATGTTAGCAACACAATCACAGTATATAATCACAGTTGAAATAATGTAAAGGCAGAGTTCAGAAAGCAAACGCAAAGACAGCGATGTATACTGGTATCCCTCTGTTGAGGACTAATCCAGTCGGTAGAACTCTTGCTACCAGTTGAATCCACTATAGGAAAAACCGCAAGTTTTCTTACGAAGTCCTTGCAACTTCTACAACGCGAGCTTTGATACGAAGAACTCGTCCAACTTCAAATGTGAAGAGGTATTCTTCAATCAAGCCTTCTGATTACAATCTCTCAGAAACTTCTAGACCGTACCGCACTGGCAAATCAACTAGAGGATTGTAACTGGCTTGGGATCTGAAAATGAAAACTCTAGAAAACTCTTTGGAAGGCAGAAAGCTTTTTAGATAGAGAGAAGATTGAAAGTGAATGAGTGAATTGAAATGATCGAAATCCATCTCTATTTATAGGAATTCCAAAGGGAGAACTCTGTCAGAATTCGGGCAGAATTCGGGCAAAACTCGATGAGCAAATCTCGGTCAAATCCGCAACTGCAGGAGGACCAAGTTCCAGAGAATTCAAAAATCAAACGGCCACCAACCGAACTCTGGCCGAACTCTGGCCGAGTTCTGTCAGGGTTAGGTTAGGGTTTTAAAATAGATTTTTGGTGATTTTTGAAAACCTTTTTGAAAACCTTTTTGTAAATATTTTGATAGGTCATTTTAAAAACATTTTGAACTATTTTGGGGATAGCCTATTTGCCAGTACGACTCGGTGTACAACGTATTCCTAGACTCAAATAAAGTAAAAAATTACATTGCATAGGAAGTACAGACTCAAGTAGGCAAACAGATCTTCAGTCTTGAACGGAGTGAATATCCAATCTTGCTTATGTCCAAGAAGCTGAGATGTCCCAACAAGCTTCGTATATCCAGACAGAGTTTTGATCAATTATTAAAATCAGGTTGACCATATGACCAATGGGCCAACAATCTCTCCCATTTTGATAATTGACAAACTATGAATGATATAACATTAAGCTTGTTCAAAAATATCAAAAAGATCAAAAAGTAGAAATTGTTCATAACCTGTATTTAACTCAAAAAAATGTTAGATCATTTTTAATTTTCTTCCCCTTTGTCACTTAGCAAAATAATTGCACAAGAGAAGGCTCCCCCGCAGTAAATGCAGAAGACTCCCCCGCAATCAATGCATAAGTAACAAATAGCGAGAAAACAAATAAAAGAAATATAGTATAAGAATTAGAGATATAGCATCACAGGCATGTAATGTTTCTACAAATTATCATCACAGGCATGTATTGCTTCAAAAACATAAAAAAATCTCAGGCATGCTATTTCACAGGCAGTTTAAAAATGGAGAAGCAGTATAAAGAGATAGTGCTTACACAAAATGCTGAAATAAACTGAGATGTCATAAATGAAACATCATAAACATGTCCATGAAGATAAAAAGTACTGATAGCAAACTACAAAGTACTGATAAAAAGTAAATAATAAAAACTTGGAATGTCGGAGCATTTCCAAGTATACAATAGAATATCACTAATAATCAAATCAGATCTCATCATCACTATCCTCATCAATATCATCAGCAGCGTGGCCAGCATGACCGGAAGTACCAGCACCAGAAGTACCAGCGCCAGTAGGATGAGTAGGGGCGCTAGCATAGAACTCACCAACGTAATCTCGAGGTGCACGATACCAGTCATAGGCGTTACCTGGCTGAAAGTAGGCATGAACAGCCTCATTCTCACAGCGGTAACCCGAAAAAGCTGGATCTCGAGGGATGGAACCGGCTGAATAACCAGTCTGAGCGAATCGAAGATCAGCCAAGGAGTTTGCCATCGCCTGATAACGGGTGACATCGCGAAACTCACGCTCGCGAGCCATGTCCGTCATCGAGACGTGCAAAGATGATAAATGCTGATGTATGCCCTCAAAAGTTATGGCATACGGCTGATGTGGTGAAGATGGTACAGTAGGAGGAGCAGGAGGTAGAGCTGAAGCAGTCCGGCTGCGACGAGAAAGCTGGAGTAACTTGGGCTCAGAGTCCTGAGTACAAGTCGATAGATCAATCTCGAATCGCTGAAAGATACGAGTGAGAATCATCGCGTAAGAAAGATTTCGATCTCTAGCACGACAACGTCCCATCATCTAAATAATAGTCTTAGGGGCAGAAAAAGGAATCCCCTTGATAAGATGGTACATGGCGGACAGCTCAAGCGAAGTCACATCATCCTTGGAAGTGGATTTTGGAAGAAGATGATCAGGGAATACCGTCCATTTAACCGGAGCGCCGCTACATATGGATCGGGTGGAAAAGTCACCGTACCATAATAAAGCTTGATCGTGGGTTTGAAAGAAGAACCCATCGAAAGCGCCGTCGCTCTTTTGGACCGGCGAAAACAAAGAATCCGTGTGAGGATTCGAAGAGGACCCTTCCTCGCTAGGAGTGGTCTTCTTCCTCTTAGACGGATTAAATCTAGGTGCCATTGAAATAAAAAGCACTAATTTGAAAGGTGGAGAGAGAGGGAGTTATACCTCACGAAAATTGGATATGTTGTAGAGAAGAACGATCTCCGCACGATTCCAAAATTTGGAAGGATTTCACCAAGTAGATAGGGAGCAATGGGTTGGTGAATACCTAGGGTTTGGAGGAGTTTCGGGCGGCTGGAGCTGCTGTTTGAAAGTTTGGAAGCAATGGAAGAGAAGAAGCTCTCGGGTTCTGTATATATATATACACAGACATCCTTAATCGAACTCGGGCCGAATTTGGTCAGAGCTCTGGCCGAATTCGCCTAGGGTTCTTTCAGGTTGATTTTTGCTACTTCTTTTTCATTGACTCGTTGCAAATATTTAATTCAAAGATTAGTTATTTTAGTCTTCAAATAACATAATTAATAATATTTTATAAATTAAATGTCATTATACAGTGACTGTCTCAGATTAGCTGTAGGAGTACTGTCCCAGCTGGCGGAGGTTCACCGGGGAACTCTTAAGTACCGCTTCGCTTCAACCGTAGTTGTGGTGACAGACAGACTCTTTATTAGCTTGTCTCTAACACAGTTTTTGTATAATGATATATAATCATAAAATAAAATCAATTAATATTATTGACGTCCAAAATTTCTAATTCTCGACGTAAATAATTGATACGATCTTCCGCTAGAGGTTTAGTGAAGATGTCAGCTAATTGATTTTCAGTATCTATGTACACAAGGTTTATATCTCCATTTTGATGATGATCTCTAAGAAAATGATGTCTAATCTCGATATGTTTAGTACGAGAGTGACATACTGGATTCTTAGTCAAATTAATAGTGCTCGTGTTATCACAGAAAATGGGAATATGTGTGTAAAATAAATCATAGTCTTCTAGGGTTTGTTTCATCCACAAAATCTGAGCGCAACAACGTCCTGCGGCGATATACTCAGCCTCTGTTGTTGATAAGGCTACAGAATTTTGCTTTTTACTAAACCAAGAGACTAGAGCCTTGCCTAAGAAATGACATGTACCGCTAGTACTTTTTCTATCAACCTTGCATCCAGCAAAATCTGCATCCGAATAACCAATAAGGTCAAAGGATTTAGTTTTGGAATACCACAAGCCGACAGAAGAAGTGCCCTTAAGGTATCGGAAGATACGCTTAACTGCGGTCAGATGTGATTCCTTTGGGTTAGCTTAAAAACGTGCACACAGGCAAACACTAAATATTATATCTGGACGACTAGCAGTTAAGTAAAGTAAACTACCAATCATACCTCGATACTTACGTGTGTCGACTGGCTTGCCTTGTTCGTCAGAATCTAGCTTTGTTGAAGTTGCCATCGGAGTGCCAATAGGTTTGACATTGTCCAGATCGAACTTCTTTAGCAAATCTTTTGTGTACTTGGCTTGATTAATGAACGTCCCATTGTCGGTTTGTTTGATTTGCAATCCGAGAAAGAACTTCAGCTCTCCCATCATGCTCATCTCAAACTCATTCTGCATACACTTAGAAAATTCTTGACAAAGAGATTCATCAGTGGATCCAAATATGATATCATCAACATAGATTTGAATTAAAAGCAGCTTGCCATTAAAAGATTTAATAAATAGTGTAGTGTCAACCTTTCCTTTTGAAAAACCGTTGTCAAGTAGAAAAGAGCTTAGACGGTCATACCAAGCACGAGGGGCTTGTTTCAAACCATATAAGGCTTTCTTCAACTTGAAAACATGGTCAGGATTTTTAAAATCCGTGAAACCCGGAGGTTGTGCTACAAAAACTTCTTCTTTTATAAAGCCATTTAGAAAAGCACTTTTTACATCCATTTGAAAAAGTTTGAAATCATGAAAACATGCAAATGCACATAACATTCGAATGGATTCTAATCTCGCAACTGGGGCATAAGTCTCATCGTAGTCGATACCCTCTTCTTGATTGTATCCTTGAGCTACGAGTCGAGCCTTGTTACGAGTTACTAAACCATCCTCATTTAGTTTGTTTCGGAATACCCAACGGGTGCCAATGACCGGATGATCAATAGGCTTGGGAACAAGTTCCCAAACTTGATTCCGTTCGAATTGGTTCAATTCCTCTTGCATGGCATCTATCCAGAAACTATCACTACATGCTTCATCAATAGATTTAGGTTCTAGCTGTGAAATAAATGCAACACTAGAAACAATATATCTATTGGATGATCGAGTACTTACTCCTTTGGTAATGTCACCAATTACCAAATCTTGTGGATGATCAGCTGTGAATTTTAACCTCTTCGGTAGACTCTGTAGGTAGCTGGTTCCTGGATCTCCTCTAGGGGGTTCAGCTAGTGCAGAGCTTGGTTCAGGTTCAGCTGATGTTGAACTTGATGTAGGCAGATCTTCATCACTATCATCATGAGTCATTTGGTTCATTTCATCAAAAGTGACGTTGATTAATTCTTCGATGATCATGGTACGTTTGTTGAAGACTCTGTACCCTTTGCTCTTGGCCGCATAACCTAGAAATATACCTTCATCGGCCTTTTCGTCAAACTTTCCCAAGTTGTCTTTAGTATTAAGAATAAAACACTTACAGCCAAAAATCTTAAAGTATGAAACTGAAGGAATTCTATCAAACCATAACTCAAATGGAGTCTTCTTCGATTTGGGTCGAATTAGAACTCTATTGAGCATAAAGCAAGCTGTATTGACAGCTTCAGCCCAGAAGTATTTGGGTAGGCTAAATTGATTTAACATCACTCTGGCCATTTCGGTTAGAGTTCTGTTCTTACGTTCCACAACTCCATTTTGTTGTGGAGTTCTAGGGCAGGAGAACTCATGAATAAAATCGTGTGTGTCACAAAATTGCTCAAAATCAGCATTCTCGAATTCGCCACCATAATCGCTTCTAATGCGAGTGATCATGTAACCTTTTTTATTCTGTACTTTCTTGCAAAAGGCGACAAATTCTGATAATGCGTCATTTTTGCGTGTCAAGAAATATATCCACGTGTATCTAGAGAAATCATCTACAATTACAAATGCATATAATTTACCTCCGAGGCTAGCAACTCTGCTAGGACCGAATAAATTCATGTGTAGCAATTGTAGAGGTCTAGTAGTACATACTGCGTTTACAGACTTGAATGTGGATCTGGTAGCCTTGTTCTTTTCACATTGGCTGCATACCGAATCCTTCTTGAATGTTATGTCTGGTAAACCACGTACTAACTTCTTTGTGGATAATCTTGAAATTGTATCCATGTTTGCATGACCGAGTCTCATGTGCCATAGATGACTCTCATCACTTTTGGCCATTAAGCATCTACCTGAAATGTTAGCTTCTTCCAGCAGATAGAAAACATATATATTGTCTTCCCTGATTCCTTCAAAGATAGTACTACCAGTTGAGCTATCAACTATAGTACATTTGTCTTTGCCAAAGTTGATACCATAACCATGATCAGCTAGATGACTTATGCTGAGCAGATTATGTTTCAACTCGGTAACCAGACAGACATCTTTAATCACGGGATAGAAAGACTTACCAACATCACCGATACCAATAATATACCCTTTCAAATTATTATCGAAGGAAACATAACCTTCCTTCTTCTTCTTCGACAGTGTTGCAAATAGGGTAGCGTCACCGGTCATATGCCGTGAGCAACCGCTGTCGAGGATCCATTTGCTTCTAGCATGTGAAGGGTGTTCCACCTACAAAACAGTTTGCAGATACCTTTGGTACCCATTTCTTGTAGGGTCCTGAATTGTTAGCTTTAGGTATCCAAGCATAAACATTTAAATCTACAGGCTTTCTCATTCTACATGCAGATGATATATGACCAATGAGGCCACAATAATGACATTGTGCATGTCGAGTGTTGAAAGCTGAGTGGTGTGCATGGTTGGTAGGTTTGGGTTTTCTAGTATAGAAGAATGCATACCTATGATCATGTTTGGGCTTAACCTTTTGGGGTAAAGGTTTTATATGGTTTGGTCTGACAGTGTTTGGCTTGGGAATGTTCCGAATTCTCGGTAAGTGACACGTGTTAGGATAGGAAGCAGCAGGCTCAGGCTATTTTCCTAACCTAATTTCCAACCTTTTGGAAGTGTCATATAACTTAGTATAATCAGAAGTGAGTGATTCCATTCTGATTTGTGCAGATTGAAGACTTTTCTTTTCTTTAGAAAGATCTTCTCTCAATTGGTCTATAATCTTGTCTTTCTCTTCGGATGACTGTTTAGTCTCGTGTAATAAGAGCTTTATAGAGGAAAGCTCACCAGACTCACTAACATTAGCTCTAACCTCAGCTAGTAGGTCGGTAAGTCTTCCTATTTCTCCTTTGTACTCTTTGAGTACCTTCTTAGCGGTCTGATATTTACTACGCAGTTTCCTGTAGTCAAGCATCAGGTCACTGAAGGTATCTCCTAATTGCTCAAAGGTGAAGTCATCATATGTTTCTACAGGTTCAGTAGGTACCTGATCGATTGCCATGAAGCAGATGTTTGCAGCGTCCTCTGAATGTTCATCTTCTGAGTCGCTAGCTTCACTCTCATGCCATATGCTGGTGTTGGCATATTTTCGAGACGTTGATCTTTTCAGGTTGCCTTTTTCATACCTGTTGTTCTTCTTGCTCGATGATGAGTTGATAGGACAGTCCTTCTTCATATGTCCCTTCTTCTTACAACCATAGCAGACAGCATCTTCTTGATACCAGTTGTTGCTGTTGTTCTCTTTGACTCTCTTCTCATGTCTCATGAATCTTTTGAACTTCCTTGCTAGGAGAGCTTGATCTTCAGCGTCAGATCCACTGCTGTCTGAGTCATCTTCAGCAGCTTTTCTGTGCTGAGCCTTGAGGGCGATAGTCTTCTCCTTTGGAGCAGGATCTTCAAAATCTTGTAGCTCCAGTTCATGAGTGAGTAGTTTACCCATGAGTACTTCAAGTGACATTGTGGTGAGGTCGTTTCCTTCAATGATAGCTGTAGCCTTCGGAATCCAGTTCTTGGTGAGAGCTCGCAGGAGTTTGTGAATCTTTTCGTGGTTACTGTAATCTTTGCCTAAGGAGGACAAAGGGTTTACAATATCCAAGAACCTCTCGAACATTTGTGTGACTGTTTCATTTGGCTTCATTTTGAACGCCTCGTACTCTTGAGTAAGTCTGCTGACTTTTGACTCCTTGACTTGAGTCGTGCCTTCATGTGTAACTTCGAAAAGCTTCCACACACCATTTGCAGTTGTGCATGTAGATACCCTGTTAAATTCTGTTCTGTCTAAGGCACAAAAAAGAGCATTAATGGCACGTGCGTCAAGACTGGCCTTTTTCTTTTCTTGCTCTGTATAATTGCTTTGGGGTTTTTCAACCAAAACTCCCTCGACATTTATACGAGGTGGCTTCTGATAGCCATCAAGAACAATAGCCCATAAGTCAAAATCAAGAGATTTCAAGAAGAAACTCATCCGTGTTTTCCAATAAGTGTAGTTAGTACCATCAAACAGTGGGGGTCTGTTCATGGCCTGACCTTCACTTGTGAATTTCATAGTAGCCATGTGATGTGCTGTGATCTAATAAATAATGAATAAATAATAGCACTGTTACCTCGCTTTACCTGTAACACCCGCTCTGATACCAATTGTAGGAACGATATAGTAAAGCGTAATACTCTAGAGGGGGGGTGAATAGAGTTGGCAGCGGAATAATGCTAATTAAAAAATGTTAGCAACACAATCACAGTATATAATCACAGTTGAAATAATGTAAAGGCAGAGTTCAGAAAGCAAACGCAAAGACAGCGATGTATACTGGTATCCCTCTGTTGAGGACTAATCCAGTCGGTAGAACTCTTGCTACCAGTTGAATCCACTATAGGAAAAATCGTAAGTTTTCTTACGAAGTCCTTGCAACTTCTACAACGCGAGCTTTGATACGAAGAACTCGTCCAACTTCAAATGTGAAGAGGTATTCTTCAATCAAGCCTTCTGATTACAATCTCTCAGAAACTTCTAGACCGTACCGTACTGGCAAATCGACTAGAGGATTGTAACTGGCTTGGGATCTGAAAATAAAAGCTCTAGAAAACTCTTTGGAAGGCAGAAAGCTTTTTAGATAGAGAGAAGATTGAAAGTGAATGAGTGAATTAAAATGATCGAAATCCATCTCTATTTATAGGAATTCCAAAGGGAGAACTCTGTCAGAATTCGGGCAGAATTCGGGCAGAACTCGATGAGCAAATCTCGGTCAAATTCGCAACTGCAGGAGGACCAAGTTCCAGAGAATTCAAAAATCAAACGGCCACCAACCGAACTCTGGCCGAACTCTGGCCGAACTCTGGCCGAGTTCTGTCACGGTTAGGTTAAGGTTTTAAAATAGATTTTTGGTGATTTTTGAAAACCTTTTTGAAAACCTTTTTGTAAACATTTTGATAGGTCATTTTAAAAACATTTTGAACTATTTTGGGGATAGCCTATTTGCCAGTACGACTCGGTGTACAACGTATTCCTAGACTCAAATAAAATAAAAAATTACATTGCATAGGAAGTACAGACTCAAGTAGGCAAACAGATCTTCAGTCTTGAACGGAGTGAATATCCAATCTTGCTTATGTCCAAGAAGCTGAGATGTCCCAACAAGCTTCGTATATCCAGACAGAGTTTTGATCAATTATTAAAATCAGGTTGACCATATGACCAATGGGCCAACAGTACTTTAGTACGAGTACCCCAAAGAGGATCCATGTCAATCAGTACGTCAACATGTGCTACCCTCCTTAGCGTAATGCATCATCGCAAATACGCCACGTGGAGTTACGAGTCATTTGTCGAACATGAACAAGAACTGGGACATTCAAGTACAGGTATCGGGTAGGAACACTTTGTTCTCCGGGGTCACATTAGTGCTCATATCATGCTCGGGACAAAAGGCGTAAGGATATAAAATGGGCATATAATATCTGATAAAATATCAAAAGCGTACGCCCAAAAGCACGCACGTTCAAGGGGAGCTGCGTGAGTGAAAAGTCACGCAGGCTCAAGGGGAGAGCTGCGTGAAAAGTCACGCAGGCTCAAGGGAAGAGCTGCGTGAAAAGTCACGCAGGCTCAAGGGGAGACACGCTTCCAACAGGAAGCGTGCTCAAACAGGAGCACACTGCTCACTGTCTTCTCCAAACAGCAAGAACACCATGGATGAACCCAAAGCTTCAGAGCATCACAACTTGGCCATCCGAACTCCAAATCCGGATTTCCAAAGTTCCATCTTGGGTGAAATGGAATGCTCTTCCACATGGAAGCATCAAAAACCCATAAAATCCAACTAAAGTAGATCAAACCATACAAAATTCGAAAATGATTAAAACTTAGATTTATAAAAATTAAAGCTTCAAAATGGGAATTTCCAAGTTCTAAACTAGTATAGATTGAGGAGAAGAACATATTTTTGGCAAATAGTTTTGTAAGAAAACATTGACAAAATTATGGATCCATCTCTTGAGCAAGTTGGTACTTGTCTTGGTTGGTGGAGGAAATAAATGAGAGGAAGTAAATGAGAGGAGAGAGAATGAGATGAGTTATATATATAAAGATCTTGGACCCATGGGTTCATGATGAACCAAAGGGTTCATGATGAACCATTAGTAAACCAAGATTAGGTTACCCAAATGAGCCAAAACTGTAGGCCCAAATGCAAAAAATAAATTAGAAAATAATATTTTGTCGAATATTTTTTGGGAAATGCATGAAGAAATACTGCATAATAAATATCGTATAAATACAAGGTAAATATAATTTATCGGTTTACGTATTAAAATACATATTCTAGGATTGGGGAGTGACATCTCTACCCTTCTTAGAAAAATTCCGTCCTCGAAATTCCAGCCAAGACAGGATAGTAAAATTAGGGCAAGCAAGGCACAATCATATACAAGTTAACTATCATAGCAGTTATTATCATACATCACAAAGTGCAAAACAAGCAGGTGCAGATAAGCATGGAATCGTGTCAATAAGGTACAAAAATATACCTTATTAGTCAAACAAATGCGGATACCGAGATCTGATCTCGTCCTCGCGCTCCCAGGTTGACTCTCCCGAAGAGTGATGGTTCCAAGAAATACGGACAAGGCTTATCGTCCGATTCTTGAGTACCTTCTCTCGTCGGTCCAAAATAGACACGGGTTGTTCCTGGTAAGTTAGGTCGGTACCAACGACTAACTCAGAATGATCGAGGACATGACTCGGATCTGGGACATACCCACGTAATTGGGACACATGAAACACATCATGTATGCCAGTCAACGAAGACGGAAGGGCAAGTCGATAAGCCACATCACCTACCCGAGCGAGAATCTTAAAAGGACCAACGTATCTTGGACTAAGCTTTCCTCAGGTTCCAAATCTGATAATACCCCGAGTAGGCAAAATTCGCAGAAACACTTGGTTGCCAACTCTGAACTCTAGAGGCCTACGATGCTGATCTGTCCAATGACGATGTCGGTCCTGTGCAACTCGAAGGCGCTCTCTGACCAACTTAACTATCTCCACAGTCTGCGTGATCATCTCTGGTCCCAACAGCTTTCGTTCTCCGACGTCGTCCCATGCCAAAGGGGACCTGCACTTCCTTCCGTACAATGCTTCGAACGGGGCCATCTGAATGCTAGTCTGATAGCTGTTGTTATAGGAGAACTCCACTAGATGAAGGTGATCCTCCCAAGATCTGCCAAAATCCAAGGTACACGCCCGTAGCATATCTTCTAACGTCTGAATGGTTCTTTCTGATTGCCCGTCAGTTTGTGGATGATAAGCAGTACTGAATCTTAACTTGGTTCCCAAACTTTGGTGTAAGCTCCGCCAAAAATGGGAAGTAAAACGCGTATCCCGATCTGATACTATACTAACTGGAATACCGTGCTGCCTTACTATCTGCTACATGTACATTTCTGCTAGTTGTTCAGTAGTCTGTCCAACTCGGAAGGGAAGAAAATGAGCGACCTTCGTGAGTCGATCTACTATTACCCAGACTGCATTCTTACCAGTCGGGGATCTAGGTAAACCGGTCACAAAATCTATCGTGATGTGCTCTCATTTCCATTCTGGGATAGGAAGCGGCTGTAGCAACCCTGCTGGTCTCTGCTGCTCGGCTTTCACCTGCTGACATACCAGACACTTGGATACAAGTCTCGCTATCTCTCTTTTCATGCCATTCTACCAAAAGTACTGCCTGATATCTCGATACATCTTCGTTCCTCCTAGATGAATGGAGTAAATAGAACTATGAGCTTCGGACATAACTTCTTGCCGAAGGTCTCCACTCGGTACACAGAGTCTGTTCCCAAACCTGAGCGTACCATCTTTATGAATCACTAACTCCTTCCTACGGCCTGATTCACACTCCGACCGCAGCTTCTGAATCTGTGGATCTTCTGCTTGTGCTGCCCTTATCCTCTCTACTAAGGTTGACTGAATCTGCATACTGGTCATTCTTCCTATATCCCTTGGCAAAACTACTTCGATTCCCATACTCTGAAGGTCTTCTAAAATATGCTTCTGCGAGGTTAAGATAAAGGCACTGTCTCTCCTACTCAGTGCATCTGCAACTATATTCGCCTTGCCTGGATGATACTAAAGATCTAAGTCAAATTCCTTCAGTAGTTCTAACCATCTTCTTTGCCTCATGTTCAAATTCCGCTGCGTGAATACGTATTTTAAACTCTTATGATCAGTATAGATCTCTACCCGATCCCCGTATAAATAATGCCTCCACAACTTGAGTGAAAACACCACAGCTGCTAACTCCAAATCGTGAGTCGGGTAATTCTTCTCATGGTCTCGAAGCTGTCGAGATGCATATGCTATCACCTTTCCGTGCTGCATCAATACACATTCAAGACCCTTTCCAGATGCGTCACAATATACTGTAAAGCCTCCCGCTCCTACTGGAAGCGTCAAGATCGGGGCTGAGATCAATCTCTTCTTCAATTCTTCAAATGATGCCTGACAGCTAGCTGACCAAACAAACTCTACGTCCTTGTGCGTCAAACGCGTTAAGGGCGCAGAGATCTTGGCAAAGTCCGCCATGAACCTTCTGTAGTAACCAGCTAATCCTAAGAAACTTTGCACTTCTACAACCGTTCTCGGGACTGGCCAATGCTCTACGGCCTCAATCTTCTTCGGATCCACTGACACTCCTGCCCCAGAAATTACATGCCCCAGGAACGAAATATGATCTAACCAGAATTCACACTTGTCGAGCTTCATATAAAGTTGATGCTCCCTCAATATCTGTAAGACAGTCCTAAGATGTTTCTCATGCCCCTCTTTACTGCTGGAATAGACAAGAATGTCATCTATGAACACCACCACAAATTTATCCAAATATGGCAGAAAGATGCAGTTTATTAAATCCATGAATACTGCGGGGGCGTTGGTTAGTCCAAAGGGCATTACTAAAAACTCATAATGCCTATATCTAGATCTGAATGCTGTCTTCGGTATGTCTTGCTCCCGGACTCTTACTTGATAGTATCCTGACCGAAGATCTATCTTGGAAAAGCCGCTGGCCTTGCTCAACTGGTCAAACAGGTCATCAATCCTTGGTAGTGGGTACTTATTCTTCACTGTTACTGCATTCAGCTTACGGTAGTCGATGCACATCCTCGTCGACCCATCCTTCTTGGGAACTAGAATCACTGGCGCGGCCCAGGATGATTTACTGTCTCGGATGAATCCCTTAGACTTCAACTCTTCTTCATGTTGATACAACTTATCCTGTTCTGACGGCGACATTCTGTAAACTCTGTCTGCAATAGGCCTCGTTCCAGGGTTCAACTTAATGCTAAATTCTACCTCTCTGACTGGGGGTATCCCTGGGAGCTCATCAGGGAAGACGTCGAGAAAATTTTCGACCACTCTCGGAATCTGTCCTGGCTCTGACACTGCTGCTGAAATGACGCCTCCGGCCTGATTCTTCAAGGTTCGAGTAAAGATGAACTGCTCCATCCCAGGAACGCTGAATATGACCCTACCTCCTCTACAGTCAATTATCGCATGACTGTCTCTCAACCAGTCCATGCCAAGAACGACATCAAAATTCCCTATAGGGAATTCAATCAATGATGTGGGCAGTAAATACCCACACACCTCCACCAGACATGAAAAGCGTACTCTGCTAACTTCTACAAGCCCATTGCCGGTGAGTATATCCATCCTCTCCGGCAATGCCTCAAACTCTAATCCAATCCGTGTAGCATATTGTGCAGAGATGAATGAATGAGTAGCGCCTGAATCAAATAATGCTACAACGGGAAATGAGGTGACGAGAATTTTACCTGCCACTACGTCACTAGACGCTAGAGCCTCTCCCAAGGATAATGTGAGAGCCTGTCCCTGGCCCCGCTGAGCTCCTTGTTGCGGCCTTCCTCGACCATGCTATTGCTGCCTCTGAGGGCCTTCGGCTTCCTGTGCCTGGCGGAACATCTGAGCCTGCGTTGGTAGACGCTGGGCTAGGGGCCTTACTGCTAATACTGGCCCTCCACGCGGGGTTGCCACCGGAGCTGGCAATACTGGAAACTGCTGAGCTGGCCCTCCTGGCCTCTGCATCAAAGGACAAGTGGAGATACGGTGGTCTAAACTACCATACCTCAAGCATAAGCCATTCGCTGACCGGCACACCTTCCTCGTGTGCCCTGCCTTCCCACAGAATGTACAGCCCTGGGGTGCTCCCTGACGCTGTTGTTGGTTCCTCGGCTGCTGATGCCGAACTGGCGCTGTATTAGTTGACACGGCCGTCCTCCGCGGCGCTCCTGCATCATGAATACGACACCGGGTGCTGGTGCCGATGTTCGCTACATTGCTCCTCCTCCAACCTGGGAATGAGATCTCTTCTGACCTCCTGTCCTCGATGCCACCCTCTGCTGGGTAAGCTCGTGCCTCCGAGCGGCCGTCAAAACAGCGTCAAACGTCTGGTAGTCGTGTCCTTCCACAAGCTGTAATAGTTCCAAATGAAGTCCCTGCTGGAACCTCATAGCCTTCTCTGGCTCCGTTGCCACCATTGCAGGTGCGAAACGGCACAATCTGCAGAACTCTGCTGCATACCCATCTATGGTCTTGCCTGCTTGCTTGAGACTGATAAACTTCTGCTGGAGCTCATATCGAGCTACTACGCCAAAATACTTGGCCTTGAATCTGTCACTGAAGGTGGTCCAACGAACAAGGCGTCTTGCACCAACTTCTTCTGATGCCCACCAATCGCGAGCAAGATCCTGAAGTACCAATTTGACCTGATAAACCTTCTCATCATCTGGAACCTTGGCTGCCACAAGAATGGCTTCGATGTCTTGAATCCAGGCATCCGCAGTGATGGCATCCTCCGTGCCATCAAAATACCTCGGGTTCAAGCGACGAAACCTTCCTGATGCTCCCGAGTCAACCCCGGCACTCCTCTCAAGAGCTAACTGAATCCCTTGGTTCAGCAACACGTTCTGCTCCTGCTGCTGAGTCTGTTGCTGTTGGTGAGTGACAAGAATCCCCCAGATGATCTCCAGGAGTGCTACGGCATCTGGTACTGCCGTCGCTGCTGGTGCTGCAGGAGTTTCAATAATCGGCGGCTGCACTGCCTCTGGTTCCATTTCTGCTCGTGTCCGTTCTGGGGAAGGTTCTCTCCCCTGCTGGCGCCCAGTCGAGCCTTGCTCTCGCTGCTCTTCTTCTTGGGCCTCACTCGCTACTGAGAATGAAGCACCCCTATAGAGAAAGATATAAGATTATCAAGTCCGAACGAGGAAGATTTCGAGGATGCAAGTCAGGTTAGAGATCAAGGCAAGGACAGAAAATTCAAAACGGAATTTCAAGGGGAACAAGTTTTGATTGAGACTCCTAATAATTCGCAATACCCCACAAGTCTGAAAATCAGACCTGTATGGGCCACCACTAAAACCTTGTCACGCCCCAGTACCGAAATACGGAGACGGACTAGGCCAGCTACTCCATATGAGGTACGTAACGTCATACGACGATCATGGCTGTCGAGAGACTAGGGAGGTACATGCTGCTACAATTAAGTCTCTTATGGTTCCACAGAGTTCTATGTCTCAATCAATCAAGTCACATTAGCAATTAAATGAACATTAAAGATAAAGCAGTAAGGCGTCCCTGACGCTTCATCAAAATGATCATGAGAGACTAGCTTTATAATTTAGCTATCTCAGAGAGTCAGGGGTATAAAATTATACACAGCTGCAGTCTGTTTATTTACAATTCTGTACTGACACAAAATATCATGTAATCCGGCTAACAGGTGCCGGTGGCTAAATGTCGCACAAAATATAAGCAGGAGTAGTGGAGAAGAAATCCACTCGAGTCCCCGAACCGCCATGCTCCTAGTATGCACCATAGATGTCAGGGAGGAAGATCGTGTCCTCTGGCTCTGCTACGAGATCTGGCCAAACAAAACCAGCGGGGTCAGCCCCGAATAGCAAGTACCGCCAAAGGGGCACAAGAGTTAAGATTAGAAATCCAGATAATAGAATGATTGATAATAGTCATACTTATGCTACTATTACAGGGTAGCGCAACATCCTCGAACCCATATGGCACCCTACAACCAAACAAGGACAAAAGGTGCCACATGGAGTCGGGACGTGTCGTACTCTATAACTTTCACATAAGTTAAAAGGTATAAATAAGAAGATCTCCTGATCGTGACTTTGGTCGATAGCCTATCGCAGCACAATATCCAACCCAACAATCAAACAAGAACATGGGTTGGATCTTGTACCATGATAGACCATGTTCCTCAGTCATTCACAGAAGTAACACTTCACAACCAGAATAAGTCTTCCGTTCATAACTTCGGTCCACAGCCTGTCATAGTACGATAACCAACCCAACAATCAAACAAGAACATGGGTTGGATCACGTACCACAACAGTCCGCTTCCTTCGGTTATTCGCGGAAGGTAATAGGATACAAGCAAGTCGTTTTCACGGCTAATCAAGCCTACGAGTTTCTAGTGGGACGAGGTTATCCTCGCATCATGTTATTTAGAAAATCCTCAGATCGTATCTTTCCAGCAAGGCTAGACAACCCAGGGGTTCGCGTAGACAGGTATGATTGAGCACAGGTCCCTCGTAAGGCCACCTTGCTAAAACATATAATATATAGCAGGAATTAATCGGATACAGTCATCCACTCGTTGCAGATGACACAGTATCCGTGGAGACCAGCCGGCGCGTCGAGACAATATCTCAAGGCGGCTGGTGTAACACGATCTCGGGATTTTGCCCTCCCCATGCATCTAGTATGTTTAGTTGCCTAATTTAACCCTAGGTGAAATCTTGGACTCACATGCTGTGGCCTGCATGATTATCCCCCTAAAGTCGTACTTTAGTACGAGTACCCCAAAGAGGATCCATGTCAATCAGTATGTCAACATGTGCTACCCTCCTTAGTGTAATGCATCATCGCAAATACGCCATGTGGAGTTACGAGTCATTTGTCGAGCATGAACAAGAACTGGGACATTCAAGTACAGGTATCGGGTAGGAACACTTTGTTCTCCGGGGTCACATTAGTGCTCATATCATGCTCGGAACAAAAGGCGTAAGGATATAAAATGGGCATATAATATCTGATAAAATATCAAAAGCGTACGCCCAAAAGCACGCACGCTCAAGAGGAGCTGCGTGAGTGAAAAGTCACGCAGGCTCAAGGGGAGAGCTGTGTGAAAAGTTACGCAGGCTCAAGGGGAGAGCTGCGTGAAAAGTCACGCAGGCTCAAGGGGAGAGCTGCATGAAAAGTCACGCAGGCTCAAGGGGAGACACGCTTCCAACAGGAAGAGTGCTCAAATAGGAGCACACTGCTTACTGTCTTCTCCAAACAGCAAGAACACCATGGATGAACCCAAAGCTTCAGAGCATCACAACTTGGCCATCCGAACTCCAAATCCGAATTTCCAAAGTTCCATCTTGGGTGAAATGGAATGCTCTTCCACATGGAAGCATCAAAAACCCATAAAATCCAACTAAAGTAGATCAAACCATGCAAAATTCGAAAATGATTAAAACTTAGATCTACAAAAATCAAAGCTTTAAAATAGGAATTTCCAAGTTCTAAACTAGTATAGATTGAGGAGAAGAACATGTTTTTGGCAAATAGTTTTGTAAGAAAACATTGACAAAATTATGGATCCATCTCTTGAGCAAGTTGGCACTTGCCTTGGTTGGTGGAGGAAATAAATGAGAGGAGAGAGAATGAGATGAGTTATATATATAAAGATCTTGGACCCATGGGTTCATGATGAACCAAAGTGTTCATGATGAACCATTGGTGAACCAAGATTAGGTTACCCAAATGAGCCAAAACTGTAGGCCCAAATGCAGAAAATAAATTAGGAAATAATATTTTGTCGAATATTTTTTGAGAAATGCATGAAGAAATACTACATAATAAATATCGTATAAATACAAGGTAAATATAATTTATCTGTTTACGTATTAAAATACGTATTCCAGGATTGGGGAGTGACAGTGCTGCTGCCCCAGTCTCGATCACTACTCAATGGTAATTGGAGGATATCCCTCTGCACTCTCCATATATCCCATGCCATAGAACATTCAAAAAAAAGATGGTGTATGGATTCCAGATAGTTCCCACAAAGCACACAGCCGTTATATATCCCCCAATTCGATGCCAGATCTGAGTAGTATGTCCTAGTCAAGTGCCATCCCATGCATAATTTATATACACACAGCTGTAACTTCCGTGCCACTCCTTTAGTCCAAACCAATTCCGTGAATTCCCGTTTATTATTAGGAATCCTACAACTATCATATACTTCCTTCTGATTGAACTTGCTACAACTAGCTAGTAGCATCCATACCCATTCATCTCCATCAACGTTAGGATCTATCCGATTTTTTTATTTATTTTCGCACATAGGAAGCGAGCTTCCCTTTGAAGTTTTGGACACCAAATCCCGTCTTGGATGATGCTGCTAACCCTTTCCTCCCTCTGTGCTCGGCCAATTTGATTCCTCCTTCGTCGCTCGGCTATGCTTTGGTGACATATCCAAGGGTCGTGTCAGAGTTCCGTCTTTAAAAACTCTAGAGATCATCCCTTTTAACTTTGCTCTATGTGTCACGACCCGCACCCAGATATACGGGTACGAATACGTGGGCCAAGTCCAGCCTACACCGCAGTATCGACGGTAGAGCGCTGTCAAGTATTCGATACTAACTACAACATCTAAAAGATCCATAACTATAACGGTACTCATATCACATCACAAAAACTAAGGAAGATAAGACAAGAAATAACAACAATATCACCAGAACAACTAGAATCTACAAGGATCATATGAGACAAGAATAAGGCAGAGGGAAAACAATAACAAAACTAAATAACTACTGGACCTAGAACTCCTGAGAGACAACTCACGGTGAAGAATACCGAGAACCACCCTAGCTAGCAACATCCTGTAGTCCAAATACTGAGGGCACAACAACTCCTAAAATATTATCAACATATCCAGTCAGGATGGAACGAGCACAAATCTCAAATAATAGTTCTAGTTAGACGATATTGAAAATGTAGCAGTAAATAGAGAGATTATACAAGGTAAAGTGGAAAGTACATGAGAGTAGCATGTAGGAGTGTAAAAAGTGTTTCAATGAGGGAGTCATCTCAGTCATAAGTGGCCCGCTTTACGCCTAACAGAGCAGGGAATTTCTTTACGCCTAAGACAAGGCTAATTGTATTACGCCTAAGCAGATTGATCTTTTTACGCTTGGGTCTACACCGATGATTTTACGCCAAGGACTGAAGCAGCCTCTTTCACGCTGGACAAAAGCCATCAAATCTCGCATTTAAAGCTGACTTTGACATGAAGATATCAATGATGGCATTTACCACAGAATTCAATAGAATTTGTCTCATACAAAGACCATTGTTGTCGTTTATAGAGATCGAGCTACTTTACGCTCACTGAATGGTTTCTTTTACGCACGGGGTTTTACATGAGTCTTTATGCTCATAAAAAACAATGTGTGCGTGAAGTCTATTTGAGCCATTTTACGCTCAAGGTTATTCGATAACCGCTTTACGCTGGAAACCCATGACAGAGCTAGTTTACGCTCATCTTTTTACGCCCGACTCGTTCTGGCCAGTCTGGAACGTGGTGTGCCTACGTGGTCTTCATGCCACATATTTCGAAGAACGTGTGTACATGTATCCTATTCTTACTGAAATGATGGGACACGTGTCAGCACATACAGAGGATGATTCTGATCGTGGAGGGCAGTTGTTAGCGTAAAGACAGATGTTGATACTCTTTTACGCACGAAAGCCCCAGTCTATAAATAGACTCATTTTTCTCATACGACACACAGACAGAGAGAGAGACAGGAGAGAATACAGAGATCAGAGCTTCGAGATTTTGATCCTCTAGAGCATTCTTCTTCAACTTTTCTTCCAGAACAAAGTGAAGCAAAGCAGGAAAGCATTCGACCTCGCCATCAGTGCCCAAGTGCGTCGATACCTTTCTGGTGCATTAGTTCTTCCAAATTGTTCTACTTCAAGCAGTGATCTTCATCATCATCATATGGTCCAAGGAACAAAGTGATCATTTACGAATCAGACTTCCATAGCAATACTTTCCCAGAATCAAATTAGTACTCCCTGTACTTTTCTTTTCTTCTTGTTTTTGTTTTCAAAAGCCAATTACTCCAAGGCATTTTGTTAATCGAAACAAAAATGACGACTCTGCTGGGGACGACCTTCTCCTCTGACGAGGAGGCGATTGCTCAATATGATGATGTTTCGGTCGGTTCGACCAAGAAGACTCTGGTGGTACACTTCGACCAGACTGCCTATAAAGAGATGCTCCGAACTGGGGGTGGTTCTCGCCATTCCAATGTTCAAAAGTCTCGCAAAGCACGAAAAGTTTGGATTCCCAAATCCAAAGTGATTTCTGATCTCTCTGCTGCTTCTGTTGACAAGGGGGTTCTTCCCACTCCTGTCGTAGGGGCTCCCGTTCATAACGAGGCAGTCCCTACTTCAAAGTTGCACTCGAAGTGTGACGATTTGTCTCCCGTTTGTAACGGTGAAGATAACCAGGTTTCACACCCACCGCGTAAAAATCAAGTTTTACGCTCAGTGGGTAAGAACCAAATTTTATGCTCAGTTCATAAGAATGAGACTCCCATTCGTAATGGGGCAGACTCTAAAGCTTGTGCTTCTGGGTGTAAGAATCAGTCTCCCGTCGGTGACGTGGTAGGCCCAAATAAATTATGCTCCTCGCGTAAAGCAAAATCTCTCGTTGGTAACGTGGCAGATAACAAGATTTTACGTTCCATGCGTAAAGATAAATCTTCTGTCTATGACAGTGTAGATGAAATTCACAAAGATGCTCACATGTCGAATGTGAATGTATCTAAACGTGTGCAGCGTAAAAATATTGTTGGTAAAACTTCTGTTCTACACCAACAACCTTCTTATACTGCTTTATGCAAGGTACCAAATTTGCAAATCACACGCCAGGAAAATGGAGTCCTGCGTGCTAAATCTCAAGATTTACGCACACAATTCCAAACGCGTAGAAATATACAATTTGGTTCTGCGAATGCAGCCAGTAATCTTCTTTATACACAAGGGACTAAAACGTTTTTCCACCCCCAATGTAATAAAGAAGAATACTTCATCCACTCCTTCTGACTTACGCGAATTGCTAATGCAAAAGCGTAAGAATAGACAATCTCCGGTGACATTCCCCCAAGAAAAACATCTTTGTGAATACCACCAGATTGTGATCAACTGTTGTTGTTCGGCTTCAAGACGATCAGTTTTTGATCGATTGAGTTTCAATGTACCTCCACATCAAGCTGAAGACCAAGAACATGAGTCGCCATATGTGTCAGTCAACATGGCATCTCATACTAACAGAGGACGACGTCCAAGACGGAACACGTCCCAAACTCCAAGTCAACAACAGTTCAACAGGCTTCTTGATTTCTTTGAAGGAGTATATCAGAATACTCGATCAAGAAGACGAAGACAATTGCAAACTTCTGATTCAGAGGCTGGGGGTACTCAATCTTTTGAGTCTGATACCGATAGCGTGGATTCGTACTTCTATACAAACCCTTCTGTATCTTCAAGAGAGGTTGAATCCTACGCTGTTGGAGATGAGCCAGAGACGTCATCTGCTAATACAGAACAACGTCTCACTGCTGTTGAACAATCACTGAAGGATATGCTTAATATGGTGCAAAACATGCATCAAATAATTTTGAATCAGCAAACTGCTCAACCGACAGCAGTGACACCGGCACCAGTAGCAGCACAAACTCAAGATAGTAAAGGGACTGAAATACCTTTGAATATTCAAGAGCCCGCTGCTAATCAAAATTCTGCATCTCCGGATCCCATTCTTCCAGAAGATGTACCACCTCCAGTGGGGGTCATGGTGCATCCAACGACTACTCAGTCAAATGTGCTTCCTCAAACCAGTGAAGCCATTCAAGCAGTGCGTGAACTTAAAGCACAGTTTGAAGTTTTGAGGCACAAAGATCAACTCCAGAGGCTAGGGATTAAGCAACCTTATCCTCCTCATTGGAATGACGTACCCTTTCCACCGAAGTTCAAGCCACAATCCATGGTTTTGTTCGATGAAAAAGCATCTCCCAGTCAATATATCAATTACTTTGATATTATGACTGTACACTTGCAGAAAAATGATGCTCTTCTCACCCGAGTGTTCATCGGATGTCTGACGGGTTCAGCTTACGACTGGTATCGCAGCTTACCTGATAACTCTATTTCGTCTTTTGACGAATTCAAAGCAATGTTCCTCTCCCGCTTCTATGAAGGAGGTATGGACATGAACATGTCCTCCTTGATAGAAATCAAACAAAAGGAGAAAGAAGATACTCGGACATTCATTGAACGCTTCCGACAGGCTACTCTAAAGATGCCTCCTGGTATGCCAGATTCAGCGTTGATTGACACATGCAAGATGAATCTGCGACCATCCATCGCTGTCTTCACGGGTTCCCAATTCACAGATTGGGCTTCGTTCATTATAGCAGCGGTTTCTGCCGAGACCAATGGTAGGTTGGCTCGCGAACATGGGATGATTTTCGCTTCAGAAGATAAAGGAAAGAAAAATAATCCTGGCAATAATCCCGGCAATCGTAATGTGAAAGGAAAAGATACTCTTATGGTCAATCTTTCCAAGAGCAAGACGACATCAAGCAATCAAGAATCTTCCAGGCGAAAGGAAGAATACTCCTTTGACGAAAGCGATATCCCAGGGATATTCCAATGTCTGGTCAAAAGTGGTAAACTTCAGATTCCAGAGCCAAAAAGGCCTAATGAGGTAAATTTGACTGATAATCCCAAGTATTGTATCTATCATAGATACGTTAATCATCCTACCAATGCTTGCTATGTCTTGAAAAAGAAGATCCAAGAGCTGATAAATGGTGGCGCCATCGCTTTAACCAATGATGACCATACGGTGACAACCAATATGGTTTCTCTTAGTTTGGAGATTTTCCTCTACAGCAAGTCCCAGATGGAATTATACCGATTCCGAAGGCGACGATGAAGATTGTGAATATCCCGCCTGCCAGAGAAGAAAATACAGGATTGCTGCCTCTCACATTGAAGAATGGTGAAATCATGTGGGTACATCCTGACTTAGTGCCTGAACTAGAAAATGAAGGTAAAACTTCAGAATCTAAGAAAGGCAAGAAAGTTAAAACTTGCAACATGATTTCTCATATTATTCCAGATCCTGATGATCTGGATCATCTATGGAACAACCTCCCTCTGGAAGATAGACTGAAAGGACTAAACATCTGTCCTCCAAGTCTAGCTCCTCCTACCAAGCTCAAGCTTACTTATCAGCAGTGGCTAGGCATGAATAGTGTTTCTTTATACCGGGCACAACGAGTCTTTGCTGCTTATGAAAAGGCTCCAACAGGGATTTCTCCTCGTTTCCCGAATCCTCCTTCTCCCTTAACTACAGAGACATCTGTACTTCATTCTCCGGTAGTTGCAGAGATTCATTCCTCGTCCTGTGCTGAAACGCCTGTTCAAAGTCTACTGCCTATCCATTTGTATAGTCAGCAATCTGTCATTCTCATGAAGAAGATGGGTTACGACTTTCAAAAGGCCGAAGGTTTGAACCATGATAAAGGAATCCGTCTTCCTTTACAAATTCAAAATCAGAATTCTACCGCTGGATTGGGTTTTGAAATTCCTCGTAACAATCCTCATAAGAAGAAGGCTAAAGGAAGAAAGACTAAATCCTGTAATATGGTACTTTCTTTTCCTGAGCCTGGAGAAGAAACTTTTGCTGGTATGAACGATCTAGAATCACCATTGATCGTCAATATTGGCAATTCTATGCAGAAGACGGATGATGGTCCACCGTTGACTAATCCGAAGCGTAGTAATCAGACTATAAATGATGTAAAGATTGCTCATCTCTTTGATATCAATGAAGATTTCCTTTTCGAGTATATGGCTGTCAAGTTTATTGAGAAAATAACTTTATCTTCTGATAATCAAAGTCATCAATATAAAGACAACATAGATTCCTCATATGATGAATCCAGACAGATATTCTCAGTCAATATGGTTCAAACCGATGATGAATCAGAGCCATTTGAGAATGATCCTTGGGCTCAACAGATGGATACTCAATGGGAACTTCGTTTTGAACAGCGACAGCCACCTACAGAGGATGAGGTTATCCAGATCGATGTTGGAAATAGAATTACGCCCAAACCAATATTCATCAGTAAGAATCTTTCTGAAGATAAAAAGGAAGAATTGACAAAACTTATCAAAGATTATATTGACATCTTTGCATGGAGTTATGAGGATATGCCAGGACTAGATCCTAAAGTTGCTACTCATAAACTTAATATTTTGCCTAATGTCAAACCGGTAAAACAACAGCAACGGCACTTTAGACCAGATATGATGGATGTAATTGAAGCAGAAGTCAAAAAGCTGATCACTTGTGGTTTCGTTCGTGAAGAACAATACCCTGATTGGGTGGCCAATATCGTTCATGTTATGAAGAAGAACAAAAAAGTCCGAGTTTGTATAGATTACCGAGATCTTAATACAGCTTGTCCAAAGGACAAATTTCCACTTCCCATTACTGATGTTATGATAGATAATACATGCGGTTTTGAACGTATGTCTTTCATGGACGGATTCTCAGGATACAACCAGATCAAGATGCATCCAGAAGATGAGAAGCATACATCTTTTCGAACACCTCTTGGGGTTTTCTGCTATACGGTTATGCCGTTTGGTCTTAAAAATGTCGGTGCCACATATCAACGGGCTATGAGCAATATCTTTCAAGAACATCTACGGAAAATAGTTGAATGCTACGTAGATGACATTGCTGTTAAAAGTCGGTCAAAGAATGATCACATTCAAGACTTGAAGACAGTATTTGAACTGATGTGCCAACATCAATTGAAAATGAACCCTACTAAATCTTTCTTAGGGGTTTCCAGTGGCAAGTTTTTAGGATTTGTCATTACCTCTCAGGGTATCCATGTTGATCCTAATAAGGTTAAAGCAATTCTTGAAATGCGCCCTCCTCGTAATCTGAAAGAGCTCCGTGGCTTCCAGGGCCGTATTGCTTATATCAGAAGATTTATATCTAATCTTTCCGGGAGATGTCAACCTTTCTCCCATCTATTAAAGAAAGGAGTATCTTTCGTCTGGGACGAAGCATGTCAAAATGCCTTCAATGACATTAAATAATATCTTACAAACCCACCTATTTTGGTACCTCCGGTAATAGGAAGACCATTTTTGCTGTACGTTCGAGCCTTGGATCATTCATTTGGCGCTCTTCTGGCACAAAAAAGCGACATGGGTCATGAACAAGCAATATATTATCTGAGCAGAACGATGGTAGGAGCTGAAACAGATATACTCCTGTAGAAAAGGAATGTCTAGCTTTGGTTTTTGCTGTCCAAAAGACAAGGCACTATGTCACTGGACAGACTATTCATGTCATCTCCAGAATAAATCCCATTCGGATATTGATGAGGAAACCGAACATTCTTAATTCCAGGTTAGCTACCTGGGCGATGTTGCTCACTCCTTATGACATGGTCTATATGCCTCAAAAATCAGTAAAGGGCCAAGCATTAGCTGATTTCTTAGCTGCTCATCCTGTACCCGAAACTTCGAAGTTATATGAAGACATTCCAGACGAAGTAGTGGATTGCAACATGGCTTTGAAAAATGACATATGGCAATTATATTTTGATGGAGCATCACAAGTGGGACCTAAAGGCAATATTGTCTCTGGGGTAGGAATTGTCCTGGTTTCTCCTGACAAAATAGTTATATACCGTGCCTATTCTCTTAATGAGCCGTGCTCTAACAATGTAGCAGAATATAATGCTCTATTGATTGGTCTCCAAGTAGCAAAACAATTAGATATCGGATTCCTAGAAGCTTATGGAGATTCACAATTGATTGTCAATCAAGTTAGAGGGACGTATGAAGTCAGAAATCCTGATCTCATCCCTTATCATCAAGTGGTAGTCAAGTTGGTCCTTTCATTCAAAAGATTCTACATTGAATTTGTACCATATTCTCAGAATGTAGAAGCTGATGCTCTTGCCAGCTTAGCTGCAGATTTGGCTGTCCCAATCCGAAGGCAAAATACAATTACTTTGTTAGATCGAGATTTATTCTGTGTGAAGAATAATCTGCATATCGAACAAAGTTATGTTACAGAGGCAAGTTCCTAGCAGAAAGATTGGAGAACACCATTCATTGATTATGCAGTTCATGGAATTTTGCCAGAAGATCCTAAAGAAGCTGCATCAATTAAAAGACGATCATTTCGATTCTATTATGATCCGTCTTTGCATATGCTATATCGGCGTTCATATGACGGACTCTTGCTGCGTTGTCTTTCAGAAAGTGAAGTCAAACAAACATTGCATAAGGCTCATGATGGTGTCTGTGGTGCCCATCAACCGGGTCCAAAGTTGCAATATCGTATTCGAAGAATGGAGTATTATTGGCCCTCCATGATAGCAGATGCTGTAGACTATGCCAGAAGATGTAAAGCATGCCAGATTCACGCAGATTTTATTCATTAACCTTCTGAATTTCTACATCCTACAGCAACCTCTTGGCCTTTCGAAGCTTGGGGTATGGACATTATTGGTCCTATTAACCCCCCTTCTATCAAAGAACATCGGTTTATACTGGCTATAACCGATTACTTTTCAAAGTGGGCAGAAGCAGTTCTACTTGTTGAAGTAAAGACATCTAATGTAGTCAGTTTTATTAAACATCATATCATTTATCGTTTCGGGATTCCTCGACGAATAATTCATGACAATGGACCACAGTTTGCCAGCCAGGCATTTTATCGGTTCTGTGACAAGAACCGAATTCAAAATTTGGCTTCTACAGCTTATAATCCGGCTGCTAATGGTTTAGCTGAAGCCTTCAATAAAACGATCATCAAACTTCTCAAAAAGTTTGTCTCTTCTAATAAAAGAGATTGGAATGAGAAGCTTGGAGAATGTTTATGGGCATACCGAACGACAGTCCGGACTCCTACTGGCTTTACACCATTTTTACTGGTTTATGGTTGTGAAGCTGTCCTCCCATTGGAAATCCAGATCCCTTCTCTCCGAATCGCTATTGCTAATAAGCTAACTACAGAGAATAATGATCGCTTACGCCTCCAAGAACTTGAAGGATTGGACGAGAAGCGTCTTCAAGCACAACAGCATATTGAGCTATATCAAGCCCGTATATCTCGAACTTTCAATCGTAAAGTCAAAGAGAGGGTATTCAAAATTGGCGAACTTGTGTTGGCTGTCCAAAGGCCAATGGTGATGACTCACAAGAGCAAAGGGAAGTTCTAAGCAAAATGGGAAGGCCCGTATGTGATTGAGTCCGTGTTCTCTAATGGTGCTTACCGGTTGTCAAAACCCAATGGAGATCTACTCATGCTGCCGATCAATGGCAAATTTCTCAAGAAATACTATATATAAAAAGAAAAAAAGATTGGACAAAATAAAACTTTTTTTATTATTTTTGTTCAAAATAAATGATTAAGGACGAGGGCCACTCCCTTCCTTATTGAATACATAGTCAGCCAATGCAGAGAAGGCATCGTTTCCTGAACCCATAAAAAATTGGCAGACAGCCATCCTCAATGCCTCTTCTTCAGGAGTTTTTCCAAGCTCTACTAGGAAAGCAAGAATGTCCTGGGGCGACTTGGGCGTAGAAGAACTGTTGCTTACTTCAGTCGGGCTCGTCACTATTGGCTCAGCGGGGCATGTCTCAGTGATGTCCTCAATGTCCCTAGAGACTTCATTCTTTTGCTGTGCATCCTCAGAAGACATTCTTAATTGAGGAGCAGAAATGGGAATGGAAAGGTTACAGAGAGTTCTCGTCTATTTATAGAAGAGGATTATTAATGAACCGGTCTTTGAAATTGAAAACAACTTCTCATTTCCGAAAAGACCCATTCGTTCATATTACTAGGTTCATCCATTTAATCATGGAACTTGAATCGTCCTTTCTGTTCCCAAGAAACACGCTGATTCATCCACCGCCTTAACATTTACGCTCACAACATCTGTCTCCTTAGCCTCCAGCCACCAAGATTTGGTTAAGCTGATTTCTTGTCTCTGGGAAAGAGATTTTATATATCTTCTATTTTATCGATTGATTAGAAGGTGGGATTTGCTATTTATCATGTTTCCATGACCTCTGAATAAATATTAAACCTACTTCCTTTTTTCTATCTATCACTTCTACTTTAGACCTCTGCATAGATATTAATCGAATTTTCTTTTGAGTTCATATATGCTATTATGTCCATATTACCTCTGATAGCATCATATACTCTAAAACAGAAAATAAGATTTATTTATCTATCATGTCCATGTTACATCCAGATAGATACAAATCATTGAAGAATCATTATTTCATTCCCATACTATCATAAAAGTCTATTACATTTCTTAGACTTTTCTTTATAATGGAAATCTATTACAAATTTTGGATTTTCATTCTATACCACAACAATAACCTAATAGAGATCTATCTTCTTCTTTGGATCTTCTCCGTCGGACCTTCTCCGTCGGGTTCGTTGTTGGTGGCAGTTCCTGACTGTCTGGGTCTCAGTCATGACCAGATCAGCAGGAATCAAACTCTGGTCTCCTCTCTCAGACGAGAGGAGAACCACAGAGTATGGCAGCCCGAAGGCGTGGCGCTGCCAATACAACTGGTGGATTAGGGGCAGCACCTCAAAGAAAGATAGGAACGTACCCAGCATTGGGATACGATTCCTAGTTCTACCGTAAAAGGAACTCTACTACCCGATTTCTCGGGGTAGAGTTGACTCCACCATCCAACTCTCCGTGTATAAAGGCTCTTCCTACCAACGGAGGAAGACCCTTCTATCTCACGAAGAGTTCTGAGTTGTCTGATTTGCGCGTCAAAAGCGCATGAGCTCCCTGATGTCGGTGTCAGAAGAACGCTCTTCACAGCGTCAAAATCACCAATGCCAGTTCTGAAAAAGCTCTTCAACCAAGTTTCTGCAGAAAACAAAGAGGAAGAAGTGTCATCAAATGCGTATTGAACGCTAACTAAAGACAGGTAGCAAGGTTTTTTTACGCCAGTGCTTCAAACAAGGCTTTTTACACCAGTGCTTCAGCACGGCTTTTTACGCCAGTACTTCAAACAAGGCTTTTTACGCCAGTGCTTCAAACAAGGCTTTTACGCCAGTGCTTTAGCACGGCTTTTTTTTCGCCAGTGCTTCAAACAAGGCTTTTTACGCCAAGTGCTTCAGCACGTCTTTTACGCCAGTACTTCAGCAAGGCCTTACGCTCGAAGACAGATATTTACTTACGATCGAACTTGCCATTTGAGTCGAAAGGTTTGGCTCTAATGATGGCTGAATCTGCGCCTAATGATCGGCCATGCAAAGGAACAACGTTGAAAAGCTCCGCCATTTCTTATTCGAAGAACAACATCGCAGAAAGCTATCTTCAGGAGGATGAGTACGAGAATACATGAAACATTCTCGGCTATTTATAAAGACTGAAGAAGTTATTAAGATGAGTCTATTTCGGGAGAAGATCTTATTTAAAGGATCTTGTAACCATAAAATAGACACCACGTGTTGGTTTGTTTCTCGGGAATCAACAATCACGGAAGCAGTCAACAGAAGTGCATAAACAAATGCGCATTCATAGATGGGATTAAAACACCAAATATTTTATTTATAAAAGATGGGGGCGGATCCCTACATATAAAAGTCGCAGTACACAGAATATTACTATTCTTTGGATTGACAAAGGGATGCACCCAACTCACGCATACTACGAATCCCAGAGCGACGCATCAGACAAAGGAATGCTTCTGCATCACCCGGTCCCTCGTATGCAGTTGAAGGACCACCATCAACACGACTGAAGACTGCTGGGGTCAGCCCAAAGCACTTTAGAAGATTTTGCGCTCGCTCATTCTCTATCTCGAAGTTAAGCCTCGTGACCGAGGCACTCTCCACAATTGGCTCTTTCTTTGGCGCCATATCAACTATGAGGATGAATATTAAGAGTAAAGTGTTTGTCCTTATTTATACAAATTAAAAAGACTCTTCACATTCCTCATTGGAAACCGCTCACTCGGGAAGATGAAGATACATTTGAAAGTTACGAAGAAGAAAATTTATTGTGACGGTTAAAGTATTGACCAACATTATTTTTCTCTCTTGAACTTTATGCTGACTGTTGGATATCCCCGCTCTTACGCGGTCGACTGTTGCGTATCCCGAATTTTGCGCTCAGCAAATCTCAACTTTTACGCTTCTGTTCAAAGTGTTGCAAATTTTGGGACATTTGAAAACTTTGAAGGGGGTCTTGTAGGAGCGTAAAAAGTGTTTCAATGAGGGAGTCATCTCAGTCATAAGTGGCCCGCTTTACGCCTAACAGAGCAGGGAATTTCTTTACGCCCAAGACAAGGCTAATTGTATTACGCCTAAGCTGATTGATCTTTTTACGCTTTGGTCTACACCGGTGATTTTACGCCAAGGACTGAAGCAGCCTCTTTCACGCTGGACAAAAGCCATCAAATCTCGCATTTAAAGCTGACTTTGACATGAAGATATCAATGATGGCATTTACCACAGAATTCAATGGAATTTGTCTCATACAAAGACCATTGTTGTCGTTTATAGAGATCGAGCTACTTTACGCTCACTGAATGGTTTCTTTTACGCACGGGGTTTTACATGAGTCTTTACGCTCATAAAAAATAATATGTGCGTGAAGTCTATTTGAGCCATTTTACGCTCAAGGTTATTCGATAACCGCTTTACGCTGGAAACCCATGACAGAGCTAGTTTACGCTCATCTTTTTACGCCCGACTCGTTCTGGCCAGTCTGGAACGTGGTGTGCCTACGTGGTCTTCATGCCACCTATTTCGAAGAACGTGTGTACATGTATCCTATTCTTACTGAAATGATGGGACACGTGTCAGCACATACAGAGGATGATTCTGATCGTGGAGGGCAGTTGTTAGCGTAAAGACAGATGTTGATACTCTTTTACGCACGAAAGCCCCAGTCTATAAATAGACTCATTTTTCTTATACGACACACAGACAGAGAGAGAGACAGGAGAGAATACAGAGATCAGAGCTTCGAGATTTTGATCCTCTAGAGCATTCTTCTTCAACTTTTCTTCCAGAACAAAGTGAAGCAAAGCAGGAAAGCATTCGGCCTCGCCATCAGTGCCCAAGTGCGTCGATACCTTTCTGGTGCATTAGTTCTTCCAAATTGTTCTACTTCAAGCAGTGATCTTCATCATCATCATATGGTCCAAGGAACAAAGTGATCGTTTACGAATCAGACTTCCATAGCAATACTTTCCCAGAATCAAATTAGTACTCCCTGTACTTTTCTTTTCTTCTTGTTTTTGTTTTCAAAAGCCAATTCCTCCAAGGCATTTTGTTAATCGAAACATAGCATGGCAAGGTTAAATCTGTAAACTATAGCTAGAGCAATGGCAAGAAAATCGATCATATCATGTACAAGAGTCAAGAATCATACCATCTACGTGAGTGAATACTAGCTACGATATGTGGCCGGCTTGGGAACTTGCACAATAGTAATAGGCCTGGCTAATCATACATGGAGTGTATGATCAACACTTACAATCAATCGATACACAATGGGTGTATAATAGGAATTGACCACATATCTACACTAATACTCCCCGTCCCTGACTAGTATAGTGGATCCAACCATGACACGTCATGACACATAGGAAGCGAGCTTCCCTGTGAAGTTCTGGACGCCAAACCCCGTCTTGGATGATGCTGCTAACCCTTTCCTCCCTCCGTGCTCAGCCAATTTGATTCCTCCCTCGCCGCTCGGCTAGGCTTTGGTGACATATCCAAGGGTCGTGCCAGAGTTCCGTCTTTAAAAACTCTAGAGGTCATCCCTTTTAACTTTGCACTATAGAACAGGATACGCTTGAACACAACCGAGTCGTTGTTGTTCGCCTGAGTATCCCAAAAATTCTTCGTTGATAAATACTTGCTCTTCATCCACCTTGTCTATATCGAGTTAGTTGTCGTAAGTTTCTACGTAACTTTCAACCCGACAACCTCCCTGAGACCTCGCAACGACCACAATCCTACACCTCCTTCATCCCGCGATCTGCATAGTGAAGAACAAATAGGCAACTCTAGAGGGGAGTGAATAGAGTTTATGACAAAAAATGTCCAATTAAAAATTAAACTCTTTCACCAACAGTAAATAATCAGAGTAAATGCGGAAATAGTAAAGTGCGAGAAAGCATACGCAAACACAGCCGATTTTAACCTGGTTTCTCTCGTGGAGGACTAGTCCAGGCCTGAGAACTCTAGCTCAGGATTAAATTCACTATTTGTGAAATAGTAGTTACACCCCGTGCCTTTTCTTCAGAAGAGCACGTCAACTTCTTACAGAGATCGCAGTGGCGATGCTTGGAATTTTTCAAGCGACTTCTTGAACTCTTGCACAAACTCCTAACTGAAAAGTACTGAGCACTTCGAGGCTTAGGAAGCTTGTGGCTAGTAGATAAGAAGGGTATGGCTTGTATAAGGCTTTAAAGAGAAGAGAAGAGAAGATTGGATGATTAAAAATGGGAGAATTCATGGCCTATTTATAGGATACCAGATAGGCAGAATTCGGCCAGAATTCTGGGTCAAATACTAAAAAATTGGCCGTTGGACAACTTGCATCCAGCCAACCCTAAAAATTAGGGTCCTGAATTTTAGGAGGCAGAGTTCGGCCCGAACTCTGTGTAGAGGCAGAGTTCGGCCCGAACTCTGTCTCCAGAGCACAGAACTGGTCCAATGGATAAATAGGTTTATTTGGATATTTGTGGAGCTTTTGTTTTGAGGTATGGGTATAGGTTAAGTCTCAAATTGCTCAGTACGACTCAGTTTACATATGTCTAGACTCAATAAAAGTGTAAAATACAGACTTAAAACATTTAACATAGCAGGTACGAGCTGTCGTCCATCTTGTACTGAGTTCAGTCTTTATGTGTCGTATTGAAATATTACAAGTATCATGTCGTCAATTGTATCAATATTTGGTTGACTGTGATTTTGTGTCAACAATCTCCCTATATTGATAATTGACAAAATGATATTTGTATATTTAATATTCATACCTGGACACATTAAAGAGCAGTAGCATAGCTCCCCCGTAATCAGTGCAGAGCTATCAATAGCTCCCCCGTAAACATTGCACTTGTCCTGTTGTCCTGATACAAACATTCTTTCCCAAAGCACAGATACATATGATAATGAATATAGCAAAATATTTTCCCCCCTTTTGGCATTTATCAAACAGCTAGAAATAATGACTGGCAAGCACACAAATAATAATAATAATAATAAACTACATAAACTGATAAGCAGCAGAATAAAAATGTCTCAAAAGTCACATAAAAAGTGCTAATACAACCAAAGAGCAGAAGAGAAACAACTACATCAACTAAAAATGCAGAAAAGCATAAACTATGATTCTCAGCAGCAGCAGCAAGTAGAAATCCACAACCATCATCGAGCTCGTGAAGGCCCAGCGTCGTCGGATGGATCAGTGAAGGAATGACGAGGGTCCATGAACGCCGCATCCGGATCCAGGTAGCGGATAACCCAAGGGTCATCGATACGGTATCCATCGCGAGCAGGGTCCCGCTCTATAGGAATAGGCATAGAGGGATGTCGGGACATAGAGTACCGAATATCGTGCAGTAAGTTGCTGATGGCACTCATCTGCAGGGTGGTCCGGTAGTCAAGTTGAGTCCAGCGATCATCCTCTAAAGTGAATCGATCGCGGAGCATAGTCTGTAGTGACTCAAGAGTAGCAGGAGGAGGAGGCGTATCCTGTCCAAGAGGAGGTACGTCGGGCTCATCGTCAGAGTGCTCAGACACAACAGGTGAGCCAACTGTTGCCTGAAGTCGCCGTACTTTAGAGAGGAAGGCAGGGGCAGGAAGGAATTGACACTCATCAAGAGGGACACGAAAAGCACGAAAGATCATAGAAAGATAAAGAGCATAAACCAAGGATCTTGGCTTCTTCCTTGCATTAATCATCCAGTCCATCATGGTACGTGGAAGATTAAAAGGAACATAAAAATGGAGGTGGTACAAAGCACAAATTTCAAAGTATGTAACCTCATCAGTTGATCCTGCTTTGGAGAATCGTGTTAAAAACAATGCGATGAAGTTTATAAAAGTAAGGATTGAGAAACTTGGCGAGAAGCTTACGAGGACGTGTGTTAGGAGTACATAAATCGTCCTTAAAGCTTTATAGGGATGACCCATCGGGGAATTGAAACTTGCGAGCTTCAACAAGTTTCTCCCATGAGTCAGGCTCCGGAAGTTCAAGGTATTCAGCCAAGTCAAAATCATCAAAAGAAATATCAATGCCCGCAACACGTGAAAATAGATGTGTATCATTATGAGAAAGGTTGCAGTAAAACATTTGGATGGCATTGAGATATATAACCGAATTGGTAGTGACAAGTTCATCAAGACATAGATCATGAAATAGTGAATCATATTGTGAAAAGATAGTAAAATTTATAGGATGACCCGCATACACAGGACGTGATCGAAAATCACTAAACCACTCATTGGAAGCGTCTAGTGATACAAATATTCGGTCATTGTACGTGTTGGGGTCGAGTGGACGAGGTGGGTTGAACAACGGGTGAATAGGTTGTTGATTAGGTTGTTCAACGGATTGTTCAACACGAGGAGGACCATTCGAAGAGGACGCACCCTCGGTTCGAAGTCTCTTCCCTCTATTGAACAATTTGGAAGCCATAAAATAATGAAGAAAATTGAGGAAATTTAGATGGAGAGAAGTGTGAAAATATACATCAAGTTGTTGATGAAAGATGAAAGAGAATGGTGAGAGAATCCTTCTCATTGAATTTTGAGAAGAAAGATGCACTAGAATGGAAGAACTAGGATTAGGGTTTGAAGAGAAGTAGTTTGGAGAAGTTTAGAAGGTGGCAATGGAGGCAAAAGAGGAGGAGAACCCAGTTTTAAGTGTAAGGGCTCGAATGGTCGGAATAATTGTGGACCATTGGATCATATATTGATCAGCGGCTGAGCCTGCTTTCTATTCTGGAACGGCCAGACCGAATTCGGCCCGAACTCTGGGTAAGGCAGAGTTCAGCCCGAATTCTGGTTTCTGTAGCTAGAACAGAAATTAGGCTAGAAAGAGAAAATAAAAGAGACTAAAAGGAATACGATAACGGATAGATGTATATACAAAAAGAGAAAACCAAATAGATAATAGCAAAAAGTCAACGCTGAATCAAAATGAAGTTTGAAAATTTGAATTTTAGCATGTGATAAATAAAAGTACCATGTAATAAACAAGAAATTATGCCACAATTCAATATTTTGAAGCTGCCATGGGGTAGCTGCAGGGGCCGGATCCCAGCTAGCAGTAGTCCTGAGGACTAGTGCACCGTATCGCTTAGGCTTTTATGCCTTGTTGTCAGAAGGACCCTTTCGGCTTGTACCCATAGTAATTTCATCATAAAAAATCAAGACATAATCAATATTTACGCAGGTTACTTTAATGAATAACAGCTTCATCCAGAATTCCTAGTTCACGACAAAGAAAGTTGAAACGCTCTTCGGATAGTGGTTTTGTAAAGAAATATGCTAGCTGATGATCAGTGTCAATAAATTCTAAGTTAATAGTACCATTTTGCTGGTGATCACGCAAAAAGTGGTGACGTATTTCAATGTGCTTCGTGCGTGAGTGACATATGGGATTCTTAGTAAGATTTATAGCACTAGTATTGTCACAAAATATAGGAATGTGCATAAAAGATAAGTTATAGTCTTCAAGGGTTTGCTTCATCCACAGAATTTGTACACAACAACGACCAGCTGCTACATATTCAGCTTCTGTTGTGGATAGTGCGACAGAATTCTACTTCTTGCTAAACCAAGAGACTAGAGCCTTTTCTAGTAAATAACACGTGCCGCTTGTACTTTTACTATCGACCTTACATCCAGCAAAATCAGCATCAGAGTAACCAATGAGGTCAAATGATGTTGATTTGGGATACCATAAGCCCACTGTAACCGTACCCTTAAGGTATCGAAAGATACGCTTAACGACATACATGTGTGATTCCTTAGGATTTGCTTGATATCTAGCACACAGACAAATGCTAAACATAATATCAGGGCGAGTAGCAGTTAAATATAGTAGACTGCCTATCATACCTCGATACTTACGTTGATCCACAAGTTTGCCACTTTCATCTGGTTCTAGTTTAGTTGTAGTAGCCATTGGAGTGTCGATTGGTTTGACGTTGTCAAGGTCAAATTTCTTCAGCATGTCCTTTGTATACTTCGATTGACAGATGAAAGTTCCATTTGATATTTGTTTGACTTGCAGTCCAAGAAAGTAATTGAGCTCCACCATCATGCTCATCTCAAACTCGGTCTGCATACACTTGGCAAAATCTTGACAGAGAGTTTCATCAGTAGAACCAAATATAATATCATCAACGTAAATTTGTACTAAGAGAATAGTGTCTTTGAAAGATTTTATAAAAAGGTAGTGTCAACTTTCCCTTTTGAAAAACCTTTTTCAAGCAACAAATTACTTAGCCGTTTATACCAAGCTCTAGGGACTTGTTTGAGGCCATAGAGCGCTTTCTTGAGATTGAAAACATGGTCGGGAAATTTATGATTTTTAAAACCAAGGGGTTGTTTTACAAAAACTTCCTCCTTAATAAATCCATTCAAGAAAGCACTTTTAACATCCATTTGAAACAATTTAAAGTTTTGAAAGTTAGCAAATGCGCAAAGCATCTGAATGGATTCAAATCTCGCAACAGGAGCATATGTTTCATCGTAGTCGATACCTTCCTCTTGGTTGTATCCTTGAGCTACTAGACGAGCTTTGTTACATGTAACTGAACCATCTTCATTTACTTTGTTTCGAAAAAACCCATTTAGTACCAATAATCGAGTGATTTACCGGCCTAGGAACAAGTTCCCAAACTTGGCTCCTCTCGAGTTGGTTGAGTTCCTCTTGCATGGCAGAAATCTAAAACTCATCATTAAAAGCTTCTACAATATTTTTCGGCTTAATTTGTGAAATGAAGGCAGTACTAGCAATGGAGTCTCTTAATGATGATCTAGTACTTACTCCGCGTGAAACCTCACCTATAACCAAATTTTCTGGATGTGACGGCTTGAAAAAATTTTTTTTTGGCAAGCCCTCCAGAGAATTGGTCTCAGTGGTGGTATTCATCGGAGTAGAAGTTGATGGCTCAACATCATCATCAAGAGTAGTTGCTGCACTGTTATCTTCATCAAAAGTCACATTGGTAGACTCTTCCACAATTAATGAGCGTTTGTTGAATACTCTATATCCCTTGCTCTTGGCCGCATAGCCAAGAAATATACCATCGTCAGCTTTGGCATCAAATTTGCCTAAGTTGTCTTTGGTGTTAAGGATAAAACATCGACAACCAAAAACTCAAAAATATAAAACATCTAGAGTTCTTCCAAACCAAAGCTTATAGGGTGTTTTCTTCGTAATAGGACGAATGAGCACCCTATTTAAAATATGGCACGCTGTACTAACAGCTTCAGCCCAAAAATATTTCGGAAGTGAAAATTTATTCAGCATGACTCTAGCCATATCGCCAAGAGTCCTATTCTTCCGCTCCACAACACCATTTTGTTGAGTAGTTCTTGGACACGAAAACTCAAGATCAAAATCATTTAAATCACAAAACTTTTCAAAATTATTATTTTCGAATTCGTCTCCATGATCACTTCGGATTCGAGTGATCATGTAGCCTTTTTCGTTTTGAACCTTTTTAGCAAAAAATTTGAAAACTGAAATGGCATCACTTTTGTTTGTAAGAAAGAAAACCCAAGTAAATCTAGAAAAGTCATCTACTATAACAAAAGCTTAGAGTTTTCCACCAAGACTGGCTACTCTACTAGGACCAAATAAATCCATATGAAGTAATTGCAAGGGTCTAGTAGTACTTACAGAGTTTATGGAATGAAATGAGGACTTGGTTGCCTTATTTAACTCACATTCGGCACATATCGTATCCTTTTTGAATGTGATGTCGGGCAAGCCTCTAACTAGCTTCTTAGTCGATAGCCTGGATATAGTATCCATATTGGCATGACCAAGATGCTGGTGCCATAGTAATCTTTCATCCTTGTGAGCATAGAGACATCTTCCTGCACTGTTAGTATCTCTAGATAGATAAAATATAAATGTTATCCTCTCTTATACCTTCAAAAATGATGTCTCCTGTTGACCTATCATAAATATAGCATTTAGATTGTCCAAAGTTAATATCATATCCATGATCAGCAAGATGACTTATGCTGAGCAGGTTATGCTTTAACTCGGTCACTAGGTAGACATCCTTTATTACAGGAGAAGGGGGATGACCAATAGTACCATTACCTATAATATACCCTTTTAGGTTATTACCGAAGGATGCATATCCTTCTCTCTTCATCGATAGTGATGCGAAAAGATTTGTGTCTCCCGTCATATATCGCGAGCATCCACTATCGAGAATCCACTTACTCTTAGTTGAGGAGGGAAGGTCCACCTACATCAAGAGTAGATGTGACCTTCGGTACCCAAGTTCTTGAGGGTCCTGAAAAGTTAGTTTTCAGCAACCATACATATATGTTTCTATCTACTAATCTCCTAACTCTACATTGTGGTGAGATGTGTCCATGTAATCCACAATAAGTACAAATAGCATTCCTATTTATGTTAGGAGCATGTTGATAGTGTCTATATGTAGCATGGTAAGAGTGGCGTGGAACAGTATGATAATGACTATATGTGGCTGCAGGATGATGATTAAATCTATAAGTAGTATGGTGGTTGTCATACTCTTAGTTTCATTATTATTATTATTATTATTATTATCATTATTATGATAATTATTTTTATTAGTATTATTATTATTGTCATTTATTTATTTCCATGTCATGCCCTAATCCTAACCCTAGGTAGGACCAAGTGTCCCTAACCCTAACTCTAGGTAGGACCAAGTGTCCCTAAAAACATAAAAACCTAAGGGGCCAAGTGTCCCCCATGTGTCCTATGGACTTGTGTGGAAGGGGGACACCTCACCCCCTTTCTCTCTATATAATTCTCTTTTCCCCCACACACAAACACACACACCCCCAAAACCCAACACCACCAGCACCCTCTCTCTATATAACCCCCCCTTTTCCCTCTTTATAACCCACACACACACAAAGAAAGACAAAAAAAAACACACACACACACACACCCGACCCCCCCAACCACCCGTTGCCGCTGCCGCCGCCCGCTCGCCGCCAGCCGCTTGTCGCCGCCGCCCGCCCGCCGCCGCCAGCAACCGCCGGCCACCACCACCACTTCATCCACCTCCTCTTCTTCATCTCCTTCCTCTTCATGTCACGACCCGCTCCCGAATAATCGGACACGAGTCGGACACGCCCAGCCTTCGTCGTTAGACACGACGAAGTAAGCTGTACCAAGCTAGGGAAAACTAACCAGATAAACATGAAAATATAGAATCACAGCATCTATAACGTATCCCAGAAAAATCACCATAATCCAAAAATCCAGATATCATAATGTACCAGAATCAATAGGAATGAAAAGTGCTATGAACTCTAAAGTCAATATCTCAAAGTAAAGCTAAGCAATCTAAACCTGAAGCCTCAAGCTAAGCCTCATCCTGCTCAGCTAAAATCCTGGGCTCTGGCCCATAGAGTAGAACAATGTCCTGCAAGCATACCTGCAACATATCCTATTCAGGAGCGGAGCAAGTACAATTCTAGGTAATGAACAAGACATCATGATATGAAAGTACAAGGGAACGTAAAAAGTACAGGAAAGAACATGTGAATAAGTACATGAAAGAACATGGTGTGTAAAGTACATGAAAGAGCATGGTATGTAAGAACATGAAAGTACATGATATGTAAGCACCTGAAAGAACATGATATCATGGAATCACAGAAAATAAGTACAAGGTATATCTCTTGAACATGTGTGTACTATATTTGAAATATAACTAAATATGTGACCGGCTAGGGTAAGCACATGAAAGCACATGAATGGGCGGCTTAGGACCCGCGTGTACGATGCGGGGTCTAAGCTAAACACACCTGAGTTGTTACTTGGGATTGGTCACATAGATAGTATATTTCCCCACCCCAGGTACAAGTAAGAACAAAAGAACATGAGCACCAGAAAGTACATGACGTGTTGTAACGTGTCAATCAAGAAAGTACATGATAAAATGAAATGCACAAGACCGTAGAGTGTACTTGCCTTGCTCCAGGAAAGTACGGGTGAAGATCGGGGCTAGATGTCCTCATGAGTAATATTTGATACAAGTTGGTTAATTTCTACTCATTATCTATCTAAAAACTTTTATTTCCAATCATAACTCTATCCTCTAATTCCATATTCTAATAGAAATAGTTAACAAATCTTTATAAGATACGCCATGTGACTGAGTATATCGGAATAAGGTTACTAGATAGATATATCTACTTAGCCATTTGTTTCCAAATATCTCATAAATAGTTTAATTGAGCTAAGCCTATATATATATATAGCTATGCATAGAGATGGCTTCATAATGGAATCATATCTATAGATTTATAACAAAGTAAACCATACAATGGTCTGAATAAAGTTTAGTTGCTAAAACATTGTCTAATTATTTATGAACTGTTAAGCTAAAGTAGTCACCATTTATAATCAGCTATAATGGCTAAACAGATAGTACTAACATATATATACAATTTATCAATAGGCCATTTACAGGAAAACATTAAATGATCTAAGAGTCCAAAACATAATAATGCCAACTGAAACATGTCTGGACTACAAATCTTCATTGGCCTCCCTACAACCCATCTGGACTTACTGGCAGTAATCCCAACAAATGTCAAGTCAATAACCACGGTTCAGACACATCCTCAAAGGGCTCAATTCCAACACAGGGACTGACATGCATATTGGACAAGACAAAAGTAACACTCAAAGCCAAAGCCAAAGCCAAAATGACACCCTACTCAGCAACTCCCAATCCCATTCAACCCAACCATCATACTACAGTCCTGCTTGGCCAAAGTCTCCATTTTACTCAATCGGTTTGGCGACCCCAACACACACAAATATAAATAGAAAAATACAACCTGGATAACAATAGACTTGTAAAAGAATATACAATCAAATGAAATCAAAATACAATTTATCACAGATTAATCAATAAAGAAATTACAACCCAAAAACTCATAGATTCTCAAATATCAGTCTCTCCATCTATAACCCATCCTTGATACGTATTCATGATCTTGACAGTACTTAGATACGGCTACAGGGCTTGTACATAATCGAGTGGTACATACGAACACAATCAACCTTGGACACGAACAAGTCTTGGTCACTTACACACGAGCTCTGCTACAGCCGACACAACTCACACCACTGACTAGTATTCATAGACACTCTGCACTTGGATACACCACGGGACACGCCAACATCACCTCAATTTTGAAATAACTTAATAAAATTCCAGGGAAGCAGAGGATTACCTGAAGAATAGAAGTCTGATTCGGAGTCGATACGTCTACAGGACACAGACACAACTGCCACTCGTGTTCGAAAGGAAACACAGATCCTCCAATTCTGACTCAGGATTTCGTATCAATCAAACTCAACCCCTGCTCAAAACATCCAGAAACCACAACACTTATTAAGAACACGTGAATCTCACTAGGATCGATCAAAATCACATTTCGAATTTAACAAGAATCTTCGTCGAGATTGTTAATCGATCCAGAAAGGCTGTCGATTCAGAAATCCATTACAACCACAACGATCGATCCACCCATACTCCTCTATCCGATCGATCAACTCAAATACAAGGAAACGAGGAAAGGAAACTCACCGAAATTGTCATCGTACACGTTGTTCACCATCACGGAGAAGTCGCCGCCGTGCCGAGGTTCGCCGCCCGGAACTGTCGAGAAATGAAATCGACGCTCGTCGAGAAGATTGCCTGACCGCTGCTGGGGAAGGGGTCGATCCGCCGTCACCATGGAGCCTTCATTGAGACGTACGCCGGAATCGTTAAGAGAATCGACGTGCTCTGGCCGTCAATCAGTCGTGGGTGGAGGGAAAACTCGTCGAGCGTCGCTGACATCGTCATCAATTCGACCGTCGGAGTGATCGTCGTGGCCGTCAGAGACGTTCGTACCCCGCCGAAGAGAAGCCGCCTCGTCGGTGGAGAAGGGCGCCGAGCCGTCGCCGCCATGGGAAGAGCGCCACCTCCAGCGGGGTGCGCCGCCTGAGTTCGCCGCTCGACGTTGCCGTCGAAGTCGCCGTTGCTGGAAGTGTGCCGAAGTGATTTAGGGTTAGGGTTTTTAGTCAGAAATTAGGGAGAGGCTGGAGAAAAGAGGGCTGGGCCGATCTCAGAAAATGAGAGGAGAATGCTTCTCTCTCCTCACTCTCTGGTAAAAATAAAGAATGTGATTTATTCACTTAGGTCCCCCCGCTCAGGCCTATTTGTAAAACAGCCCTTGCACAAATAGTTTTTATTCGAAAAGGCCCCCTCCCTTTACACTATTTACAGGATCAGATAAAAATCAGTTAGAAATTTGTTAGAAGATTCAAAAGTTTTGGGGACCACTCAAATAGTTGTAACCAACTTTTCTAATTTGAAAAAATTGCTCCCAAATTATTTCCCTCTAAAATATCAACCATCATATTTATTAATTAAAATAATGAAAACTAACTTTAATTTGAAACCAAAAATCAATTTCATTTTTTTAAAATAAAAAAAAATTTATTTTCTGAACAAAAATCAGGAAGTGGAGTTACACTTCCACTTCAATTTCCAAGAAGGAAAACCCTAGGTAATCCTCATCTTCTTCCCCCAATCCTTATATTTCCAATTCAAACTAGGTTAGAGTACTAACAAGGGTTGTTATTTTGCTATTGGGTTCAAATTAGGGTTTGTGGAGAAGCCTAGGTCATTCCCAATCCAAGGCAAGTCCTCTTCTCATCCTTCTTCTCTAATAAAGTTTTTTTTATCCAAGTTATTTCTGAATAATTAGGAATTCATATTTAAATTCTAAATTTTAAGTTAAGAACATACAAATTTTCTTTTATGATAAGTTTATACTAGGAATTGGAACTTGTATAGGATAATATAAACCTGAAGTTTCATGTTAGATATAAATTTCTTCATTTCACAAAGATCATAATTTGGAATGTAAGTTAGGGTAATCTCACTAAATTATGGTTTAATTACAAATTCTGGAAAATTGGTAGCATCTAACCCAATTTGAGATATTTAAAATTTTGCAAATTCTGATTTCTAGAAAATGTTCAATTTTGATAGACATAGGCAAAGGAATTGAAATTGGGCACTTGAACTATTATTTGTGACATATCACGGGTAAGTATGCACAACTAAAGGAACTGATTGTGGACCTGAACTATTTGGACTTGAAATTGCCATGAACAAATAAACACACATGAACATACGGGACTCTCCAAGGGTAAGTTTGTCATACACATTGGAACTGAACAATTGGACCGCACGACGGAAAGGTAAAAGTACAAGGACCCTGCGCTTCTCTACTTAATATTAAGTACTCAATGTTGTGTGTTCATAGTTAGAAATAAGTCTCGTTTTTACATTTTCCTGCTTCATGCACATATTAATATGGAAGAGTTATGTTTGATTTGATTTTCTTTATACTATCTACATGATATATATATATATATATATATATATATATATATATATATATATATATATATATATATTTTATATATATATATATATATATATATATATATATATATATATATATATATATATATATATATATATATGTATAAGGTCTTGCATATTAACTAGTATAGTTGGATAAATATTTGCTCATTTTGATAAACTGCAAAACTATTAGCAAGCCGCGACCCGACTAATTGCTAAAGAAAAGGTAATCATTGCTTGCTCAGGTAAAAGTCTCAAGTTCCTTCTGTTCTTTTATAACTGCATGATCCGGTGTTGAGAGTTGCTCCACCGAAGGGGTCGGCGAGCCCAATTATTTACTTGCGTGGTTCCGGTGTTGAGAGTTGCTCCACCAAAGGGGTCGGCGAGCCCAATTATTTACTTGCGTGATTCCGGTGTTGAGAGTTGCTCCACCGAAGGGGCTGGCGAGCCCATATCTTTCTTTTATCATATATATGTTTCTTGTAAATTTTCGGGGCTCCTAAATACAAAGGAGACTCCGCCAAAATTTTTGAAAAATTTAGGAGATAGACAAATTTCTGACTTTCGGAAATTCTTAGAAAATTTCTTATCTAAGAAAGCATTTGGGAGGGGAGAACAACTGAATATCCCTAGATATCCCGTAACATAAATAACAAAAGCTGATCAGTATTTCGGAAATCTCGTGAATCAGTACATCTAGTTTCGACTAGGGTGTACTAGCCCAAAGGAGGCTCGGAAATCAATGCATCTATTTGACAGTAACATCAATAGATGATTTTAGCCCAAGGGAGGCTCGGAAATCACAGCCTGATCCCAGGTTAACGGGATTGTTCACGAAAAATATTTAGAGGATTATTCGGAGTATTGTTCTCAAAACTGCATTTCATTTCAATCTTACTCCAGAAACAACGCTGCCTATTATAGGTGGGCAGTGTCCTTAATTGCTCAAGGAAAGCAATCCCTACTAAAAGCTCAAGGGAAGCTCGGAAATCTTATTATGGAGTAGGACGTTGATTTCATTCATGTTTTACTAAAGCAGATATATATATATATATATATATATATATATATATATATATATATATATATATATATATATATATAGCAGTGCAATTTGGCATACCCTGTTTCATTTTTTTTTCTAAACTACATATTCCTTATTTTTGTTTAACTTTCACCGTTCTTGGCCGAGGACTTGCTTGTCGTTTTCTAAATGATCTAGTATTTGTTCACTAGGTGAAGAAGAAGAAGACGCCTCCGCCGAAGTATCGTCGCACTACAACGAGGAGTAAACTGTCTAAACTGCCTACAGTTATGGCCAGTAGTATCGTAGTTATTTTGCAAATCTACTTTTGTAATAATCTGTAATAGTACTGTTGGAAAAGTTCCCTGTATAACAGCTACACTATATTTTAATACCATGAAAATTCTTTGTATTTTCCATTCTGCTAATGATTACGGGCGACAATCGCGAATTTCGGCGCGTAGCCTAGAAATGTGTTATGACGTCACCCTTCCATCCGGAAAGCGGGACGTGACACATCTTTTAAGTGGTAGCCCATGCAGGTCAGCAAGAATGGAAAATCTAGGATAGGACATAGGTTCGGATAAAACGTAGGTTCTAGAATTATAAGGAGCACTACGAGTCCAAATCACACTCTAGGAATCCCTGAGAAGGAAGTATCAATAATTAGTTGATGATTACCTCTTTTTTAACCAATTATTTAATCCTAGTAAATGGATAGTGACTCAAGAAATTCTTGATGTAGATCATGCCCCGATTCGCACCCTTCGTAAGACTAAATAATGACAGCCACAACATGGACGAATATTATGCATTTGTGAAGAAGATGTGGAAGGTAGCACCAAAAGGAATGATAGAAGCCTATGGGGTACATTACGAACTGAAATACCCAGTGGTGACAGATATAGTAGATGAAAGAAAAGTATATTATAATACGGTGCATTACTATGTACTGATCAAGGCAGAACCCTCTGAAGGTCCAGAAAACGAACGTAACGGTACCTTGGAAGAATGAAAACAGGCGTACCCAGAGGCAAGGATCCTTAACATAAGGAGAATGTGGATTTAAACCCCAGAATGAAGATGGTGTGTAAATATAGATGTATAAATAAGTATTAGATGTGTGTGAATGTAAAATAAGTATTAGGCCCCAATATATAGGTGGAATATGAATGTATTTAGTAGAAATGTAAATATATGAATGTATGTAGTAGGAACATATTGTGCTATCAATAAATAAATATGCTTTTCCTATATTTTTATATTCCTGGTAAATATTTTTCTTAAGAATATTATGAATGTAGGTATGGACCTATTTATGCCAAGTTTGGAATGGGATGGGAGTGATTACACTTTGTACTTATACCAGCGCTATGTAAGGCTAATGTGGAACGCACCCGACTGGTACGACATCCATGTCTACCAAGTATTTTATGCAGTCATGCGTCCCATTATCAGAGACATCGAGGACGGAGCTGAAATATATTATGAAAATACAACCTACTGTCTGCATGTCCGAGACCCAAACCGCATCTACATCGGACTACATGGATATGAGGGTACACTAGATGACTTTGAAAGACTCCATCCAGAAGTTGATATCCTCACTGAGGAAATGATCCTCATTGAGGCTATAGTATAAGAAAAAAAACCTAACCATGAATGTATAGTGAAGAAGGAATCCTTCTCTTTTTGTCTGCTGTATGGTATTCTGAAAATCAGCAGATATGTATACAAGTAGAGGTAGACAGAGATAGATACTATGTCACATTTTGGAGAAGTGGAGTGACATGAGTAGGTTAGGTGAAAGGAATGTAAACAAATGTGAAGTTGAGAGTAGAAACCACATTTTGTATTACTCTCATTTTAGTGAAATATGTATAAATATATGGCTCTGCTGTACACCTTATTATGAATGAACATTATGAGTCGAATATCCCCTGAAAAATTGTGTCTTTTATTTCAGGATATGGACAATCATGATCAAACAAACAATCCACCACCTCAAGCATCAACTGAGCCAACCGTGGCTGACATGTTTTGTTTGTTCCAGCAACTATTGGAATCCAATAGTCAACAGGCCAATACTGCCCATGCAACAAATACCACAATACTGGAACAAATACAGAATTCTAATAATACCAAGGATAAAACCCTAAAAGAGTTCAGAGATCTTAGGCCGCCCAAGTTTAAAGGAACTGAAAGTGCGATGGAAGCGAGTCAATGGCTGAGAACCATTGAAGGTTTGATGAAGGCTGCCAAAGTTAAACCCGAGGATATGGTACCAGCAATCCGTATCCAGCTGGAAGACATAGCCGGATACTGGTGGAGTGCCGAGTACCCAGAAGATTTTGACCAGAACATGTCATGGGCAGAATTCAAGAAGAAATTTGAAGACAGATTCTATCCTAAGTCAGCGCGGATAGAATTAGAACGACAATTTAACTATCTGAAACAAGGGAGACGTATAGTTGATGAGTACGTCGCAAAATTTTTCAGGCTTAGTCGATTTGCCCCCAACATGATAGCGGATGAAGAAACAAAAATACCAGGTTCGTAGAAGGACTTGGAACCCAACTAAAAAGTAGGGTCGCCTCTTATCGGTGCCAAATATTTTCAGAGGCAACAGAAGCTGCTCGAGACTAAGAAAGGATCCTAAAGGAAGAACAACCTTTCCGGTCTTCACAACCTAAGAGAACTTTTGAGGAGGGGGCATCCTCCAACAAGAATCATTGGCAGGGACCGCCTAAGCGTCCTCAGAATGGCAACCCAGACAGATCCGTTATCTGTAATTACTGCCACAAACGAGGCCACAAGATAAATGCATGTAGAAAAAGATTGGGGCTTTGTTTAAAATGTGGAGCAGGAAATCATTCAACCAACCAATGCCCTCAATTGCCTGCAACTGGAGCAACCACGCAAAGTTTCAATCAAGGATATCGACCTCCAGTTCAAGGAACCCAACCTCGACCTATGATGCAGGCACCAACATCACAAGCAGGTATGGCTTATGGAAATCAGCACAGGCCGCCCTATGCTCCTCAGGCGTATCAATTTCAACAAGCACAACGGGCGGTTCAAGCCCAAAATAATAACAAAAAGAGGAATAAGCAAGGACAAGCATTTGTGATGGGAACTGAAGATGGAAATATCCCTGGTGAAGTAATTTCAGGTACTATTTTAATTTTTGCATATCCATCATCAGTATTATTTGATTCTGGGGCTACCCATTCATTTATATCATCTTCTTTTATATCACAACGTGAAATAGAGTCCCAACCGCTGCCTAAATCACTAAAAGTCCTCACCGGTAATGGAGTAGTAGAAGTCAGTCGGGTATGTAGTAGATGTCCCATAAAATTGGATGGAGGATCTTTTCGTACCCGGTTGCTCGTTTTCCCAACAAGCAACTATGATATAATATTGGGTATGGATTGGCTAACTGCAACATTAGCCAACATAGATTGCGGTCAGGGGAAAGTTTCCTTTCAACTTCCTGACGGAGAATTTTATGAATTTATAAGAGACCAGAATGAATTCAATGCAGAAGAACTAAAGAAATTTGAATTACCAGTACTGCTGCAAGGAGTGGCAGAGCAATCATTTCCAAGGGTAGTGAAAGAATTTAGGGACGTATTCCCAGAAGAATTGCCAGGGCTACCCCCAGATAGAGCTGTAGAATTCTCTATAGACTTAATACCTGGAGCTGCACCCATAGCTAAAAAGATATACCCAATGAATAAGGAGGAGCTGGTTGAGTTAAACAAACAAATAAAGGAATTATTATCCAAGGGATTTATTCAGCCTAGCGCTTCGCCATGGGGTGCTCCAGTATTATTTGTGAAAAAGAAGGATGGTACCCTACGCCTAGTGATTGATTATAGGGCCTTGAATGAGGTTACCATCAAAAATAAATATCCCTTACCTAGGATCGATCAATTGTTTGATCAGTTAGGAGAGGCAAGGGTATTTTCAAAAATTGATTTGAGGTCCGGATATCATCAAGTGAAGGTAAAGAAGAAAGATATTCCAAAGACTGCATTTAGAACTCGGTATGGGCATTACGAATTCTTAGTTATGCCATTCGGGTTGACAAATGCACCAGCTATATTTATGGACCTGATGAATCGAGTGTTTTATCAATATCTGGATAAATTTGTGATTGTATTCATTGATGACATTCTTATATACTCCAAAAATGAAGAGGAGCATGAAAAGCACTTGAGGATAGTATTGCAAACTCTGCGGGAGGAACAATTATATGCCAAGCTTAGTAAATGTGAATTTTGGCTGGACCAAATACCATTTCTAGGGCATATCTTCAGCGGAGAAGGCATCTCGGTAGATCCGAAGAAGGTGAAAGCAGTTAAGTCTTGGCCGACACCTAAGTCCGTAGCAGAAATCAGAAGTTTCCTAGGATTGGCTGGTTATTACCGAAGATTCGTAGAGAATTTTTCAAGAATTACAGAACCTTTAACCCGTCTTACCCGGAAGGAAGAAAAGTTTAACTGGACAGAGAAATGTCAAGCAGCATTTGACAAATTAAAGAAAAGATTAATTTCAGCCCCAATACTGGCGTTACCATCTGGTTCGGGTGGATATGAGATATATAGTGATGCATCAGGAAAGGGTCTAGGATGTGTACTGGTGCAGCACGGAAGAGTCATAGCATATGCATCCCGGCAATTAAAGACACATGAAAGAAATTATTCAACTCATGATCTCGAACTTGCAGCGGTGGTGTTCGCACTCAAATTATGGAGACACTATTTATACGGAGAAAGAATCAAAATATACACAGTCCACAAGAGCTTAAAGTATATCTTCACACAAAAGGAAATCAATATGAGACAAAGAAGATGGTTGGAGCTATTGAAAGACTTTGATATAGAATTAACATATCACCCAGGCAAGGCTAATAAGGTGGTCGATGCCTTAAGTAGAAGACCCGAAGCTTTCTTTTTGAATACACCCAAGGAAATCCTTGAGGATTTGAGAAAAATGGGAATTGAAGTAATATGCCCGATAACTGAAGGGATATGGCAAAACTTACAAGTGCAATCCTCCTTGATAGATATAATTAAGGAAGCCCAACAAAGTGATTCAAAACTTCAGAAAATTTGGAAACAAACAGAAGCAGGGCTCCAGACCGGGATAAGAAAGCATCCGGACGGATCGCTAAGATTCGGAGATCGATTATGTGTGCCCAGTGGAGATTTAAGAACGGAGGTCATGACAGAAGCCCATAACTCACAATATTCTATTCATCCGGGCAGCACTAAAATGTATAAAGATTTGAAACAGACGTTTTGGTGGCACGGGATGAAAAGAGAAGTCGCCAGATTCGTATCCAGGTGTCTCGTCTGTCAACAAGTGAAAGCAGAACATCAAAGGACAGCGGGACTTCTTCAGCCTTTGCCCATACCTGAATGGAAGTGGAAGCATCTTACAATGGATTTTGTGACAGGACTGCCTAGGACCCAAAGGGGTAATAACGCTATTTGGGTCATTGTGGATAGACTTACAAAGTCCGCTCGATTTCTTCCCTTTCGAGTTGGACAGTCAACATAGGTACTGGCAGAAATGTACATGCAACAGATTGTCAGTCAGCATGGAGTACCAGTGAGTATAGTATCGGATAGAGATACCCGATTCACTTCACACTTCTAGAAAAGCTTGCAAGAAAATCTTGGCACTCAATTGAAATTTAGCTCCGCCTACCACCCCCAAGCAGACGGCCAGTCTGAAAGAACCATTCAGACACTAGAAGACATGCTGAGAGCTTGTACTTTAGATTTTGGGGGAGCATAGGATGATCATCTATATCTGGTGGAATTTTCATATAACAACAGTTATCACGATAGTATCAAAATGGCTCCATTTGAAGCACTGTATGGTAGAAAGTACAGATCGCCGGTATGTTGGACCGACGTAGGAGAAATACAATTGTTAGGGCCAGAACTAGTGACACAAACTGTGGATATAGTCAAGACAATAAGAAGTCACCTGCAAGCAGCCCAGGATAGACAGAAGATGTGGGCTGATAAGCATCGAAAAATACTGGAATTTTAACCTGGAGATCATATTTTTCTGAAGATTTCACCAACCAAGGGAACCATCAGATTCGGGACCAGAGGAAAACTGAGTCCGAGATACATTGGGCCCTTCGACATATTGGAAAAAGTAGGGAATGTATCATATCGGCTTGCTTTACCCCCAACACTAGAGAGAGTTCACAATGTATTCCATGTTTTCCAATTACGAAGATATGTGTCGGATCCGAGCCATATACTCGACCATTCAGAAATCACCGTTGGGCCTACAATACAGATAGAACAGAAATCCGTTGGGATCTTGGATCGAAGAGAGAAGGTACTCCGCAATCGGATCATTCCATTAGTACTAGTCGCATGGAGCAAGGACTCACCTGGAGATTCAACTTGGGAGAAGGAAGAAGATATGCGGAAACAATATCCGTATCTATTTCCTAAGTCAGGTCAGTAATCATACCGCTACTCTAGTTATTTCAAATTTCGAGGAGGGAATTTTTCTAAGGGGAGTAGACTTGTCATACTCTTAGTTTCATTATTATTATTATTATTATTATTATTATTATTATTATCATTATTATGATAATTATTATTATTATTATTATTATTATTATTGTCATTTATTTATTTCCATGTCATGCCCTAACCCTAACCCTAGGTAGGACCAAGTGTCCCTAACCCTAACTCTAGGTAGGACCAAGTGTCCCTAAAAACATAAAAACCTAAGGGGCCAAGTGTCCCCCATGTGTCCTATAGACTTGTGTGGAAGGGGGACACCTCACCCACTTTCTCTCTATATAATTCTCTTTTCCCCCACACACAAACACACACATACCCAAAACCCAACACCACCAGCACCCTCTCTCTATATAACCCCCCCTTTTCCCTCTTTATAACCCACACAAACACAAAGAAAGACAAAAAAAAACACACACACACACACACACCCGACCCCCTCCAACCACCCGCTGCCGCTGCCGCCGCCCGCTCGCCGCCAGCCGCTTGCCGCCGCCGCCTGCCCGCCGCCGCCAGCAACCGCCGGCCACTTCCACCACTTCATCCACCTCCTCTTCTTCATCTCCTTCCTCTTCCACTTCAATTTCCAAGAAGGAAAACCCTAGGTAATCCTCATCTTCTTCCCCCAATCCTTATATTTCCAATTCAAACTAGGTTAGAGTACTAACAAGGGTTGTTATTTTGCTATTGGGTTCAAATTAGGGTTTGTGGAGAAGCCTAGGTCATTCCCAATCCAAGACAAGTCCTCTTCTCATCCTTCTTCTCTAATAAAGTTTTTTTATCCAAGTTAATTCTGAATAATTAGGAATTCATATTTAAATTCTAAATTTTAAGTTAAGAACATACAAATTTTCTTTTATGATAAGTTTATAGTAGGAATTGGAACTTGTATAGGATAATATAAACCTGAAGTTTCATGTTAGATATAAATTTTTTCATTTCACAAATATCATAATTTGGAATGTAAGTTAGGGTAATCTCACTAAATTATGTTTTAATTACAAATTCTGGAAAATTGGCAGCATCTAACCCAATTTGAGATATTTAAAATTTTGCAAATTCTGATTTCTAGAAAATGTTCAATTTTGATAGACATAGGCAAAGAAATTGAAATTGGGCACTGGAACTATTATTTGTGACATATCACGGGTAAGTATGCACAACTAAAGGAACTGATTGTGGACCTGAACTATTTGGACTTGAAATTGCCATGAACAAATAAACACACATGAACATACGGGACTCTCCAAGGGTAAGTTTGTCATACACATTGGAACTGAACAATTGGACCGCACGCCCGGAAGATAAAAGTACAAGGACCCTGCACTTCTCTACTTAATATTAAGTACTCAATGTTGTGTGTTCATAGTTAGAAATAAGTCTCGTTTTTACATTTTCCTGCTTCATGCACATATTAATATGGAAGAGTTATGTTTGATTTGATTTTCTTTATACTATCTACATGATATATATATATATATATATATGTATAAGGTCTTGCATATTAACTAGTATAGTTGGATAAATATTTGCTCATTTTGATAAACTGCAAAACTATTAGCAAGCCGCGACCCGACTAATTGCTAAAGAAAAGGTAATCATTGCTTGCTCAGGTAAAAGTCTCAAGTTCCTTATGTTCTTTTATAACTGCGTGATCCGGTGTTGAGAGTTGCTCCACCGAAGGGGTCGGCGAGCCCAATTATTTACTTGCGTGATTCCGGTGTTGAGAGTTGCTCCACCGAAGGGGCCGGCGAGCCCATATCTTTCTTTTATCATATATATGTTTTTTGTAAATTTTCGGGGCTCCTAAATACAAAGGAGACTCCGCCGAAATTTTTGAAAAATTTAGGAGATAGACAAATTTCTGACTTTCGAAAATTCTTAGAAAATTTCTTATCTAAGAAAGCATTTGGGAGGGAAGAACAACTGAATATCCCTAGATATCCCGTAACATAAATAACAAAAGCTGATCAGTATTTCAGAAATCTCGTGAATCAGTACATCTAGTTTCGACTAGGGTGTACTAGCCCAAGATAGGCTCGAAAATTAATGCATCTATTTGACAGTAACATCAATAGATGATTTTAGCCCCAGGGAGGCTCGGAAATCACAGCCTGATCCCAGTTTAACGGGATTGTTCACGGGAAATATTTAGAGGATTATTCGGAGTATTGTTCTCAAAACTGCATTTCATTTCAATCTTACTCCAGAAAATAACGCTGCCTATTATAGGTGGACAGTGTCCTTAATTGCTCAAGGAAAGCACTCCCTACTAAAAGCTCAAGGGAAGCTCGGAAATCTTATTATGGAGTAGGACGTTGATTTCATTCATGTTTTACTAAAGCAGATATATATATAGATATATATATATATAGCAGTGCAATTTGGCATACCCTGTTTCATTTTTTTTCTAAACTACATATTCCTTATTTTTGTTTAACTTTCACCGTTCTTGGCCGAGGACTTGCTTGTCGTTTTCTAAACGACCTAGTATTTGTTCACTAGGTGAAGAAGAAGAAGACGCCTCCGCCAAAGTATCGCCGCACTACAATAAGGAGTAAACTGTCTGGACTGCCTACAGTTATGGCCAGTAGTATCGTAGTTATTTTGCAAATCTACTTTTGTAATAATCTGTAATAGTACTGTTGGAAAAGTTCCCTGTATAACAGCTACACTATATTTTAATACCATGAAAATTTCTTATATTTTCTATTCTGCTAATGATTTTGGGCGACAATCGCGAATTTCGACACGTAGCCTGGGGATGTGTTATGACGTCACCCTTCCATCCGGGAAGCGGGACGTGACAGTGGTGATTGTGTTTATGTGCAGCATGGTGATGATTATATCTCTGTGTAGCATGGTGATTATGTGTCACATTAGAATGAGAATGATTTCTACGTGCATGTGGTTTGTGTGCTGTATGGAAGTGGGTGTACATATAAGCATATTTGCGTGCTGCAGGTGGATGACGTGTTTGACTATTTTCAGCAGTGTTGTGTTTTGTGTGTGTCTCATGTGATTGGGTTTGAGGTTGAGCAACCTGTTTTTCCAATCTAGTCTCTAATTTCTTAGAGACAGCCTGCAGTTCATTAATCTTAGTATTCAAACCATAAATCTTAGTGATAGAGATCTTGTGTCTATTCTTTTCTTCAGCAATCTCAGTGTTGAGTGTTGTAACTCTTGTGTTTGCTTTTCAATGCGTGCTTCGGCATCATGTAGGCTTGATTTAAGCTTAGACACCTCATTTGTGACTTCCGTGGGTGAAGTGTCTCTAATATTATCAAGCAATGAAGAGAGTCTTTGAATCTCGACTTCATAACTTTTGATCTTCTCCTTGGCGTGTTTATATTTACTAATGACTTTCTTGTGGTCATTGAGTAAATCATTGAATGCATCGCCAAGTTCGTCAAAAGTGAAATCATCGAGAGTTTCGCTAGTTACCTTGTCGGATGTTGCCATTAGGCATACATTGGCAGTATCTTGAGGAGAGTCCTTTTCTTCCTCAGAATCACTAGGTTCGCTTTCATGCCAAATGCTTGTGTTGGCATATTTTCTTGAGGAAGCCTTCTTGTATGGTTTCTCATATCGGTTACTCTTCTTTGCGAATGGACAATCTTTTCGGACGTGTCCAGTCTTCTTGCAACCGTAGCATGTTGGCTCTTCTTCGTCATCTTCTTGCGGTTCCTTCTTTCTTTGATTGAAGCGAAGGAATTTCTTGAAGTTGCGGACAAAGAGAGCTTGATCATCACCTTCCGAGTTTTTGTCATCCGTCTCTTCAGGATCAGCCCTTCGTCGATGAGCTTTAAGGGCAATCTCCTTTGTCTTAGGAGCAGGCTCTTCGAAGTCTTTAAGGTCAAGCTCATGAGTCATCAGCTTTTCCATCAAAGTCTCCATGGACATAGTTGTGAGATCATTTCCTTCTATGATGGCTGTCACCTTAGGATTCCAAATCTTTGGTAGCCCCCTAAGTAGCTTGCGGATCTTCTCGCGATTTGTATATTGCTTGCCGAGAGAAGACATGGGGTTGATGATGTCGAGGAATCTTGTGAACATTTGTGTGATCGTCTCATTTGGCTTCATCTTGAATGCCTCATAGTCTTGAGTGAGACGACTTAATTTTGACTTCTTGACTTGAGTGGTTCCTTCATGCGTCACTTCTAGAAGTCACCATACTTCGTGAGAGGTGGTGCATGTTGAGACCCTGTTAAACTCATTCCTGTCTATAGCACATAATAAAACATTAATAGCTCTCGTGTCTAGACTCGCCTGTTTCTTTTCCTCGTCAGAATATTTGTCATGTGGTTTCTCAACGAGATCACCATTGACAACTATTCTGGCGGGTTTTTTGTAACCATCGGTAACAATGGTCCACAGGTCGAAGTCTAGCGACTTGAGATAAAAGCTCATCCTTGTTTTCCAATAGGTGTAGTTTGTCCTATCAAATATGGGAGGCCTATGAATGGACTGCCCTTCACCGTGATTGGAAATCATGGATTGTGTGGTTGCCATGGATCAGCTCTAGGATGTTAGTCCTTGTTGAGAGAACAGAGCTCTGATACCAATTGAAGAACAAAAGGCAACTCTAGAGGGGGGTGAATAGAGTTTATGACAAAAAATATCCAATTAAAAATTAAACTCTTTCACCAACAGTAAATAATCAGAGTAAATGCGGAAATAGTAAAGAGCGAGAAAGCATACGCAAACACAGCCGATTTTAACCTGGTTTCCCTCGTGGAGGACTAGTCTAGGCCTGAGAACTCTAGCTCAGGATTAAATCTACTATTTGTGAAATAGTAGTTACACCCCGTGCCTTTTCTTCAGAAGAGCACGTCAACTTCTTACAGAGATCGCAGTGACGATGCTTGGAATTTTCCAAGCGACTTCTTGAATGTCACGCCCCGACCCGGGAAATCGCTCGTCCTCACTAGATTTTACCCGAATCATCGTCCTCGCTGGGGCGTGATGCCGCACGAGCCTGGAGTTGCGCTCGTGCAAGACAAGATAACAGGTTCACATAGAACAATCTCAAATCGATAACATAAGCAGCGGAAGAAAACAAAGTTAAACATAAGAATCTCTTTTATTCATAATGAACTGAAGATTTCAAAGGCTCTGAATAGCCCCAACATATATGCCAATTGGCTACAACGCTCATGATCTCTCTAGCTCACAAAGGATTACATTGTTCCATACATTATGCCTCTTTATAGCCACCAAGTAGTCTTCGGCCGAACATCTCCATGTCGCAAGTCCGAACGCATATGCGGTAGCTCCTCTTGAACGCCAAGGACTCCATGCCTCGGCACGTCCAAGCCAAGCTCCGCCCCGAGCCGATCATAACCTGACCTGCACATAAACTAGTGGGGGATTAGTGCTTTCGTCCTCGCTTCGCACTGATCAAGACGCGCTCGCATCCAAACCAACACTCAATTCATTTAGTGAACATGCATCTTAATTTGTGATCTTTCTATTTAGCCTTAGGATCAGTTTCATGGCAATACTCATGCATACATACTTATCATCATGTGTTTGATACCGTGTTCTTGCAGCAGATACAGTTAGACATAATCTGAACATAAAACATAGTGATCGTGCACATCCCGTCTCATTTTCCTTAGCCTGCAGTGGTTAGAACTTAACATAAGCAATCATACGATTCGTACAACCGACCAATCATAAACGTAAACATATGCATAATGGGTGACAGACCCTGCGCCTGCACCCAGCTCTCATCTCAGCCCACCGGCCCTAACTATATGAAGGTCACGGTGTTTCGCACCGTAATGGACTTGGCATCTCATATGTGTAAGCCTACAATCGCTTCGATACGGGTTGCTAGCCCAGTATCCGAAGGATCCCAAACTTACGGATATCATAGCTTATAACAGCACTGGACGGTCGCAATCCGTCCGAATGTTGTGCACCATAAATGCCACACATAATTCCTTCCTAGGCCGAACGGTCCCGGCGCCCCGGCGTAACCGTTCGAGGGAAGCCGTACCCGTGCACGGGCCATCCGAGTCCATTGACCATGCAATATGTACCATATCATACAATCCATAGCATACCAACCGATCTAGTATTCCATAAACATAGTCTCGCACATAAACGGTTTCCCGTGCCATAAACATAATCCATCATTCGCATGGGGAGCTCCGTCGGCGTTATGCCCCAACACATCTATATTGATGCACGACGCCCAACGGCTTAGTCATCTCATACTTGTAATCAGCGCGTCCCGTTCATAATGTTATTCGCATAGCCTACTTCCGTATTTACTTAGTTATTTCGTAGCTTAAGTGCACAAAGGCACGCTCAGCACCATAATCAATGTTCTACACCTAGAGTTCAATATTCTCGGAGCCGTGCACATGATGCACATCTCGATGTTGTCTTTCAATGTTCTACCATCATGCCCTATCGCGACCCGTGCACTTGATGCACGTCGCTTCAATTGTTCGATTGTTCAATGTTCTATCTTAGTGTTCAACACATATTTTAGACACTTACTCGCCGAGCCACGCTCGCTAACTCGATAACATATTACGCATACCATAACATATTTTATTAGACGTGAAGGAATAGGGAGAGAGAGTCAAGAACCCGCCCACCTTAAGCCGATACGCCTTGCCGTTTCGCCGATTGAAGCATCTCGCTTCCATAACTCGATCGCATAGCTAACTCCCGGACTTAGCCATTCCTTTGAACTACTCGATTGATTTGGCCTATCGCGCCCATGCCACAATCCGTAATCCAGCATAAAGGCATAGCCTGCACACCAGATCAACTAACATTAGCACTTGCTCAAACGGAACTTATCCTTTGCATCGATTCGATTCATAGATTCCAACCGACTCAAAGCTTACCTTTAGCCAACGTAACTCTCGTATCGATTCGCATCGATACCTCATCGGGTCAACGCAACTCTTCGAGTCAACGACTCATCATAATGCACCGATGCGGAGCGGGGCATTACATTGAACTCTTGCACAAACTCCTAACTGAAAAGTACTGAGCACTTCGAGGCTTAGGAAGCTTGTGGCTAGTAGATGAGAAGGGTACAGCTTGTATAAGGCTTTAGAGAGAAGAGAAGATTGGATGATTAAAAATGGGAGAATTTATGGCCTATTTATAGGATACCAGATAGGCAGAATTCTGCCAGAATTCTGGGTCAAATATTCAAAAATTTGGCCGTTGGACAACTTGCATCCAGCCAACCCTAAAAATTAGGGTCCTGGATTTTAGGAGGCAGAGTTCGGCCCGAACTCTGTGTGGAGGCAGAGTTCGGTCCGAACTCTGCCTCCAGAGCACAGAACTGGTCCAATGGGTAAATAGGCTTATTTGGATATTTGTGGAGCTTTTGTTTTGAGGTATGGGTATAGGTTAAGTCTCAAATTGCTCAGTACGACTCAGTTTACATATGTCTAGACTCAATAAAAGTGTAAAATACAGACTTAAAACATTTAACATAGCAGGTGCGAGCCGTCGTCCATCTTGTACTGAGTTCAGTCTTCATGTGTCGTATTGAAATATTACAAGTATCATGTCGTCAATTGTATCAATATTTGGTTGACTGTAATTTTGTGTCAACACATAGATCATCCCAACCAATTGCATGGACCCCCCTCTCTCCAAATAAAGTTGGCACATATCCGCTTTATTCTCGTAATAGTAGCCGCGGGAAGTAGGATTGTCTGTAACCAATAGTTGGCCACTGCAGTAACGACCGTTCTCACCAACTCTATCTGCTCACCAAATGACAAGCATTGAGCTTGCCATCCCTCGACTCTCCGTTGCACATAATCCACCAGGCTCCGGCAGTCATGCTTCCGCGCATAATTAATCGCAAATGATATGCCCAAATATTTAACATGCAATTCATCGCGCTCCACCCCCATAATCATTGCTTTTTCCTCCCTCTCCGAACAATGAGTGCTAAAGAATACCTATACCTACATTTTTTCATAATTCAGCTTAAGTCCCGTGTATCTGCCGAACACATCCAGAATATCAACTAACTTCTGTAGGCCAGATCGCGAAGGTACGATAAAGACAACCATGCCATTCTCGTAAATCAAATGTGAAATATGCAGATTAATCTGCTTGTATAACGGGGTAACCTGTTTCATAATGACTGCAGAATCCAACAGACATGAAAAATATTTCATTATGATAGTAAATAAGTACGGGGAGAGGGGGTCACCCTGACGCAGTCCACGGTTGCTCCCGAAGAATCCATATGGCTGTCCATCAATCATAACTGAGAATGTAGGAGTAGTTATGCGTTTCCGAACTCTTTCCACCCACACTCCATCGAATCCCATAGGTAGTATTATCTGACACAAGAAGGTGCGATTTACAGTATCATACGCCTCTTGCAGATCAATTTTGATGCAAGCCTTCTATCCTCCCACCTTGTTGAACCGACAAACTATCTCATGTGCTAGCAGATTATTATCCGCTATGTCCCGTCCTTTGATAAAAGCTGCTTGACAAGGAGATATCAGCTCCTTTGATAAAAGCTGCTTGACAAGGAGATATCAGCTCTTTCATTATGCCCTCCATGCGCCTGCACATCACCGTCGTGATTGATTTGTATAGAAAATTGCAACAAGATATTGATTGAAAATTCCCAAGAGATGTGGCTCTTCTTCTTAGGGATTAACGTAAGAAACGTATGATTTAACTTCCGAAGAAGCCGACCCTGAATAAAGAAATCCGAGACCCGTCCACGTAGACACGCCAAAGCCCCCCCAAAGCCCCTCCCTCCCGCACCATCGGAACGGGAGGCGCGCGCGGGAGCCCGCTCGATCCAACGTTCGAGGGCGACGGGCGGGGCTCCCGATCCGCCCCTCTCTCTCAAACGTATGATTTAACTTCCGAAGAAGTCGACCATGAACAAAGAAATCCGAGACCCGTCCGCGTAGACACACCAAAGCCCCCCCACCTCCCCTCCTCCTGCACCATCGGAACGGGAGGCCCGCGCGGAGACCGCTCGATCCAACGTTCGAGGGCGACGGGGCTCCAAGGGCGGGGCTCCCGATCCGCCCTCTCTCTCTCTCTATATATATATATATATATATATATATATATATATATATATATATATATATATATATATATATATATATATATATATAGCCGTCGTCCAGGACCGACCTTGACCCCTCTCTTTTATAAATTTTATAAAATATAGAGGTTGTCAGTGTTATAAGTTTGAGTAATACTATGGAGATACACTTTTCTTGACACACTTCATAGCCACACTGATGTGGAATTGCATTATTGGATGTCAAGAAAAACATTAAAAGGAGGTAATAATTGACATCCAATAATGCAGTGCCACATCAGTGTGGCTATGAAGTATGTCAAGGAAAGTGTGTCTCCATAGTATTACTCTATAAGTTTCTATAGAAAATATAAACTATAATGGTGGTCCGTACAATTTAGTTTCAAATTAGGGATAATTTTTTTTAATAAGGGTAAAACATACGGATAGTTACACTATGTTTGGGAACATAGGAGGGGAGGGAGAGGAAAATTTGAGAGGAAGGAAAATTGAGGGAGAGGAAAATTAACTTTACCTCTTCTTGTTTGGATGAACAAAAAGTAGGGGAAGGAAAAGTTTAAAAATAATTTTTTATTTGTTTTTGGATATAGGTATAATTACTATTTCCTCCTTGGTATTCTCAAATGATGATTTAATATTAACTTTTTGAGGGGTAGTGGGGTAAATTCACTCAAATTCCTCTCATCTCTCTCCATTTTCCTCCCACATTTGGGAGGAAAATTTTTTGGTGGGACCCACCTACTTTTTCCTCTCAAATTTTCCTCCCCATGTTCTCTCCCCCTTTCCAAACACCATCATTTAAAATTTTTCTCTCACTTTCCCCTCAACTTTTTCCTTCCTTCCATTTTCCACCCTTTCCAAACAGTACCTAAAGGTAATTTTTCCTTAATTTTCAGTTAAAGTAAATTTTTTAATAAATATTACCGATGGGATACATTCATTTTGTTTTATTTTATACATGAAAAAAAAACCTTCTTAAATAGATGGAAATTTCAATCTCCATTAGGCCTGTCAATGGTAGCTTATTGGTCGGATATTGGCAATACCATATCCGAACCATTAACTATCGGATATATCCGATAACTATCCGATATCCGATCGGATATACGTTTTGGCTACCATATCCGTTACCGATAATTTTATCGGATATCGGATAATATCCGAACCAATAAGATTACTAAAAAATATATTAAAAAATGGAAGAAAAGAATCAGAACCAACAATTTCCACATTGGAACAACAATATTTTGTCATAATTCTCCACACAAGCACAAATAACTAATAATCTCATGCATACATTGAATACATTGCCACATATATATTTTAAATTTATTAAAAAAATTAAATATTATTGGTTCGGATTTTATTGGTTCGGATATGGCACTTACCGTATCCGTATCCGATATCCGATAAATATCCGATAAGATATCCGAATCCGTATCCGTATCCGAAATTTCGGATATTTTCGGTTCGAATACGGATCGGATACGGATTTTCGGTCAACCATTGACAGGCCTAATCTCCATGACCCAAAATTTGCGTTACTGATGACACAATAAGTACGTAACGGCGCAAACAGGTCAGTAAATAAATAAATAAATACTGAATATTGTAATATTAAAGACAATTTCGAGCAATAAAAGCCTTCTTTTTTTTGTTTGTTGTAAGAGAGGAAGCCATTTGCTAATATTCCCACACACAGCATCAGAAGAGGAAAGAGGAGGAGGAGAAGATGAAGCGATCGTCGTCGAAGCGCGCGGTGGTGACGGCGTGGGTCCGCCGCCAGCCGCCGAAGGTGAAGGCTGTGCTGGCGGTGCTGGCGGCGGCGGCGGCGCTGCTCTTCCTTCGGTTCGTCGTCCGCGACCACGACAAGCTCTTCGTCGCCGCCGAGCTCTCCCACGCCGTCGGTATAGCGTGCCTCATCTACAAGCTCACCAAGGAAAGGACCTGCGCCGGTCCGTCCCTCTCCTCTCTCTCGTCCTTTTTTTTTCTCGAAAACCCTGATTAATTGTTGATTATTTGTTTGGTATTTTTTTTCTTTCTTTCTTCTAGTGTTCTTTGGGTGCTTTAGTTTTTGGGAGATAGGAAATTGATAGCGAAGGGTGTCCGTTAAGAGTAGAAAATTTGATTTGATTTTGATTTGTATTTTTTACATTTATGAGAATTTTTTTAGTTATTTTGATTGCTAAAATTTTCTCGATTTTCCAGTGTTGACATCTATAGAAATTAGATCTGCAGATTTTTTTTACACTAGAACGTTTAGATTTTTTTTATTTCCGGTCAATAGGATGGCAAGTGTATTTAGGTTAAAAAATTTATTTTTGGAAATTGTAAATACTCGGGTAAACAAGATGGAAATTGTAAAAGAGTACCTGAGGATTTTTTTTGCCCGGGTAAAATATTCTTTTTTATTTATTTATCTTTCTCCTACTATTATTTATTTTATTTTTCCATTTTTTAAGATTTTTTTCAGTTTTTTTCCATTCTTTTAAGAATTTGTTTTTTTTTTTCATTATTATTATTATTTTTTGAGATGTCCGGGAATACGCTCTCAACTTAGTGCACGCTGTATTGCATGCTTGTTGGGCCCACTGTCCTCAACTCCCACCAAATACTTTGAAAAAATAATACGCCCCTGGCTCGATCTGCTGATCTTCCGGTACTCAGTCCGGGTCTTACTCCTCTCCTCTGTAACCACACGAGCCACTCGAGTTCGGTTCTTTGTTTTTATTTAATAATTCTTTTTTTTAATAATTTTCATTTTTAAGTCTTTTTTTCATTTTTTCAATTTTGTTTTAAATCCTTTTTTTTCGTGAATATTTATAGGGTAAAGTGCAAAAAAAACCTCTAGTTAGATTCCTGCTTTTTGTACTAAAAGATCCTATGCTCTTAAAATTCCTAAAAGTATGAAATCTGCTCATTTTGTCCCATTTCCGTTAGGGTCCGACTATTGACACCCCATCTATTTCTAAGTTGACCCCAATTTCTAAGTACACCCCACCTAAAAATAAATTAACTTATAAAAATACTAAGTACACCCCAAATGTTGACAAAAATACCCTTATGACTTAAACCATAGTCTACAACCCCTACATCCCAATTTCTAAGTACACCCCATTCCTCTCTATACACAAAATTCTACATTCACCCCACTCTCCTCTCTCCCTACATACACCTCCACTCTACTCTCTTCCCCATCAAACCCTAACCCTAACCCTAACTACTCTCTTCCTCCACACTACTCTCTTCCCCATCTCTGTTGGACTTCTCTCCAACACCAGATTTGAGTCGGAGAAGTCCCCCATTGTTCACCCCACTCCGAGAAGTCTCTTCACCATGGATCGAGGTGAGTATCAAACATTTCAATCCAAACTACATTCTCTCCCATTGTTTTGTCGAGCATTTAGGGTTAGAACCCCATTGTTTTGTCGACCATTTAGGGTTAGAACGAAAGAACAGATCGAATTTTTCCCCAAAATTTACGGATCTGTTCGACTCTGGTCGGTCGGACACACAGCAATGTGTTCGACTCACGATAGTCGAACACCTTGCTTACTGTTCGACCTGTTTCGGTCGAACAGTACAGATTTGTTCGACCTGTTATGGTCGAACAGTGTGGGTTAGTTCGACTCTTCGAGACCGAACAATACAATTTAAAAAATATTTCTTTAAGCCATGTTATTTTGGTGGAACTTGTAGGAAAGCAAACTAGTAGGAGGGAAACGACTCATGCTTCAGCTAGGAGACGTCGGGCTGAAGAGCAGGAACTTGCACGTCTTCAACAACAAGCACTTGTTGCTTCGACTCAAACGGCCGACCAAGAGCAGGAGCAAGAACGCCACACTGATGAAGAGTGCCACACTGATGAAGAGCGCCAAACTGATCAAGAAGAGGATGAGGATGCTGACATTTTGACAGGGCCTTGTCCCGGTGGACCCGAAGATCCACAACTTATTCCAAGTTTCAAGACACATGTGGCGTACGAGATTTGGAATGGCATTGAGAGGGACGTGTTAAGGTGTTGGTGCCACACAACGAAGCTGTACGCATGGAAGTTGGAAGGTAACATAAATCCTGTCCTTCAAAATTCTCGTATAGCCAACATAAGGTCGTTTTCGTACAAGACGCCAAATAAGAATCTAATTTGTGCGTTTGTTGAGCGTTGGCAACCGGAGACCAACACATTTCACATGCCGTTCGGAGAGATGACAATTACATTAGATGATGTTTTTTGTCTTACCGGACTCCCGGTAAGTGGCTTACCGGTGGTGGAACCAGTGTCAGCAAGGGGACCGGAGGACCCTAAGAAGATGATTCGTAGATTGTTGGGGGTGTCAGAAATTGAGGCACAGGATGAGCTATTGAGTCAAAGAGGTAGCTCGGTCCGGATGGAGTGGCTCCGGGCTAGATTTGAGTCGGATGTGAGTAGCACGGATTCGTCGAAAAGAAGACGTGCTGCCCGTGCGTACTTATGGTATGTGCTTGGATGCACCATTTTTGCTGACAAAAGTGGGACACGGGTTGACACAAAAATTCTAGCCCTTCTGGAGAATGTCAACAACGTCGATGACTACGCTTGGGGAGCAGCTGCTTTAGCTTTCTTGTATCGACAGCTTGGAGTAGCATCTCGGAGTGGGGTGCGGCAAATTTGTGGATACCTGACTTTACTGGAGGTAACTATATCTCCTACTTATATGTTTTAATTTAATGTTATACATCCGACCAATATGCTTCATATTATTTTTTTTTTGTAGGCCTGGATCTTCGAGTACTTTCCGTTCACGAGGCCTACCCATAACGTCAATTATCGGATGGGGGAACCACTTGCTATGAGGTGGGCCAATAGGCCCCATGTTGGAGGAGGTACCAACCTGATCTCATCCATCAGGGAGGTATTGGACAATCTTCAAGTCCACAATGTGAGTGTAATTTCGTCCATTTTACTGTCGCTATATATGTGTTCTATAATTGCTTAAATTTTTATTGTAGGTGAATTGGACACCCTATAACGGGATGAGGGACACTTTTCCTCGGGACGAGGTGACTTTTTTTTCATGGATGTATACGTGCATTTGACAATGTAGAGCCATATCATCCCGACCGTGTCCTTCGACAATTTGGCCTACGACAGAAAGTTCCTTATCCTCCGTTGTTTCCAAATGAGGTTCGACGGGGAAACACGAGCCAGAAGTACAAGCTGGCGTTCCATGTTCTAGGAGGCTACTTCCAATACTGGCGCAGCCATGTACTGTCTGCCGAAGCCCGTGGGGGAACTGCAAACCCTGCATGGGAGTGTTCACCTGATTATATGGACTGGTACAAAAAGTTTTCACATCCTATTGTCCAGAATCCGAAGAACGTCTCTAGTGCTGCGGGGACTACATCTACACAGACAGGGCCACAACCATGGGACATGAGTGGGAATGCTTTGGGATATCTGGAACCAGTCTACCAGACATGGATCTCAAACCGAGAGGCGCTAGACATTCCGACCTATGAGACGGCAATAGTCGGAGCATATCGAGCATTGAAGCTACAGTCTCCAGAGGAACCTGAATCTTCAACGAGGGCGACTGGTAGACGTAGGCGACGTAGATCGTAGATATCTTGTAATGTTTTGTGATATACTCGAATGCGTTATCGACGCTAGATATCTTGTTATGTTTTGTGATATTTTGTGATATACTCGAATGCGTCATCGACGCTAGATATCATGTTATGTTTTGTGATATTTTGTGATATACTCGAATGCGTCATCGACGCTAGATATCTTGTTATGTTTTGTGATATTTTGTGATATACTCGAATGCGTCATCGACGCTAGATATCATGTTATGTTTTGTGATATTTTGTGATATACTCGAATGCGTCATCGACGCTAGATATCTTGTTAGCCCGCAAGTTCTTCTCAACACACAACCACAAAGTAGGGGATCGACGCCGGTATCATCTAAACTCTTCAACTCGTCATAAATCCTACTGAGAGCATTATGAGACACCAACTCGCGAATAATCTTAAACAAGGGAGAACTGTATCGATGAGGTGTCACATTAAGGCTCGTCTCAAATGAGCTCTTAATTTGGTTGTGTGAATTTGTCAGCAGACTATGTATCCTTTCCCACGATATCTCGAAAGTTGATTGACTAGTCCCAAGTTGTTTTTTCAACTTTGCGTGTGCACTCTCGGCCCTGTGAGTATCGAAAACATGGAGTCAAAAAACTCACGTAATACTGTAAAAAAAACATTCATATGTATATACAAAGTATTGCTTGAAAACACATACCTACTACTCGCCGTGTTCTCAAAATGCATGACATTATTAGTCCAACATGAAACAAATTTTTCTTTATACGGCTCTATCCAATTCTTCACAGCATAATTAACTGCTTTTGGGTAATCCCGGAAATCTTCATGAAATCTTCTAAGTAATTCATTGAATCTCAGTTGATCTTCAGCAAGAATCAACGAATTCCAAGAGTTATTGAAAGAATCCCACTTCTCCTTCGTACGAAATAAATTCTTACAGTTAGCCAATATATTCTTGCTTATATGCCACCGACATAGCAAATGTGCAGCCCTGGGAAACGTAACACTGATAGCATTCATAAGTGCAATCTCACGATCAGTGACAATGACATTGGGTAAGCTTGATTGAGCAAATAGATCTTTAATCGTACTAAGCGCCCATATATAATTGTCCTCCCGTTCCGCCTCCAAATATATACACGCCACAGAAAATGTAATATCCGTGGAAGTTACTCCAACTACTTCCAATAGTGGCATCTTGTACCTATTAGTCTTGTAGGTACAATCCATCAATAAAACGTTGGAAAAAGCACGCAACAAGTCCACACTTGTCGGGTGGGCATAAAAAAGATCCTTCACTCTATCTGTTTGCTCACATCTCCTCACCAGATAATAATACTTTTCCGACTCCAACTTTCCCAACAAGTATTGCATTTGGGATAGCCCTCCATGCTCGGCAACTCTATGCTTATGACGAGCATTATAAATTGTCTTCAATGTCGATTCATTCTCCCCAAAGGATTCCTTCAACGTGCTCAATATATCTTTTGGCCTTGTATTATTTTTTGTCAAATCTTTGACGAGTTGGTCTTCGGCTGCTGTTAGTCGACCAACATAGGAGTGCCCAACCAAATTTCGACCCATTGGGTGATTATGTGTGCCGCACATAACCTTAAGTGACCATTGCCCAACATCATTGCATTGTACTCCTTTCAACTGAAACGGACAATCACATTTTTTCGTGCCCGTAAGCCGTTCAGGTCTTCGCTTCTTCGCAATATTAGCCAAATTTGCTTCATCAACTTTTACCTTCCGTCGCACATATTTACCCCCTCGCTCGCAACCCAGGATTACTCGAGCTCGTCTTCCTTCTCCTTTATCCGACCGTTTAACCAAAACTACTATATTATGAAGGTTTCCTATCGATCGTACCCAATTCACCAATGACTCTCGACTAACAAATAATTGATCAGTTTGAAATTCTTCAGAGAAATCAAGTTGTTGTTCGTACATCGGGTGCGTGACAATACTCATCTCAATGTTAACCGCAATGTCATCTGAAGTGTTTTCCTATGAAGATAAATACAAATATCGGATTAGGTTGGAAAATAAAATTTTTAAATTTAACTCAAAAAAAGTACTGTTCGACCGACATAATCCGGAGAAATCCACACTGTTCGACCAGTACAGGTCGGACAGTTCAAAAAACGTTCGACCTTCCCTCGTCGAACAGTGTAGATTTGTCCGACTTGTTATGGTCGAACAGTCCGCGAATTTTGTTTTCTTCTCAAAATCGAAACAGCCGAATCAATACTTGAAAAAAAACATTGGTAGGACTTACATTGGGTACGGGAGATCTTCTATCATTACTTTGGCCCTCCATTGTAATTTCTTCAAGCTTCAAATAATGTCTTCTAAGGTTTTTGGATTAGTTATTGAAGGGGTGGGGTTAGTGAAGGGGTGGGGTCCTATGGCTGTTTGGGTTTGGGTAGAATTAGAAATAGGAAAAGGATAAAGCAGTCATTTCATAATACAACTTAAGTTATGAAAAGAAATTGGGGTCAACTTAGAAATAGATGGGGTGTCAATAGTCGAACCCTTTCCGTTAACTGCTGTTAAGTGGGATATGTAATGACCATTTTACCCCTCCTCCACTCCCCACCTTCTCTCTCCGGTGGTGCGGGGAGGAGGAGGAGGGGGGCGGGGAGGAGGAGGGGGGGCTGGTCGGAGTGAGGAGGGGGGCCTGAGGGGGGCGGGGAGGAGGAGGAGGAGGGGAGGGCTGGCCGGAGTGAGGAGGGGGGGGGGGCTGAGGGGGGCGGGAGGAGGAGGGGGGGGGCTGGCCAGAGTGAGGAGGGGGGCTGGCCGGAGTGAGGAAGGGGGCTGAGGGGGGCAGGGAGGAGGAGGAGGAAGTGGGGCTGGTCGGAGTGAGGAGGGAGGCTAAGGGGGAGGAGGAGAGGGGGGGGGTGGTGAAGGGCGGGGGGGGGGGGGGGGGGGGGGCTGGTGGTTAAAGGGGGGTAGTTTAGGTATTATTATTATTATTATTTTTTAAAATGTCATTAACGGTCAAAGCTAATGGTCAATAGACGGTAGGGGGCTTTCCGAGCAAGTCGTATATTGCGGGGGTCTTTATTTGCTAAATTTAATTAAAAGGTCTTTCTAAGCGAAAGTTACAAATTTAACGAGGGGTTTTTTGCAATTTACCCATATTTATATATTCACCAAATACAATTATTGGGAATTCAATTCCATGGAAGTTTATTCCCGGAAATATAGTATTCCCAGCTATATAGTATTCCAAACGCCTCCTAGGTTAGAAGTCGGTAGTGATATGTGCTAGGAGGTGATATGTGCCAGGAGGAACAGACCCAAAAAATGTGGGTTGTGTTGTGTCGGACACGTATCGGACACAACCAAGGCACTCTAAAATACAAAGGTAAACCAAAATAGCTGGTGTCCGTGTCGCTGTGTTCTTACCTTTTATTGTCGTATCTGTGTCCGTGCAACACGGTGTGTGTGCCTGTCCTGGATGAAATTTCTGGATTTTGAGTAAAATAGGTTTTTTTTATGAACATATTAAGTAGAAAAAACGGTAGGTTTGAAAAAATGTTACCGAACATGGTAGTTTTCTAAGTTACTTTTCGGAAGCTCCGTTTAGCTTCACAAAAATGATATTTGACTCCCAATAACAAGCGGGAGCTGCTACTCCCAAATACGTGGCATTTTTAGATTGGTCGAGAGAATCAATTATTAAAAATAAAAAGTTAATTTGAAAAACCTAAAAGCTAATTTAAAAAGTTAAACTAAAAAAGTTAATTTAAAATTAACCTTATAGTTTAACTTTTCAAATTAACCTTTTAGGTTTAAGAATTAATTCTCTCTGGACCAATCTAAAAATGCCACGTATTAGGGAGTTGTAGCTCCCTCTTGTAGTCTTGTTAGAGGGAGCCAAATAGCATTTTTGTAACTAAAAGATTGTGGTTTGGGAACCTTATTTAACTGAGAAAATTGTGTTATTGGAACACAATTTCCTAGATAAGTTGCATTTTCAGTTGCAGCTTCACTTTCCTTTGACATGAACTTGCCTTTGCTCAAAATAGGAATGTAGTTAAATAGTGTTTTTTTTTCTGAAAGACAAATTTGGAAACTATCTTAATTGGGTAATTTTTTGCAGAGCTACCGTTTCGAAGAATATTTAAATGAAAACAAGGAAACTTTTACTGTGATATGGTAGTAACCATTTTCTAATTGCATATACCAATATAGTTGAACATAGTTATTTTACTTATACATAAATTTCTTTGAGAATTGAATCAAAATGAATATTTCAATTGGTTGAAGACGTAGCTTATAGAAAACGCCAGTTTATATTAATCGTTGTTGATACTTGGTAGCTATAATTGATGCTTAAAACTGTATTAGAGGATTCTATGGACTTAATGAACATGATAGCTAGTTCCCAATTCCAAAGCCTTTATATTATCCTTGGCATATTATTATGCTAGATAATACAATTTTGCATATTTTCCAGTAACAGCAAAATAATGGATAGGAGGATTAGTTTGAGGTTAGAGGGGTCCTGGCAATGGAGACACGCACAAGACCTCGTGTTTGGAGTAGATAGAGGGTCCATGAGTGTATGAACTTGTCACTCTTTTGTTCTTCAGATACAATCATTATCCATAACTGGTTGATTTTATGTGTATGATATGTAAATACAAATGTGGTGGTGAAAACTTTTAAGATTAAAGAAGTTGAATTGTTGTCTTAAGGTGTCAAAGTCCTTTTTATCCTCGGAGTTTGTCCGGGTCTATTTCGTTGCACGTTATTCCTCGTTTGTATGTTGCATCATTTCTCAATCCCTCTCTCGGACGGATCTCAGTTGCATGCTCCGCTCCGACTTTTGTCAACACCGTGATCCTCTTCTCAGGCAGACCACTCTCCAGGTCCGTTTCTTAATCAGTCCTCTTCTCGGGCAGCACCTGTGGATCTCAGTCACACGCTCCTATCTTTTCTCTAGTCTTTTGCCTTATTCAAAACCGCACCTTGAAAAGGTGTTGTTCTCCAACCTTTGGAGATCAAGAGCATGCATCTAAGATAAATCATACATTATCTTTCCCCTCCCTCAACCCTTTACTAGTTTCTACATCTCGTCTTCTTTATTATTTATGGACTGGAGTCTGACAATGCTAGCTTGTCAAGTCGAGCCCTGGCACGGTATCCCTCAACACCACCGTTTTGCTTTTTCATCTCCTTCCTCAACTATGGCCTTATCCTCTCCCTTTTCACCCTGGATCAACAAAACATGAGGATGGACAAAGGTTGTGTATGTGCCTCTCTTCATCCCTGGATCTGTTCGTGTAGAGGGTGGTGCATCATTCTTTTTGGCCCTTAATCAATGGCCTTAATCTCTATTACGGACACCAATCTGTCATGGGAGTACAGGTGTGCATTTGATTTCACGACATGCCATGCCATGCCATGATAAACTATTGCCATGGATATCCATACTAGAGTGGGCACAATTTCCTTTCTTTTAACAATGATAAAGATGATATAATAGTGATGAATATTGAATAGTAATGTTTAAAAGAATTGATGTAACTGGACTGATAGATTTATTTGCAATTACTTCTTAATTTCCAGATGCAAAACCAAATCTGTCTTGCCCTTTCTATTAGGCGTGCCTGATTTCAACTTTAATTTGATTTTGTTAATAGTATAATTTTTCCTTATAAATATATGCAAAAAAAATCTAGATATTTAATTAAGACTTGTTTAGCAAGATTTTATCCAAAGAATAGTTGTTCTAACTAATAGTAATGGATTGACAATATTTATTCATAACCTAACATAATATTAGATGTCTAACGGAACCATGGACGTAAAAACTTGTTAGTCTCTTGATTGGCGATTTTTGAAATACAATGTGTCTCAGTTACATGCATTTTTCACAATCATTGTGGTTACACATGTTTCTTAAATCCTATTTTACTAAATGATTTCTTGGGACACTGGTCTTGTTTATTGCTATTGTCATCTAGGTAAGACTGGGTTGCAGCATTTTGAAGGATTAGCTAGGAAACCTTGATGGACCCCATCTCCTTGTTTTTACTCAATTTACGTTATCTTCTTTAAATCCATTTTATTATTCTGTTTGCAACTTATCTTTACTTCTAACCATTTCAATTTCCTTCGAAAATTTCAGGCATCTCGCTCAAGTCTCAGGAACTTACAGCCTTATTTTTAGCTGTTAGATTGTACTGTAGCTTTGTTATGGAGTATGATATACACACTCTGCTGGATTCTGCTACTCTGGTTACAACATTGTGGGTTATCTATGTGATCAGATTCAAGCTGAAATCTAGTTACATGGAGGATAAGGACAACTTTGCAATATACTATGTGGTGAGTTTTTCTATCTTCTTCTTTGCTGGTTGGATTTGGGTTGTGATTCCTTCACTTTTTTTGGCATAATGCGTCATAGAGATAAGTACAATTCATATAGAACATTATACATATTACCTCTTCGTATGCACTCTTTATAGTCTAGGGGAACTTGAAGGATACTCCTTGGTTACATGAGCTTAAAGTGCAATCCAAAAGGTAGGTCTACCTACTTGCTAACTGACCACCTAGGTTTTATGGCATGGCCTTCTCAGCTACATTGGCTAGGAGTTTGGTACAACATAGAGAGTTGACGTCTGGTTCACATCCGGTTATAAAACTTTGTCAATCTTGTAGATCGAGATGCACCATAGCCGACTGCATTATGATGGAAGAAGGCTTGGATGATGATGATTCTTTGTTGTATGGACATGCTCTAGATTTCAATGTATAGTGTTGTAGAAACATACTGGTTCCTCCAGCCCGTCTCCCCCTCCTTTTACCTCATAATGCCCATCCAACATGTAGAAAAGAGGGGAAACTTTTGTGCCATTTTTCAGCATCCTTATGGGTCTCTCTGTCTCTTTTGCCTTTGATGAGTGATTGTAAGATTGAATAATCTTGCATAATTTCCTGCAGCCAAGTGTAGGTGCCCACTTGTAAATATATTCAAATGGAAATCTAATAGCATAGTACGTAGTGCATTATAGCACCTAATATTGCTAATAGGGGTGTTAACGAGCCAAGCTGTTCGCAAGGTGGAGTGCCTAATATGGCTAATAGGGAGTTAACGAGCCAAGTTGTTCGCGAGCTGGCTTGAGCTCGACTTGTTGAAAAGCTTGTGGGCCGAGCTTTTGAAGTTCAAGAGCATGAGCTTGACACTAAAAATTAACTAAATTGCTAAATGAGCCCAAGCTTAGAGGTATTCAGCTTGTCAGGCTTAGCTGGCTCGTTTCTATCATCGCTCGTAATCATCATCTAAGATGATGATGAGCCAAGTTGTTCGCGAGCTGGCTCGAGCTCGACTTGCTGAAAAGCTCGTGAGCTGAGCTTTTGAAGTTCAAGAGCATGTGCTTGATACTAAAAATTAGCTAAGTTGGTAAATGAGCCCAAGCTTTAGAGGTATTCAGCTTGGCAAGCTTAGCTGGCTCGTTTCTGTCATCGTTTGTAATCATCATCTAAGATGATGATGGCTCGTTTCTATCAATATATTAATATAAAAGAAATATTTTACTTAAATCACCGAAGATTGGGCCTTGGCCCACTCGTGAAAGAGGTGGCCGACGATCGAGGAAATTTAGTAAGGGGTTGTCGGTTTGAGTAAACAATCAAGTCCTGCTTTAAATATTGAATATGTACAATTGAAAATATTTCAATTTGAGCTTAACTTGTCCATGATTGAAGCTCATCAAGATTTCTAGTTTAACGAGCTTCTTGCGACCCAAGCTCAAGCTCAACAATATTATAGAGTCGAGCTTTAGCTCAAGTTTTAAACTCATCCAAGCTCAAGTTTATGCTCCAGCATAATATTTTCTTAACGTGCTCTCAGAAATGATTCAATTTTTTAACATCATAATTTCAATTTGAAATAAAATATTATTATCATTAAAATTTCAAATTCTAACTATATAAAGTTATATACATATATCTAATTAACTATATTTCTAACTTAATAAATAATAAATATTATATAATGTAAAGTAAAAAAGAAAGATAATTCATGCTCTTTTTACGATTAATGTGCTTATGAGAAATAGAGTGACTCATTTGAAACCTTTGTAAGAGAAGGATGCACTTGCATTCTCTTTATCAATACTTGTGCTGGCATACACTGAAGTATTCATGTAAAGGGGCGAAATCCTAGAAAGTAAATTTTTCGTTGTTGTCAAATAAATAGTCATCTTTATTATAGTGAGTGCAGGCTAATTTGGCCTCGTACTGCTGTCTATTGTCTATTCCCTGCAAGGTATCAGCAGTACTTAATACTAAGATTGGGGGCCCGAAAAATTTGGGATGAAAGGCTTTATTCTTGTTGTTTATATAAAAGATAATAGAGGAATTCTGGATTGAATAGTGGATATGCTCATGAGAGAAAAAAGGTATCAACACCCCGCTTTCGAAGAAGAATTCAATTTTTCGTTATTTCCTGAGGATCCAGTTTTGGGTACTTGTGGTAGGAGTTTAGAAATAGGGTCTCTTACATTCTAGGGCTGTCAACTGGCCTTGTTCAGGTTGGTTTATGTAATATCCCAAACCGACCTGAAAATCTATCAGATTCAAGTTTGTACCCAAAGCAAGGCCCGAACTACATTCACGTTCTGGTTTTAGGATCTGGACCCGCTCAACATAATTTTTTTTTCTAAAGTGTCAAAACTCAATATTTCTGAAACCTACTTATAGGTATCAACACCCCTCTTTCGAAGAAGAATTCAATTTTTCGTTATTTCCCGAGGATCCAGTTTTGGGTACTTGTGGTTGGAGTTAAGTATAGAAACCCATTAGATAGGGTTTCTTACATTCTAGGGCTGTCAACTGGGCTGGTTCAGGTTGGGTTTATGTAATATCCCAAGACCTGAAAATCTATCAGACTTCAAGTTTGTACCCGAAGCAAGGCCCGAACTACATTCACGTTCTGGTTTTAGGATCTGGACCCGCTCAACATAGATTTTTTTTCTGAAGTGTCAAAACTCAATATTTCTGAAACCTACTTATATCTTATTTAATTTGATTAACTAGTGTTCTTGCTTGTCTATTAGTTGAAACTGATTATTTTACTGCTTCTGTTTCTATCATGGATACAGGTGGTGCCTTGTGCTATATTAGCATTTATAATTCATCCATCAACATCTCATAATATAGTGAACAGAATTTCCTGGGCTTTCTGTGTTTATCTAGAAGCTATCTCGGTGTTACCGCAGTTGCGCTTGATGCAGAACACAAAGGTAGAAGATGAAACATGAAATCCATGTTTATTGATGTGCGACATTATGTTGCCTAATCTTTTGTATATTTCTGTTAACAGATTGTTGAACCGTTTACTGCACACTATGTGTTTGCATTGGGCATTGCCAGGTTTTTTAGTTGCGCACATTGGATTCTTCAGGTTTGATTCCGTTAGAAAGCTGTATTTCCTAATTGTTTCTTCTTTTCACGACCTTATTTGTATTGGTTATTTTTTCATCATATGCATCATTTGACAAGTTGTTCTCAGAATGCAATTGTGTATATGTTTATATAATTATGATCTTTAGCGATGAGGGAAGCTCAAAATGTACGTGTGCTTATGCAGTGCTGAAGAAAACATACCTGAATAATTACGTACTGCTATATGTATAAGCTTATTGGGCCTGTATGGCTGTATGTTCACAAAGATATAACAACCCATTAAATATCTCGATCAATTATGTGCTCTATGTATCAACTTACAATAATTGTTTCAGATACCTATCCTTTTTCACATTCTCGATTCAAGTTTGTTTAGTCCTCCTAGTTCTAGTAATTGCTTTTAAGTAACTATCATTCCTCCTAACTAGTTCCAATTGGTTTCAGCTGCACATGTAGAAACCACCTCACTCAGGTGGTTTTGGACGCATCAAATCTTCAATTGGCACCACCTCCAACCTCCCACTAGTACATTTATGTATTATCCTTTTAATGTATAATGTGCTACACCCCATGACATATTTTCCTCAAGATGTACTCTGTAAGAATTCACTTAATAGAGGTCTGATGAAGTTTGTTAGCAGCAGGGGTGGGTCCATATCCAGTAGGGGCATGGGGCTCGAACAGTAAAAGAAAAATAATAAAAGATTAAGAGGATTCGAACTCAAGCCTCAAAAGCTAACAACTTATACATAAACTATATAACTAGCTAGACTCTCCTTTGTAAATGCTTTTAGGAGGGGTTAGTCAAAGTAGATTTCAGAATCACTGGAGGTGATTTTCATATCACAATAACAGTGATATTAGTAAAAACACATTGATTTTATCATCCTTTCGACTTGTACATGTGATTAACCAAATCATAGCTTTTATTCTTGTATGTATATGTCTTCATATAAATATATAGTTATAATATTGTACTAGTCCATCTTTTTCTTTTATGTAAGCAAATAATGTTATAATTTTTACCGAACAAACTTGTCTTCTTCCTCCTTCCATCCTAATGATCCCGCCTTCTATTATTGCCACCAGTGTTGTAGTGTTGTTAAAGGTGCCGCCCAAGCGCACCTAGGCGCCAAAAAGGCGAGAGAATGTTTCACCGCCTAATTCGAAGGTAGGTGAGGTACTTCTCTAGGCGACGCCTAGGCGAGAAAGGTGCCAAAGGCGAGATTAGGCGAATGGGTAGTTAGGCGAGTTTAGGCACACGCCTAGGTGTGTTGGGTATTTTATGCAGCTTTTTTGGACTTTGTTTAGTTTTTTTTTTTATTTATAAGTTTTATGGGTTTGTTTGTCCAAATAGTTTTTTTTTAAAAAAATTTAACACTATAAGCTACTAACTAAATAGACATAAATAACAAAAGGAGAATTTCGAACGTGGAACATTGATTCGTTGATTATCTTATGTTTATTTTTCCATTTGAACAATTTGTCTTCTATCGTAACAACTTATGTGTGATGTTCTTGTTTTTAAACTTAATATTGTATTTCATACACCATTTTGTGATCTTGTTTAATTACTTTGTTGTTTCTATTGGTAATTTGGTAAAAAAATTTTTACTTTTTTTCTTCTTTTCTAGTTTATTGTCTAAAAACTCAAGTTTGATGAGTTTTTAGGGATATATGGCAGATTTATGAACTAAAAAAATAACAAAGGTGTTATGAAGAGGGAATTTAAGAACCTATCCAGGTGACGCTTTTCTTTTCCGGGCAAGACTAGGCACTCCCAGGCGATAGGCGAGTCTCCTCGCCTAGGAGCCCCTAGAGCTTTTTAAAACATTGGTTGCCAATATTGCCAGCCATCTTCTTCTTCTTTTAAACATCACTCCTATCAACATCTATAACATCATCAACACTAGATCAGCCCAAAAATAATACAAAAAGTTGCATCACCATGTCCTACTCCTATATTTCCCTCCCATGTAAATCCTCCAATCAGGATTCTCCTTCTAACTGATCTTGTCTTTGCAAAAGATCAAAGGGCTTTTAACCTCTCTACCCCTTCCGATCCGGTTGTGGAAATCCCATCTCGGCCCGTCCTCATCCTTATCTAACAGCCACAACACTATCGCGAGATTCCAAAGCCTGGCCTCAACGTGCCCGGCCACAAACATAATCATGATGAAGCCCCTTAATCCTGAGATACAGGAGCCGGCCTCTATTTCCATTGATTTGTGCTCCTTCAAGAACCACATACAGCATCTTGGACATGGAAAGTTTCTCCACCGGCGGGTGGCAGTGCAGCAGAATTTCTACAGCTTGATTGCCTATCTGGCTCCGGTCCTGGAGCCGGACGAAGCATCGTGCCTGCCAAATCGAGAGAGAGGAAATAAATTTATGTTGTTGGTTGCACTTGCGAAGCCATCGCACGAACACGCCACCGGAGGAGAGGGGATCGGGACATGGAGGAAGACACATTCGGAAGGTGCGGTTATGTGAAGAGATGAATGGAAAATAATCACATGTGATTTAAAATCACCACCATTAGTAAATTTTGAATCCTAATTGACTAACGGGTGATTGTGAAATTGCATTTAAGAATCCTTGTCGACTAACACTATTTTTAATATATACTGTTATATATATTAAGGAGGAGAGAAGGGGTTGAGCCCCCGCTGGTTTACATATTAGATCCGCCTTGGTTTTCAGTCTGCTACCTAAAGCAACCTTCATGTACCCGGGCTTGGTCTCCGACAGTGAACATTTCATCATCAAGCACAACACAGACACACTATCCAGTTTTCATTTGATATTTGAAAATTTTGGTATCTGATTTCTTTACGATGGAGGAAACTTCTCTCCATTGTGCAATCCAGGTATAATGACTCATGTATAGGGGCAGGCTTGAGTAATACTATTCTATGTACTGTATAAGTAACATCAAAGCATGAGTTGTGTATACGCTTGAACTTTTGTTGAATTTCTTAAAATGAAAAATCTTTGCAATTTTTGTTAAATTTTTGTGGCACACTGCTATTGTCATTAGAGTACTGATTTGAAGGATGAGTTGGTGCTTAATCTGTTATGCATTTTATTAAACTACATATTAGTATATTACACCAACTCAACTTACTAGTACCAAGGAAGTAGTCCAGTTGATAGATAGAGGCCTGTGTCAAGCAACAAAGTTTTCTTTGCCCAGTTGTGCCAACAAACTGTCAAACCATAAAATCTGCGTCTTACGATCCCAAACGACGACTTTATCCTGCAAAACTTGATACAATTCTCCTTTTCATTGCGACATATGCAGAAGGTATTTGTTTTGGCGGTTTTTGGTAATGCGTAGGTTCATTTATCTGCAATAGAAGTATTTTGCGTAGAAAAGAAGTTTATACACATAGACCCTAATAAATGTAAAGTGTAAATTGTTGTATTATTCTTGCTTATTAACCCTATTAACCCTCAAAATAGAAGCTTCCTTGTGCTTGTTGATCTGCTGCTGGGAGTGACGCGTTGGTGCCCTTCTTCCTAGTTCCTGAGATTTTACCTGGATGGCAGAGGTATCTGCAATCCTTTTCTCTTTTGCTGAGCCCAATATCCATTCTATTTTCGAACTTTAACCAAAGAAAGAATACCGTGGAGTTAGTTGATACTCAATATATTTGAAAGGCAAGCCTAGCATTGGAAAATGTTTTCATTATGAACATACTGGCTTTAAATACCTCAAAACATCAACTAATCCATCCTTCAATTGCAACACAGCCCTTGCTGGGTTTGCAAAAGCAACATCTGCCTTAACTTCGACTAAACTTTTGCTGTAGTTGCTCGCCTACACCCCAAATTTTTGGGATCAACGCGTTGTAGTTTTCGTTGTTGCTCGCCTACCATTCCTTCTATGATATAGTTATGCTGCTTTTCATACTAATGAAAATTATACATGTTGCTTGTTCATCATTTACGTTAGAAGGGAGAAAAGAAATCCTTGAAGTTGGTGTGTCTATTATTGTTGGTCGCAATCATAATTAGCTTTTACCTTTCCTCTATACAAATGTATCATTACTCTGTTGTAAAAGTTCTCTTTGATTCAGGTTATAGACACTCGTGGACGGTTCATAACAGCTTTGGGTTATGGGTTATGGCCTCCAATGGTCCTTATTTCCGAAATTGTTCAGACTTTTATCCTCGCTGATTTCTGCTATTACTACGTAAAGAGGTTAGTTCCTGGTTCATTTTTTCCCCTGCTCCTACCTACGTTCAGTAAAGGTACCAAGTAATTGATGTATATGATTCTCTGATACAGTGTTGTCGGCGGGCAACTGGTGCTACGTCTTCCTTCAGGGGTTGTCTAAATTGAAGCTTGTGCAGTATGAAGCTTCTCGTATCCAGGAAGGAAAAAAACTTAGTACAAGACTCCCGGAACGTGCTTTCTGCCAGTTTCTACCTCTTCCTCCTAGTCTGTGACTCTGATCTTGTATCACTAGACTGCAGTTTCAAACAGCTCTTGCTTGGCATCAAGTCTTGCAACTTCTTTTCAATTTCACCAGACTTGGGTTGTAGATATCGTAACTAAATGGAAGTCTAGATGACGAATGTGTACTTGAAGCTCGCGTATAGCTGTTCTCTTTGAAATAGAGAAAGCAGTCGTCATGTATCAAGATTTCATAGATAGAATATGTTTAATGTTTAAGCAGCGACAGGTTTACTTATTACATGTGTGTTTGTTGGGTTTTGGCCTTTTTAGATTGGAACTTTAGTCCCACATCGGCTAGGCCAAAGGAGTTATATCTCTATATATTAGCTATGCTCTTTTAGAGATGCACATGTGGTGTGGAGGTGTACATGGGTGTGCCATGTGGGATTATTTTTCTAATGGGAAAAAGGCTAAATCAACAATTGAAAGCATTCATGCTTTTTGCTCTTGGGAAATTTATTTCCATGGGAGCTAAGTCCCGTAGGGGCTTAGCGACTCGGACACGGACACGGACTCGGGCTCATGAGGCGTAATGTGGCGTTTTGTTGGCACGGCTCTGGTTGCGCGGCCAGATGCGCGGCCAGTTGTGCGGGTGGCGTAGGGTGCGCAAGTGGTTCAGTGCGCATTCTGCGCGCAGTGTACAAGGCGCGCGGGGTGCGCGAGTGGCGCAACTTGCTACAGATCGTGCCTGTGCATGATCTGTGCGGTTACTGCACATTCGGAGTGGTTTTTACCACGTCCCAGCAACGGTGGTGTTTACCCGACCATTCACCCCAGCAACGGTGGTTCCATTCCAAAGTTCTCCGACGAACTTGCTGGTTCCTGGAAGCTATTCGTGTGGGGCGAATAAAGCTTTGAGCAACGGTGATCATTCATCCCAGCAGGCCATCTTTCACCTTTCGTCTGTTATCGCTGCTGCTGTTAGCAATTCGATTCGTGCCTTCTGTTTAGAAGTGTAGTGTCCCGTCCCACTCAGTCAATCGGAGAAATCGAAACGCCAACGACGTTCGGACTTAGCCTTGCAATGGCTGCTCGAAGACATCGCTCGGTCGAGGCGACCGCTTGCTCATGTGGGGTAGTTTCGGTGGACTCGCCTCATCTTTGCCTTCACATAATAAATCGCATGTTTTCAACTTGCACAAGTAGGTTTGATAATAAAAGACACGAATCCACATAGCTAAAGGGAATAATCTTGACGGGTCAAATTGAGTTAGAATATGGAAAGGTCCAAAACGATCGTCTTAGAGTTGGTGCACGGCGTGCTTTGAAAATGACACTCGATCCTTCGTCCCGTGGCTTGGGAGAAGGAAAGTTGGTTGAGTAGGCAAAGTTATGAACGTAGCCTAAGTCATAGGCGTCGCCCGCATAAATGCTTCATAAAGCATGCACGGTCCTATCGTCCAAGGCTTGGCATAGCCTTGGCCTGCCCCATGAGTTAAGTTGCGTTACACGGCTTATGACATAAGTCTAGGCATCCAAATGAATTCGTCGTTCAGAAATCGAACGCATGCGCGACACGTTTCCGCAATGCGAGGCTTGACGCAGCCTATGTTCATCGAGTCGTGTGCGTTTAAGTCAAGCAAGTTATGTTAGGCTACCGGGGTGGTAGCAAGCACGGTCCTACGAGTTCTACGGTTGGGTATAACCACATAGTCTTACGGTCTCAAGGCCCGTCATATAAAATATGACTTGGACGATAGCGTCGCGTAGATCGGAAGTCGGTTGAGGCACGATGCACGGACTTAGTGTTTAAGGCATGAACCACGGGTGATTTAATGAGTTTTGGAGAAAGGACTATCGAATAAGCATTCATGAGTTGAATGAAATGATATGGTAACATGGAAAGAATGCTCGCGACCGTGGGTCGTCGAGGGGTCTCAAATGATAGAAGTCTTGATATTGGTTTTGGAAGAGAGGGTAACACTGAAAGAAGGATGACTGTGTGAGACGTCAGTTTGTGTCGAGTCTTGCATGGTCATTGGACAACTTGTTGACAAGGAGAGAGTTTCCTCGAGCGACAACCCGGGGCCACTAGACCGACTCGGCCTCGGAGGAAACACGGTATAGCTGTGCTGGGTGATAGGGTGATAGCACGGGTTAAGCGGGAACTTGCAGCGGGGCTCGCTACTTGCGCTGCAAGGGCCCCGGCTAACAAAAGCTATAGTCCAGGATAGCTTGTCATGCTAGTGACCTCATATAGATGAGTGGGCACGGGCGGTAATCCGCGAGTGTGCCTTTGGATTGAGTCGAGTATTGAGTGCACTATATCAAGGAGTCGAGTTAAATGTGTGTGTATAGTTTGAATACAATGTTGGGCCTAAGATTTGGTCGTAACGTAGGCGACGTGCTTCGGCACGAGATGTGGCATCGAGTCTTATGTTGTCGGCATATAAGTTGCATGTTATGATTGAGATGTCTTAAGTTTATGTCAGGAGATGCCGCAAGGCAAAGTCGGTCGAGTGACACTTAACCCACAAGTCTTGATTGGGTCGGTTGGAGATCAAAGTAGCAAGGGCCGCGAGGCGTCGATATGGTTAAGTCTGACTGAGTTGCGAGGCACGGCCTCAGCAAGGGTTTGTAGCATGGTCACACGGAAATGGAGTCTATCGTGTAGTTGCGTCTCTGATTTGGGTCGTAAGGCAAACACGACTTGATAGATTAACGTTGTTGGCACGAGAAGGGTCTAGAGGCAAGGCATGAGTTAATATTGTTGACGCAAGCACGAGATGGTCTAGCGACACAGAATAGGCCAAGGCGTCGGTCTTAAAACTGATCCTAAGGCAAGAGTAGAAAGATAATTGATAAGAAGGGACTATGTTGCACAAAGTAAATCAAACGTGTCGCACTACTAAAATCTGCTAGAATAGCGACGTATATTAGCGACGGCAGAAAAAGCAGTCGCCGATAATTGACTATAGCGACTCCTAGTGTTACACGTCGCTGACCGTCGCTGCGTAGCGACGTTCCGCGACGTAGTGTTTATTACGTCACTGAATGGCGACGTTTTGCGACGGATATTTGTTTACGTCGCTGTATTGCGACGTTTTGCGACGTAGATTTTATTCGTCGCTGACGTATTTCATATAGGGTTACTGGCCCGATCGAAATCACAATTTTTTACCCCAAATTTTTTTGTTCCCGCTCGATCCTCCTCTCCCCTCTCCTCCCGGCGAACCCTCCCCTCCGGCGACCCCTCCCTCCGGCGACACCCTCCCCTTCTTCCCCCGGCGACCCCGCTCGCCCGCTGACCCCTCCCTCCGGCGACCAGCCTCCCTCCTCCGACGAAGTCTCCTTCCTCGCCGCCTTCCTCCTCCGACGAAGCCACCCTCCTTACCGCCTCCATCCTCCGACGAAGCCACCCTCCTCAGGTAAACCCTAACCCTAGCCCTAGCTATCTAGACACAGACACGGACATGAGAACCCTAACCCTAGCTGGGGTGGTCTTGCTGTCGAGGGGGGGAGGAGGGAGGGGTGGGGGTGGGTGCAGGGGGGTGGGGGGGTCTTACTGTCGAGGGGTGGAGGGAGGGGTGGGGGTACCCGGGGGTAGGGGGGTCTTACTGTCGATGGGGGCAGGGTTGGGGTGGGTGTAGGGGTAGGAGAAGGGGGGCAGGGGAGGGGGGGTCTTGCTGTCGAGGGGGGTAGGGGGGAGGGGGGCAGGGGTGGGTGGGTGCAGGGATAGGGGGAGGGGGGCAGGGGTAGGTGGGTGCAGGGGTAGGGGGGAGGGGGGCAGGGTGCAGGACCCTAACCCTATTTCGGACACGACTCTGTGACATAGGACACATGACACAACACAGGATACAACACATTATATGCTCTAAATCCAGTTTTGATCGACCCTTGTAATTAGATGTGATACCATATCTATATAATACCATATCTTTATACCCTCATTACATATATATATTATATATATATATATATATATATATATATATATATATATATATATATATATATATATATATATATATATATATAATCTACTGTATATATAATACTCTATA